>CM042896.1:0-624000 GCA_023653625.1 Triadica sebifera | reverse complement strand
AAAACATAAACTTCCCATCCGAAGGATTATGGGTTGTTTCCATTTATACATTTCAAAACTAATCTAGAGTGAATACATATTCAAGCATATAAGTCCAAAATACAGATGACATGTTTTCATGCTTGTGTGGAATGCAAGGAGAGAGAGTGATGAGGCTCGGCCAATGACCTGTGCTCCATGTGTAACATCCTTGACCTTCCCCACATGAATTTTATTGAACATAAGCATCTTGCATACAATTCAATTGAACACGTGAATTTCACACATATTTTCTTAGAAACAAGTTCATGGCACGCACTAGCTACGTGTCCAAGTATTTGGCACTTGTATCGAGTCACACGTGTATCCTTATAACCTAAATGATGATAAAAAAGTATTAGAAATGAATTGAATAAGGTGACTAAATTAAAGTAAGCAAAATGATTAGATTAAGATTAGTAAACATTTACATTGCTAATTTAGTTAAATCGGGTCAAATGATTAAGCTGTATCATTGTGTTAATTAGTGGAATTATAAATATATGTAAATAATAATAATAATATAGACAAAATAAAATGAAAATTACACAAAAGAGAAATAAAAGAGAAGATAAGAGAAAGGAGAAGAGAAAGGAGAAAAGATATGAGAAAAAGACAAAAATACAAAAAAGCAAAAAGGTTGGCTTTATCTTCCTTCCCCATTTCTGCCTTCTTCTCCAGCCCGACTTCTTCTTCAATTTCCTCCATTTCAGCCTTCAATTCATCCTTGTTTCACTTGATATTTGATTCAAATTGATCCCTTGCAAGGTTGTTCTTAGTAAGTAATCAATTCTTATTGCTATAGGGTTGATTTGAGTTGCTTAGGTTCAATATTAGGCACTGAATTGCACCCAAATTTTGATATTAATAGAAATTGATTCTGGAAAAGTGTAAAACACAAAGGTTGTTCCTTTATGTCTTAAATTTATGGATATGTAAATATTTTTGCAAGATTGGGTGTATAGAATGAGATATCCTCTTCGTACGGAAACTGATCAGGGTGTGAACCCTAACCCAGTTAGCTACTGTGTTCTTTGATTTCGAATATGTTAAAGCCATTATTGGAAGTATCTCAAAACTTACAAGTTGTAGATATATGTGTGTGGTATCGTTATACCAAATATCAGGTTGATAGGTCTTGTAAAGGTTGAGTTATGGTGAATGGAACCATGACTGTTCCATGGTTTGAACTGCCTATTAAGTGCCCTGGGCAGATCCAGTAACCTGTTTGAATAATTTGAGCTTGTTAGATCTATATTATGTATAGGTATATGTCGTAGCTAAACTTTGGTACTAATTTCAGCTTCATTGGTTATGTATAAACTAAGTTATGGCCTTTGGAAGTCATACTGGTCCGGAAGCCAAATCTATTCTGGACCAATAAAATGTTTGTTATAATTTGAAGACCATAGAGACATAATTGATAATAGTTGTAAACATGAAAAATGTTCCATATGCACCCATATAAGTGTCTGTAAAGTTTCATTAAAATATAACCTATAGATTATAATATATGATGAAACCAAATGAGTACCCTGAAACTGCCTAAAGGCAAAAAATAAGGCAGAAAACAGAACACTCTTAAAAATTCCACCAAATATTGTACAATGATCCAATTGGTCTAAAATTTTAATATGTTATATAATATGTAATTTTAATTAGGAACAAGAATAAGATTAATTGGTCAAGTATAGAAAAAGTTATAGGCTAAACAGTCCCATAAGGTCACACTACCTCATAGGAAAAATCTTAACCATTGACATGAACAATGCATATTAATTTGATTAAGCCACATTAAGTCTCCCTAATCATGAGTTAATCGATTATGTTTTCATATTAGGCTCACAACATATTGGAGACCCCCAAGGAGTGGATAAACAATAAGTTAGGGGTCAGAATCAAAGGAGAACGGTGAGTCTAATTATCGATTGAATTCTTTAGTGCAAATGAATGTTGCTTGCTATGTGATTCATATGATTGTCATGATTGGTCCTTCATAATGTAATGATGGATAATTTGTGACATTGTGGTACATATAAATGGTAGACTTGTGGTATATTTGAAGTATATGTTTGCCATATGTGATATATATACATGGTATATGTATAGTATATGAAAGGTATATGTGTGGCATATGAGGTATATATGTGGTATATGTATAATATATGTGATAAGATACAATGGTTGATGAATGCTTAAATACAAGTATGGACTAAAAAGGCATTGTGACTAGTTATTCGATATTGTAAAGCAAAAGTAGAGGCCTATGGCCCAACAAATGTGCAAATTAAACAAATGATCGAGCTAGCTAGCAAATGCAAATGCAAATGTTCACATGGAAACCCGGGGCAATGTCTGTTTAACTTAGTCACAACAAAATGAAATAAGCAAAGCATTTGCATACATAAAGAGTAATGATTATATGTTTCAACTTTATTGATACTTATATGATACTGATGAATGGAATGGAATACATGGTATATATATTGGATTTGTGATTTATTACTATGAGTTGTTTGGTACTTTAGAGCTCATTGGATGGTTATTCTCACTGAGCCACAACTCATCAATTTGCATCATTTTGAGCTATCACTTTTCTTTACCTGAAAAATGATGAAAATTGATAAGTTTCGGCTCAGTGAGAATAATCATCCAATGAGCTCCAAAGTACCCAACAACTCATAGTAATAAATCACAAATCCAATATATACCATATATTCCATTCCATTCATTAGCATCATATATATATCAATAAAGTTGAAACATATAATCAATACTCTTTATGTATGCAAATGCTTTGCTTATTTCATTTTGTTGTGACCAAGTTAAACAGACATTGCCCCGGGTTTCCATGTGAACATTTGCATTTGCATTTGCTAGCTAGCTTGATCATTTGTTTCATTTGCACATTTGTTGGGCCATAGGCCTCTTCTTTTGCTTTAAAATATCGATTAACTAGTCACAATGCCTTTTTAGTCCATATGCATATGCACTTGTATTTAAGCATTCATCAATCATTGCATCTTTATCATATACAACATACATATATTCCATATATACCTCATATATCACGCATATACCTTGCATATACTATACATATACCATGTATATATATCAGATATGTCAAACATATACCTCAAATATACCACAAGTATAACATTTATATTTACCAAAATATCACAAATTATTCATCATTACATTATCAAGGACCAATCATGACAATCATTTGAATCACATAGAAAGCAACATTCATTTGCACTAAAGAATTCAATCGATAATTAGACTCACTGTTCTCCTTTGATTCTGACCCCTAACTTATTATCTATCCGCTCCTTGTGGGTCTCCAATATGTTGCAAGCCTAATATGAAAACATAATCGATTAACTCATGATTAGGGAGACTTAATGTGGCTTAAACAAATTAATATGCATTGTTCATGTCAATAGTTAAGATTTTTCCTATGAGGCAGTGTGACCTTATGGGACTGTTTAGCCTATAACATTTTCTATACTTGACCAATTTATCTGATTCTTGGTCCTAAGTAAAACTAGCATATAATTATAGAACATATTAAAATTTCAGACCAATTGGATCATTGTACAATATTTTGTGGAATTTCTAAGTGTGTTCTGTTTTCTACCTTTTTTCTGCCTTTAGGCAGTTTCAGGGTACTCATTTGGGTTCATCATAAATTAAAATCTATAAGTCATATTTTAATGAAACTTTACAGACTCTTATATGGGTTCATATGGAACATTTTTCAGGTTTACAACCTTTATAAAGTTTGTCTCTAAGGTCTTCAAATTATAACAAACATCTTACTGGTCCAGAATAGAATTGGCTTCCGGACCAGTATTGCTTCCAAAGGCCATAACTTAGTACCCAATTAAGTTGAAATTAGTACCCAAATTTAGCGAAGACATATAACTATAACTTTACTGTTTTGATCATTTACAGAATTTAGCTCTAACAAGCTCAAATTATCCAAACTAGTTACGGAATCTGCCCAGGGCACTCAGTAGACAGTTCAAACCATGGAATAGTCATGGTTCCATTCCCCATAACTCACCATTTACAAGACCTATGAATTTTAAATTTGGTATAAAGATACAAAATACATATATCTACAACTTGTATGTTTTGAGATACTTCAAATAATGGCTTTAACACATTCGAAATCAAAGCACACTATAGCTAACTTGGTTAGGGTTCACACCCTGACCAGTTTCAGTAGAGAGAGGATTTCTCTTCCTGTACACCACATCATGCAAAAAAGTTTACATATACCTAAATATAAGACATAGAGGAACAACTTTTGTGTTTTACACTTTTCCAGAATCAAGTTTATGTGCATCAAAATCGGATTGCAAATCAGTGCCTATTAATGAACCTAAGCAACTCAAATCAACCCTATAGCAATAAGAATTGATTACTTACCAAGAATGACCTTGAATGGGATCAATATGCTTCAAAAACTAAGCCTATAGCAGTATCCAGATGGCACCATATGAGGCATTGTATGGCAGAAAGTGCCGAAGCCCCATCATTTGGGATGAAGAAGGACCGCATGCATTAGAAGGGCCAGAGATAGTGCAAGACACAATGGATAAGATCAAGGTTGTCAAGAACAAGCTAAAGGTAGCCCAAGATAGATAGAAAAGTTATGCTGATCAGCATATAAGGGTGATGGAATACGCGTTAGGTGAAAAGGTGTTTCTTCGTGTATCTCCATGGAAAGGGATAATCCGATTTGGCAAGAAGGGTAAATTGAGCCCAAGATACATAGGGCCTTATGAAATTCTTGAGAAGATTGGTCCATTGGCTTATAGGTTGGCTTTACCACCCGAGATGGCTTAGATACATAATATGTTTCATGTGAGCATGCTTAGAAGATACAGGTCATATCCTACACATGTACTTAAAGATCAAGCCATTGAGATTGCAGAGAACATGAATTATGTTGAGGAACTAGTGCAAATCATTGTATACAAGACTAAACAGTTAAGAAATCGAGAAATACCTTTGGTTAAGGTATTATGGCGTAACCATTTACAAGAAGAGGCAACATGGGAAACAGAAGAAAATCTGAAAAAGCAATATCCACACCGTTTTTCAGGTATTAATTTCGAGGATGAAATTTTTAAAAGGAGGGGAGAATTGTAACATCCTTGACCTTCCCCACATGTATTTCTTTGAACATAAGCATCTTGCATACAATTCAATTGAACACATGCATTTCATACGTATTTTCGTAGGAATAAGTTTATGACATGCACTAGCTATGTGTCCAAGTATTTGGCACTTGTATCGAGTCGCACTTTTATAATTATAACCTAAATGACGATAACAAAGTATTAGAAATGAATTGAATAAGGTGACTAAATTAAAGTAAGCAAAATGATTAGATTAAGATTAGTAAACATTTATATTGTTAATTTAGTTAAATCGGGCCAAATGATTAAGCTGTATTATTGTGTGAATTAGTGGAATTATAAATATATGTAAATAATAATAATAATATAGACAAAATAAAATGAAAATGACACAAAAGAGAAAGAAAAGAGAAGAGAAAGGAGAAAAGAGATGAGAAAAAGATAAAAAGACAAGAAAACAAAAAGTTAGCTTTATCTTCCCATTTCTGCCTTCTTCTCCAGCCCGACTCCTTCTTCAATTTCCTCCATTTCAGACTTCAATTCATCCTTGTTTCACTTAGTGTTTGAAGCTAATTGATCCTTTTCATGGTTGTTCTTGGTAAGTAATCAATTCTTATTGCTATAGGGTTGATTTGAGTTACTTAGGTTCATTAATAGGCACTGATTTGCAACCCGATTTTGATGCCTATAGAAATTGATTATTGAAAAGTTTAAAACACAAACATTGTTCCTTTATGTCTTATATTTATGGATATATAAATGTTTTTTCATGATTTGTTGTATAGGAAGATAAATCCTCTCTCTACTGAACCTGGTTAGGGTGTGAACCTTAACTAAGTTAGCTACTGTGTGCTTTGATTTCAAATATGTTAAAGCCATTATTTGACATATCACAAAAAATAAAAGTTGTACATATATGTGTGTTGTATCTGTATACCAAATTACAGGTTCATAGGTCTTGAATGGAACCATGACTGTTCCATGGTTTGAACTGCCTACTAAGGGCCCTAGGCAGATCCAGTAAATTGTTTGGCTCATTTAAGCTTGTTAGAACTAGATAATGTAAATGATAAAATTGAAAATTATAGGTATATGTCGTAGCTAAATAGTGGTACTAATATCAGATTAATTGGTTATGTATAGACTAAGGTATGGCCTTTGGAAGTCATACTGATCCGGAAGCCAATTCTATTCTGGACAAGTAAAATATTTTTATATTTGAAAACCTTAGAGACATAATTGATAACAGTTGTAAAAAAGAAAAATGTTCCATATGAACCCATATAAGTTTTCGAAAATTTTCCTTAAAATAGGACTTATATATTATAAGTTATGATGAAACCAAATGAGTACCCTGAAACTGCCAAAAAGCAGAAAACAAGGCAGAAAACAGAACACTCTTAGAAATTCCAAACAATATTGTACAATGATCCAATCGGTCTAAAATTTTAATATGTTCTATAATTATATATTATTTTTAATTAGGAATAAGAATCAGATTAATTGGTCAGGTATAAAAAATGTTATAGGCAAAACAGTCCCAGAAGGTCACACTGCCTCATAGGAAAAAATCTTAACTATTGACATGAACAATGCATATTAATTTGTTTAAGCCACATTAAGTCTCCCTAATCATGAGTTAATCAGTTGACCCGATTTAACTAAATTAACAATGTAAAAAGTTTACTAATCTTAATCTAATCATTTTGCTTACATTAATTTGGTCACCTTATTCAATTTATTTTAATGCTTTGTTATCATCATTTAGGTTATAAGGATACACGTGTGTCTCGATACGATTTCCAAATACTAGGACACGTAGCTAGTGCGTGTCATAAACTTGTTCCTACAAAAATACGTATGAAATGCACGTGTTCAATTGAATTGTATGCAAGATGCTTATGTTCAATGAAATGCATGTGAGGAAGGTCAAGGATGTTACATGCACACTTGAGAGTTTGGCTAAATTATATGTGAATGAGATAGTCATATTGCATGGCATTCCAGTGTCCATTGTGTCTGATAGAGATCCACGGTTTACTTCACATTTTTTGGGTGAGTTTACCGAATGCATTGGGAACAAAATTGAACTTTAGCACTGCATTCCACCCACAAACTGACGGACAATCAGAGAGGACTATACACACATTAGAAGAAATGCTCAGAGCATGTTCTATGGAATTTAAAAGTGCTTGGGATGAATATATAGCATTGATTGAATTTGCTTACAATAACCAGTATCATAGCAATATCCAGATGGCACCATATGAGGCATTGTATGGCAGAAAGTGCCGAAGCCCCATCATTTGGGATGAAGAAGGAGCACATGCATTAGAAGGGCCAGAGATAGTGCAAGACACAGTGGATAAGATCAAGGTTGTCAAGAACAAGCTAATGGAAGCCCAAGATAGACAGAAAAGTTATGCTGATCAGCATAGAAGTGAGATGGAATACGAGATATGTGAAAAGGTGTTTCTTCGTGTATCTCCATGGAAAGGGATAATCCAATTTGGCAAGAAGGGTAAATTGAGCCCAAGATACATAGGGCCTTATGAAATTCTTGAGAAGATTGGTCCATTGGCTTATAGGTTGGCTTTACGACCCGAGATGGCTCAGATACATAATATGTTTCATGTGAGCATGCTTAGAAGATACAGGTCAGATCCTACACATGTACTTAAAGATCAAGCCATTGAGATTGCAGAGAACATGAATTATGTTGAGGAACCAGTGCAAATCATTGGATACAAGACTACACAGCTAAGAAATCGAGAAATACCTTTGGTTAAGGTATTATGGCTTAACCATTTACAAGAAGAGGCAACATGGGAAACAGAAGAAAATCTGAAAAAGCAATATCCACACCTGTTTTTAGGTATTAATTTCGAGGATGAAATTTTTAAAAGGAGGGGAGAATTGTAACATCCTTGACCTTCCCCACATGCATTTCATTGAACATAAGCATCTTGCATACAATTCAATTGAACACGTGCATTTCATACGTATTTTCGTAGGAACAAGTTTATGACAGGCACTAGCTACGTGTCCAAGTATTTGGCACTTGTATCGAGTCGCACTTGTGTAATTATAACCTAAATGAGGATAACAAAGTATTAGAAATGAATTGAATAAGGTGACTAAATTAAAGTAAGCAAAATGATTAGATTAAGATTAGTAAACATTTATATTGTTAATTTAGTTAAATCGGGCCAAATGATTAAGTTGTATTATTGTGTGAATTAGTGGAATTATAAATATATGTAAATAATAATAATAATATAGACAAAATAAAATGAAAATGACACAAAAGAGAAATAAAAGAGAAGAGAAGAGAAAAGAGAAGAGATGAGAAAAAGATAAAAAGAGAAAAAAACAAAAAGTTAGCTTTATCTTCCCATTTCTGCCTTCTTCTCCAGCCCGACTTCTTCTTCAATTTCCTCCATTTCAGACTTCAATTCATCCTTGTTTCACTTAGTTTTTGAAGCTAATTGATCCCTTGCTAGGTTGTGCATGGTAAGTAATCAATTCTTATTGCTACAGGGTTGATTTGAGTTGATTAGGTTCATTAATAGGCACAGAATTACAACCCGATTTTGATGCATATATAAATTGATTCAGGAAAAGTTTAAAACACCAAGTTTTTTCCTTTATATGTTATATTTATGGATATATAAATGGTTTTGCATGATTTGGTGTATAGGAAGAGACATCCTTTCTCTACTGAAACTGGTTAGGGTTTGAACCCTAACCACGTTAGCTACTGTGTGCTTTGATTTCGAATATGTTTGAGCCATTATTTGATGTATCTCAAAACATAAAAGTTGTTGATATATGTGTTATGTATTTGTATACCAAATTTTGGGTTCATAGGTCTTGTGAATATTGAGTTATGGGGAATGGAACCATGCTTGTTCCATAGTTTAAACTGCCTACTGAGTGCCCTGGGTAGATCCAGTAAATACTTTGGCTCATTTGAGCTTGTTAGAGCTAGATTATGTAAATGATAAAAACAGAAAAATTATAGGTATATGTCTTAGCTAAAGTTTTGTACTAATATCAGCTTAATTGGTTATGTATAGACTAATTTATGGCATTTGGAAGTCATACTGGTCCGGAAGCCAATTCTATTCTGGACCAGTAAAATGCTTGTTATAATTTGAAGACCTTAGAGACATAAATGATAAAAGTTGTAAGACTTAAAACTATTCTATATGAACCCATATAAGTGTCTGTAAATTTTCATTAAAATAGGACCTATATATTATAAGTTATGATGAAACCAAATGAGTACCCTGAAACTGTCTAAAGGCAGAAAACAAGGCAGAAAACATAACACACTTAGAAATTCCACCAAATATTTTACAATGATCCCTTTGGTATGAAATTTAAATATGTTCTATAATTATATGTTAGTTTTAATTAGGAATAAAAATTAGATTAATTGGTCAAGTATAGAAAAAGTTATAGGCTAAACAGTCCTATAGGGTCACACTGCCTCATAGGAAAAAATCTTAACTATTGACATGAACAATGCATATTAATTTGTTTAAGCCACATTAAGTCTCCCTAATCATGAGTTAATCGATTATATTTTCATATTAGTCTAGCAACATATTGGAGACCCACAAGGAGCGGATAGATAATAAGTTAGGGGACAGAATCAAAGGAGAACGATGAGTCTAATTATCGATTGAATTGTTTAGTGCAAATGAATGTTGGTTGCTATGTGATTCATACGATTGTCATGATTGGTCCTTGATAATGTAATGATGGATCATTAAAATAGAACTTATATATTATAAGTTATGATGAAACCAAATGAGTATCCTGAAACTGCCTAAAGGCAGAAAACAGAACACTCTTAGAAATTTCAAAAAATATTGTACAATGATCCAATTGGTCTGAAATTTTAATATGTTCTACAATTATATGTTATTTTTAATTAGGAACAAGAATCCAATTAATTGGTCAGGTATAAAAAATTTTGTAGCCTAAACAGTCCTATAAGGTCACACTGCCTCATAGGAAAAAATCTTAACTATTGACATGAACAATGCATATTAATTTGTTTAAGTCACATTAAGTCTCCCTAATCATGAGTTAATCGATTATGTTTTCATATTAGGCTCGCAACATATTGGAGACCCACAAGGAGCGGATAGACAATAAGTTAGGGGTCAAAATCAAAGGGGAACGGTGTGTCTAATTATCAATTGAATTGTTTAGTGCAAATGAATGTTGCTTGCTATGTGATTCATACGATTGTCATGATTGGTCCTTGATAATGTAATGATGGATCATTGAAATAGAACTTATATAGTATAAGTTATGATGAAACCAAATGAGTACCCTGAAACTGCCTAAAGGCAGAAAAACAGAACACTCTTAGAAATTTCAAAAAATATTGTACAATGATCCAATTGGTCTGAAATTTTAATATGTTCTATAATTATATGTTATTTTTAATTAGGAACAAGAATCCGATTAATTGGTCAGGTACAAAAAATGTTGTAGGCTAAACAGTCCTATAAGGTCACACTGCCTCATAGGAAAAAATCTTAACTATTGACATGAACAATGCATATTAATTTGTTTAAGCCACATTAAGTCTCCCTAATCATGAGTTAATTGATTATGTTTTCATATTAGGCTCGCAACATATTAGAGACCCACAAGGAGCGGATAGACAATAAGTTAGGGGTCAGACTCAAAGGAGAAGGGTGAGTCTAATTATCGATTGAATTCTTTAGTGCAAATGAATGTTGCTTGCTATGTGATTCATACGATTGTCATGATTGGTCCTTTATAATGTAATGATGGATCATTTGTGATATTTTGGAACATATAAATGGTATACTTGTGGTATATTTGAGGTATATGTTTGACATATGTGATATGTATACATGGTATATGTATAGTATATGCAAGGTATATGCGTGATATATGAGGTATATATGGAATATATGTATGTTTTATATGATAAAGATGCAATGATTGATGAATGCTTAAATACAAGTGCATATGCATATGGACTAAAAAGGCATTGTGACTAGTTAATCGATATTGTAAAGAAAAAGAAGAGGCCTATGGCCCAACAAATGTGTAAATGAAACAAATGATCAAGCTAGCTAGCAAATACAAAGGCAAATGTTCACATGGAAAATGTTCACATGGATACCCGGGGCAATGTTTGTTTAACTTGGTCACAACAAAATGAAATAAGCAAAGCATTTCCATACACAAAGAGTAATGATTATATGTTTCAACTTTATTGATACTTATATGATACTGATGAATGGAATGGAATACATGGTATATATTGGATTTGTGATTTATTACTATGAGTTGTTTGGTACTTTAGAGCTCATTAGATGGTTATTCTCACTGAGCCACAACTCATCAATTTGCATCATTTTTCAGATAAAGAAAAGTGATAGCTCATTTTGAGTAGTCTATAGAAGACATGGAGCACAGGTCATTGGCCGAGCCTCATCATTCTCTCTCCTTGCATTCCACACAAGCATGAAAACATGTCATCTGTATTTTGGACTTATATGCTTGAATATGTATTATCACTCTAGATTAGTTTTGAAATGTATAAATGGAAACAACCCGTAATCCTTCGGATGGGAAGTTTATATTTTAATATATTTGATATATCGTATTATGGTTTTTAATGTTGACTTGAAAATTCATTGAATAGAATTACAGGATATAAGACTTTTACAGGCATTAGTTGATTTTACAGGATTTGATATGAAAAAAAATTTACTACCACTGTTATCAGGGCATTTTCTCTTTCTAACATGCAGTATGTGATTATTTTATACAGAAATAGGTTATACTTAAATGCATATGATGTGGTGTTACATTTTTGGTATTAGAGCAGGGATAGGTTCCATGGGAACATGCATATGCATAAGAGCATGATAACATATGCATCCTATGTATTGAACATTATGTAGTGTCATAATTTCATTTATTTTAGGGACATCATAAGACATAATTCACCAAGGAGGGAGAGGTCGGCTGACATGCATTCTCATGAGGCATATGAACCCATATAAGTTTTTATAAATTTTCATTAAAATAGGACTTATATATTATAAGTTATGATGAAACCAAATGAGTACCCTGAAACTGCCTAAAGGCAGAAAACAAGGCAGAAAACATAAACTCTTAGAAATTCCAGAAAATATTGTACAATGATCCAATTGGTCTGAAATTTTAATATGTTCTATAATTATATGTCATTTTTAATTAGGAACAAGAATTAGATTAATTGGTCAGGTATAAAAAATGTTAGAGGCAAAACAGTCCCATAAGGTCACACTGCTTCATAGGAAAAAATCTTAACTATTGACATGAACAATGCATATTAATTTGTTTAAGCCACATTAAGTCTCCCTAATCATGGGTTAATTGATTATGTTTCCATATTAGGCTCACAACATATTGGAGACCCACAAGGAGCGGATAGATAATAAGTTAGGGATCAGAATCAAAGGAGAACGGTGAGTCTAATTATTGATTGAATTGTTTAGTACAAATGAATGTTGGTTGCTATGTGATTCATACGATTGTCATGATTGGTCCTTGATAATGTAATGATGGATCATTAAAATATAACTTATATATTATAAGTTATGATGAAACCAAATGAGTACCCTGAAACTGCCTAAAGGCAGAAAACAGAACACTGTTAGAAATTTCAAAAAATATTGTACAATTATCCAATTGGTCTGAAATTTTAATATGTTCTATAATTATATGTTATTTTTAATTAGGAACAAGAATCTGATTAATTGGTCAGGTATAAAAAATGTTGTAGGCTAAACAGTCCTATAAGGTCACACTGCCTCATAGGAAAAAATCTTACCTATTGACATGAACAATGCATATTAATTTGTTTAAGCCACATTAAGTCTCCCTAATCATGAGTTAATTGATTATATTTTCATATTAGGCTCCCAACATATTGGAGACCCACAAGGAGCGGATAGACAATAAGTTAGGGGTCAGAATCAAAGGAGAACGGTGAGTCTAATTATCGATTGAATTCTTTAGTACAAATGAATGTTGCTTGCTATGTGATTCATACGATTGTCATGATTGGTCCTTGATAATGTAATGATGGATCATTTGTGATATTTTGGAACATATAAATGGTATACTTGTGGTATATTTGAGGTATATGTTTGACGTATGTGATATATATACATGGTATATGTATAGTTTATGCAAGGTATATGCGTGATATATGAGGTATATATGGAATATATGTATGTTGTATATGATAAAGATGCAATGATTGATGAATGCTTAAATACAAGTACATATGCATATGGACTAAAAAGGCGTTGTGACTAGTTAATCGATATTCTAAAGCAAAAGAAGATGCCTATGGCCCAACAAATGTGCAAATGAAACAAATGATCAAGCTATCTAGCAAATGCAAATGCAAATGTTCACATGACAAATGTTCACATGGAAACCCGGGGCAATGTCTGTTTAACTTGGTCATAACAAAATGAAATAAGCAAAGCATTTCCATACATAAAGAGTAATGATTATATGTTTCAACTTTATTGATACTTATATGATACTTATGAATGGAATGGAATACATGGTATATATTGGATTTGTGATTTATTACTATGAGTTGTTTGGTACTTTAGAGCTTATTGGATGGTTATTCTCACTGAGCCGCAACTCATCAATTTGCATCATTTTTCAGGTAAAGAAATGTGATAGCTCATTTTGAGTAGTGTTAGAAGACATGGAGGACAGGTCATTGGCCGAGCCTCATCACTCTCTCTCCTTGCATTCCACACAAGCATGAAAACATGTCATCTATATTTTGGACTTATATGCTTGATTATGTATTATCACTCTAGAGTAGTTTTGAAATGTATAAATTGAAATAACCCGTAATCCTTCAGATGAGAAGTTTATGTTTTACCGAATATGATATGAAACAAAATTTACTACCACTGTTATCAAGGCATTTTCTCTTTCCAACATGCAGTATGTGATTATTTTATACAGAAATAGGTTATACTTAAATGCATATGATGTGGTGTTACAGTTTTGGTATTAGAGCAGGGATAGGTTCCATGGGAACAGTCATATGCATAAGAGCACTATAACATATGCATCCTATGTATTGAACATTATGTAGTGTCATAATTTCATTTATTTTAGGGACATCATAAGACATAATTCACCAAGGAGGGAGAGGCCGGCTGAAATGCATTATCATGAGGCATATGAACCCATATAAGTTTCTATAAATTTTCACTAAAATAGGACTTATATATTATAAGTTATGATGAAACCAAATGAGTACCCTGAAACTGCCTAAAGGCAGAAAATAGAACACTCTTAGAAATTCCAAAAAATATTCTACAATGATCCAATTGGTCTGAAATTTTAATATATTCTATAATTATATGTTATTTTTAATTAGGAACAAGAATCATATTAATTGGTCAGGTATAAAAAATGTTATAGGCAAAACAGTCCCATAAGGTCACACTGCCTTATAGGAAAAAATCTTAACTATTGACATGAACAATGCATATTAATTTGTTTAAGCCACATTAAGTCTCCCTAATTTCCATAACTCTAAATCATGTTTAATCAATGGAAATAAGTAGATTTTGAAATCACTAACCTTATTTTCTTCCTTTGTCCTCCTAGGCTTCCTTTTCCTTAACCTTTTCCTTGGAAGCACCTTCACTTCCCTTTGAACCTACCATGGCCAAAAATTGTACATCATTAATCCATCATTGTTTTGCTTCCTTAACTCAATATAACTTCATAATTATCATCTACATACCTTAAACTATCTATTTGAACCATTAAACCAATTTAAAACTATTAATTTCACTTATCTCCATTTTGTATCTAAACTTGTCTCCATTTATTTCCTTCCACTCTAGTCCTCCAAATGAAGATTAAAGGCTTCTACTACCTACTAGAGATGTTGAAATTATATTAGGGTGGTTGATTTTCGTGTAAAAATTGGAGAAATTGGAAGAATTTTAGAGGAGAAATGGGAAGAGATAAGTTCGGCCAAGCAAGGGACTTTGGGGAAGAAGGAGTTGCAGAATTATCTCTAGAGAATTCTGATATTTTAGTCGTTATATAGTGGCTTAAGGTGGGTAGGCTTGGGTCAAACAAAGGTCAATTCATTAGGTCCAATTAAGCACTATAAAATATTTCTCTCATTTTCCAAGTTCAATTTCACCCAAATTTGATTTCATAATTCATAAAATATATTTATTTGTCTACACAAAATTTTTTAACTTAATAAGAGTCCGTTTTTTGTCCAGCTCACTCAAACCGAACTGATAATTCAATTTTCGGTGTTACCATAAAATTCATTTTTCAATGTAAAATAATCCCTAAATATTATTTAGAGTATATCCACATCTTAAAATAAATTTTTAGATGTCGTTTGTTATTTTTCATAACCTGGTCAAAGCACGGTCAACTACTTTATTAATTAAATCGGGTTCGTTTTTTCTTAGTTTTGACTTTTGATAGCTTATTTAACCTCATTTTCAATCCAAATTTTACCTCCGGACTAGTCATAACCTATATTTTCCGTTGATCAAATAAAATATTTTTCAACCACGGGTACACTGACCAATTTTGGAAACTACAGTTTATGACTAATCCCGTATTTAGGCCATTACACATACATTAAGCTATAATATTCAAAAATGATTTTAAAAAAATACTAATTATATTAATTATAAACTTATTATCAATCCTACATTTCCAAATTATAAACTTAAAAAAATACTAATTATATTAATTATAAACTTATTAATAATGGGTATTACATTATTATCAATCCTACATTTCACATAATTGCAATAAAAAGGAAAACTTTTAAAATTTATTAATACAATATAATACCCAAAATACACAAAAAGAAAACCTGCTACAATTTGATCTTGGGATTCCAATTTCTTCAATCGGTACTAACGCAACAGCTACTTCTACTAACCTATAACATCCAATGATTCAGGCCTCGATTACGCGTGACGGTAGTGAGGTGCGCTAGTTCAATCGGAATCTAAATTTGGATCCATAAAAAATTACAAATAACAAGAGAAAATAATTAAGGGTATTATTATTTGAGAATTAAAAATATTGGTGTTAGAACTGGAAAAAAAAAAAATTTACCCTAAGGACAAAATCAGTATTATTGGAATTATTAGGGAAAAAATTGTGAAGATGAGGAAATTGGTGGAAAATGAGGAATTTCTCAAAATTTAAAAGTTAATCAAGATTAATTAAGTTAATGAACCAATAGAAATTAGGATTAAGTTTAATTAGTGGAGCCCACAACTTAAGTTTTGTATAAAAGTCAAAAAGAGAAAGAAATTCTACGTTCTTCCACCTAAATATCTAACTCATCTTTTTCTTCTTTTTCTTCTCTTTTTGTTGTCCACTATAGCCTTCCCAAGCCACCATTTTTGCTTCATTTCAAGCTTGAAGAAGAGAGGGAAATAAGTTATGGGAGAGAAAAATTCAAAAATTAAAGAGTTCTTCTCATAAAGAGAGCTAATGAGCAAGAAGTAAGAAAGAAATAAGAAAGAAAAATGGAGAAAACTTTGGGACAGATTTGGCCCACTTTGGAGAGTCATTAAGGTGAGTTTATTCTTCTTAAATTCAACCTCTTTCCTTCCATTGGAGATCCATAAGGATGATAAATATGATTAAAATTGGTAGATTGGGGTTATTTGGTTTGCAAATGGTAGGCCCTTAAAAGGGTGACAAAGGCAAGAAGAAAGCTAATTAGTGAGGAGAGAAAAATAAGGAAAACGAAAAGCTCCAAAGTTGATTAGGTATGTCCTTCATTAATAAAAATCTTACATATTATCTAAATATGTGAAATTTTGCATTAATGCTTGATATGAATGTGATTTGCCATGGAATGTGATTAGTAGTTGCTTTTAATTTTTTTACGGTAATGGGACTAAATGGTTTGTAAACATTAGGATATGTGACTGTAATTGTGATCTACAAACTTTGGCATAAAAATGAATGCATATAATGGATGTTATTAGTAGATAGGTTTGTGTCAATTGATGACCCTGCTGCACAATTTTTGGCGCAGTCTTGACTATTTTGATCCTAACTAATGCTCTGGTAATGATATTGAGATGAAATTAGTTGAAAATAAAAGTGGAATCATAAGGATAAAACTTTCATTATGAACCTACTTTTACATTCTAATTTTAAATAGGCTAAATATTGGGCACAAAATCTCAGACCTGTAGGTACCCAGAAAATACTGGGTAAAACTAATGGAACGCCCTTCAGTAAAAATGCCATAAAGTTTGGTAGAAAGCATAGATTTGTATGATTTTTTATGAATATGAAATCTGAGACATTAAGCTATAAAATATTAGAAGACCATAAATTCAAATTCGAACTATAAATGGGCTAAAAATGAGGCCCAAAATTAGGGCTGAAATCTGTCATAAAAAAATTTGATATATTGGGCTTCTGCATGTGGGGTGATGAATATATACGTTAATTAATGTGAATTTTTACTTTAATTGTAGTTATAGATATTTAATAAATTATTTATGTGTGAGGCTCTAATTCAATAACAACGGAAATAAAGAATAAAAATAAATAAACGTATAAGTGGAAATGTGGTATAATTATCATTTTTGAAAATATTATGAATAATATTCTTAATGTTGGGAATAAATATAAAAATAGTTAAGCCCTAAGACACCTAACCTATAACTATAATAGAGAATAGTTTGGTGTGCTAATTAAGAGATTTAAGGCACTCGATGCCAAAACATTAAGCCGGTAATGATATTATTATAAAAGCGCTTGATGAAATATTACTAAAACTGGTAATGACATTATTATAAAAGTGTTTGATGCAATATTATGAAAGCCGGTAATGAAAACCCCGTTATTCCTATCAGTTAGTTCGGTTATAGGTGTTATAGGCACAAGGAAAATGAAAAATAACAATAATATAAAAGTATGTCATTTTGATAATATTGTGTTAAATTAAATTGTTAAATATTAAATGTTTGATGACATTTATTTGATTTCATATAATTCTTTTATTTTATGCCTTATTTGTGAAATTATTAAATGACATGTAAGAAAATATATGTATGTAAGATTTTTATCCCTGAAGCCCCACTGAGCTAGTAGCTTAGTGCGAGTGGTTTTCTCTCGCATGGGTTCTAAAGAATAGCCATAGATAGCATAGTTGTCAGAAGAATAAGGGTACTCGAAAGAAAAACAGCTTAAACTTTGGAATTATTTTGGTATATTTTGTTTAAAACTTTTTACATTAAATTATAGCTTTATCTCATCTAGTATGTATTGGAAATGTGTACATCTAATGTAATGGACATAGTTTGGATGTAAAATAATATATTTTATAAATAAATAAAAATTTTGAATATTAGTGTTGTAATAATTTCATTTTAGTGTTTGTAATATTTTTGCAAAAAAAAAACATTTACTTCATTTAGCTAATCTTATAAGACAGTTAGTTGGGTACTACTCACTTATCTTGCTGAACTACAGTTGGGTAAGGGGGTGTTACAATTTTTGGTATAAGTGATATAGGTTTCAACGGTTCTTATTGAGTGGGTATGGGAAGATAAGTGCATGTTTTCAGCATTTGCATTGTTTTAAGCTACTATATTTTGATAAGGGATCCTTCTTTTGAAAATATAGGTTTTAATGGATTCTAAATCAGGACAAAGTCATAAAGAAGAAAAGAGTGATAATATAGCTAACTCGACTGCTCATAGACTGTCAGCATCAATTAGAGCCTCGTAGCCTAGTGTTATAGCTATGCAGCATGCTGAAGAAGAAGTTGATTAGAGTCAAGTACCACTTATGTAACAGATGGCTACTTTGTTACAGCTGATAGCACAAGCTGTGCCACCACCAGCTCCCCCACCTCAACCAAAACCCCATATTGATAAACTAAGAAATTATGGGGTGATGGATTTTACGTGTAAGAAAGAGGATGACCCAGTAGTAGCAAAATTTTGGTTAGAAAATACATAATGAGTTTTTAAGGAGCTTCAATGTCCAGAGGATTACAAGGTTAGGTTTGCAGTGTCCTTTCTTCATGAGCATGCCTTCAACTGGTGGAAGTTAGTATTAGCGAAACCCCGGACTCTGAACCCTCAGACATGAAATTTCTTTGTGGCAGAGTTTAAAATGAAATATGTCCCAATAGTTTATGTTGAATAGAACAAGAGATAATTTCTAAACTTGAAGTAGTAGGGTATGACAGTAAGTATGCAACGGGGATTATTGGAGATGAAGCTGATAAATGTTGCAAATTTGAAGATGGCCTCGATGAGGATATTGGATATTTAGTGGCTTCCCACCGGCATACAGACTTTGTTACACTCATGTCCTCTGCCATTAGTGTTGAAAGAAGGAAAAAGATGAAGACAAAAGAGCTCTCCAAGAAATCAATGGCTAATGTGGTCCGTACATCTGGTAGAAAAGGCCGGATAGTACCCAGACCATTTCAATCACGGGTTATTGGGCAGACATTTCTTGGTAGTCGAGGTCAACAGTATAGACCTGCAGCATCATCTGCTAGTTCACCAGTATCATTGTCCAAAAGACCAGCTCCTGCTATGTGTTAGCATTGTGGTAGATCTCATATAGGAGAGTGTTGGTGGTTGACTGGGGCATGCTTGAGATGTGGAGCTACTAACCATATGAAGAGAGATTGTCCTAGACTTACTACAGGCAGTATGGCACTAAAATAGACTATGGCACCTGTACAGAGCCATAGTAGAGGTCGAGGCCAGTTTAGAGGTGGTCGTACAGGATAAAGTCATGGGGTATTTGAGACAGTTCATAGACCCAGAGGTAGTAAAGCTCCAGCTTGGGCATATGTGATGAGAGCTCGGGAGGACCAAGATGCGCCAAATGTCATAGTTGGTAAATTTTCTTTATATATATGACTTTGATTTGCATGGATTGAGAGATCTTGGTTCCACGCATTCATACATAAGCACACTTGCATTTAAACAAGGGAACATGATACCTGAGAACTTAGAATATGAGATAGTTGTGACTAATTCGTTGGGATATAGTGTGAAAGTGAATCAAATTTATAGAAACAACTCAATAATAATTTAGGGTAGAGAATTTTCAGCAGACTTAATAGAATTACCTTTTCATGAATTCAATGCTATTCTGGGTATGGATTAGTTGACAAAGTATGAAGCTATAGTCAACTATTGATCTATAAAAGTTGTACTTAAAATTCCAAAGAAGGATGACACTATCATTCAGGGTGAAGGTCAATCATGTTTGACCAGTGTTATTTTTGCATTAAAAGCTTGAAAATACATTAGGAAGGGATGTGAGGCATACTTGGCCCATATTATAGATACCAAGAAGGGGAGCTCGGAACTCAAGGACATCCCCACAGTGTGTGAGTTCCTTGATGTGTTTCCTGAAGACTTTCCAGGGTTACCACCAGATAGGGAGATAGAGTTTGCTGTTGATGTCATTCCTGGTAGAGGCCCGATATCAATTACTTCTTATAAAATGGCACTTGAAGAATTAAGAGAGTTGAAGGTTCAATTGCAAGAATTGCTAGTCAAAAGGTTCATAAGACCCAGTTTGTCACCATGAGGTGTTCCGGCATTGTTGAAAAAGAAGGATGGCACCCTTCGATTATGTATTGATTACCGACAATTGAACAAGGTGACAATTTAGAATAAATACCCATTACCTAGAATTGATTATTTGTTTGATCAATTAAAGGGAGCAGGAGTATTCTCTAAGATTGATCTCAAATCTGGGTATCATCAATTGAAAATTAAAGAATCAGATGTACCCAAAACAACTTTCAGGACTCGATATGGCCACTATGAGTTCTTAGTGATGCCTTTTGACTTAAAAAATGCACCAGCTTCCTTTATGGATATGATGAACAGGATTTTTAGTCCTTATCTTGATCAATTTGTGGTAGTTTTTATGGATGATATCCTAATGTATTCAAGGGATAAAGCAGAACATGACAGACATCTTAGAATAGTGCTTCAAACTTTGAGGGAAAATCAATTGTATGCAAAATTGTCAAAATGTGAGTTTTGGTTAGAAGAAGTAGGATTCTTAGGGCATGTTGTGTCAGTCGAAGGAATTTGTGTGGATCCTAGCAAAATAGAAGCAATTTGAAGTTGAAAGTCACCCCTCACTGTGATAGAAGTCTGGAGTTTCCTTGGATTAGCTGGATACTAAAGAAGGTTTATGAAGGGATTTTCAAGCATAGCCACACTAATTACAAAGCCGCTCAAAAAAGAAACTAAGTTTGAGTGGACGGATCAGTGTCAAGCAAGCTTTGAAAAACTAAAAGTCATATTAATCGAAGCACCTATGTTGACCTAACCTACTCTAGGGAAAGAATTTGTGATATACAGTCATGCCTCACATAATGGGCTAGGCTATGTATTAACGTAAAAGAGTAAAGTAATTGCTTATTCATCTAGGCAATCGAAGCCTTGTGAGCTAAATTACCCTATTCATGATTTGGAGTTGGCAGCAATAGTGTTTGCTTTAAAAATATGGTGACATTATTTGTACGGTGAACGGTGCTACATATATACAGATTATAAGAGCCTCAAATATTTGCTCACATAAAAGGAGTTGAACGTACGACAAAGGCACTGGTTCGAGTTAATTAAGGATTACAATTGTATTATTGATTATCAAATAGGCAAAGCAATTGTAGTAGCTGATGCCTTAAGTAGAAAAACATTGCCAGGTATACCTTATAATTTCCTCTTTATAGTATAATATATAGTAATTAATAATAAATTAATAGGAGACTCATATTTTATTTTGGCAGAGTTACGGGTTCAACCAACTTTAAGGCAACAAGTGAGAGAAGCTCAGAGGCAAGATCAGAAATTGATGATAAGTGTGGAGACAATTAAAAAGAGGCAGAGACCTGATTTTTAGATTGAAGATGATGGAAGTATAAGTTATAGAGGAAGATTGTATGTGCCAAATGATTGCAGATTAAAGCAAATAATTCTAAAAGAGGCATATAATACAATTTATTCCATCCATCCAATAAAGAAATAAGATGTATCAAGACCTAAAAACTTATTATTGGTTGCCAAGAGTAAAGAAGGATATCGTGGAATACACTACAAGATGCTTGACATGCCAACAAGTGAAAGCAGAGCACCATGTACCATCTGGATTGTTGCAACCTATTACTATCCCAAAATGGAAGTGGGAAAGGATTACGATGGATTTTGTATCGTTTGCCTTTGACACAAAAGAAGCATGATGCAGTATGGGTAATTGTTGACAGGCTTACCAAGTCAGCTCACTTTTAACCAATTCAGATGGATTATTTGTTAAGCCTGTTAACAGAAATATATGTTAATGAGATAATTCGACTACATGGGGTGCCATATCTATTATTTCTGATCGAGACCCAAGATTGACATCAAAATTTTGGAAACGCTTGTATTAAACCTTGAGAGGTATTTCCGTCATTTTGATGATAACAAATAAAATAGCAATATTGTATTAAACATACTTGTTTTCTAAGTCTATTAAACAGGACATGGAATAAAATAGCAAGAATGGAGATTGGAAGAATAATCCTTGAACGACAAAATTAAAGGAAGTAACATGTTCACGCCTGTGACTCTATGTGTCACACCTATGAACGAACTAACCGTTACCAAAACCAACATTTGAAGTTCACGACCATGAAGAAGAACAAACCGTGAAATGGACATTTAAGTCACGATCGTGAATCAAATTGTCACGCCCGTTAATGTTCATGACATTTTCATCCAGATAGCTTCATGACCAAAAATCACTACTTGGATCACAACTGGGAAGTTTGTCACGCCCGTGAATATGTATGTCACACCCGTGACCAAATTTTTCAAAACATTCGAGAGAGCTTCACGACCAAGGTCACCACTTCAGTCATGACTTGGGAAGAAATGTCATGCCTGTGACAAACATAGTCACGCCCGTGAATGATGAAAGAGAAAAATGTCAGGCGCGATTATTTGGTTGGTACAACGGCTAGTTTCATATTAAATGCACCCTAACGGCTATAATCAGCCAAGGGAGTATAAATGGAAGTCATTTATGCATTAAGTATAAGAAGGTAGCAAATACTTTGAATCAAAACATTATTACAATCTATTTGTAATTCAATACTTTGAGAACCAAAATATATTCTCTGTAAAAATCTTTTTCTCTTCATTTATTGAGCAATTAAGATTTGTGAGTGTTTCTCTCTGTAATCATTACTCAAGTGAGCTTTGGGTATTTATGGGTTAAGAGTAGAACACTTGTAAGGGTTAGTTGTGTGAGCCTCTAAAACACAAATTAAAAGGTTGTTTGTGTGAGCCTGTAAAAACACAAAGCGAAG
The DNA here is from genome assembly GCA_023653625.1 of Triadica sebifera. Taxonomy (NCBI): domain Eukaryota; kingdom Viridiplantae; phylum Streptophyta; class Magnoliopsida; order Malpighiales; family Euphorbiaceae; genus Triadica; species Triadica sebifera. Next base: position 600,375 of record CM042896.1, on the reverse strand, counting down.
GTTGTTTGTGTGAGCCTGTAAAAACACAAAGTGAAGGTTGTTTGTGTGTGCCTATAAAACACAAGGAATTGGTTATTGTGTGAGCCATTAAAATATAAGGGATTTCTGGGTTAGGTGTGAGCCATTGTGAGAAACACCATAGTTGGGAGTGAGCTTGTAAAACTCCATTGTAACACTTAGTGTGTTAGTGAAACTCCCAATTGCGATTGGGGAGAGGAGTACGGTTTATTAACACCCGAACCTCTATAAAAATCCTTGTGTGAAATTTCTCTATCCCTCCTAAAATTAATTTTTTATTTCCACACTTTAAAGTTTAATTTTTGAAACTCCAATCCAACCCCCCCTTCTTGGCTTAATATCTGGGCAACAATTGGTATCAGAGTTTAGTCTAGCATCAAAGCCTAAAAAGCGCTAGTAAAGATTAAGATATGTCCAATGAAGGATTCCAAAGTCTCAAACCTTACTTTGATGGAGCAAATTATTCCCATTGGAAGTTTTGGATGGAGACATATCTGGATAGTGAAGGAATTGAAGTCAGGGATAGTGTACGAAAAGAATGGACACCACCAACCAGAAGAGGAGCTGATGGTGAAGAAGAAATCCTATCAAGAGATGATTGGACAGAGCCTCAAAGAAGAGAAAATTTCAAAAACAAGAAGGCAATGACAATCCTATCAAGCTCATTATCTATTGAAGAATGTGGGAGAATACAACACTGTCTAACATCATACAACATGTGAAAGACATTGGAAAATTATCATGAAGGAACTAAGCAAGTCAAATCAAAGAAGATTCAACTTCTGACCTTAGAATATGAGGTCTTCAAGATGAAATCCAATGAGTCAATCATTGACATGACCAACCGTCTTCTAGCCATGAAAAATGGAATGAGGAAACTTAGGAAGCATCTGAATTTAGAGGATGTAAACAACAAAATCCTGAGAAGTCTTCCTCTTAAAGACTATGGCTCAAGAGTTGCTGGCATAGAAGAAGCAAATGAAGATATGAGCATCATGAATATTGATGTGCTGATTGGCAAACGTCTCACACATGAAATGGCAGTGAAAAGAGATAGAGAGCTTAAAGCAGAGCCAGAGAAAAGAAAGCCCTTAGCACTCAAAGCCTCTACTTCAAAATCTCAAGAAGAAAGTGAAGATGATGAAGAAATGAGTGATGATGAAAATGAGCACATTGCTATGCTTTCAAGGAGATTAAAAAGAATCATTGAGAAGAAAATGAGCAACTCCAGAAAATTCAAGCAAAGAAACCTCAAACAAACTTCTAATGATGCACAATGAAGTAAGGAAGAGGTAAAGTGCTATGAGTGTGGAAAGAAAGGACATATCAAACCAGAATGTCCAAGGCTCAAGAAGCATAAGAGCAAATACCAAAGAGATAATGGGGAGAAAAGTCACAAAGCCAGATGGGATGACGAAAGCTTTTTAAGTGAAAAAGATGATAATGAAAGCGAAGAGGTCAACCTATGCTTCATGGCTATTGAAGATCATGTCTCGAATAAGGTAAGATCACTACACTCATACTCTTCGAACAATAATAGTAGTGATAATGATGATGATAGTGATGATGATGATGATGAGCAAAGCCTAATAGAAGAATTAAATCTAGAATTAGAGAAATATAGAAGTAAATATAGTACTTATAGAAATAATATCTCTAATTTAAAAAATAAGATAGTTGGTTTAGAAAAGGAAAACATAAAGCTTAAATCATCTAATGAATCTCTCCAAAAGACATTAGATGAATACTCATCAAGACCTTCAACTGCTTTCTTACTAAAAGAAAATAATGCTTTGAAAAATGAAGTTGAGGAACTTAGAAATTCCATTTCTAAATTTCACAAAGGTAAAGAGAGCTTAGATACTCTCATTGTATCTCAAAGATCACCCTTAATTAGACATGGTCTAGGATTTAAGGACACATCATCATCTTCTCATAAAACTATCTTTGTTAAGTCTAGAGAACCTCACATCTCCACACCTGTTAGAACAGCACCAAGAAATAAGCATATTAAACTCTCTATACATAAACAGAATAATCATGCCTTTATATATAGTAAGCATGCATCTAGAAAATCTACAATTAATCATAACTGTGCATGTCATCATTCTCAAAATAAATTTGATAGAAAAATGGTATTCAAAAATATTGTAAGACCAGAAAACAAATTTAGACCAAAATAATGTAATTATTGTATGAAAATGGGTCACATAAGTAAATATTGCTGGATAAGGAAGGCTCATTGGGAACCTTCATGTGCTAACCCCCAAGGACCCAAACTCATTTAGGTACCTAAAAATCATACTTGAATTGTGATTCTATAAGTATGCCTCAAGTCCACAATAAACAAAAATGCTTGGCTAGTAGACAGTGGATGCTCAAGGCATATGACAGGAGACAAAGAACTTTTCAATGAAATCAAAAGTATTGATGGAGGTCAAGTTACCTTTGGAAACAATGCAAAGGGTAAGGTAATTGGCATTGGTTCTATTGGTATTAATGGTACTACTTTATTAAAGATGTCTTACTTGTTGATGGCTTGAAACATAACATGTTAAGTGTATGTAAATTATGTGATAAAGGAAACAAAGTAATCTTTACTTCAAATGAATGTCTTGTGATCTCTATCGATGTTCAAGAGATATTTAAAGGAAATAGAGATATCAATACATACTTAATAAACTTACATGAAATATCTAACGATTCCTCTAAGTGTCTTGTGACTACTAGTGATGAATCTTGGCTGTGGCATAGAAGGCTTGGTCATGCTAACATGGACTTAATACAAAGTCTCAGCATAGGAGAACTAGTAAAAGGACTGCCAAGAGTTAAATATGAAAAAGGCAAGACATGTGAACCTTGCCAAAGAGGAAAGCAACACAAGTCATCCTTCAAAGCCAAACACATAGTAAGTACCTCAAAGCCTCTTCAACTCCTGCATTTAGACTTGTTTGGACCTACTAGAATTGCTAGCTTAGGAGGAAAATATTATGCATTTGTCATTGTAGATGATTACTCTAGATTTACTTGGGTAATTTTCTTAGCTCAAAAGAGTGATGCTTTTGAAAATTTCAAAAACTTTGCTAAAAGAGTTCAAAATGATAAAAAGGGTACTGTATTTCAAAGATAAGAAGTGATCATGGGAAATAATTTGAAAATGAAACCTTTGAAAGCTTTTGTCTTGAACATGGCATTTCACATAATTTCTCATCTCCTAGGACACCTCAACAAAATCGGGTAGTTGAAAGGAAAAATCGAACTTTAATTGAAATGGCTAGAACAATGCTCAATGAATATGATTTACCAATTTATTTTAGGGCAGAAGCCACAAACACTGCATGTTATATTTCAAATCGAGTTTTCAAAAGGCCTTTTTATGCAAAACCTCATTTGAGCTATGGAATGGAAGAAAGCCCTTGATATCATACTTTAGAGTATTTGGATGCAAGTGTTTTATATTGAACACCAAGGACAATCTTGGAAAATTTGCCTCTAAATCCGATGAAGGTATGTTTTTAGGATACTTTACAAGCAGCAAAGCACATAGAGTATTTAATAAAAGATCATTAATTATTGAAAAATCCACGCATGTTGTCTTTAATGAATCCAGTAGACTTGATCTTGTGAAAGGTAGTGTTCTTGATGATGTTGTTGGTAATATGGAAAGACTTGATCTTGGAAATGGGAAAGAAGAAAATGATCAAGAATATTCACCACAAAATGATTCTCTACCTCAAACTCAAGAAGAAAACGAACAAGAACTCCCAAAAGAATGGAGAATGACGAAGGATCATCCAAAAGAGCAAATAATTGGTGATCTCTCAAGAGGAGTAAGTACTAGATCTCATTTCAAACAGTTAGTCACTAACATTGCTTTTATTTCTCAAATTGAACCTAAAACTGTTGATGAGGCTCTTAATGATGAAAGTTGGGTAATTGCCATGCAAGAGGAACTCAACCAATTTAAGAGAAGTAAGGTATGGACCCTAGTACCTAGACCCAATGATCATCAAATTATAGGTAGCAAATGGGTATTTAGAAACAAACTAGATGAACAAGGTTCAATAACTAGGAATAAGGCTAGATTAGTTGCGAAAGGATATAATCAGGAAGAAGGTATAGATTATGATGAAACATATGCACCTGTAGCTAGATTAGAAGCCATAAGAATACTTTTAGCATATGCATGTCACATGAATTTCAAACTTTTCCAAATGGATCTGAAAAGTGCATTTCTAAATGGTTATATAGAAGAAGAAGTGTATGTAGAACAACCACCAGGATTTGAAAGCTATGATTTGCCAAATCATGTTTTTAAACTCTCAAAAGATTTGTATGGTTTGAAACAAGCCCCAAGAGCTTGGTATGAGAGGCTGAGTTCTTTTCTATTAGAAAATAGCTTTACAAAGGGAAATGTTGACACCACATTATTCATTAAAAAGCATAAGCATGATATACTAATTGTTCAAATTTATATTGGTGATATAATATTCGGTTCTACTAATGAGTTGCTTTGTCAAGAATTTGCTAAGTGTATGACTAGGGAATTTGAAATGAGCATGATGGGAGAGCTTAAGTATTTCCTTGGTCTACAAATAAACAAAGCAATGAGGGCATATTCATCAACCAATCCAAATATGCCAGAGATTTAATTAAGAAATTTGGTATGGAAGGATGCAAGAATGCCAAGACTCCTATGAGCACATCAATAAAATTGGACAAGGATGAAAAGGGTAAGAGCATTAATGAAAAGCTTTATAGAGGAATGATCGGATCACTTTTATATCTTACTGCTTCTAGACCCGATATAATGTATAGTGTTTGCTTGTGTGCACGATTTTAATCATGTCCTAAAGGATCTCATTTAAATGCAGTAAAAAGAATTCTAAAATATTTACATGGATCTTTGCATCTAGGTTTATGGTATCCTAGAAATTCATCCTTTTATATTATAGGATATTCAGATGCAGACTATGCTGGTAGTCTTTTAGATAGAAAACGTACTTCAGGTACTTGTCACTTTATTGGAGAATGCTTAGTTTCTTGGTTTAGCAAGAAACAAGTTTCAGTTGCTCTTTCAACTGCTGAAGCAGAGTATGTAGCTGCTGGATGTTGTTGTACTCAAATTCTTTGGATAAAACAACAACTTAAGGACTATGGTCATGAAATGAACCATATACCTATTAAATGTGACAATACAAGTGCTATAAATCTTTCAAAGAATCCTATTCAACACTCAAAAAGTAAGCATATTGACATTAGACACCACTTTATTAGAGATCATGTTCAATATGGAGATGTTGCATTAGAATTTATAAGCACAGAAAATCAATTAGCAGATATTTTGACTAAGTCTCTAAATGAGGAAAGATTTAATTTAATTAAAAGAGAACTTGGTATGATTGATGGATTACCCTTGTAATTGCTAAATTATGAAATCTTAATTGATGATCTTAATTTTGTATCATATCACTAAATATAAGGTAGTAATTTTTATAAACATTTACGTTATAAAGAATAGAATCTTTATTAAAATGATTTAGTCTTGTTGTTAGGACTTAATTTTATTTGATGAAAATTTAAGGGGAGTCACGCCCGTGACATATGTTCACGTCCGTGACTTAAATAGTTAAAAGAGGCAGTGTCATTCACGACTTGATTCATGACATGGTATTTTATTTATTTATTTTTTAAAAGTTTATTATTAGCGAAATATTTAATGTCATATTTATTTTCTTCTCTTTTTTTATATGATTTAAGTATGTAACTAGTTACATAAATATTTTGATTTAAAAGAACTCATACATTAAACCATAATATTTAGAAATATATTTACAATAATACCAAATATATATTAATTACAAATTTCAATCCTTATAAATCCTACATACAACAAATTTACATAAAAAAATCCTTAAATTTTAATTTTTACAATACTATTTCCAAAATATATAAAAAGAAAATAAACTGCTGTAATCTGATCTTGGGGTTACCCTTATCTTCAGTCTCCCTAACGTAATAGCTACGTCGATTTATCTACGCGTAAAACACACGCACTAAGCTCTAGCTTAGTGGTACGTTTGACAACTATCCAATAATTATAAAAATATTTCCAAAATAAAACTTTAGAAAGTACAATTAATTTACTAAGCATGCTAAATATTCAAATAATATTAAATTATTTTTGGTATGCAAAAATATATAATTCATCAATTATAACATTTCATTCATTAAGCATGCTTGAAATTGTTTAACAATACGAGATATACAATTTAAAATATCAATTTAATGATTTACATTTTTTTTTCTACTATTTATTTGATAGCCCACGACATCTTAAATTGAACTAAACACTGGATACAGAGTTTTTGCTCTTCAGCAGTATACTCGGTGCCTGCATAATTTTTTATAATTCGGCGTTTAACGTCTACATTTTTAATAACAACTTAACACCTTTTTGGTACCTACATAATTTCAAACTCAGCAGCACTATTTTTTAGTGCCCATGTAATTTCAATTCAGTACTATTTCGTAGTGCCTATGTAAATTAAATCTCAGCACTATTTTCTAATGCCTATATTTCTACCCTTTTATTGGCTTGCCAACTTATCCTAATTTCTAGTTCTCGACTAGATATTATAGGGTTTAATTATATTTGTTACGTTTATTATTATTTACATAAATTATGTAGGTAACACTAATATAAATTCCATATAAATGCAATAATTCCCATTTAATATTTTACAACCTCATACATAAGAAAAATCAAATAATATATTTTTCCATCACAAAATTTCACAATTAATACATATATGCAAGCTGCCCTATTATGGACAGCATTTCTGCCTTATATTGCCCTGTATTTTTCATCCATTTTTAGATGGAATTTGGACAAGTGGTTAACTAACAAAATGTAGGTACATTTCTTATCTTTAATTCCCAAATAGAATCATATTAAACCGAATTTTTTAGCAAAAGTTATTAATTTTTCTCTAAGATACGTTCATTCCAATCTGCTAGTATTTTACTAGACAAATTTCTAGTTCAAACTCTGAGTCCATTTTTCACCTAATTTTTGACATATTCAAGTCTAATATTCTAAATGAAAGTTTAAGCCCTATGTCATAACTTTCCAACCCAATAAGAATCACTCAAAACTCATTTTCACAACTAAAGTTATGACTAGAGAAATAGACATTGTTCATAAGACGAATTTTCCAGCACTTCAATTAATTCCTACAATTAAAATTTTCATGCATCAACCTCATATTCTAATTTTTATTTTGACATTCATGGAATCATTTAATCACCAATTTATCACTCAATCAAATATCCATAATTTAATACACAATTTCACAAACATCACAAAATCAAAATCAACATTTTTCTATATTTAATTTTTGCCAAATGTACATATCTCAAAAATTCACTTTTTTCACTTTTCTCTTCTTCCTAGCTAGCTTTCTCCTTGCCCTTACTTCCTCTTTGATTTTGGTTCAAAGATTTTTCACCTCATTGCCCTAACAATAATTTTCACACTAATCAAGCACTAATCGCACTAATCCACCCTTAATCATCATTAACATAATAATACCTCTAAATTACCACCCTTAATGGTAACTAACCCCAAAATCAAAGAAAAGAGAAAGAGAAAAGTGAGAAGATTGAAAATCTTACCTCACCTTTGAAGATCTTCAAAATGACTAAAATATTTCTTTTCTTTTTCTCTTCTTTTCTTCCTTGGTTATGCTCACTTTGCTTAATTTCTTGATGATCTTGCCTTAATCCAACTTTTACCATCTAACTTTAGCTTTAATTGAAGAAAGAAAAAGAAGAACTAGGGGGGAGGGAGGTCACGACTACAAGGAGAAGAAAGGGAGAGAGTTTTCTTTGGTTAGATGAGAAAGAATAAGAATAATGACCAAAAAAGTAGAGTTTGACTTTTTATAGTTGGATTAGGTGGGTGGTTAGGATCAATGAGATAATCTTGTCCCTCATTGGTCCATTAATTTAAATCACTCTTACTTTATTTTAATTAAAATAAAATTCCTTTCCTTAGATAAAGAATATTCCATTTTTATGCCTTCTTAAAATATCTATGCCAAAAACACTGCAATTTCCAATTTCGTTATTATTTTTCAAATTTTATTTCCGAACTTCAAACTTCTCAATTAATAATATCCAAAATGTGTTTCTCATATTTTATTATCATTTTAAGTTTTTTCTTTCATGTCCGAATTTAGACCCTGATAAGTTTGGAGCACTAGATTTCGGTCAATCGCGATCGTTGCCTAAATTATTAGGCATTACAAAGCATGCATCATGTCAAGATGAGCTGCTAGAAGATCAGCAACCTACTGTGCCAAATTCGATGTGGAAGAGGCTGATGTCTTACCAACATCCTCAGCTGTCGCTAGTATTGTTGTCTCATCACGAGCCCACTTTCGTTGCTGGACAGCCTAGATGCCAACTTCCAAAGCTTCAGAGTCATTATCCTCCCAATCAATTTCACCAGCTATAGTGGTGAAATGGTAGTAGACATTTCCTTTATGAAGAATATGGAAAGCTACTCCTATTTTTATAAATGACTCGACATCGAGTCGGTCTCATGGATATGCCAGAATGAGAGTGTAGATGTGTTTGTCGAGGTTCAAATAACCTAGCTCAATGGAAAGGTGTGTCATATATCCACCAATCAAAATATCTCCTGATGACTTCGTTGTGATGGAGAAGAGGTGATTTATGAACCATCATGAAAAGGGCTCCGAACAGTCCTCTTCTTGTCATTTCCAATAAAAAGAGCTTCGACTTTCTGATAGCACCATTGAGGATGCCATCGGAAGCGAGCTTTAAAATGGTGCAAAATTCTATTGCAGTGAGAGTGCTAGCATGTTTGCATAATTGGAACTTGACGGTTCTAGTGGGTGAGACCTGCAACGTGCTAAGGAACTCGAGAGTGGGTTCCTTTAGCATTGGACAATAGATGTCCATAAACTCTCGGAGGTGACAAGCCTGTAGTTATTCGATCATACTTGTTTCAAGACCAAGTGTCTTGATACAGCTCCACTCAAAGGATCATTGTGATAACAGAGGTCGTTTTGTGAGAACGACATAGTGCATATGGCAATGGTCTAGAATGATGTTGAGTAGGAAATCAGTGTAGCATTTAGGAGCATGTGATTTCTTTCTAATGCCCTTGGATGAACCAGATTCCATTTTTGATAGATTGAACAATAGAAAAGAAGAAATTTGCAAAATAAGGTTGAAAACCTTTAAGAAACTAGTGATTCTTTAAAGAGAAAAGGGTTTCAGAGGGTTTTATAGAGGGAAAAGTAAGTGAGGAGGCTGGATTTTGTGAGAAATATTAAATGAGTGTGTTAAATGCCGAAATTTGGAGAGATGGAAATGAGAAAATATAGAAAATCTCCTTTTATAGTCGATAGCTTCATGGCCGTGAATAACTAGCCATAGGCATGAATCATTAGGGTCACAATTTGTTGCAGGGGCGCTCTAGCCGTGAAAAAGAAGATGAAATGAGCCACGGTCGTGACATTAAATTGTCATGAGCGTGAAGAAGGCTTTTCACGGGTGTGAAAAATATTTTCACGGGCATGAAGCTTAGTCTTCACTACCTCTTCCTGTGAGGCAAGTCGTGAAACAAAGCATGAATGGTTCTGGAATTGTTTGCTGTCTTTGTTCACGACCATGAATATATGTCATTGGCGTGAAGAAAGCTTTTCATGGGTGTGACAAATAGAGTCTCAGGCGTGAAACTTAGTTTTCACTACTTATACCCGTGAAACAAGTCGTGAAGCAAAGCATGGAAGCTACTGGAATTGTTTGCCATCTATGTTCACTGCCGTGAATATATTTCACGGGTGTGAACCACCTCAAATTTTCAAAAAATAAAACTTAGTCTAAAACAAGACTAGAAAATTTCTAAAAAGTTTATATGCCTTAAAACACATATTTCTATCATGTTAACAACTTCATACCATAAAATAAATCATGTAAAATGCATCATATGAAGGATATAACATTCAAGGTTCACACAACATTGGCATAAATAATTAATTAAGACAATGTTGATCCATTAAGCATACTAAGCACTCTTCTTATAAAACAAAAACTTTCTTCATTAAGAGATTTGGTAAAAATATCTACCAATTGATTATTTGTATCAATAAATTCTAACACGATATATCCATATTGAACAAGATTTCTAAGAGAATGATGTCTAATGTCAATATGCTTACTTCTAGAATGTTGAATGAGATTCTTAGATAGGTTAGTGGCACTAGTGTTGTCACATTTGATGGGTATATGGTCCAAACTATGATCATAGTCTTTAAGTTATTGTCTCATCTATAGGATTTGAGTGCAACAACACCCTGCTGCCACATATTCTGCTTCAGCGGTAGATAAGGCAACCAAAACTTATTTCTTGCTAAACCAAGAAACTAGGCATTCACCAATAAAGTGACAAATGCCTGAGGTACTCTTTCTATCCAAAAGACTACCGGCATAATTTATATTTGAATATCCTATTATAAGGAAAAATGAATTTCTGGGATACCATAAGACTGGATGCAATATGCCATTTAAGTATTTTAAAATCCTTTTTACAGCATTCAAATGTGATTCCTTAGAACAAGATTGAAATCTTGCACATAAGCATGCACTATATATTATATCGGCCCTAGAGGAAGTAAGGTATAAAAGTGATCTGATCATACCTCTATAGAGCTTTTCATTTATGCTCTTCCCCTTCTCATCTTTGTCCAATTTTGTTGATGTGCTTGTAGGAGTCTTAGCATTTTTGCATCCTTCCATTCCAAATTTCTTGATTAACTCTTTGGTGTACTGCGATTGGTTAATGAATATTCCCTCATTACTTTGCTTGATTTGTAGACCCAGGAAGAACTTAAGTTTGCCCATCATTCTCATTTCAAATTCCCTAGTCATGCACTTGGCAAATTCTTGGCAAAAGCTATTCATTAGTAGAGCCAAATATGATATCATCAACATAAATTTGAACAATTAATGTAACATCCTTTGAACACCGCCTCACCCCAGTAGCTCGTGCCCGAATGAGGGTGTGCTACACTAACTTCATCAATTAAAATATCATTATATAAGTTATATATAAAGCAAAATCACTCGTACATTTTTTTTTCATTTCCAATATTCACTATTTATTTACTTTGCATTTATAAAAGAAATATAACATAAAAGTTAAACTACCTTTTTATATAGTAATATGTTCTTTACAAAATATACTGTTTATTTTACAAATACTACAAAATAAAATTTACAAGATAATACACAAAATTTCTGTAATCCACGACGTGTGCAATAGGCTGCTTTACTGGATTAGGTCACCGCTGGCTTTGTCTACTATTTTCTTTTTATTCTTTACTAAATCTGCGTGAGAAAACTCCCACGCTAAGCTCTTGGCTTAGTGGTGTATATAGATAAGGCAATAAACTATTTTTAATGTCACATGCATTGTCATATAAAAATTTATGATCAAATCATGCTAACATACATTTTATAATATTCTAGTATGCATAACATCAATTTATTGTATCTCATTTTGTTTAACATAATCAAATCATCATTCTCATGCAAATCATGATATTCTAGCATGTATAGACATCAAATTATATTATGTTATCTCATACTTATTTATTTTATTACCACCTTATTGTATAACACTAAACCTTCTTTTTATCCATGCCACAATTCATAATTCCATTTTTATTATCCATGTCACAAATCATAATTCCCATTTTACTTTTAATAATTCTTTTATGTCCCATAACTTCTTTATTTATGTTTTTATTTATGCCCAGGACACCTATGAACCACTGAATAGGATAATGGAGTTTCCATCCAGGCACTTAGGAGTGCCACCCGGGCAATATGATGTGCGCATATAAGTGCCAAACCCGGTGTAGATAACCGTGCCAAACTCGGCGTAGATAACTGTGCCAAACTCAGCATAAATAATAATGCCATACCCGCATTAATAATAGTGTCAAACCCGACATAGATAACATTGCCAAACCCGACATAGATAATCCTACCATTAATGGATTTAATCATTTTCATCATACTCCCCCCCTATTTGGCATGCCAAACTATCCTAAGTTGGTTCTAGTTAGGTGTTCTAGGGCTTATACATTTTCATTAAAATTCATAACAATTAATTTACTACTTTTCATGCATGTAATATCTCAAAATAATCACATAATCACTCAATTAAAATAATATTTACATTATATAACAATGTTCTCATCATTTTACTCATTTCATTCCTCAATTCACATGCTGCCCTGCCACTGGCAGATTCTGTCCTCTGTCTTGGACCTTAATGTTGGTCCTGTTCCGTTCTGAATTTAGTTACATGATCTTCATAAAAATTTTAGATATGGATCTTAGCTTTAATATTCAACTGAATCACATAATTCTGAGTTCTTTATCAAAAGCTATGATAATATTAACACTAACTGGTCACTGATAATTCTGCCCAAAATTTTCTGGACAGATTCCAAGTCTAAACTTTGAGAATTTTTCTGGACAATTACCGACATATTCAGATATTATGGTCTAAATAACAATTGTAGCCCTATGTCTTAGATTTCATAAAGAACAAAGAACACACAAATCCAAGCTCAAGAACTCAAGTTATAACAGTTTAAGTACTTACTGCTCATTATTAACAATTCTGCCCAGAATTTCTGGACAGATTCTATGTCTGAGTTTATGAATTTTTATAGATAATTACAGACCTATTCAGTTTTTATGGTCTAAATGAAAGTTATAGCCTTATGTCTGATATTTCAACCCCAATAAAAAACATATAAAACCGAGTTCCAGATATTAAGTTATAACAGTTTAAGTGAACACTGCTCATCAATTTCCAGCAAGGAACATACAAGATAATCACATTCAATTTTTTCCAAATTAAATCCTAAGTCTAGCAAACATGCATCCCCAAGATTTTCATCACAAAATAATATCAATTCAAAATCATAAACATGCCAAATAATTAAATCATGCAAATAAAAAAAAATAAAATAGGCTATTGCCTTAGGTTATGCACAAACCTCTCTTTTTCTCTTTTCTTTCTCTTTACTTTTCTTTCTCCTTTCCTTTGCTCCCATGACCTAGTTCCTTGTTAACTTGAGTTCCTAAAATTTAAAATCAGATTATTAAAACTTCATAAACCCTAATTTTTCTCTTTTTCCTTACTCTCCTAAGCTTCCTTAGGCATGAAAATTGAATTTCCCATGTCTTTCTCTCTTTTTTTCTCACTTTCTCTTCTTAGAACAAGGTTTGGTTATGGCTGTCCAAGGGAAAAACGTGATCTGGTTTGAGAGGAAGAATTTTCCCCAATGAAAATGGATAAGGAAGAAGAAGAAACAATCAAGAACAAAATGTCAAAAGTCATTAAGATGGAGGACACATAAGCCACATTCTAGAAACCTTCATTAATGTTATATGCATGTATCTTCATTAGCTTATTAAAATTTGCCACTTGGTGTATTGGGCTTCAAGAAACGTGGGAGGCAATTGAAAGATAGAAAATTCTAGATATGAAGAGATGAAAGAACAGTTAAGAGAATAAAGACAAGCTACATAATTATGGGACACCTAAGCCAAATTCTAGAAGTCTTCATTAATGCATTCATCTCCCTTGGTGTATGTTAATTGTCCACTTAATGTATGCCACTTGGTGTGGGCAGCCCCTTCCCATGTGTTTAATGTCACAATCATGTATTTAATTTATGATTATCCCATTTAAATCCTCCAATTTTTGGTAAATTGCAAATTGACCCCTAAACTTTTCTAAATTTACAATTTAGTCCTTTACCGAAATTTAACATCTTTAAATATTTTGAACACCTTATTAGAAATTTTCCATACTTAATTACCATTATTTTCATTATTTTTCGATAAAAGTCCAAATTTAGACTTCAGTCAAACCGACGAGTCGATTTAACAACTCGCGTGACTTTAGTCTAAATTAGCGGATATGACACTCTCCCCCTTAAAATAAATTTTGTCCTCAAAATTTTTACCTGTTCATTCTTTGTTGAACATATAAGGATATTGCTTCTTCATGACTTCTTCGCTCTCCCATGTGGCTTCTTCAGTAGCATGATTTTGCCATAGCACTTTAACTAATTGAACTTTCTTGTGTCGTAAAACTTTTTCTTCCCGTGATAATATAGCCATTGGTTCCTCTTCATACGTCAAATCGGTCTGCACTTCTATCTTCTCAGTTGGAATAACATGAGTCGGATCAGACCTATATCTCCTTAGCATCGACACATGGAAAACATTATGGATTTTATCCAACTCTGGTGGAAGTGCTAACCGATATGCCACTGATCTGATTCTTTCCAAAATCTCATAAAGACCAATGAACCTTGGACTTAACTTTCCCTTTTTACCGAATCTTAATACTTTCTTCCAAGGTGAAACTTTAAGAAACACCTTATCTCCCACATCATACTCTATATCTCGCCTCTTAAGGTCAGCATATGATTTCTGTCGATCTTGAGCTGCTTTCAATCTTTCTTGGATAATTTTAACCTTTTCTTCTATTTGTTGCACTAACTCTGGCCCTATCAACTTCTTTTCACTCAATTCAGTCCAACAGATTGGTGTCCTGCATTTTCTTCCATACAATGCCTCATACGGAGCCATGCCTATGCTCGTCTGATGGTTGTTGTTGTAGGCAAACTCCATAAGGGGTAAATATCTATCCCAACTTCCCTCAAATTCAAGCACACAACTTCTCATCATATCCTCTAGCAACTGAATAACTCTCTCCGATTGTCCATCCGTTTGCAGATGAAAGGCCATGCTGAAATTGAGTTGAGTCCCCAAAGCTTGCTGTAGACTCTTCCAGAATTGTGAAGTAAATCTGGGATCTCTATCAGATATGATGGACATTGGCACTCCATGCAATCTCACTATCTCACTTACATAAATTTTAGCTAGCTTGTTCAATGAGTAGTCCATTCCGATAGGTAAGAAGTGTGCCGACTTTGTCAATCGATCCACTATCACCCATACTGCATCATGCTTTCTCTGAGTCATCGGTAAACCGGACACAAAATCCATCGTGATTCTTTCCTATTTCCACTCTGGAATCGGTATTGGTTGCAGCAATCCTGTGGGCAACTGGTGTTCTGCTTTCACTTGTTGGCAAGTTAGACATTTAGCAACATATTTAGTGATATCCTTCTTCATCCCTGGCCACCAATATTGAGTTTTCAAATCTTGATACATCTTGTTCTCGCCTGGATGCATGGTATATACCGTTTCATGTGCTTCTTTTAAAATATCGGATTTCAGCTCTTCTACACCAGGCACACAAATCCTATTCTTGAAGCACATTGTGCCATCCTCTGTCAATGAAAAATCAGGCTTTTCTCCCTTTTTCACAGCCTCGACTATATCTACTAACTTTTCATCTTGCTTTTGAGCATCTTTGATCCTCTGCATCAAAGTAGATTGTATTTGCATCTCAGCTAAAATCTTCCTACTTAGTGCATCTGCAACCACATTAGCTTTTCCTAGCTGGTAGTCGATCACACAGTCATAATCTTTAATCAACTCTAACCATCTTCGTTGTCTCAGATTCAACTCTTTCTGTGAGGGAAGCTACTTAAGACTTTTATGATCTGTATAGATATAACATGTATCCCCATACAGATAATGTCTCCAGATCTTAAGAGCAAAAACTATCGCAGCAAACTCCAAATCATGTGTCGGATAGTTAAGCTCGTGAGGCTTAAGTTGTCTTGAGGCATAAGCAATCACCTTTCCTTCTTGCATAAGAACACAACCTAAACCATTATGACTAGCATCACTGTACACAACAAAGTCTTTTCCTGGAATAGGCTAAGTCAAAACTAGTGCTTCAGTCAACATTGCCTTCAGCCAATCAAAACTTGCTTGACACTTGTCTGTCCACTCGAAACAGACCTCTTTTCGTAGCAGTCGTGTCAAAGGAGTCGCTAATGATGAAAATCCCTTCACAAACCTCCTATAATATTCGGCTAATCCGAGGAAACTTCTCACTTCTGTCACATTTTGTGGTGGTTTCCAATTAAGAATAGCCTCAATTTTACAAGGATCAACCCGAATACCTTTTGCTGAAATTACATGACCTAGAAAACTGACTGCTTCAAGCCAAAACTCGCACTTAGATAGCTTTGCATACAACTGCTTCTCCCTCAATGTTTGCAGCACTATTCTGAGATGTTGATCATGTTCTACTCGGTCTCTAAAGTAGACAAGAATGTCATCAATAAACACTACTACAAATTGATCAAGGTATGGCCTGAACACTCGGTTCATCAGGTCCATAAAAGCTGTTGGTGCATTCGTCAATCCAAAGGGCATAACCAGGAACTGATAATGACCATAACGAGTCTTGAATGTCGTCTTAGGTACATCTGACTCTTTTATCTTCAGTTGATGATACCCCGATCGAAGATCTATCTTCGAAAATATGGCTGCACCTTTGAATTGGTCAAATAAGTCATCAATCCTAGGCAGTGGGTATTTATTCTTAATAGTCACTTTATTAAGCTGCCTGTAATCGATGCAAAGAAGAATAGTGCCATCTTTCTTCTTGACAAATAATACTGGAGCACCCCATGGTGATACACTGGGTCGTATAAAACCCTTATCTAACAACTCCTACAACTGTACCTTCAGCTCTTTCAACTCTGCTAGTGCCATCCTATATGGTGTAATGGAAATAGGGGTGGTGCCGGGTACCAAATCGATAGCAAATTCAATTTCTCTATCCGGCGGTAACCCTGGCAACTCCTCTGGAAATACGTCGGGGAACTCACTAACAGCAAGAATATCCACTAACTTCGGACTTGCTTTTTCCATATCAACCACATACGCTAAGTATGCTTCACATCCCTTATTGATGAGTTTCTGGGCTTTCAACACTGATATCACATTGTTTGGGTATCTTCTATCCCCACCCATCACCACTATCTCATCTTGTTCTGGAATTCTGATGATCATCTGTCTTCTTCCACAATCCACTACCACTCCATAACGAGCCAACCAATCCATTCTCAAGATCACATCGAACTCATGGAATGGTAATTCTATCAAGTCTGCTAGGAATTACCTTCCTTGAATTTTAATTGGGCAACCCCTAAACACCTTGCTAACCCTCACACTGTGCCCTAACGGGTTAGTCACAATAATCTCAAATTCTAGAGTCTGTGGTTCTAAACCCTCTTGACCCGGTGGTGGTGTGCATATGTATGAATGCGTTGACCCCGGATCTATCAATGCATGTATGTTAGAGCCAAATAGAAGGAATTTACCAATTAAGACATCCGGTGCATCCTGCTCCTCTCGGCCTCTCATGGCATATGCCCTCGATGGGGCAGCTCTACTACCTTTTAGCCTCTCAACTGTCTCTGATCTGAACTAAATGGACCCTGATTGGCCTCCTCTGCCTTGCCCTTGACCTCGGCCTTTGCCTTGCCCAGAAGCCTATGTCTGCATCAGCTCAGTGCTCCCCGAACCTCTGCCATACTATAACAAGGGACAATCTCTCCTCATATGGTCTTTAGAGCCACATCTAAAACACACTCCTGTCATCCACCAACACTCTCTAGGATGAGAATGGCCACAATGTTGGCATTCTGGTAGGGGTAGAGATCTATATGGTGTCTGTGTCAGTGCACTGGCTGCCGAAGAAATAGATCTCGCGGGTTGTCCCCATCTAAAGGAAGAAGGCCTGTTGGAACCCCCAGCCTGAAATCGACCACTAAAAGATCTAGCTCTTTTGCCACTTGACTGTACTCTACCCGGTTGTGATATGGGCCTCTTGAACCCTGTATCTTATGTTGACTGTTTTGTGGCTAGAACTCTCTCAACTGTTCTGGCAGATGCTAGCAAACTAGGAAAACTCATCAGACGTAGAGCTGAGACTTGTAGCTTGATTGGGTCTCTCAATCCATCTTCAAATCGTCGGCACTTATCTGCCTCAGTGGATACAATCCAGCATACTTGCAAAGATGTGTGAATTCTCTTTCATATTCTGTTATCGATAAGTTTCCTTGTTTCAGCATCAAAAACTCTCTTTTCTTGTCATCTGTGATATGAGGAATATACTGCTCCTTAAACTTCTCTAGAAAGAACTCCCACGTCATAGGGTCAGGAGCCTCTATGCTCTGTGATTCAGATCGCCACCAATCATATGCATGCTCTTGTAGTAAAGATACTGCATACTCATATTTATGCTCGTTTGTGCAATGCAGCTGATCAAAAACTCTCTCTGTCCGTTCTAGCCAAAACTCTGCCACTGAGGGGTCATCTTCCTGTTTACCGTAGAAATCATGTGCCCCTAACTTCCTCAGTCTCTCAAATTGTAATCCTGATGAGGCTGGTTGTGATTCTCTTTGTAGCAAATCTATCATGTTCCTCATAAGCTCTGTTTGTCCTGTGCCAGCAATAGACTGCCCTCTTGATAGGCTAGCACTGGATCTAGATACAGTAGCATGGTGACGACTGGGTCGCGATGAAGCCCGTGTTTCAGTAGGCTCATTACTTTTGCCTCCTTCGGCCACAATATGTCATGACCCTGAAACCATACTATACCTATATCAAAAAATAACGGCCCCAATCAGTAAGCAGCAACTTTAATACTAAATTGTGGGTACACACATATCATAATTATTTTTGAAAACCATTTTAAAATCCACAACTGTTAAGAAAGCATCAAGAAATAAGAATGTTAAACCTTCTATACAGGAAAAGAATAATCATGCCTTTATGTATATGAAGCATGCACCTAGAAAAATGCAAATTAATCATGAATGGGCATGCCATTGTTCTCAAAATCAGTCTAATAGATTTATGGCATTTAAACACAGTGTAAGACCAAAAAGCAAGTTTAGACCTAAACAATGTAATTATTGTATGAAAATGGGTCACATAAGTAAACATTGCTGGATAAGGAAGGCTCATTGGGAACCTTGATGTGCTAACACCTAAGGACACAAACTAATTTGGGTACCTAAATATCATACTTGATTTGTGATTCTATAGGTATGCCTCAAGTCCACAATAAACAAAAATACGTGGCTAGTAGACAGTGGATGATCAAGGCAAATGACAGGAGACAAAGAACTCTTCAATGAAATCAAAAGTATTGATGGAGGTAAAGTTACCTTTGGAAACAATGCAAAGGGTAAGGTAATTGGCATTGGTTCTATTGGTGTTAATGGTACTACTTTTATTAAGGATGTCTTACTTGTTGATGGCTTGAAACATAACTTTTTAAGTGTAAGTCAATTATGTGATAAAGGAAACAAAGTAATCTTCACTTCAAATGAATGTCTTGTAATCTCTATTGATGGTCAAGCAATATTTAAAGGAAATAGAGATATCAATACGTACATAATAAACTTACATGAACTATCTAACCATTCCACTAAGTGTCTTGTGACTACTAGTGATGAATCTTGGTTGTGGCATAGAAAACTTGGTCATGCTAACATGGACTTAATACAAAGTCTCGGCACAGGAGAGCTAGTAAAAGGATTACCAAGAGTCAAATATGAAAAAGGCAGGACATGTGATCCTTGTCAGAGAGGAAAGCAACACAAGTCATCTTTCAAAGCCAAAAACATAGTAAGTACTTCAAAACCTCTTCAACTCCTGCATTTAGACTTGTTTGGACCTACTAGAATTGTTAGCCTAGGAGGAAAACACTATGCATTTGTCATCGTAGATGATTACTCTATATTTACTTGGGTAATTTTCTTAGCTCAAAAGAGTGATGCTTTTGAAAATTTCAAAAACTTTGCTAAAAGAGTTCAAAATGAAAAAGGGTACTGCATTTCAAAAATAAGAAGTGATCATGGGAAAGAATTTGAAAATGAAAACTTTGAAAGTTTTTGTATTGAACATGGCATTTCACATAATTTCTCATCTCCTAGGACACCTCAACAAAATGGGGTAGTTGAAAGGAAAAATCGAACTTTAATTGAAATGGCCAGAACAATGCTTAATGAATATGAATTACCAACTTATTTTTGGGCAGAAGCCACAAACACTGCATGTTATATTTCAAATCGAGTTTTCAAAAGACCTCTTTTAAACAAAACCTCATTTGAGCTATGGAATGGAAGAAAGCCCTTGATATAATACTTTAGAGTATTTGGATGCAAGTGTTTTATATTGAACACCAAGGATAATCTTGGAAAATTTGCCTCTAAGTCTGATGAAGGTATCTTTTTAGGATACTCTACAACCAGCAAAGCATATAAAGTATTTAATAAAAGATCATTAACGGTTGAAGAATCCATGCATGTTGTTTTTAATAAATCTAGTAAACTTGATCTTGTGAAAGGTAGTGCTCTTGATGATGTTGTAGGTAATATGGAAAAACTTGACATTGAAAATGGAAAAGAAGAAAACGATCAGGAAAAATTTACTACCTCAAAATCAAGAACAAGTGGAGCAAGAACTTCCAAAAGAATGGAGAATGACGAAAGATCATCCAAAAGAGCAAATAATTGGTGATCTATCAAGGGGAGTAAGTACTAGATCTCATTTCAAGCATTTAGTCACTGACATTGCTTTTATTTCACAAATTGAGCCTGAAAACATTGATGAGGCTCTTAATGATGAAAGTTGGGTAATTTCCATGCAGAGGAACTTAACCAATTTGAGAGAAATAAGGTATGGAACCTAGTACCTAGACCCAAGGATCATCAAATCATAGGTAGCAAATGGGTATTTAGAAACAAATTAGATGAACAAGGGTTAATAACTAGGAATAAAGCAAGACTAGTCGCAAAAGGATATAATCAGGAAGAAGGTATAGATTATGATGAAACATATGCACCTGTAGCTAGATTAGAAGCTATAAGAATACTCTTAGCATACACATGTCACATGAACTTCAAACTTTTTCAAATGGATGTGAAAAGTGCATTTCTAAATGGTTTTATAGATGAAGAAGTGTATGTAGAACAACCACCAGGTTTTGAAAGTTATGATTTGCCGAATCATGTTTTTAAACTTTCAAAAGCTTTGTATGGTTTAAAACAGGCTCCAAGAGCTTGGTATGAAAGACTAAGTTTTTTTTATTAGAAAATAACTTTACAAAGGGAAATGTTGACACTACACTATTCATCAAAAATCATAAGTATGATATACTAATTGTTCAAATTTATGTTGATGATATAATATTTGGTTCTACTAATGAGCTGATTTGTCAAGAATTTGCTAAGTGCATGACTAGGGAATTTGAAATGAGCATGATGGGAGAACTTAAGTATTTCCTTGGTCTACAAATAAAGCAAAGCAATGAAGGCATATTCATCAACCAATCCAAATATGCCAAAGATTTAATCAAGAAATTTGGTATGGAAGGATGCAAAAATGCCAAGACTCCTATAAGCACATCAACAAAATTGGACAAAGATGAAAAGGGTAAGAGCATTAATGAAAAGCTTTATAGAGGTATGATCGGATCACTTTTATATCTTACTGCTTCTAGACCCGATATTATGTATAGTGTTTTCTTATGTGCACAATTTCAATCATGTCCTAAAAAATCTCATTTAAATGCTGTAAAAAGGATTTTAAGGTATTTACATGGATCATTTCATCTAGGTTTATGGTATCCTAGAAATTCATCTTTTTATATTATAGGATATTCAGATGCAGATTATGCTGGTAGTCTTTTGGATAGGAAAAGTACTTCAGGTACTTGTCACTTCATTGGAGAATGTTTGGTTTCTTGGTTTAGCAAGAAACAAGTTTCAGTTGCTCTCTCAACTACTGAAGCTGAATTTGTAGCAGTTGGATGCTCTTGTACACAAATTCTATGGATAAAACAACAACTTAAGAACTATGGTCATGAGATGAACCATATACCTATAAAATGTGACAACACAAGTGCTATAAATCTTTCAAAGAATCCTATTCAACACTCTAGAAGCAAACATATTGACATTAGACACCACTTTATTAGAGATCATGTTCAATATGGAGATGTTGAATTAGAATTTATAAGCACAGAAAATCAATTAGCAGATATTTTCACTAAGTCTCTAAATGAGGAAAGATTTAATTTCATTAGAAGAGAACTAGGTATGATTGATGGATTAACCTTGTGATTGCAAGAATATGAAATTTTAATTGTTGATCTTAAATCATATCACAAGTTATAAGATAGAAATTTTGATGAGAATTCATGTTTTAAGAAGTAGAATCTTTGTTGAAATGATTTAGTCTTGTTGTAGAACTTAATTTCAATTTGATGAACATTTTTAGGGAGCGTCACGCCCGTGACTTAAGTGGCCCAAAGAGGCAGTGTCGTTCACAACTTTGGTTCACGACATGATTCCCGGCTTCAAGTGGTGAAACTTAGTTTCACGGCTTGAGTCACGCCCGTGGAAATGGACTTTCACGCCCATGACGAATTTTCACTCCCGTGAACAATTACACCCCAAAACTCACAGAAGCTTTCACACCTTGTGTCACGGCTTGCTTCACGGGCATAAGTAGGGAAATTCAACAGTTCACGCCTGTGACGAGTTATTCACCCCCGTGACCTATAATCATTCATGCCCATGAAATTATTCACACCTTCATTCACAGGTGGAACACTGCTTCAGCAAACCGTGAACACGACCATTCACGCCCGTGAAACCATAAGTCACGCTCGTGAATGTATCGAATATATAAGAAAACAGCCGGTTACAACCTCCATTTCAACTCCTCATCTCCCAAAATTTCTCTCATTTACTCTCATTCATTGAGACATTGAAGATTCTGACCCCAAAGACTTGAAATTTCACTATAAATACCACCAAAAGTTCGAATCTTCAGCAGAAATCATACATTTCTAGGGTTTTACATCAAATTTTATGTCAAAATTATTGTCAACTCCAACAAATTTCTTCAAATATGGAGTCTGCTTCATCTAAGGGAAAGAGAAAGAAGTCCCATGCACCTAAGAGGTATTCAGATTACCTCATGAACATCATTCCGGAAAGTTGCAGTCCTCGGTATGCAACTTTGAAAAAGAGACCTCTTTTATCATCAAGGTCCTTCGATTGGCAGACAGTCCGTAGTCTCGGGCTTGAAATGGCTATGACAGAGCAACTACAAGCCTGTCATCTCAAAGAGTTTGTTGAAATTCATCAGCCGACTCTAAGGGAGCCAACTCTGGAATTTCTCAGCACCTTGCAGGTTTCACCTACTGGAGTGTTGAAATTCCAACTCTGAAATAATCCTAACACCCTCATCGCCATCGCATTTTGAGAATTTTTCAACCTACCATCTGATGGCATTCTAAATGAGACTGAGGTAGAATTCTTTTCTCCTCCAGCCTGGACACATTTTGGATATAATTGTAGCTGGGACGTGAAGAAGACAAAGAGCACTCATCTTGTGGCCCCAGTACACAGATATTTGCATAGGTTCCTAACCTATAGCATTTTTGCTAGGGGAGAAAGTAATGGAACTATTAGGAAGTCAGAACTCTTCTTATTTGAGATGGCTCGCAGGGGAGTCACAGTGGCACTTTCCAGATGGTTTGCAAACCATCTTCTCTGCATTGCCACCAAGCCCACAGGAGATATTTTGATTGGGGCATATGTCACCCATATTGCAGTGAAGCTCAATTATTTAAAGCTGGATGACCATCACTTCAACATCATTCCTGCACATCCTCGAGATAGGTTGGATGTCGAGTCGTTCATCAAGATGGGAGCGGCTGTTAGAATCGTCTTTGAGAACGATATCTTCTACCGCTTCACTGACACTGCTAGAGAGATTATCTGGGAAGATAATGATACGGAGGATTTTAAAGCAGGCCTCCAGGGAGACCAGCAGAAAAAGAGGGCTCGGATTGAGGAAGCACCTCCAGCAGTCGAGCAGGACATTGGACAGTCCTCAGCTTCCACACCATCCTTAGCGCAGCAGGTGGTCGACCTTTTGGCAACACGTTTTGAGCAGCTGCAGACTTCCATGGATGAGAGGTTGGATAACCTCAAAGACTTCATGGAGTCTCGGATGGACAACCTTAAGGCTGAAGTAGCTAGGCTTCGTGATATGATGTCTGGTTAGGAGATAGGCTAGAGTGTAGCCTAAATTTGATCATTTTTAGCTTATTTGTCATTTTTATGTTTTGGTTGTGTAGGAAATTTTTCAACTTCCTTTCTGAATATTTTAACTTAGTTTGTATTCTTTTCCTTTATGCGATATATATTTGCTTTTGTTTACTTCAATCTTCATATCCTTTTTGTTTGATGACAAAAGGGGGAGAAAACTAGCAATATATGATAGGTAATTTATGATAAGGGAGAATGGTATCAAACTAGCAAATATAAGAACTGTGAATCAAAAAGTGAATTAACATCAAAAAGTGAATTGACTTTGAAATGGTTTAAAAATCTTGATTCAACATTTCATATGCAAAGTATATAATTGAAAAATTGAGTTTTTATACACCTTAGATATACCCTAAGTATACTTTGCATTTACCTTAAAGCAAGTTACAAATAAATATATGCCTTGATATACCTTAAATATACCTTACATATACTTCATGTCTTAAAAAGGAATTATGGTATGTATTGGATGTACTTCTCATATAACTTGCATATACTTAAAATCTAGTTTAATGCTACATCATTATTTACTATTCTTGCACATTATAATTTTTTATCCTAAGTATATTTTGCGGGGGAGACTTCTCAAAATCACATATTGCTAGATTATTTGTCACCATCAAAAAGGGGGAGATCATTTTGATGATAACAAATAATATAGCAATATTGTATTTAACATACTTGTTTTTGTAAGTATATTATACAGGACATAAATTAAAATAGCAAAAATAGAGAATTGGAAGAATAATCCTTGAGAAACAAAATTCAAGTAGTAGCATGTTCACTACCGTGACTTTACGAGTCACTCCCGTGAAGGAAGCTAACCATTACAAAAACCAATGTTTGAAGTTCACGGCCATGAAGGAAAAACAAACCGTGAAGTAAGCATTTCAGTCACCCCCGTGAATAAAGGAGTCACCCCCGTGAAGATTCATGCAATTTCATCCAGAGAGCTTCACGACCAGAGTCACCACTTGGATCACGGCTGGGAAGATTGTCATGCCCGTGAATGATTATGTCACGCCCATGACGCAATATGTCAAAACATTCCAGAGAGCTTCACGACCAAGGTCACCACTTCAGTCACGGTATAGGAAGAACTGTCACCCCCGTGACAAGCATAGTCATGCCCGTGAACAATGAAAGAGAAAAAAGTCAGGTGCGATTTTTGGTTGGTACAACGGCTAATTTCTTATATAATGCACCCCAACTGCTATATACAGCCATGGGAGTATAAATGGAAGTCATTTATGCATTAAGAAATAAGAGAATGATAAGAAAAACAAAAGATTAGCATATACTTCAAATCACAAGCTATCTTGTACTTTCAAACTTTGAGAACAAATCTATTCTCTGTAAAAATCTTTTTGCCCCTCATATTTGAGCAATAAAGATTTATAAGTGGTTCTCTCTGTAATCTTTACTCAAGTGAGCTTTGGGTAGTTCTGGGTTAAGAGTAGAACACTTGTAAGGGTTAGTTGTGTGAACCTCCAAAACACAAGTTAAAAGGTTATTTGTGTGAGCCTGTAAAACACAAAGTGTAGGTTATTTGTGTGAGCCTGTAAAACACAAAGTGTAGGTTGTTGTGTGAGCCTATAAAAACACAAGGAATTGGTTATTGTGTGAGCCATTAAAACACAAGGGATTTCTGGATTAGGTGTGAGCCATTGTGAGAAACACCATAGTTGGGAGTGAGCTTGTAAAACTCCATTGTAACACTTAGTGTGTTAGTGAAACTCCCAATTGCGATTGGGGAGAGGAGTAGGGTTTGTTAAACACCCGAACCTCTATAAATATGTGTGTCAAAATTTCTCTATCCTTCCTAAAATTAATTGTTTATTTCCGCACCTTAAATTTTAATTTTTAAAAACTCCAATTCAACCCCCCTTCTTGGCTTAATATCTGGGCAACAATGGTTTTGAAATAAATTGTGAGTATATGATTGTGTTAATATGAAATGAGTATTGGTTATAGGAACAAGTAATTAATGGTGTTAATTGCCCATTTCTCTACCTGAGGACTAACATAGGATAGATGGTGCACCATTATGGGGAAGTTACGATTCCAATATGGATATGACTTAGGGACAGGGTGGCTTAAGCTCTGGGAGCGCTCCTGAACTTGATTACATTAGATGACAATATTATATTCGGTCAAGGTGGCTTAAGCTCCTTGAGCGTCCTTGACTTGAAATTATGGTGAGTAGGGTGGCTTAAGCTCTGCGAGCGCCTTTATTTCACACCCCATATTGGGAGAGTTCGGGAATGAGATTTGGGCTGATACTAATTAAAGACTATGGAATGAAATGTGAAAAATTTATTGTTGACATAAGTGACAAAAAAATGAAATGCTTACATGAAGTAGTGAGAACTTAATTATGGAATGTGGTTATTATGTTTATACTGTTATGTGATGTGGTTATTTCTTTTATATGACAAATATGCAATAAAAATTCAGTGTGTCATGATTTATTTGAGAAATGCATTTATGTGACTGCTTGGGAAAAACGTAATGCCTATATGTACCACTAAGCTAGAGATAGCTTAGCATGGGTTCTTCTCACGCAGGAATTGAAGCTGTAGCTAGTAAATAGTAAAGTTGATCAAGAAAAAATCCAGACCCATATCAGCAGAAACTCAAGAGACATAGTTAGAGGGTTGGTTATCTATTATTTGTTTTAGTTAGTTTGACTATGTATATGGTCTGGTAGACAAGTCTCATATATTAATATTGTGTATGTAACTAATTATGTAAACTAATCGGGTGCCATATATGTATACAATATAAGGATAAATATATATTGTTAATTAGAACAACTTGCCTAAACCAATATAAATAAATAGATTAAGTTATTTAAAATTAAAAAAAAAATTCAATTCGAGCAGATTATCGAGTTAAGCTTATGGCATCCTTCTTATATATGTGGGATTATTCCTAATATATAAGTGGAGCACCACATTTAGTGGTATCAGAGGAATAATTACATGTTGGAGGCATATAAAAATGATAAGAGAAAGGAATTCCTGAATCTGAAAAAAGGGAACATGTTTGTTGCTGAGTATGAAGTGCAGTTCAACAAACTTTCCCACTATGCCACCTTCATGGTCTCTACTGAAAGAGACAAATGCAAGAAGTGTAAGAAGGGCCTCAAATATGAGATCAGAAATGGAATCACAACTACTGATCTTGATAGTTATGCCAGACTCATAGTTGCTACAATTAGAGCTCAACGGTTAATGAAAGAAGCTCGGGAATAACAAATTAAAAGGGCAGCACATGAGTTCTTTGGTGACTCTAGCAGAAGGCCGGGAAAAAGAGGTAGATTTATGACAGCACAGTCTAGGAATAGAGGTGGGTACTCGAGCTCTAGGGGTTGTGCTATGACTCCCTTTTACCCAGGCAGAAGGCAGAGTCAATATGTTTTACAAAGGCTTATATGTACTCAATGTGGTAGACAACATACGGGTGAATGCAGAAAGCTCACAGGAGCATGTTATGTTTGTGGGTCAATGAAGCACATGTATAGAGACTGTCTAGAAAGAGCCAAACTAGCAGAGACCAGTAGAGGCAGAAGATTATTTGAGACTACAATTGAGGCACAAAGGGGCTACCCTACTAGTGGAACACAAGGTAGAGGCAGAGGCAGAGGCAGAACCGGTATGGTAGGTAGAGGAGTGACCAGATCTGAAGGTCAGAGTTCTAGGCCCCCTACTCAGGCCAGGGTGTTTGCCAATATATATAGTCATTTTGGAATGGGTTTTAAAAATGTGGTGTTACATTTTTGGTATCAGAGTAGGGATAGGTTCCATGGGAACATGCATATGCATAAGAGCAAGATAACATATGCATCCTATGTGTTAAACATTATGTAGTGACATAATTCTACATATATTTTAGGGACATCATAAGACATGATTCACTAAGGAGGGAGAGGCCGGCCGAAATGCATTCTCATGAGGCATCAACTCATTTACATAGAGATCAAAAAGCACTAGGAGCTAAAGCTCCAGCACATGCATCATAGTCATTTTATGCAGAAATACCCCATGAAAACCTAGAAATTCTTGGCCGACGTGGACATTTTTTGAAGAAGACCTTCATTGACATATCTAATAGAGTAATGAGTCACATAGACAAGAACTAATATCATTTAGAATAGATGTGTCATAGTCAGTCTAATGGGAGTTGACACACAGTCCATGCACTAAACAAAATGAGGTATAGCTTGGTGAGAGGATGAATTGAACAGTAATTGTCTATGGAATGGTTTATAATTAGACCACTAACGTTCTAGTTAATTGGGAGGTAATATGTGTTGCTAGATATTGCTCATGATCTGCTCAATATCATGTTATGATTTAAGCTACCAACATAACTAGGAACCTAATAGGTTACATACATAAAAGGAATGACTGAAATGTAAAATGGGTTTTGGATTTCACCCAAAATATGGGAGAGATATTTGTTCAAAAGAGTTTTACATGTACATTTAATAATTTAGGCCCCAATTGCACGTGACCATAGTGGGGTACGTAGATTCAATTGGAGTCTAAATTTAAACCCATAAAAAAATTACTAATAATAAGAAAAAATAATTAAAGGTATTATTATTTGGGAATTAAAAAGATTAATGTTAGAATAAGAAAAAAATAAAATTTCCTATGGACAAAATTGGTATTATGGCAATTGTTAGGGGAAAAAGTGTGAATATGGAGGAAGATGTGGCAAATAAGGAATTTCTCAAAGTTTAAATGTTAATCAAGATTAAATAAGTTAATGAACCAATGAGAATTAGGATTAATTTTAATTAGTGGGACCCACTCCTTAATCAAAGTATAAAAGTTAAAAATGGGAGGAATTCTCCATTCTTCCACCAAAATTTCTAACTTACTTTCTTCTTCCTCTCTCCCACCTTTGGCCGTCCACCTCCCCTCCCAAAAACCTCCATTTCTCTTCCTTTTTCTGACATGCTAAGAGTGGGGAAAATGATTTTTGAGAGAGAAGATTCAATAAATTAGAGAGTTCTTGCCATAAAGAGAGCTAAAGAGCAAAAAAGTAGGAAGAAAAAGAAGAGAAAGAGAGAAGAGTTAGGGCAGATTCGACCAGCCCTATAACTCCATTAAGGTGAGTTGATTCTTTTTAAATTTAACATTTTTCCTTCCATTTGAGACCTATATTGATGATTGATGAAATTGGAATTGGTAGATTAGAGTTATTTGACAAAATTGATCTATGATTTTGAACTAGGAAACAATTTGGGACAAAGTGAAATTAAACCAACAATTAATGTTAGTTTATGTTAATTAGTGGTTTTATGACTTTCAAATTAAAGAAAGGTAACTTTAGTGGAGGAATGAGGGGCTGCCATAGTTAAAGTAATTTGGGGAAAATTGAAATTAACATAGAAGCACCACAATTGGTGATAGATAAAGTGTGAATTGAGTGTTGATTTGAAGAAAATAAATTGGGAACTATGATAATGTTTTTGGGCAGCCATGACATATGAAGAAGGAAGTTTAACTTGTGTACATTTTGGCTAAATTAGAGTATAAAACATATTTGGAGCATTAGAATTTTATGTAGGCATAAAAAGCTTTGAAAATGAATATTAGGATTGAGATATGGTATGGTTGTATAGGAAAATCAAATGAACCAATAAGAGGCCCTCAAGAGGATGACAAAGGCAAAGAGAAAGCTAACTAGTAAGGGGAGGAAAATAAGGATAAAGGGAAGATCCAAGGCTGATTAGGTATGTGCTTCATTGATAAAAATCTTACATTTGATTTAATGGTATGAAATTATGTTTTAATGTGTGTGATATGAATATGGATTGTCATAATGTGGCTAAGTGATGGTTTTAAATGTTTTAAAAGGTAATGAGACCAAATGATGTGAAATCATTAAGTTATATGAATGTAATTATGATATGGAAACTTTGACATAAAAATGAATGCATATGATAAATGTAAGTAGTATATAGAATGGTGCCAATTGATGACGCTGCTGTAGGGATTCTAGAATAGTCTTGACTATTTTGATTTTAACTTGAGTTCTGGAATTCTATTTTGCATGTTCTTTATTGGAGCTGAAAATAAGACATAGGGCTTTAATTTTTATTTAGACATAAAATCGAAATATGTATGAATTTGCCCAGAAAAATACATAAAATTCAGACCTAAAATCTGTCCAGAAAATTCTGGGCAGAAATTGTAGTGATGATTCAGTATTCATTTGGCCATACCTTTTTATACAAAACTGAAATTTGAGTGATTTTTTGATGCATCTGAAATCTGAGAGAATAAACTTCAAATTTTTACAAGATCATAACTTTAAATTCGAATTATAAATAGGCTAAAAATGAAGCCCAAAAGTAGGGTCGAAATCTGTCATAGATAAAAAACTTGAAATATTAGGTTGTTGCATGTGGTGTGATAAGTATATGTAATAATTAATGTGAATTTTTACTTTAATAGTAATTAAAAATGTTTAATAAATTATTTATGTTTGAGATTCTAGTGCAATAATAATGGGAACAGGGAGCAAAAATAAATAAACTTATTTGTGACAATTTAGTAAAGTTATCAATTTTTGAAAATAATGTGAATTAATATAAAAATAGTTATGCCCTGTGACACCTAATTTAGAACTAGAATAGAGAATAGTTTGGCATGTCAATTAGGAGATTTAAGGCATTCGGTGCCAAATATAAAAGCTGGAAATGACAAATTTATAAATGCGCTCGGCATAAAATTATTAAGTCGGTAATGACAATATTATGAAAGCCGGTAATGACATTATTATGAAGCGCTCCACGCAATATTATGAAAGTCGGTAATGATAACCCCGTTTTTCCTATTAATTAGTTCGGTTATATGTGTTATGGGCACAAAAAAATGAAAAATAATAATAATATTAAAGTATGTCATTTTGATAATGTTATACTAATTAAAATTGTTAAATATTACATGTTTGATGCAATTTATTTGATTTTATATAATTATTTATTTTATGCCATATTTGTTAAATATATAAATGACATGCAAGAAAATATATAAATGTAAAATTTTTATCATTGAAGCTCCACTAAGCTAATAGCTTCGCGCGGGTGGTTTTCTCTTGCGTAGGTTTTAGAAGGGTAACCGTAAATAATAGAATTGTTAGAAGAATAAGGGTATCCAGAAGGAAGTAGCTACAAGCTTTGGATTTTGTTTTGTATATTTTATCAAAAACTTTGTAAATTATATTATAGTTTTATTTCATATAGTATATATTATATATGTAAATTATAATGTAAGAGACATAGTTTAAATGTAAATTAATAATTTTATAAATAAAAAAAATTTTGAATATTTGTATTTGTAATAATTTTATTTTTGGTATCTGTAATATTTTTGTTAAAAAAAAATTATACTTCATTTCATTAATTTTATAAAACACTTACACAGGTAATACTCACTTACCTTGCTGAACGAAAGCAAGCTAAGAGGGTGTTATATTACATTTATGTGCAAAGTGTTACACATCGCACATGTGGCACCCACGGTGTGCATGTGACAAAGGCAAGTGACAATTAAGGCCTAAGCTATCATGCACATGATGATTCACCATGCGCGCGGAGGGCTTGGGGTGACACATGTGATGACCTTGCTATCACTCGTATGATGACCTTACTATCATGCGATGTTATCCATTTTAGCTATGGGACCGTAGCAAACCTGATGATCGACAAATATGCACAATTTCATTTTGAATAGGAAGCCAAACATAGGGTTTTAAATGTCTAGCTATAATTATGATTAGAGGATATATAAATACCCTCAAAAGGGCTCAAAAAAGTGGGCTGGCAACATAGAGAAATAAAAGTTATCTCTCTCCCATCAATGTAAAAAGATTAACCTCCATTGCTAGCACCTTATTGGTTGATCACCACATAGCCTTTTGAGGTTATTTCCTTTTCTCCTTCACATGGATACTACTCGAGCAATCCATAAGCTTTGGATTGTTATATTTTGGTACAACCCAACAAAAAGGAAAGCTCAAGCTTTGAACATTGAAGTTTCAATCAAAGAAAGGTAATTATATTTCTTCCATATGATGGTTATTCTGATTTTAATATACATAGGGTTTTCCATGGGTTTTGGGATTAATTAAATTTTAAATTTTCGTTGTGCCATATATGAGATTCATATTCAAAACCCAACAACAATATACTTTTACCCCGCCTAGGTTTAGAATCGACTAAACCTAAGCTCAAATGCACTATAGTTAATGCCATATAGTTAATGCAACTATCTTTATATATCAATGTGATGAATGTATGATACATAAAAGCATGAAATAATAACTTGATGAGACATAACAAAGAAATCCCTCACTAAATAAACAATTAAGTCTTACGCCTTCCATTAATATGGGGAGAACTAGAGTTCTTCTAGAGTTAGGGTTGTTGAGTTGCCTCAAACTCACTCTATAAGAATATGTTCAATCCATTGAAATTAGATTTCATGATTAA
Organism: Triadica sebifera; assembly: GCA_023653625.1. Lineage (NCBI taxonomy): Eukaryota > Viridiplantae > Streptophyta > Magnoliopsida > Malpighiales > Euphorbiaceae > Triadica > Triadica sebifera. The sequence goes on along the minus strand of CM042896.1, from coordinate 567,651 downwards.
TGGGTTAGACTTAATCGATATTATTAACTTGTTGGATTTGCACCAAGGTTAATATGTATTGGAGGTGAAGTTGGGTTTGTATACATGGCATGTACACATATCAAGAGTCGATAGCCCAATGTATGTACACATATCAATAAGTTGATAACACAAGATTGGATAGTTTCATGAATAATGCAATTGGTATGGATTCGACACCTACCAACCAAACTAAGGATAGTTTGTTGAGTTGCCTCAAGGTTATTCTTAGCTAGTTGGATATCGACCCACTAGGAGAACTTCCATATAAGTTCTCTCGAGTTCATAGTGAGGGCTATGGATTCACAATAAAATAGTGGGAGCCATAATGTGATTTATTAAAGACCTAATAAACATGCATTTTATGTACATTCTAACATGTTCTATTTTACATCTAGGTTGCTAAAATCATCATAATGACAATTGTGAATTTGCGATCACTAATGGTATCAAATAAGTTGACTGAGCCCAATTTTTTGGATTGGCTAAGGAATCTGAGAATAGTTCTCAAATCCGAAAAGATTGGCTATGTCCTAGATGAGGCACTCCCTAATTCCCCTGCTGTTAATGCTTCTGAAGATGTTCAGAAGGCATATCAAAAGCATCTCGATGATAGTGAGATGGCAAACTACATTATGCTTGCTACTATGTCAGCTTAGTTGCAAAAGCAGCATGATGCCATGGATGCTAATTCCATAGTATACCATCTAAGAGAGCTTTTTGATGAGCAAGCACGTTCTGAAAGGTTCAAAACTTCAAGGTTGTTATTCCGCACTAAGATGGTTAAGGGGACATCTCCAGTGGAATATGCATTGAAGATGAATGGCTATATTGAGAGGTTGGCCACCTTGGGATTTGTGATGGACCATGAATTAAGTATTGACTTAATTCTCACCGGTTTGTCTGATAGTTATTAACATTTTGTACTTAACTATAGGATGAACCAAATCTCTACCACTATTCCTAAGCTGATTAACTTGCTTAAAGCAGCTAAGCCATTTGTCAAGAAGGACAGTAAGGCTGTGATGCTGGTGGACTCTTCAAGTTCTAAAAGGAAGAGCCTTAAGAAGAAGAAGAAGTCCATGAAGCCTAAGGGAGGCATGGTGAAGAAGAAGGCTAAGGAGATTGCTCCAAAAGGGACATGCTTCCATTGTGGCAAGGATGGCCATTGGAAGAGAAGCTGTAAGGATTACTTGGAGTCCTTGAGAAAGAAGACATCTAATGCCCCATCTACTTCAGGTATTTTTGTTATTGAAATTAATATTGTTTCCAATAATAATATATGGGTATTAGATATCGGTTATGGATCACACATATGCACTGATATGCAAGGCCTAAGGAACAGTAGACAGCTTAATAAGGGAGAGTTAGACCTACGCGTTGGAAATGGAGCAAGGGTTGTTGCATTAGCTATAGGAACATCTGTATTAACCCTCAATAGTGGGCTTATATTAAATTTCGATAATTGCTATTATGTACCTGCTTTGACTAAAAACATTATTTCTGTTTCAAGTCTAAATAAAAATGGTTTCCTTTTAGCTTTTAGTAACAATTGTTGTTCTATTATATTGAATGGAATTCTTTATGCTAATGGTACATTATGCAATGGAATATACTTATTAGATATGTTAAATCCAATTTTAAACATCAATGATAATAAAAGGAAAAAACAAGATATGTTGAAATCATCTTATTTATGACATTGTCGTCTTGGTCATATAATTGAGAAACGCATGGCTAAGCTACACAAAAATGGTAGTTTGGGGTCATTTGATTATGAATCATATGACACATGTGAATCTTTTTACTAGGCAAGATGACTAAATTACCCTTTAAGCTAGAGTTGTTGCTAAAGGTTATCATCAGAGACAAGAAATTGACTACGATGAAACTGACATGGATGTATCATATGCTTTGAGTGTCATGAGTAGATACCAATCAGACCCTAGTAAGGGTAATTGGGTGGCTATCAAGAATATCCTTAAGTACTTAAGAAGCACTAAGGATGTATTCTTGGTATATGGAGATGGAGATCTTACTGTGAGTAGGTATACCGATGCCAGCTTCCAATCTGACAAGGATGACTCAAAATCTCAGTCAGGTTATATATTCACACTAAATGGTGGAGCAGTTAGTTGGAAGAGTTCCAAATAGGAAACGACTGCTGATTCCACAACCGAAGCATAGTACATTGCAGCTTCTGAAGTAGCAAAGGAAGCAGTTTAGATAAAGAAATTCATCACAGAACTTGGAGTGGTTCCTAGCATTATTGATCCAATACAATTGTATTTTGAAAGTAATGGAGCCATTGCACAAGCAAAGGAGCCACGGTCTCATGAGAGATCCAAACATGTACTCAGAAGATACCATTTGATTAGAGAAATCATTGGTAGGAATGATGTAAAGATAGAAAGAGTGCCCACTGATCAGAATATTGCTGATCATTTAACTAAGCCACTTCCCGAAAAGAAATATGATTCTTATGTACTCACCTATGGAATTAAATACAAAGGCGATTGGCTTTAGTGGAAGTGGGAGCTTGTTAGAGGAGTGCTCTAAAGGCAATCACCTTTAGCACTTATTGTACAAATTTGTTTGATTAATAAAAGGATTTTTCATTAATTTAATGTTCATTTGATATATGAATTGATAAGTGATCTTAGATCAATGAATGAATTCCTTGATACATAACATAGCATGAAGGAAATCATGATGAGATCATGATATTGAGATTCTTATCATGTGTAATTATGTTAGTATCAAAATTATCCCTAGTCATAGGATTAATGAGGTGGGACATTATTAATCCAGACAGACTAGCACATGTTACACTCCTTGATTGGATCTAGTAGTAGATCTCATAATCTATAAACATGAGATGTTTAGAGTTAACATGTGGATGCTTGCTAAGTGTAGCTAAGTACATTGGATGACCAACTATGAGACAATCATATGGATAATCTATTCAAATGTCAATGATAGTCTCATCATAGCAATGGTACAAGTATCCTTAGACTTGAGGTACTCAAGGATATCTTGAATATTGAATATGCATTTTGACACTATTCCTTGTTGCCTCAGAGAGGTAGCTCATAGGGTGGTGATTGGATACAACTTGAGGTATACGAAGGTAATTGCGTAACCAACAAAGGATTCACCACTCTTGATAGAAGGAGTGTATACCCATGGCCTCTTGTCGTGGTCATTACTCAGGAATCTTTGGCCGGAGTGGAAATGTCATAAAGATAGTCTTCAATGACATATCCAATAGAGTAATGAGCCTCAAGGACAAGAACTAACATTACTTGGACTAGACATGATGTAGTCAGTCTAGTGGGAGATGACACATGTCCATACTCTGAACCAAGTGGGGTATAAAATAGTGAAAGGAATAATTGCATAGAAATTGTCAATGGAAAGGTTCGTAGTCAAACCACTGACTTTCCGGTCAACTGGGGGTCATGATGTGTTGCTAGATACCACTCATGACCTGCTTAAATTAATTATTAATTTAAGTGGCCAACATAACCGGGAATCTAATGGGTCACACGCATTGAAGATATGGAGAATGAGTAAAATGGTATTGGATAAGATCCAAAATATGAGAGAATTATTTTAGGATGGACCGCGATGAGATCGCACAGAAAAATCGTTCGGTAGTGTCACGGGCCTGCATGGGCTAGGCGGACTGCTGGCCAGCTGGGCTGCCCAGCAGCAGCTCGCAGCAAGCCCATCGCGCCTGCAGCTTCCCATCCATTGGCCAACGGCTGTTTGTGGCCTTAATTAGGCCAATTATGGCCAATTACTATTCATTTGTTTCCATTTTCTCCATTTTGACTTTCCATCTTATTTTTTAATTTGATTCAAATAGAAAAGACATCAATTGGCAGAAGATAGACATGAAAATATTTCTTCTCTCAAGAACTGTAACATCCTTGACCTTCCCCACATGCATTTCATCGAACATAAGCATCTTGCACACAATTCAATTGAACACGTGCATTTCATACGTATTTTTGTTGGAACAAGTTCATGGCATGCACTAGCTACGTGTCCTAGTATTTGGCAATTATATCGAGTCACACGTGTATCCTTATAACCTAAATGTGGATAACAAAGTATTAGAAATGAATTGAATAAGGTGTATAAATTAAAGTAAGCAAAGTGATTAGATTAAGATTAGTAAACAATTACATTGTTAATTTAGTTAAATCGGGTCAAATGATTAAGTTGTATTAACGTGTGAATTAATGGAATTATAAATATATGTAAATAATAATAATAATATAGACAAAATAAAATGAAAATGACACAAAAGAGAAATAGAAGAGAAGAGAAAAGAGAAATGAGAAGAGAAAAGAGAAGAGAAGAAGAGAAAACGACAAAATGACAAAAAACAAGTTGGCTTTATCTTCATCTTTCTTCCCCATTTCTGCCTCCTCACTTCAGCCCCGTTTTCTTCTTCAATTTCCTCCATTTCAGACTTCAATTCTTCCTTGTTTCACCTAGTTTTTAAAGCTAATTGATCCCTTTCAAGGTTGTTCTTGGTAAGTAATAAATTCTTATTGCTATAGGGTTTATTTGAGTTGCTTAGGTTCAATATTAGGTACTGAATTGTACCCCAATTTTGATGTTAATATAAATTGATTATGGAAATGTGTAAAACAACAAAGTTGTTCCTTTTTATCTTAGATATATGGATATATAAACATTTTTGCAAGATGTTATGTATAGGGAGAGATATGCGCTTCGTACTGAAACTGGTCAGGGTGTAAACCCTAACCAAGTTAGCTACTGTGTGGTTTGATTTTAAATATGTTAAAGCCCTTATTTTAAGTCTCTCAAAACATAAAATTTGTAGATATATGTGTTTTGTATCTGTCTACCAAATTTCAGGTACATAGGTCATGTAAATGTTGTGTTATGGTGAATGGAACCATGACTGTTCCATGGTTTGAACTACCTATTGAGTGCCCTAGGAAGATACAGTAATTTGTTTGGCTAATTTGAGCTTGTTAGAGCTCGATTATGTAAATGATCAAAACATGAGAGTTATAGGTATATGTCTTAGATAAATGATCCGCTTGCCCCGAAATGACCTGGCCCAATAGGGAAATCCCAATTCATTGGGCCTTTCGATACAATCAAATAGAAAACCCTAAGGGCGCCATATTCTAGGAGCCCAAACTATGTGATTGAATAAATCCTCCTCTATCTGTTGCTAAATTTTGGTACTAATTTCAACTTCATTGGTTATGTATAGACTAATATATGGCATTTGGAAGCCATACTGGTCTGGAAGTGAATTCTATTCTGGACCAGTAAAATGTTTGGTATAATTAGAAGACCTTAGAGACATAATTGGTAAAAGTTGTAAACATGAAACATGTTCCATATGAACCCATATAAGTGTCTGTAAAGTTTCATTAAAATAGGACTTATAGATTATAAGTTATGATGAACCCAAATGAGTACCCTGAAACTGCCTAAAGGCAGAAAACAGAACGCTTTTAGAAATTCCACCAAATATTGTAAAATGATCCGATTGGTCTGAAATTTGAATATGTTCTATAATTATATGTTATTTTTAATTAGGAACAAGAATCTTAACTATTGACATGAACATTGCATATTAATTTGTTTAAGCCACATTAAGTCTCCCTAATCATGAGTTAATCGATTATGTTTTTATATTAGGCTCGCAACATATTGGAGACCCACAAGGAGCGGATAGACAATAAGTTAGGGGTCGGAATCAAAGGAGAATGGTGAGTCTAATTATCGATTGAATTCTTTAGTGCAAATGAATGTTGCTTGCTATGTGATTCATATGATTGTCATGATTGGTCCTTGATAATGTAATGATAGATAATTTGTGACATTGTGATACATAAATGGGATACTTGTGGTATATTTGAGGTATATGTTTGACAAATGTGATATATATACATGGTATATGTATAGTATATGCAAGGTATATGTTTGACATATGAGTTATATATGGAATATATGTATGTTGTATATGATAAAGATGCAATGGTTGATGAATGCTTAAATACAAGTGCACATGCATATGAGCTAAAAAGGCATTGTGACTAGTTAATCGATATTGTAAAGCAAAAGAGGAGGCCTATGGCCCAACAAATGTGCAAATGAAACAAATGATCAAGCTAGCTAGCAAATGCAAATGCAAAGGTTCACATGGAAAATATTCACATGGAAACCCGGGGCAATGTCTCTTTAACTTGGTCACAACAAAATGAAATAAGCAAAGCATTTGCATACATAAAGAGTAATGATTATATGTTTCAACTTTATTGATACTTATATGATACTGATGAATGGAATGGAATACATGGTATATATTGGAATTGTGATTTATGACTATGAGTTGTTTGGTACTTTAGAGCTCATTGGATGGTTATTCTCACTGAGCCGCAACTCATCAATTTGCATCATTTTTCAGGTAAAGAAAAGTGATAGCTCATTTTGAGTAGTGTATAGAAGACATGGAGCACAGGTCATTGGCCGAGCCTCATCAATCTCTCTCCTTGCATTCCACACAAGCATAAAAAAATGTCATCTGCATTTTGTATTTATATGGTTGAATATGTACAGTCAGTTTGGAATGGGTTTTAAAAATGTATAAATGAAATCAACTCGAAATTGCTTTTATGTAAAATTTACGTTTTGATATATGTGATATATTATATTGTGGTGAAAACCTCAGTGTTAACTTTGCAAAGTCAGTGAATAATATTACAGGATATGAGACTTGCAACTCATTGAATGAATTTATAGGATATGAGACTTGCAAAGTCATTGAATTATATTACAGGATATGAAAAAACAATTTATTACTATTGTTAACAGGGTATTTTACCTTTCCAGTATGCCATGTATGATTAATTGATACAGGGATAGGTTATACTCAAATGCATACGGTGTGGTGTTACAAGAACACTTTCAAAGCTAGCACTTTGAATTTGTTCAAACCATTTCTCTTGATAGTTTCTTCTTCATTCGTTGCGTGGATTATCATTAGAGCCATCCTAGTGTGGATTGTTGTGGTTTGCTACAACTCAACAAAGTGAATATTTGAAGAACAAATAAAAATTACAAGGCATAATTTTTAACATTTACATTTATATAAATTAATTTTAGTGGTACAAGTATGATCTTTTGTTTTGGGTTGTGAAAAATTTTATTTTTCGCTGCGTTTATGAATGTGATTCATTCTTCAAAACCCAACACCCTTGACTATTCTTCTTTTGAATTGAGGGTTTTGTGTGTGCTATGCTCTTAGCCCTTGGGACTAATACTTTAATTGTGGAGGTTTGAGGTGCACTAGAATTAACAAATGTAGTCTTGTGAGATGAAGATGAAGTTTCATTAAAGCCTAAACCATGTCTTATTGAAGGTGGTCTTTGAGATACTATGAGATTATCTAGACTTTCTTTCCCTTTATGAAACTTTGAAATCGAGTTTCTAAGTTCCTTAACTTCATTTTTCAAAATGTTATTTTCTTTAAGCAACGATTTAATTGAGGTTCTAGTCTTAAAATTAGAATTCTCTTTTTGTAGAACTCTTTTTTTTTTTTTCAAATCTAAAATATTATTTCAATAAGTTTTAAGACTACTTCTATATTTTTCTAATTCTAGGTTCAACACGTCTGTTAAACTTTGCTCATCATCATCATCATCATCTTCTTCACTATCACTATTATTATCACTACTATTATAATTAAAAGAGTATGAGTAAGAAGGTTGACATCTAAAGCCATGAAGCGATCCTCTAAAGCAATGAAACATAGGTTGACCTCTTTTCCTTCATTATCATCTTTTTCGTGTGAAGAGATTTCGTCATCCCATGTGGCTTTGTAACTTTTCTCCCTATCATCTTTTTGAAATCTTTTTTTTTGTGTTTCTTGAACTTTGGACATTTTGGTTTGATATGTCATTTCTTTTCACATTCATAACACTTTACCTCCTCTTTATTTTTTTGAGAGTTATTTAAGGAGTGTTTGAAGGTTTTTTGTTTGAATTTTCGAAAATTGCTCAGTCTCTTTTCAATTATTCTTTTTATTCTTCTTGAAAGCATGACAATGTCCTCATTCTCATCATCAGTTTCCTTTTCATCATCTTTAATTACCTTTGGAGATTTTGAAGTAGAGGCTTTGAGTGCTAGAGGCTTTCTCTTTTCTAGTTCAGCTTTAAGTTTTCTATCTTTTTTCACCGCCGTGTCGTGCATTAGAAGTTTGCCAATAAGCACATTGGTAGGCATGATGCTCATGTTTTCATTGGCCTCTTTTATACCCATAACTCTTCAACCATAGTCTTTAAGAGGAAGGCTTCTTAGAATTTTGTTGTTCACATCTTCCAAGCTCAAGTGCTTTCCAAGCTTTCTCATGCCATTGATGATGGCTAAAAGACGGTTCATCAAGTCGGTGATGGATTTATTGGATTTTATTTTGAAGAGTTCATATTATAAAGTAAGAAGATGAATCTTCTTAGATTTTACTTGCTTGGTTTCTTCCTGATAATTCTCCAATGTTTTCCACATGCTATATGCGATAGGACAATGTTGGATTCTGCCACATTCTTCAATAGATAAAGTGCTTGGAAGGATTGTCATTGAATTTTTGTTTTTGAAAATAGCTCTTTGTTTAGGCTCCATCCAATCATATCTTGAAACAATTTCTTCTTCACCATCAACTCCTTTCTTGGTCAGTGGTGTCCATTCTTTCCAAACACTATCCAAACTTCAATTCCTTCACTATCGAGATATGTCTTCATCTGAAATTTCCAATGAGTGTAGTTTGTGTTGGGTTTTGAAGAATGAATCATATTCATAAATGCAGTGGAAAAATAAAATTTTTAAAACCGAAACAAAAGATCATACTTGTGTAATTAAAACTAGTTTATATAAACATAGAGGTTAGAAATTATACCTTGTAATTTCTTATTTGTTATTCAAATCTTCACTTTGTTGGGTTGTAGAAAACCACAACAATCCACACTAGGATGTCTCTAATGATAATCCACAGGAATAATGAAGAAGAAACTATCAAAAGAAATGGTTTGAACAAATTCAAAGTGTTCTTGATAGAATTTTGTTCTGTCTTAAAAATATTTTTTTCACAAAAAAATATTTTCATGTTTATTTTTTGCCATTTGATGTCTTTTCTATTTGAATCAAATTCAAAGAAAAGATGAAAAGTAAAAAATGGAGAAAAGGGAAATGAATGAATAGTAATTGGCCATAATTGATCTAATTAAGGCCAAATTCTGCTGTTGGCCAATGGGAGGGAGGCAGCAACGTGCTGGGCTTGCTGCAGGCTGTTGCTGGGCAGCCTAGTTGGCCCGCTAGGCTGGCCAGCAGTTTGACTACATCACGTATAGTCCTTTCTATAGACAATTTTTGTGTAATTATTTCTTTCACCATTCTATAATGTCCCTTCTCATTAAGCCTATGACTAGGAATAATTTTGATACTAACATAATTGCACATGATAAGAATCTCAATATCATGATCTCATCATGATTTCCTTCATGCTATATTATGTATCAAGGACTTCATTAATTGATTTAAGATCACTTATCAATTCATATATCAAATGAACAAAAAATTAATGAAAAAGCCTTTTATTAATCAAATGAATTTGTACAATAAGTGCTAAAGGTGATTGCCTTTATAGCACTTCTCTAACAGTTTGCTCCATCAAAGTAAGGCTTGAGATTTTGAAATCCTTCATTGGCCATTTCTTGATATTTGCTAGTTCTTTTTAGGATTTGTTGCTAGACAAGCTCTGATACCAATTGTTTCATAGACAATAAACTAAGAAGGGGAATTGAATTGATTAGCAAATAAAAAATTGTTTGATTGAAAGTATGGAATAAATAAAATAGAGGAAGGAAGGAGAGATATGACACACAAGATTTATAGAGGTTCAGGTATTAACAAACCCTACTCTTCTTCCCAATATCGATTGGGTGTTTCACTAACACACTAAGTGTTAGAATGGAGTTTTTCAAGCTCACTCCCAACTATGGTGTTTCACTCAATGGCTAACATGTAACCCTTAAATTCCCTTGTCTTTTTTGATGGCTCACACAATAACCAATTCCTTGTGTTATAGCTCACACAATAAATCCTTAACAATGTTTCACTCTCAACCCAATATACCTAGGCTCACTTTTGAGTAATTGATTACAATGAGAAACATTCACCAACCTACAATGCTCAGAAGTTTGAGCAATTAGGTTTTCACAGAAAATAGAGGATTGTAGAAAAACAATTAATGCACAAGGCTACAACAAGATTAAAGATGAAAAATAGTTGTTGTTCTACTTTCCTTCTTATTCTTTTTGTTCTATTTGTTATCCCCATTTTTGGGATTCATAAATGGCTTCCATTTATACTCCCTTTATGAATTATAGTAATTTGGGTGCATTTATTGCAAAAATAGCCGTTGAAACAACTCTTAACTCGTGCCTAACATGTTTCTCTATCTTTATTCACCGGTGTGACTATATGTGTCGTGGGCATGAATGTTCTTCCAAGCCGTGGTCCAAGTGGTGACTCTAGTTGCGAAGCTCTCTAGAAGAATTGGAAGTGTATGACCATGGGTGTGACTAATACTTTCAAGGGCATGAATATTTTTCCAAGCTGTGGTCCCAGTGGTGAATCTCGCCGCGAAGATCTCTAAAAGATTTGGACATGTTAGGTCACGGGCATGAATGTTATTTCATAAGCGTGACTTGTTTGATTATTCACGTTTTGTTTGATCATTTATGGCCGTGAACTTTGAATGGCGGAAAGTTGGCACTCAGCTATATTCACGGGCATGACATTAGTAATCATGAGCATGACTTTGCTATTTCTTTGATTTTTATCTTTAAAGGATGTCTTTCAATCTTTGTTCATGTTATAATCAAAGTATATCATGTTTGACACACTTAAAACATAAACATTGTTAAATACATTATTGCTATTTTATTTGTTATCATCAAAATGATGGAAATACCCCTCAAGGTTCAACAATTGTTATCTTTGATTTTGCTGATAATTAGACTAAATGATTTGAAAATGTAAAGATATATGAATTTAGTTATGAGTTGGAAATTTTGATGTAAGAATGAATGCACATGATGATTGTGTGCATTAGATTGGCTTATGTCAATTAATGACTTTGTTTCATATATCTAGGAATTGCCTTGACATTTCATATCATAAATAATGTTCTAGTAATGAGAATGGTATGAAACCAGTAGGATATGAAAGTGGACTCATAAAGTTAAAAATTTAATGCAGAACTTAAGTTCAAATTTTAATTTTAAATGGACTAAAATTTGATATAAAATTTGGACTTGTTGGTACCTAAAAAATACTGGGCAAAAATTGACTGAACACCTCTCAGTAAAATGACTATAACTTTTACTAGAAAACTTAGATTTGAATAATTTATAATGTATCTGAAAGCTGAGACAATAATCTACAAGATCATGGAAGTCCATAAATTCATATTCAAACTAGAAATGGGCTAAAAATGAGGTCCAATATCAAGGCTGGAATCTATGATAAACAAAGAAATTGCATATTGGGCTTTTGCATATGGCGTGACGTATACATGTGTTAAGTGATAAGAATTTTAACTTTAATTGCAGTTATAAATATTTAGTAAAATCATTTATATGTGAATTTTTAATTTAATAATGAAGAAAATAAATAATAATAATAATAATAAATAAATATGTATGTAAATATTTGGTATAATTATCACTTGTGAAAAATATTTATGAACAATAATCATAATGTTGGTAATAATTATAATAATGGTTAAGCCCTAAAACACCTAGTCTAGAACTAAGATAGAGAATAGTTTGACATGCCAATTAGGGAAAAAATAAAATGCATTCGGTGCAATATTATAAAAGCCGAAAATGGCACAATATTAACGCCGGTAAAAGCACTATTAGATAAAGCAGGAAATGACACATTTAAAATCCGGTAATGACATTATTATGAAGCCAGTAATAATATTATTAAAAAACCAATAATGGAAACCTCATATTCCTATTCATGAGTGCAGAAATAGGTGTTGCGGGCTTGGATAGAATATAATAATAATAATAATAATAATAATAATAATAATAATAATAATAATAATAATAATAATAATAATAAATTAAAGATATTAATCTTGAAAATAATTTTGTATATATATAAGCATTGCTTATAAGTTGTGATAGTATGTGGAATTGCTTTTGTGGTATATGTGGTGTGTATAAAAATAGATATGTGTAAAATTTTTATCCTTAAAGGACCACTAGGCCAGTAGCTTAGTGCAGGTGGTTTCCTCTTGCACAAGTTCTAAAGTATAGTTGTAAATAGCATAGCTGTCAGAAGAAGAAGTGTACTCCAATAGAAAGCAACTGAAAGCTTCAAACAAATTTTTGGTATTTTATTAAAAACTCTATAAATTAAATCATGGTTTTATCTCATCAAGCATGTTTTAGGGTATGTAAAACTAATTTAATGAAGATAGTTTTCATGTAAAATATTATGTTGTATAAATAAATAAAATTTTGAATATCGGTGTGAAAAATTTTGAATATTGATGTTTGCAATATTTTTGCTATATATAAAAAAGATTTATACTTCCTTCAGTGAATCTTATAAGTCAGCTAGTCGAGTGATGCTCACTTACCTTGCTAAACTATGGTGGGGTAAGAGGGTGTTACACCAAGCATATGCTATGAGAGCACGTGAGGAGCAGGATGCCCTGGATGTTATTATTGGTAAATTTTCTCTTTATGATACTAATTTATTGGTACTGATAGATCTGGATTCTACACATTCATATTTATGCATGTCTTCACCTAGTTAGGGTAACATGGTAGCAGAGGAATTACATTATGATATATTAGTGATAAATCCTTTTGGGTCATGGAGTGAAAGTTAGTTAAGTGTATAAAAACAATCTAGTCAAAGTTCAGAATGTAGAGTTCTCAGCTGACCTGCTAAAGTTGCCATTCCATGAGTTTGACGCAATCTTAAGGATGGATTGGTTAACTCAACATAGGGTAGTGGTGGATTGTTAGCAAGGAGAGTGACTTTCAATAATTTAGGGCAGGATGACATGATTGTCTTGTGCGAGAATCGACCATATATAACTAATGTCGTTTCTATTACAAAGGTATGTAAGCTTATTAGAAAGGGATGTGAAGCATTTTTGGCACATATTGTAGATATCAAGAAAGAGAGTCTAGATCTTAGGGAGATTCCTACAGTATATGAATATTCATATATCTTTCCTGAGGATTTGGCAGGATTACCACCTATCAGAGAGATAGAGTTTTCCATAGATGTTTTGCCAGGCACAACCCTGATATCGATTACTCTCTACATAATGGCACCTACTAAACTAAGTGAATTAAAAGTACAGTTGCAAGAGTTGTTAGAAAAAGGGTTTATCAGACCTAGTGTCTCACCTTGGGGTGCCACAGTTCTATTTATGAAAAACAAGGATGGCACCTTGCAGTTGTTCATAGATTATTGTTAGCTGAACAAGATGACAATTAAGAATACATACCCATTGCTGAGGATAGATGATTTGTTCGATTAGTTGAAAGAAGCAGGGGTATTCTCTAAGATATCAGATAAAGTTATTACCAATTAAGGATTAGAGAGTCGGATATTTTGAAAACATCATTTAGGACTTTGTATGGTCATTATGAGTCTTAGTAATGCCTTTGATCTGACGAATTCCCTAATAGCATTTATGGATCTATTGAATATAACCTTTAGGTCTTATATGGACCAGTTTATGGTGGTGTTCATAGATGATATCTTGGTGTACTTTCAAGCATGATCAACATCTTCGTATAGTTTTCTAGACCTTGAGAGAGGATCAATTATATGCAAAGTTATCGAAATGTGAATTCTAGTTGGATAAAGTGGCCTTTCTAGGGCATATTATCTCAACTGAAGGGATTAGAGTTGACTCTAGTAAGGTAGAGGCTATTCTCAACTGGAAACCACCTTAGAATGTGATAGAGGTGAGAAGTTTTCTTGTTTTGGATGGTTATTATCGGAGGTTAATAACAGGATTTTCAATGAAAGCCTCACCATTGACAAAGTTACTTAAAAAGGAAACTAGATTTGAGTGGACAAATTGGTGCCAAATTAGTTTTGATATGTTAAAGAAAATGTTAATAAAGGCACCAGTGTTGACACAACCTACTGTGGGAAAAGATTATATGGTGTATAGTGATGTTTCACTTAATGGTTTGGGTTGCGTCTTAATGCAAGAAGGCAAAGTGATCTCATATGCTTCTAGACAACTAAAGCCTTATGAGATGAATTATCCGACACATGATCTGGAATTAGTAGCCATTGTGTTTGCATTGAAAATATAACGACACTATTTGTATGGAGAGAAAAACATCATTTAGGACTTTGTATGGTCATTATGAGTCTTAGTAATGCCTTTGATCTGACGAATTCCCTAATAGCATTTATGGATCTATTGAATATAACCTTTAGGTCTTATATGGACCAGTTTATGGTGGTGTTCATAGACGATATCTTGGTATACTTTCAAGCATGATCAACATCTTCGTATAGTTTTCTAGACCTTGAGAGAGGATCAATTATATGCAAAGTTATCGAAATGTGAATTCTAGTTGGATAAAGTGGCCTTTCTAGGGCATATTATCTCAACTGAAGGGATTAGAGTTGACTCTAGTAAGGTAGAGGCTATTCTCAACTGGAAACCACCTTAGAATGTGATAAAGGTGAGAAGTTTTCTTGCTTTGGATGGTTATTATCGGAGGTTAATAACAGGATTTTCAATGAAAGCCTCACCATTGACAAAGTTACTTAGAAAGGAAAATAGATTTGAGTGGACAAATTGGTGCCAAATTAGTTTTGATATGTTAAAGAAAATGTTAATAAAGGCACCAGTGTTGACACAACCTACTGTGGGAAAAGATTATATGGTGTATAGTGATGTTTCACTTAATGGTTTGGGTTGCGTCTTAATGCAAGAAGGCAAAGTGATCGCATATGCTTCTAGACAACTAAAGCCTTATGAGATGAATTATCCGACACATGATCTGGAATTAGTAGCCATTGTGTTTGCATTGAAAATATAACGACACTATTTGTATGGAGAGAAATGTTATATCTATACCGACCATAAAAGTCTGAAATATTTTCCTTCACAAAAGGAAATCTATTTGAGACAAAGGCAATGGCTGGAATTGATCAAAGACTACAATTTTATAATTAATTATCAGCTAGGTAAAGTCAATGTGGTACCTAATGCTCTGAATAGAAAAACTCTGGCAGGTAAACGTTAAAATTTAAATTATTAAGTGAGCAAGATTAAATAACTAATAAGAGATAATAAGTAATTTATATATTATTTTGGCAGAATTACGGATTCAACTTACTTTAATCCAACAAGTAAAGGATAATCAGAAGCAAGACATGAAATTAAAGGGAATTTTTGAGTTGGTGGAAGAGGGTGAAAAAGCATAATTTACTATTGAAGCAGACAAGAGTTTAAGGTATAAGGGCAAGTTATGTGTGTCAGACATACTATAATTGAAACAAGATATTTTGAAAGCTCACAATGTTGTTTATGCAATGCCCCCAGGAAGCAACAAAAATGTATCATGACTTGAAGACATATTACTGGTGCCGAGGAATGAAGAGAGATATCACAGAGTATACCATCAGATATTTAACTTGTCATCAAGTGAAGGCTGAGCATTAAGTATCAAGCGGATTATTGTAGTCAATTTCAATTCTAGAGTGGAAATGGGAAAGAGTTATAATGGATTTTATCTCTGTTTTGCCTTTGACACAAATGAGGAATGATGTGTTGGGTTCTTAGCATGCATCACAGACATGGCACAACTAAAATATAAAATTTAATTAAACCCAAAAGCCATGGAATGCCTTATGAACAAAAATATCATATTGAACCATTCAATGTGGGAGAAGTTGATTACCTTTATTTACAACTTTTGATCTTCCAAGTTGTGTGCTTTTCCTTTTTTTTTTTTTTTGGGTTGTAGAAAATTATAAAAATCCAAAGCTGGGATTGCCTTTAAGAGTATCGAAGTGAAGGAAGAAGAAGAAAGCCTCCCAAGAGATAGGGTGACAAAGGTCCAAAGTGTCTTATGGAAACTTGTCTTATGAAAGAGAAAAGGGAGAGAAGAAAAATAACTCTTATTTTTTTGAATGGGATAGCCATGAAATTGACTCCTTAAAAAAAGTATTTATACACTTTCTAATCCCTTTAAGGGTTTCCATTTCCCTAAGGTATAAGGCCCAATGTTGACCAAGTCAGCAATCCTAATCGAATTTGGATTTGGCCCATGTTTATAACACTTATAAAAGGCCCAATTCTCTTTCTTTGTCATTTGGATTTTATCCAAAATCTATTTTACATTTTCTTCATTCCCTCTATGCGTGTGACCTAATAGATTTTCTGGTAATATTGGCAGCTCAAATCTCGGGAGGAATCCTAATCCAATTAGGATTTTACGAGTCAAACACTTTCGACCCATAATGAATTTCTAATCAATTTCCCTTGACTTAGCAAATCATGAGAGGTATCTAGTAATACATCATGACCACCCAATTAACAAGACAGTCAATGGTTTGACTTTTAACCCTTTCATAGATAATTACCGTGTAATTCATCCTTTCACCAATCTATACCTCATTTGGTTCAGAGCATGGATTACGTGTCAACTCCCACTATATTGACTATATCACATCTAGTCCAAATGATATTAGTTCTTGTATATGAGACTCATTACTTTGATAAGATATTTCGTTGAAGATCTTTTGCAAGACATGTCCACCTTGGCTAAGGAATTCCGAATAATGTTCTCTACAAGAGGCCATAGGTATACTCTCCTTCTATCAGGAGTGGTGAATCCTTTGTTGACTATTCAACTACATTCAAATACCTCATGCTATACCCAATCACCATCCTATGAGCAACCTCTTCAGAGGCAACAAGGAATGGAGTCAAAGTATAGGATTCAGTATCCAAGATAACCTTAAGTATCTCAAGTTTAAGGATACTTGCACTATTGCTAATATAAGACTATCATTGACATTGAATATATATCCATGTGATTGTCTCAGAGCAGGTTATTGCCTAAACATTCACCAAGAAGGGGAGGGGGATGAATTGAAGGATAATTAAAATTTTCCCTCTATTATAAATAATCAAAATGTAGAAGAAGTGGAGGAAGAGAATTTAGACACATGATTTGTAAAGGTTTGAGTGTTAATGACCCTACTCATTTCCCCAATATTAATTGAGTAATTTCACTATCTCACACAATGAGATGCACATGAGTTTTACTAGCTCACTCCAAACTAGGTATTTCACTCGGATCACACCGAGCCCAAATTCCCTTATGTTTTATTGGCTAACACAAAAACCAATTCTTTATGTTTATTGCTCACACAATAAACCATTACAAGTGTTTTAATCCCAACCTAACTCACTCAAAACACACTATTGAGTAATTGTTTGAAAGAATAAAACACTCAAACTCAAGATCAATTGAGCTATACAAAATCAAAAAAAGAATAGGATGAAGTATTAAAAATAATTAATGCATAAACTCTCAATTATAATTTGTGAAGAAATTCTCAATGTAATGAAGCATTTTTTTCTCTAATTAATGATCTTCAATTAGTAGAATGAGCTATTTATAGTGTTCCTTTAGAATCTAGCCGTTAGGAATGCATTAATTCAAAATCTAGCTATTCAACAACCTTGGAGCATGCTGAAATGATCATATTACTAAGTCTTCATAGGTGAGACATGTTACCTCACGGGCGTGAATTGCTTGATCCTCAATTTTCTAATTCTGAATCACAACATTCATGAGCTTGAATAGTATATTCACGGATGTTAATAGTTTTCTTGAAACAGTGAATGAGGTCGTGAATGATTTTGACCGTTGGAGCCTTTTATCTTTGACTTTCACAGGCTTGACATATTAATCATAGGCATGAACAACATGATCTTTTGAATGGCTTCAAGTTTTTTCACCGGTGTGAATAGCTTCCTTTTGCAAAATTTTGACTTCATTAACCTGTTAATCACTTAAACAAAATAATATGGATAAATTTTTTATTGCTCAATTATTTGTTATCATCAAAATTATGGGAATAACCCTCAAGTTTAATAAGGATTTCACCACCTCCCCTTTCAACTTCTATCACATATAACATATCTTTATCAACATCAAAAACTCATATGCTTAGCCTTTATATCCATAAGGGTAAAAACCCTAACTTTAGCCCTTTCAACATCCTTAAACTCATATAACCTCTTACTAACACATGTTATAAATTTTAAACAACTTAAAGAGGGATCTCTAATCTTAATCTCTCAAGATTAAGCCTTAACCTATCCCATTTGGAAATGGGTCTCTACCATATTTGAACTAGACATAATTAAAAATATGAAAGCTTGTGAAAACTAAAGGAAAATGTGATTGTTTATCTTAATTGAAGGAAAACGCAGCTGGATGAAAGATTTGACTCCTCTATTCCTTCTAGGGTTTAGACTTCCTCAATAGAACCACTTCTTTATTCTCCTTTTTCCCAAAAGCTTGTTGAAACTTTGACCTTTTGCTTTAGCTTAGGTGTTTGATGCTGGAAATCCAATAAAAGCATGAGGCTTTGGTCTATGGTGTGAGGAATTCTTCAACTCTATAGTTTCTTTTGATTTTTGTTCATGAGAGAAAGGAAGAACAACTATCATGATTTTATATCTGATGGGCATGACCCGATAAGCCACAACCATGATCAACATTTTCACGATCGTGATAATTAATTCACGGGCATGAACTATGCACTTATCACTATCATCATCTTTCTTTAACTCTTTTTTTTTTTCTATAAACATATACTTGTATCTTTTCTTAATATATATTGTTAACTAGGCCTTAATTATGGGCATTACAGTGTGGGTTTCCCTGCATGTAGGTTTAGAGCTGAGGGATAGCTGAATTGACTTGAAGAGAAGACCAAGCCAATCAAAGCAGACCTATGTTGGGTCTGTTTATTTATTTAATTTCTTTCATTAATTTAATATCTCTCATGACATGGGATATAGACAAATAGTTGTTCAAGTTTAATGAGGATGTGTAGTTGAATTTAACTATATTTGATAAGGATGGACTTTGTTATAAGGGTTGTTGTTATTGGGTTTTGAAGAATGAATCATATTCATAAACGTAGTGGAAAAATAAAATTTTCAAAATCCGAAACAAAATACCATACTTGTGTCATTAAAACTAATTTATATAGACATAGAGGTTAGAAATTATACCTTGTAATTTCTTATTTTTTATTCAAATCTTCACTTTGTTGGATTGTAGCAAACCACAAAAATCCACACTAGCATGTCTCTAACAATAATCCACGTGAAGAATGAAGAAAAAACTATCAAAAGAAATGGTTTGAACAAATTCAAAGCGCTAGATTTGAAAGTGTTCTTGAGAGAATTTTGTTGTGTCTTAAAAATAATTTTTTTCACAAAAAAATATTTTCATGTCTATGTTCTGCCTTTTGATGTCTTTTCTATTTGAATCAAATTCAAAGAAAAGTTGAAAAGTCAAAAATGGAGAAAAGGGAAATGAATGAATAGTAATTGCCTTTAATTGGCCTAATTAAGGCCAAATTCTGCCGTTGGCCAACGGGAGGGAGGCAGTAGCGAGTTCGGCTTGCTGCGGGCTACTGCTGGGCAGCCCAGCTGGCCCACTAGCTAGGCCGGTAGCCTACCTGGACGATATCATCGTGATCCATCCCGAAATAATTCTCTCATATTTTGGATCCTATCCAAGACCATTTTACTCATTTTCCTTATCTTCAATGCATGTGACCCATTAGGTTTCCGGTTATGTTGGCCACTTAAATTAACAATTAATTTAAGCAACTGAGGAGTGGTATCTAGCAACACATGATGACTCCCAATTGATCGGAAAGTCAGCGGTTTGACTGCGAACCTTTCCATAAACAATTTCCGTGAAATTATTTCTTTCACCATTCCATACCCCACTTGGTTTAGAGTATAGACATTTGTCAACTCTTACTAGACTGACTACATCACATCTAGTCCAAGTAATGTTAGTTCTTATCCTTTAGGCTCATTACTCTATTAGATATGTCATTGAAGACTATCTTTATGACATTTCCACTCCAACCAGAGATTCTCGAGTAATGACCACGACAAGAGGCCATGAGTATACACTCCTTCTATCAGGAGTGGTGAATCCTTTGTTGGTTACCCACTTACCTTTGAATACCTCAAGCTGTATCCAATCACCAACCTATGAGCAACCTCTCTGAGGCAATAAGGAATAATGTCAAAATAAAAAATCAATATTCAAGATATCCTTGAGTACCTCAAGTCTAAGGATACTTGCACCATTGCTATGATGAGACTATCATTGACATTTGAATAGATTATCCATATGATTATCTCATTGTTGGTCATCCAATGTACTTAGCTACACTTAGCAAGCATCCACATGTTAACTCTGAACATCTCACGTTTATAGATTATGAGATCTACTACTTGGTCCAATCAGGGAGTGTAACATGTGCTAGTCTTTCTGGATTAATAATGTCCCATCTCATTAATTCTACGACTAGGGAAAATTTTGATACTAACATTATTACACATTATAAGAATCTCAATATCATGATCTCATTATGATTTCCTTCATGCTATGTTATGTATCAAGGACTTCCATAATTGATTTAAGATCACTTAACAAATCATATATCAAATGAACATCAAATTAATGAAAAAACCTTTTATTAATCAAATAAATTTGTACAATAAGTGCTAAAGGTGATTTCCTTAGAGCACTTCTCTAACAAGTTCTCACTTGCACTAAAGCCAATCGCCTTTGTATTTAATTCCATAGGCGAGTGCATGAGAATCATATTTCTTTTGGAGAAGTGGCTTAGTTAAAGGATCAGTAATATTCTGATAAGTGGGCGCTCTTTCTATTTTTACATTTTTCCTACTAATGATTTCTCTAATTAAATGGTATCTTCTGAGTACATGTTTGGATCTCTGATGAGACCGTGGCTCCTTTATTTGCGCAATGGCTCCATTATTATCACAATACAATTGTATTGGATCAATAATGCTGGGAACCACTTCATGTTCTAAATGAATTTCTTTATCCAAACTGCTTACTTTGCTACTTCAGAAACTGCAATGTACTCTGCTTCAGTTGTGGAATCAGCAGTCATTTCTTGTTTGGACCTCTTCCAACTAACTGCTCCCCCATTTAGTGTGAATATAAAACCTGACTGAGAATTTGAGTCATCATTGTCAAATTGGAAGCTGGCATCGGTATACCCACTCACAATAAGATCTCCATCTCTATATACCAAGAATACATCCTTGCACCTTCTTAAGTACTTAAGGATATTCTTGACAGCCACCCAATGACCCTCACCAGGGTCCGATTGGTATATGCTCATGACACTCAGAGCATACGATACATCGAGTCTTGTACATATCATAGCATACATGATTGATCCTATAGCTAAAGCATATGGAATCAAACTCATATGTGCGCTCTCATCTTGTGTCTTTGGACACAAAGACTTTGAGAGAGTAATCCCATAGGTCATGGGAATATATTCCCTCTTGGACTACTCCATGCTAAACCTCTTTAGCATCTTATCTATGTATGTAGACTATGAAAGAGGAAACAATCTTTTAAATCTATCTATATAGATCTTTATCCCCAAAATATAGACTGCTTCTCCAAGGTCTTTCATAGAGAAATTCTTGTATAACCAAATTTTGATTGATTGTAAGGTTTAGACATCATTTCCCATTAACAATATGTCATCTACATATAACACAAGAAATATCATTGCACTCCCACTAACCTTCTTGTAAACACAAGGTTCATTCGAATTTTGTAAAAAACCAAACTCTTTGATTGTCTCATCAAACCGAATATTCCAACTCCTGGATGCTTGCTTTAATTAATAAATGAATCTTTGAAGCTTACATACCTTTTTACCATCTTTGGATATGAAGCCTTCTGGTTGTGTCATGTACACATCCTTTGTAACATTTAGAGATTTAGGCCCTGATTGTGCATAACCGTAGTGGGGTCCACTGGTTCAATCGGAGTCTAAATTTGAACCCATAAAAAATGACTAATAATAAGGGAAAATAATTAAGGGTATTATTATTTGGGAATTAAAAAGATTAGTGGTAGAATTAGAAAAAAAAAAAAAAGTTCCTATGGACAAAATCGGTATTATGGAAATTGTTTGGGGAAAAAGTGTGAATATGGAGGAAGATGTGGCAAATATGGAAATTCTCAAAGTTTAAATGTTAATCAAAATTAATTAACTTAATGAACCAATAAGAATTAAGATTAATTTTAATTAGTGGGACCCACTCCTTAATTTAGGTATAAAAGTCAAAAAGGAAGAACAAATTTCTCATTCTTCCATAAAGTCATCTTCATCTTCTTTTCTCCTCACCTTTGGCCGTCCATCTCCACTCCCATAAATCCCCATTTTCTTCCTTTTTCCAGCATTCTAATAGTGAAAAAAATTGTTTTGAGAGATGAAAATTCTGAGTTAAGGAGTTCTTACCATAAAAGGTACCAAAGGAGCAAGAAGGAAGGAAGAAAGAAGAAGAAAAAGGGAGAAGAGTAGGAGCAATTTCGGTCCACCTTGGAGAACACTTTAGGTTAGTTTATTATTCTTAAATTCAACATTTTTCTTTCCTTTTGAGATCCACATTGAAGATATATGTGATTAGGGTTGATAGATATAGGTTATGTTGCAAGATTCAACTTAGAAATTTAAGTTTTGTGATTAATTGATGGAAGTGTAATTAAAATTTGAATTAATAATAATTGAAGTTAGTTAATTATTTTATGGCTTAAAAACTAAAGAAAATATGATGTTAAGGGATGAATGAGGGGCTGCCATAGTTAAAGAAATTTAGGGGAAATTGAAATTAACATAGAAGCACCACAATTGGTGATAAGTGAAGTAGGATTTGAGTGTTGAATTGAAGAAAATGAAATGGGAACTAGGATGTGGTTTTTGGGCAGCCATGACATGTGAAGAAGGAAGTTTAACCTTAGTAAATTTTAGCTCAATTAAGGTGTAAAACATATTAGGAGCATTAGAATATTATGTAGACATGAAAAGCATTGAAAATGGATATTGGAATTGAAATATGGTATGGTTGTGTAGGAAACATAAGTGAACAAGTGAGAGGTCCTCAAGAGCGTGACAAAGGCAAGGAGAAAGCTAGCTAATAAGGGAAGAAAAATAAGGATTAAGGGAAGAGCCAAGACTGATTAGGTATGTGCTTCATTGATAAAAATTTTACATGATGTTCATATGTGTGTAATTATGTGTTAAAGTTTAATATGATTGTGTGTTTGATGTGTTATGTAATTAGTTTTTGTTTTTGATATTTTATATGGAAATGAGACTAACTAGTGTGAAATAATTGAGACATGTGAATGTAGTTGTAATTCTGGAAATTTTAGTATCAAAATGAATGCAAATGGTGAATATGGATTGATGCCAATTGATGGCTCGGGTACAGAATTCCAGGAACAGCCCTGACTATTTTGATGATAACTTAAGTTATGAAACTCCTTTTTGTATGTTCTTTGTTAGAAATGAAAGCTAAGACACAAGGATGTAATTTTATTTAGACCATAACATCTAATTATGTCTAGAAGTTCCCAGAAAAATGCATGAAGTTCAAACCTAGAATCTGTCCAGAAAATTCTGGGCAGGAATATTTGTGATGATACAGTATTAAATTAACCATAACTTTTGATATAAAGATGGGATTTAAGTGATTTTTGATGCCTATGAAATCTAAGACAATAAGCTACAAATTGGTATAAGGCCAGAACTCTATATTCGAATTATAAATGGGCTAAAAATGAAGCCCAAAAATAGGTCCGAAATTTGTCATAGGTAAAAATATGATATATTGGATTTGTGCATGTGTTATGGTAATTATATATAATAATTAATGTGAATAATTATTTTAATGTTAGTTATGAATGTCTAAAAAATTATTTATGTGTGAGATTTTAGTGCAATAATAAAGGGAATAAAGAAAAAAAATAAGCATGATTATGATAGTTGAATAATATTGGCGTTTTTGAAATATTGTGAATTAATATAAAAATAATTAAGCCCAAAAACAGCTAGTCTAGAACTAGAATAGGGAATAGTTTGGCATGCCAATCAGGGGATTTAAGGCACTCGGTGCCAAATATAAAAGCAGTAATGACAATTTATAAATACGTTTGGCGCAAAATTATTAAGCCGGTAATGACAATATTACAAAAACTGGTAATGACATTATTATAAAGCGTTCGACACAATATTATGAAAGCCAGAAATGGCAACTCCGTTATTCCTATTAGTTAGTTCGGTTATAGGTGTTATGGGTACAAGAAAAATGAAAGATAATCATCATGTTAAAGTATGTCATTATGATAATGTTATATGAATTAAATTGTTAAATATTACATGCTTGATGAAATTGTTTGATTTTATATAATTCTTTATTTTATGTCTTACTTATTAAATTTATAAATGACATGTAATCAAATATGCGTATGTAAAAGTTTTATCATTGAAGCACCACTAAGCTATTAGCTTAGCGCGGGTGGTTTCCTCTCGCGTAGGTTTAGAAGGGTAGCCATAGAAAATAGATTGTCAGAAGAAGAAGAAGGGTACCCGGAAGGAAGCAGCAAAACACTTTGGGTTTTCTTTTTGGTATATTTTATAAAAAAATTATGTAAATTAAATTATGATTTTATTTTCTATAGTATGTATTATAGACATGAATTATAATGTAAATTAATGTACTTTATAAACAAATAAAATTTTGAATATTTGTGCTTGTATTAATTTTTATTTAAGTGTCTTCAATATTTTTGAAAAAAAAAATGTTACTTCTTTCCATTAAATTTACAGAACAGTTAGACAGGTAATACTCACTTACCTTGCTGAATGGAAGTGAGGTAAATGGGTGTTACATCCTCAGTCAGATTTCCATCAAGGAAAGCTATCTTCACATCTCATAATCATAATGAGTAGCAATGGCTAGGAGTATCGTTATGGATTTAAGCATAGCTACTGGGCTAAAAGTTTCATCATAGTCAATTCCTTGTCTTTGACGATAACCTTTAGCAACAAGTCTAGCTTTA
This sequence comes from Triadica sebifera, assembly GCA_023653625.1. Classification (NCBI taxonomy): domain Eukaryota; kingdom Viridiplantae; phylum Streptophyta; class Magnoliopsida; order Malpighiales; family Euphorbiaceae; genus Triadica; species Triadica sebifera. The sequence continues at coordinate 542,338 of CM042896.1, read as the reverse complement.
TAGGTAATCACATTACCATCCATGTCATTTTACTTTTTAAAAACCCACTTGCACCCTATAGGCTTTATCCCTTCGGATGGGTTAACTGAAGTCCATATTTGGTTTTCATACATGGAATCCATTTCTAACTTCATGGCTTGAAGCCATTTGTTAGATTCAAAACTATTCAGAACTTCTTCATAGGTTGTAGGCTAATCGTTTTCTATGAACAATACGTCGTTCTATTCAGTAATGAGAAATCCATATCTCTCTTGAATAGTACGTATTCTACTTGACCTATGAAGCTCTTGTTCTTCAGAAGGTTGAGCTATTATATCATCTGCATGAGTAACAAGCTTAGGTTCAGGGAGTTGATCAGCATCTATTTGAGCATCTTGAACTTCCTCAAGTTCAATTTTGCTCCCACTATCTCATTTTAGAAGGAATTATCTGTCTAAAAAGATAGCATGTCTTAAAACAAAAACCTTGGGTTCAAAGGGGTGGTAAAATTGATATCCATATCATGCTTTTAGATATCCCATAAACCGACATCAGTCAGACTTAGCTTCTAGCTTATTTGACATTGTCCACTTCACATAAGCAGGACAACCCCAAATTCTCATGTAAGAAAATGTGGGCCTTTTGTTATGCCATATCTCATATGGAGTAACATCAAATGACTTCGAAGGAACTCCATTTAATATATAAATGGCGATCCAAAAGGATTTATGGAGTTCCGGAAAACTCATCATAGACCTTACCATGTCTAATAAGGTTCGGTTTCTTCTTTCAGCCACACCACTGTGTTGTGGCGTGTAAGTTGGAGTCAATTGAAATAAAATCCCATTATCCCTAAGATAATCTAGAAACTCTTGGCTCAAGTATTCACCTCATCGATCTGATCAAAAAGTTTTATTACTTTTGACAAGTTGTTTCTCTACTTCATATCTGAATTCTTTGAACTTTTCAAAAGCTTCAAATTTGTATCTCCTAAGATACACGTACCCAGAACGTGAGTAGTCATCAATAAAAGTAATGAAGTAGATGAAACCACCTCTACTGTATGTAGACAATGGACCACATACATCTGAATGTATTAAGTCTAAAAGTCCATTAGCACATTCACCCTTTCCCTTAAAGGGTAATTTAGTCATCTTGCCTAATAAGCAAGATTCACATGTGTCATATGATTCATAATCAAATGGCCCCAAACTACCACTCTTGTGTAGCTTAGCCATTCGTTTCTCACTTTTATGACCAAGGCGACAATGCCAAAAGTAAGATGATTTCAGCAAATCTTGGTTTTACTTTTTATTATGATTGATGTTTAAAATTGGATTTGACATATCTAATATGTATATTCCATTGCATAATGTACCACTAGCATAAAGAATTCCATTCAACATAATAGAACAACAACTGTTACTAAAATTTAAAAGGAAAGCATCTTTATTTAGACTTGAAACAGAAATAATATTTTTAGATAAAGCAGGTACATAATAGGGATTATCGAAATTTAACATAAGCCCATTAGGGAGGGTCAATACATATGTTCTTACAACTAATGCAGCAACCCTTGCTCCATTTCCAATGCGTAGGTCTGACTCTCCCTTATTGAGCTACCTACTATTCCTTAGGCCCTGTATGTAACATCCTCGACCTTCCCCACATGCATATCCACATGCATTTCATTTGAACATATGCATCTATCATATAATCCAATTGAAGACGTGCATTTCATACATATTTTCTTAGAAACAAGTTCATGGCACGCACTAGCTATGTATCCTAGTATTTGACAATTGTATCGAGTCGCACGTGTATACTTATAACCTAAATGAGGATAACAAAGCATTGGAAATAAATTGAAAAAGGTGACTAAATTAAAGTAAGCAAAATGACTAGATTAAGATTAGTAAACATTTACATTGTTAATTTAGTTAAATCGGGCCAAATGATTAAGTTGTATTATTGTGTGAATTAGCAGAATTATAAATATATGTAAATAATAATAATAATATAGACAAAATAAAATGAAAATGAAACAAAAGGAAAATAAAAGAAAAGAGAAGAGACAAGAAAGGATAAAAGAGAAGAGAAAAGAGAAGAGAGGAAGAGAAAAAGGATAAAAAGATAAAAAAAACAAAAGGTTGGCTTTATCTTCCTCCCCCATTTCTGCCTCCTCACTTCAGCCCCATTTTCTTCTTCATCTTCCTCCATTCCAGAACTCAATTCTTCCTTGTTTCTCCAAGTTTTTGCACCAAATTGGTCCCTTGCAAGTTCGTCCTTGGTAAGTAATCAATTCTTATTGCTATAGGGTTGATTTGAGTTGCTAAGGTTCATTAATAGGCACTAAATTGCACCACAAATTTGATATTAATAGAAATTGATTATGGAATAGTTTTAAACACAAAGTTGTTCCTTTATGTCTTATATTTATATATATCTAAACCGTTTTGCAAGATGTTGTGTATATAATGAGATATCCTCTTTGTACTGAAACTGGTCCGGATATGAATCTGAAGTAAGTTAGCTACTATGTTTGTTAGTTTTTAATATGATAAAACCAATACTTGAAGTACCTTAAAACATAGAGGTTGTATATATATGTGTTATGTATCTATATACCAACTTTTAGGTTCATAGGTCTTGTAAATTGTGAGTTATGGTGAATGGAACCATGACTGTTCCATGGTTTGAACTGCCTACTGAGTGTGCTGGGCAGATTTAGCAATTTGTTTTGATAATTTGAGCTCGTTAGAGCTAGATTCTATAAATTATCAAAACATGAAATTTATAGGTATATGTCTTAGCTAAATGGTGGTAGCTTGATATGTTATGTATAGACTAAGGTATGGCCTTTGGAAGTCATACTGCTCTGGAAGCCAATTCTATTTTGGACCAGTGAAATGTTTGTTATAATTTGAAGACCTTAGAGACATAATGGTTAAAGGTTGTAAAAATGAAAAATGTTCCATTTTAACCCATATAAGTGTGTGTAAAGTTTCATTAAAATAGGACTTATATATTATAAGTTATGATAAACCAAAGTGGGTACCCTGAAACTCCCTAAAGGCAGAAAACAATGCATAAAATAGAACACACTTAGAAATTCGACCAAAAATTGTAAAATGCTCCAATTCGTCTGACATTTTAATATGTTATATATTTGTATGTTAGTTTTAATTAGGAACAAGAATCAGATTAATTGGTCAAGTATAGAAAACGTTATAGGCTAAACAGTCACATAAGGTCACAATGCATATTAATTTGTTTAAGCCACATTAAGTCTCCCTAATCATGAGTTAATCGATTATGTTTTCATATTAGGCTCACAACATATTGGAGACCCATAAGGAGCAAATAGACAATAAGTTAGGGGTCGGAATCAAATGAGAAAGGTGAGTCTAATTATCGATTGAATTCTTTAGTGCATATGAAGGTTGCTTGCTATGTGATTCATATGATTGTCATGATTTGCCCCTGGTAATATGATGATGGATAATATGTGACATTGTGGTACACATAAGTTGTATACTTGTGATATATTTGAGGTATATGTTTGACATATGTGATATATATACAGGGTATATGTATAGTATATGCGAGATATATGTGTGGCATATATGCGGTATATGTATGTTATATATGATAAGATGCAATGGTTGATGAATGCTTAAGTACAAGTGCATATGCATATGGACTAAAAAGGCATTGTGACTAGTTAATCGATATTGTAAAGCAAAAGAAGAGGCTTATGGCCCAACAAATGTGCAAATGAAACAAATGATCAAGCTAGCTAGCAAATGCGAATGTTCATATGGAAAATGTTCACATGGAAACTCGGGGCAATGTCTGTTTAACTTGGTCACAAAAAAATGAAATAAGCAAAGCATTTGCATACATAAAGAGTAATGATTATATGTTTCAACTTTATTGATACTTATATGATACTGATGAATGGAATGGAATACATGGCATATATTGGATTTGTGATTTATTACTATGAGTTGTTTGGTACTTTAGAGCTCATTGGATGGTTATTCTCACTGAGCCGCAGTTCATCAATTTGCATCATTTTTGAAGTAAAGAAAAGTGATAGCTCATTTTGAGTAGTGTATAGAAGACATGGAGCACAGGTCACTGGCCGAGCCTCATCACTCTCTCTCCTTGCATTCCTTATAAGCATGAAAATATGTCATCTGTGTTTTGTATTTACGTGCTTGAAAATCTATAGTTATTTTGGAATGAGTTTAAAAAAGTACAAATGAAAGCAACTGATAAATACTTATGTGTAAAGTTTATGTTTTAATATATGTGATATATTATATTGTGGTGAAAACCTCAGTGTTAACTTTGCAAAGTCATTGAATGATATTAAAGGATATAAAAAAAATTAACTATCAATGTTAACATGATATTTTGTCTTTCCAGCATGTTATGTGTGATTATTTGATACATAGATAGGTTATACTTAAATGCATAAGATGTGGTGTTACATTTTTGGTATCAGAGCAGGGATAGGTTCCATGGGAACATGCATATGCATAAGAGCATGATAAAATAAGCATCCTATGTGTTGAGCATTATGTAGTTACAAAATTTCATTTATTTTAGGGACATCATAAGACATAATTCACTAAGGAGGGAAAGGCCAGCCGAAATGCATTCTTATGAGGCATCACCTCATTCACATAGAGATCAACCAGCGCTAGGAGCTAGAGCTCCAGCACATGCGTCACAGTCAACTCATGCAGAGGCACTCTATGAACACCTAGATTAGGAAGTGCATGGTCTTGAAATGTACAAGGAAAGACTTTATGACGAGCTGAGGAAACATGGTACAACTGATTTCAATGGCACAACAGACCCAGCAGAAGCTGAGACATGGCTGGAAAGGATACAGAGGGTACTGAATATGATGAGATGCACTCTAGAGGAGAAATTTGATTATGCAGTATCTTTGCTTTAAGGCAATGCTTATGAATAGTGGGAGACAGTCCCCGATCGTGATGCACAAACACCGGTTCTGACATGGAATCATTTCCTTCAAGAATTTCAGAATAATTACATGCCTAAAGCATATAAAGATGAGAATAGGAAGGAATTTATGAATCTGAAATAGAGGAACATGTCTGTTGCTGAGTATGAGGTGCAGTTCAACAGACCTTTCCACTATGCCACCTTCATGGTCTCTACTGAAAGAGACAAATGCAGGAAGTTTGAGGAGGGCCTCAAATATGAGATTAGAAAAAGAATCACGACTACTGCTCTTGATAATTATGCCAGACTCAGAGCTGAACGGTTAATGAAACAAGCTGGGGAACAACAAATTAAAAGGGCAGCACATGAGTTCTTTGGTGAGTCTAGCAGAAGGTTGGGAAAAATAGGTAGATATATGCCTGTACATTCTGGTAACAAAGGTGGACACTCGAGTTCTAGAGGTCGTGTTATAACTTCTTTTTACCCAAGCAGAGGGCAGAGCCAATATGTTGAGCAGAGGCCCACATGTACTCATTGTGGTAGACAACATACAGGCGAATGTAGAAGGCTCATAAGAGCACGTTATTTCTGCAGATCGATGGAGAACATGTAGAGAGACTGTCCAAATAGAGCCAAACTAGCAGAGACCAGCAGAGGCAGATGAGTATCTGAGACTACTGTTGAGGCACCGAGGGTCTATCCTACTAGTGGGACATAGGGTAGAGGAAGAGGTAGGGGTAGGACTGGTACAATGGGCAGAGGAGTGACCAGATCTGAAGGTCAGAGTTCTAGACCCCTTACTCAGGCCAGGGTGTTTGCAATGACTAGACAGGAGGCGGTTGATGCTCCCGAAGTAGTTATCGGTAATATTTACATTTACGATATGTTAGCATATGCATTGATTGACCCAGGCTCCACTCATTCATTTATATCAGTGCATATGGCATCTAAACTGCATAAAAAACTTGAGCCTCTGGGAATTGACATAAATGTCAGTACTCCACTAGGAACAGTAGTAGTTGTGAATAATGTCTGTTATGATTGCTTGATATGCATTGATAAAGCTAAGTTAATAGCTAATATGATTTTATTGCCAATATATGAATTTGATGTGATATTGGGAATGGACTGGTTAACTAGACATCATGCAATAGTGAATTGCTTTACTGAGGAAGTAATTTTGGAATCACCAAACCAGCCAAGGGTAGTATTTCTAGGTGAAGGGAACTTGTTCCTACATGTCTAGTCTTAGCTATAAAGGCCTTTCAAATGATCAAAGGGGGATGTGAGGCATATTTGGCATATGTGACTGATACTAGAACCACTGATAGCTTGCTTGCAAATATACAAGTGGTGAGGGAATTTTTTGATGTGTTCCTAGATGATTTACCTGGTTTACCACCAGATAGAGAGATAGAATTCACTATTGAACTAGTACCAGGAATAGCATCAATATCAAGGTCACCCTACAGAATGGCCGCAGTTGAGTTGAAAGAACTGAAGGCCCAATTGCGGGAGTTACTTGACAAAGGGTATATTAGACCTAGTGTATCATCTTGGGGAGCTCCAGTACTATTTGTTAAAAAGAAAGATGGAACAATGAGATTGTGCATCGATTACAGGAAACTGAATAAAATGACAGTGAAGAACAAATATCCATTGCCTAGAATAGATGATTTGTTTGACCAGTTGCAAGGCGCCCAAATATTCTCCAAGATTGATTTGAAATCAGGCTATTACCAGCTGAAGGTAGCAGAAGTGGATGTTTCCAAGACTGCTTTTCAAACCAGTTATGGACATTATGAATTTTTAGTAATGCCATTTGGGTTGACTAATGCTCTAGCTGCATTTATGGCTTTAATGAATAAGGTGTTTCAACCATATTTGGATAGATTTGTGATATTATTTATTGATGACATATTGGTGTACTCAAAGAATAGGGGAGAACATGAACAACATTTAAAAATTGTGTTGCAAACTTTGAGGGAGAAGCAATTATATGTCAAATTGAGTAAATGCGAATTCTGGTTAGATCATTTGGTATTTCTTGGACATGTGGTGTCGTGTAAGGGCATAGAGGTTGACCCAAAGAAAATTGAGGCTATGGTAAATTGGGAATCTCCTAAAAATGTTTCTGAAATGCATAGTTTTCTGGGTTTAGCCGGACACTATCGCAGAGTTTTTGATGGATTTTCATTAATTGCTAGCCCTTTGATTAAATTGTTGAGAAAGAATGTGCCTTTCAAGTGGACTCCAGAATGTTATAGGGGTTTTGATGAACTAAAACACAGGCTAACCTCAGCACCAGTGCTAGCTATCCCTATAGGTATAGGTGGGTTTACAATATATTGTGATGCATCTCACCAAGGCTTAGGATGTGTATTAATGCAACATGGTAAGGTTATAGCTTATGCATCCAAACAACTGAGACCATATGAGATCTCATATCAAGTGCATGAATTAGAATTGGCTGCAATTGTATTTGCATTGAAGATTTGGAGGCATTATTTGTATGGTGAGACATTCCAGATCTTCACAGACCATAAAAGCTTGGGTTACTTGATGACACAAATAACTAAACATGAGGCAAAGATGATGGTTAGAGTTGTTAAAAGATTATGATTGCACAATTGAATACCATACAGGGAAAGCCAATGTGGTAGCAGATGCATTGATTAGGAAGGCTAGTAGCAGTGTAGCTCACTTGCAAGTATCCTCTTTTCCATATTTGATTCAATTACGATCTATGACTATTGAATTAAATATACATGATGAAGGATCACTGATTGCTACTCTTCAAGTCAGACCTATACTAAAAGAGAGGATCAAAGAAGCACAAAACAAAGATCCTCAATTATGTTGGAAAGTTGATATGATAAGGCAGGGAAATAGTACAGAGTTTCATTTGCAGAATGATACACTGATGTTAAAGTCATGCATATGTGTTCCAAACACTGAGAACTTGCATAAGAAAATAATGGAAGAGGCACACAATGCACCCAGGGATAACAAAGATGTATCACAGTTTAAGGCCTCATTATTGGTGGCCAAGAATGAAGAAAGACATAGCAGAATATGTTTCCAAATGCTTGACATGTCAGCAGATTAAAATTGAACATCAGACACCAATTGGAAAAATACATCCACTGCGAATACCAGAATGGAAATGGGAGAGAATAACGATGGATTTTGTTTATGGATTGCCAAAAACTCCACAGAAAAATAATTCAGTATGGGTAATTGTTGATAGATTAACCAAGCTAGCACATTTTCTACCTATCGGATGGGGGTGTATACTCGAGAGTTTGGCAAAATTATATGTGAATGAGATAGTCAGATTGTATGGCATTCCAATGTCCATCATGTCTGATAGAGATCCATGGTTTACTTCACATTTTTGGGTGAGTTTACAAGATGCATTGGGAACAAAATTGAACTTCAGCACCGCATTCAACCCACAAACTGATGGACAATCAGAAAGGACTATACAGGCATTGGAAGAAATGCTTAGGGCATGTTCTATGGAATCAGAAGTGCTTGGGATGAATATATAACATTGATTTAATATGCTTACAACAACCAGTATCATATCAGTATCCAGATGGCACCATATGAAGCATTGTATGGCAAAAAGTGTCGAAGCCCTATCATATGGGATGAAGAAGGTGCACGTGCATTAGAAGGGCCAGAGATAGTACAAGATACAGTGGATAAAATCAAAATTGTCAAGAATAAGCTAAAGGTAGCACAAGACAAACAGAAAAGTTATGCTGATCAACATAGAATGGAAATGGAATACGAGTTTGGTGAAAAGGTATTTCTTCGTGTATCTCCATGGAAAGGGATAATCCGATTTGGCAAGAAGGGTAAATTGAGCCCAAGGTATGAAATTCTTGAGAAGGTTAGGCCACTGGCATATAGATTGGTGTTACCACCAGAGATGGCTCAGATTCATAATGTGTTTCATGTGAGCGTGCTGAGAAGATACAGGTCAGATCCTACACATGTACTTAAAGATCAAGCCATTGAGATTGTAGAGAGCATGAATTATGTTGAGGAACCAGTGGAAATCATTGGATACAAGACTAAACAGCTAAGAAACCGAGAAATATGTTTAGTTAAGGTATTATGGCGTAACCATTTACTAGAAGAGGCAACATGGGAAAAAGAAGAAAATACGAAAAGGCAATATCCACACCTATTTCCAGGTACTAAATTTCGAGGACAAAATTTTTAAAAGGAGGGGAGAATTGTAACATTCTCGACCTTCCCCACATGCATATCCATATGCATTTCATTTGAACATATGCATCTTCTGAATAATCCAATTGAACACGTGCATTTCATACATATTTTCTTAGAATCAAGTTCATGGCACGCACTAGCTACGTGTTCTAGTATTTGGCAATTGTATCGAGTCGCACGTGTATACTTATAGCCTAAATGAGGATAACAAAGCATTAGAAATAAATTGAATAAGGTGACTAAATTACAGTAAGCAAAATGACTAGATTAAGATTAGTAAACATTTACATTGTTAATTTAGTTAAATCGGGTCAAATGGTTAAGATGTATTATTGTGTGAATTAGTGGAATTATAAATATATGTAAATAATAATAATAATATAGAAAAAATAAAATGAAAATGAAACAAAAGGAAAATAAAAGAAAAGAGAAAAGAAAAGACAAGAGAAAAGAGAGGAGAAAAGAGAAGAGAAAAGAGAAGAGATGAAGAGAAAAGGGATAAAAAGACAAAAAAAAAAACAAAAGGTTGGCTTTATCTTCCTCCCCCATTTATGCCTCCTCACTTCAGCCTCGTTTTCTTCTTCATCTTCCTCCATTCTAGAACTCAATTGTTCCTTGTTTCAACTAGGTTTTGCAACAAATTAGTCCCTTGCAAGTTCGTCCTTGGTAAGTAATCAATTCTTATTGCTATAGGGTTGATTTGAGTTGCTAAGGTTCATTAATAGGCTTTGAATTGCACCCCGATTTTCATATTAATAAAAATTGATTATGGAAAAGTATAAAACACAAACGTTGTTGCTTTGTGTCTTATATTTACGTATATGTAAACTATTTTGCAAGATGTTGTTTATATAATGAGATATCCTCTTTGTACTGAAACTGGGCCGGATGTGAACCCTAAGTAAGTTAGCTACTGTGTTTGTTAGTTTTTAATATGATAAAGCCAATAGTTTAAGTACCTCAAAACATAAAAGTTGTATATATATGTGTTATGTATATGTATACGAAATTTTCGGTTCATAGGTCTTGTAAAGGTTTAGTTATGGTGAATGGAACCATGACTGTTTCATGGTTTGAACTACCTACTGAGTGCCCTAGGCAGCTCCAACAACTTCTTTTGATAATTTGAGCTCGTTAGAGCTATATTCTATAATTTTAAATTAATTCAAAATTAATTTTCAAAAATTCTAAAAAATTTATGGAACTTCAAATCATCATTCTAATCATCTTTAGGTCAGCTCAAGTTCATCAAAATATTTTTGGCACAAGCCAAAATTACTAAGACAAACGAACCAACACTCTTAGACGCTCAAAATGACATATTCGATATTTAGAATTTTTTTAAAATTTAAAATTCATGCAAAATAATTTTGGCATGTATCTAACATCAAAATAACATATTTTTAATCACATAAAAAATATTTTAAGGTGCTGAAAATAAAATAAACCCATACAAAAAAATCAAACAAAACAGCCCAATCGGGTACGCTAAAAAAGTCCCATTGTTGTGTTTGCTTGAAAAATTAATTAAAATAATTTTAATTAACTATTGAAAACTTCAAGAGACATGTCTAAATAATGTCTAAATAATGTTTTTATAATTGAATTACGAGAAAAATATAACCAACCCCATCAATTAAGCCAAATAACAACACATGTTCATAAACAAGGCAATTTTAGGCATTTTTCAAATAAATCCGAAATTAATTTTTTGAATCACATTCAAATCATTTTTCAATCAAAATAATCATCCTTAATCATCTCATGATTAGATTAGATAAAGAAAATGGGTAAAACATATTTTCCAAATTAATTTCAATTTTTCAAAACCTATTGATCCGAAATCATCAAAACAATGCAATCCCATTGCACATTCAATTAAAATTAATTTTAATGGACTCAAAGGGGTCTCTGATACCACTGTTGGGTTTTGAAGAATGAATAATATTCATAAACCAAGAAAAAAAATAAAATTTTCAAAACTCGAAACAAAAGATCATACTTGTGTCATTAAAACTAATTTATATAAACATAGAGGTTAGAAATTATACATTGTAATTTCTTATTTGTTATTCAAATCTTCAATTTGTTGGATTGTAGCAAACCACAACAATCCTAATAGGATGTCTCTAATGATAATCCACGCGAAAAATGAAGAAGAACCTATCCGTTAATTGTTTTTTTCATTGTTGAAAGGTTTTGAGTCACGGTTTGCTTTATGCCATGAAGAAGAAATTATACTGTAACGCTCTACTGCATGGATGGTGTTACAGTAAACATATGGTCACAGTCGTTAATTGTTTTTTTCATTGTTGAAAGGTTTTGAGTCACGGTTTGCTTTATGCGATGAATAGTGATTCATGCTTGTCAAGGAGCAATCACAACCATGAATCGAGGGATATAAAAGCCAACCACCATTCATTTTCTCCATTTTTGATGGAAACAAACTTTACTTTCCATCATCACTCATGGGTTTATGACCCTCCAACCCAAATCTATGTTTTATTTCACCTAAAACAAGTAGAAATGACAAGATCTTATGAGGAGATTATAGTGAAAAGAACATTAGCAAGGATTGTAGCTTGGAGAGGAAGAAATTGGGCCTGGGAGTTGGAATTTCAAGACCCCACCCTAACAACTCATGGATTTGAGTAAGTTGATCAATTATTCCTCTAATTCTTTCCTTAGCGGTGTTAATTTCATAAATTTGAGGGTGAGTATGGGTTAAGCTAGGGTTAGGAAAAAGTCCTCTTTTTCTACATATGGGTTAGGGTAAGGTGTAACCATTAGGAATTTTGGGTTTTATTAATGTTTTGGTTGTTATTTTCTGATAAGGGCTATAATTGGAGAGGAAACTCCCCTTCAAGAGAGGGAAAGGGCTTGAGAGGAAGAACTAAGGGCTCTTAAGGCATAAGATTTGGAGAGGTTTGTACATAGCCCTATATTAAATGTAATGGCTGCAATTATGTTTAATTGTTAAACTGCATAATGGTTTTATTAAAGAATTGTTTGCATTAGTGGAAGGTGTGATTGTAAATGTGTAAGATTGGAATGCCATAAATGTGTATGAGGTTAATTAATGCCATTTGGTTGATTTTCAAAATGATTGAGTAAACTAGGTTATGATTGGAATGAAAATACACTGACATGCTAGTTTCTTTAATGTTTATGGCATAAAGGCATGATTTTGGGATTTAATTCCCTCTTATACATGTAAATGAAAATTTGGTTTTTAAATGAATGCACATATGCTAGTATAAACATTGTACATTGGTAAACCATAGGAAAGTGCATGAAGAAAGAGAAATTTTGCTGCTTAAACATGATTTCTGAAATTTTCTAGGGTTCATGGGCATGAGTGATTATTCATAGCTGTGAATTGTGTGGTGATTTTGGGACATAAACATTCATGAATTGTGTCACCACATGGCTCATGGCCAATCAAGTTGTGAAGAAAGCGTTTCAAGCATGAATGGGTATTCACAGCCATGAACCACATATATGTAAATTTTAAAAATTTTATTAAATGGATTTGGGAATATTTTTAATGAGAATAATGTGCATTTGAGCTATAATTGCAAAAGAATGCATATTGATATGCTCAATATGTGTGTGCCACATATGAGGTTGAGAATATAATGTTCAAAATGAGAATTTATGCCTAATACTTGGACTATGATAAGAGTTAGGAGAGATGACGTGCCATTGAGGGTGTTATGGTACTGAAATGGCTAGGACTGGGCAATATAAGAATGAGACCTGTGAATTAAGTGTAACGCCACATCTTATGCATTTAAATATAACCTATTTCTGTATCAAATAATCACATCCTGCATATTGGAAAGAGAAAATACCCTGATAACAGTGGTAGTAAATTTTTTTCCATATCATATCCTGTAAAATCAACTAATGACTTTACAAGTCTTATATCCTGTAATATCACTCAATGACTTTTCAAGTCAACATTAAAAACCACAATACGATATATCACATATATTAAAACATAAACTTTCCATCCGAAGGATTACGAGTTGTTTCCATTTATACATTTCAAAACTAATCTAGAGTGATAATACATATTCAAGCATATAAGTCAAAATACAGATGACATGTTTTCATGCTTGTGTGGAATGCAAGGAGAGAGAGAGTGATGAGGCTCGGACAGTGACCTGTGCTCCATGTCTTTTATACGCTACTCAAAATGAGCTATCACTTTTCTTTACCTGAAAAATGATGCAAATTGATGAGTTGCGGCTCAGTGAGAATAACCATCCAATGAGCTCTAAAGTACCAAACAACTCATAGTAATAAATCACAATTCCAATATATACCATGTATTCCATTCCATTCATCAGTATCATATAAGTATTAATAAAGTTGAAACATATAATCATTACTCTTTATGTATGCAAATGCTTTGCTTATTCCATTTTGTTGTGACCAAGTTAAACAGACATTGCCCCGGGTTTCCATGTGAACATTGGCCATGTGAACATTTGCATTTGCATTTGCTAGCTAGCTTTATCATTCGTTTCATTGGCACATTTGTTGGGCCATAGGCCTCTTCTTTTGCTTTACAATATCGATTAACTAGTCACAACGCCTTTTTAGCCCATATGCATATGCACTTGTATTTAAGCTTTCATCAACCATTGCATCTTTATCATATACAACATACATATATTCCATATATACCTCATATGTCAAGCATATACCTTGCATATACTATACATATACCATGTGTATATATCACATTTGTCAAACATATACCTCAAATATACCACAAGTATACCATTTATACATACCAAAATGTCAAAAATTATCCATCATTACATTATCAAGGACCAATCATGACAATCACATGAATCACATCACAAGCAACATTCATTTGCACTAAAGAATTCAATCGATAATTAGAGTCACCGTTGTCCTTTGATTCCGACCCCTAAGTTATTGTCTATCTGCTTCTTGTGGGTCTTCAATATGTTGCTAGCCTAATATGAAAACATAATCGATTAACTGATGATTAGGGAGACTTAATGTGGCTTAAACAAATTAATATGCATTGTTCATGTCAATAGCTAAGATTTTTCCTATGAGGCAGTGTGACCTTATGGGACTGTTTAGCCTATAAATTTTTCTATAATTGACCAATTAATCTGATTCTTGTTCCTAATTAAAAATAACATATAATTATAGAGCATATTCAAATTTCAGACCAATTGGATCATTGTACAATATTTTGTTGGAATTTCTAAGAGTGTTCTATTTTCTGCCTTTAGGCAGTTTCAGGGTACTCATTTGGGTTCATCATAACTTATAATATATAAGTCCTATTTTAATGTAACTTTACGGAAACTTATATGGGTGCATTTGGAACATGTTTAATTTTTACAACTTTTACCAATTATGTCTCTATGGTCTTCTAATTATACCAAACATTGTACTGTTCCAGAATAGAATTGGCTTCCGGACTAGTATGACTTCCAAAGGCCATAACTTAGTCTATAAATAACCAAATAAGCTGAAATTAGTAAAAAAATTTAGATAAGACATATAAATCTAACTTTTATGTTTTTAGAAGTTACAGAATCTAGCTCTAACAAGCTCAAATTAGCCAACCAATGTACTGGATCTGCCCAGGGCACTCAGTAGGCAGTTCAAACCATGGAACAGTCATGGTTCCATTCACCATATCTCACCATTTACAAGACCTATGAACCTAAAATTTGGTATAACACTAACACACACATATATATACAACTTTTATGTTTTTAGAGACTTCCAATAAGGGCTTTAACATATTCGAAATCAAACCACACAGTAGCTAACTTGGTTAAGGTTTACACCCTGACTAGTTTCAGTATGAAGAGCATATCTCTCCCTATACATAACATATTGAAACACTGTTTACATATCCACAAATCTAAGATATAAAGGAACAAGTTTTGTGTTTTACACATTTCCAGAATCAATTTCTATTAATATCAAAATCGGGGTGCAATTCAGTGCCTAATATTGAACCTAAGCAACTCAAATCAACCCTATAGCAATAAGAATTGATTACTTACCAAGAACAAACTTGAAAGGGACAAATTAGCTTCAAAAACTAGGTGAAACAAGGAAGAATTGAAGTCTGAAATGGAGGAAATTGAAGAAGAAGTCGGGCTGGAGTGAGGAGGCAGAAATGGGGAAGAAAGATGAAGATAAAGCCAACTTGTTTTTTGTCCTTTTCTCTTTTTCTCTTCTCATTTCTCATTTCTCTTCTCTTATATTTCTGTTTTGTTTCATTTTCATTTTATTTTATATTTTTATTATTATTATTTACATATATTTATAATTCCATTAATTCACACAATAATACAACTTAATCATTTGACCCGATTTAACTAAATTAACAATGTAATTGTTTACTAATTTTAATCTAATCACTTTTCTTACTTTAATTTAAAAACCTTATTCAATTCATTTCTAATACTTTGTTATCCTCATTTAATTATAATTACACATGTGCGACTCGATACAAGTGCCAAATACTAGGACACATAGCTAGTGCGTGTCATAAACTTGTTCCTACGAAAATACGTATGAAATGCACGTGTTCAATTGAATTGTATGCAAGATGCTTATGTTCGATGAAATGCATGTGGGGAAGGTCAAGGATGTTACAATTCTCCCCTCCTTTTAAAAATTTCGTCCTCGAAATTCATACCTGAAAATAGGTGTGGATATTGATTTTTCATATTTTCTTCTATTTCCCATGTTGCCTCTTCTTGTAAATGGTTACGCCATAATACATTAACCAAAGGTATTTCTCGATTTCATAGTTGTTTAGTCTTGTATCTAATGATTTGCACTGGTTCCTCAACATAACTCATGTCCTCTGCAATCTCAATGGCTTGATCTTTAAGTACATGTGTAGGATCTGACCTGTATCTTCTAAGTATGCTCACATGAAACACATTATGAATCTGAGCCATCTCGGGTGGTAACGCCAATCTATATGCCAATGGACCAATCTTCTCAAGAATTTCATAAGGCCCTATATACCTTGGGCTTAATTTACCCTTTTTGCCAAATCGAATTATCCCTTTCCATGGAGATACACGAAGAAACACCTTTTCACCTAACTCGTATTCCATCTCCCTTCTATGCTGATCAACATAACTTTTCTGCCTATCTTGTGCTGCCTTTAGCTTGTTCTTGACAACCTTGATCTTATCCACTGTGTCTTGCACTATCTCTGGCCCTTCTAATGCACGTGCTCCTTCTTCATCCCAAATGATAGGGCTTCGGCACTTTCTGCCATACAATGCCTCATATGGTGCCATCTGGATACTGCTATGATACTGGTTGTTGTAAGAAAATTCAATCAATGCTATATATTTATCCCAAACACCTCTGAATTCCATAGAACATGCCCTAAGCATTTCTTCCAATGTCTGTATAGTCCTTTCTGACTGTCCATCAGTCTGTGGGTGGAATGCAGTGCTAAAGTTCAATTTTGTTCCCAATGCATTCCGTAAACTTCCCCAAAAATGTGAAGTAAACCATGGATCTCTATCAGACAGAATGGACACTGGAATGCCATGCAATCTGACTATCTCATTCACATATAATTTGGCCAAACTCTCAAGTGTACAGCCCCATCTGATAGGTAGAAAATGTGCTGACTTGCTTAATCTGTCAATAATTACCCATACTGCATCATTTTTCCGTGGAGTTCTTGGCAATCCATAGACAAAATCCATTGTTATTCTTTCCCATTTCCATTCTGGCACTGCCAATGGATGTAACTTACCAATTGGTGCCTGATGTTCAATTTTAATCTGCTGACATGTCAAGCATTTGGAAACATATTTTGCTATATCTTTCTTCATTCTTGGCCACCAGTAATGAGGCCTTAAACTATGATACATCTTTGTCATCCCTGGGTGCATTGCATACGGTGCATTGTGTGCCTCTTCCATTATTTCCTGACGCAAGTTCTCAGTGTCTGGAACACATATGCGTTTCTTTAACATCAGTACATCATCCTACAATTGAAAATCTTTACTATTTCCCTGCCTTACTGATTCAATTTTCTCACACAATTTAGGATCTTTGCTTTGTGCTTCTTTGATCCTCTCCTTTAGTATAGGTCTGACTTGAAGAGTAGCAATCAGTGATCCTTCATCATGTATATTTAATTCAACATTCATAGATCGTAATTGAATCAAATATGGAAAAGAGAATACTTGCAAGTGAGCTACACTGCTACTAGCCTTCCTACTCAATGCATCTGCTACCACATTGGCTTTCCCTGGATGGTATTCAATTGTACAGTCATAATCTTTCAATAGCTCTAACCACTGTCTTTGCCTCATGTTTAATTCTTTCTGTGTCAGCAAATAACCCAAGCTTTTATGGTCTGTGAAGATTTGGAATGTCTCACCACACAGATAATGCCTCCAAATCTTCAATGCAAATACGACTGCAGCCAGTTCTAAATCATGCACTGGATATGAGATCTCATGTGGTCTCAGTTGTCTGGATGCATAAGCTATCACCATACCATGTTGCATCAACACACATCCCAAGCCTTGGTGAGAAGCATCACTATATACTGTAAACCCACCTGTACCTGTAGGGATGGTTAACACTGGTGCTGAGGTTAGCCTGTGTTTTAGTTCATCGAAACTCCTCTGACATTCTGGAGTCCACTTGAAAGGCACATTCTTTCTCAACAATTTAGTCAAAGGGCTAGCAATTAAGGAGAATCCATCAACAAATCTACGATAATATCCGACTAAACCCAGAAAACTACACATTTCTGAAATATTTTTAGGAGCTTCCCAATTTACCATAGCCTCAATTTTCTTTGGGTCAACCTCTATGCCCTTACACGACACCACATGTCCAAGAAACAACAAATGATCTAACCAGAATTCACATTTACTCAATTTGGCATATAATTGTTTCTCCCTCAAAGTTTGCAACACATTTTTTAAATGTTGTTCATGCTCTCCCCTATTCTTTGAGTACACCAATATGTCATCAATAAATACTATCACAAACCTATCCAAATATGGTTGACACACCTTATTCATTAAAGCCATAAATGCAGCTGGAGCATTAGTCAATCCAAATGGCATTACAAAAAATTCATAATGCCCATACCTGGTTCGAAAGGCAGTCTTTGGAACATCTGCTTCTGCTACCTTCAGCTGGTAATAACCTGATTTCAGATCAATCTTGGAGAATATTTGGGCTCCTTGCAACTGGTCAAACAAATCATCTATTCTAGGCAATGGATATTTGTTCTTCACCGTCATTTTGTTCAGTTGCCTATAATCGATGCACAATCTCATTGTTCCATCTTTCTTTCTAACAAATAACACCGGAGCTCCCCAAGGTGATACACTAGGTCTAATATACCCTTTGTCAAGTAACTCCTGCAATTGGGACTTTAGTTCTTTCAACTCAACTGGGGCCATTCTGTAGGGTGACCTTGATATTGGTGCAGTTTCTGGTACTAGTTTAATAGTAAATTCTATCTCTCTATCTGGTGGTAAACTAGGTAGATCATCTGGGAATACATCAGCAAATTCCCTTACCACTGGTATATTTTCAAGCAAGCTATCAGTGGTTCTAGTATCAGTCACATATACCAAATATGCTTCACATCCCCCTTTGATCAATCGAAATGCCTTTACAGCTGAAACTAGACATGTAGGCACAAGTTTTCTTTCACCTAGAAATACTACCCTTGGCTGGTTTGGTGATTCCAAAATTACTTCCTTAGTAAAGCAATTCACTATTGCATGATGTCTAGTTAACCAGTCCATTCCCAGTATCACATCAAATTCATATATTGGCAATAAAATCAGATCAGCTATTAACTCAGCTCTGTCAATGCATATCAGGCAATCACGACAGACATTTTTCACAACTACCACGGTTCCTAATGGTGTACTCACATTTATGTCAATCCCCAAAGGCTCATGCATTTGATGCAATTCAGATGCCATATGCAATGATATAAATGAATGAGTGGAGCCTGGGTCAATCAATACATAGGCTAATATTTCAGAAATATAAATATTACCAGTGACTACTTCGGGAGCATCCACTGCCTCTTGTCTAGTCATAGCAAACACCCTGGCCTGAGTAGGAGGTCTAGAACTCTGACCTTCAGATCTGGTCACTCCTCTGCCCAGTGTACCAGTCCTGCCCCTGCCTCTTCCTCTGCCTTGTGTCCCACTAGTAGGGTAGACCCTCGGTGCCTCAACAGTAGTCTCAGATGCTCCTCTGCCTCTGCTGGTCTCTGCTAGTTTGGCTCTATTTGGACAGTCTCTATACATATGCTCCATCGATCCACATAAATAACATGCTCCTGTGAGCCTTCTACATTCGCCCGTATGCTGTCTGCCACAATGACTACATGTGGGCCTCTGTTCAACATATTGGCTCTGCCCTATGCCTGGGTAAGAGAAAGTCATTCCTCGACCTGTAGAACTGGAGTACCCACTTCTGTTACCAGATTGTGTAGGCATATATATACCTCTTTTCCCCAACCTTCTGCTAGATTCACCAAAGAACTCACGTGATGGCCTTTTTATTTGTTGTTCCCCAGCTTCTTTCATTAATCGTTCAGCTCTGATTGCAGCAGCTCTGAGCCTGGCATAACTATCAAGATTAGTAGTTGTAATTCTGTTTCTGATCTCATATTTGAGTCCCTCCTCAAACTTCCTGCATTTGTCTCTTTCAGTAGAGACCATGAATGTTGCATAGTGGGAAAGTTTATTAAACTGTACTTCATACTCCACAATAGACATATTCCCCTATTTCAGATTCAGGAATTCCTTCCTCTTCTCATCTTTATATGCTTCAGGCATGTTATTGTTCTGAAATTCAAGGAGAAAATCATTCCATGTCAACACCGGTGGTTGTGCATCACTGTCAGAGACTGTCTCCCACCATTCTTAAGAATTTCCTTGCAGTAAGGATACTGCATAATCGAATTTTTCATTCGGGGTACATCTCATCATATTCAGTACCCTCTGTGTCCTTTTCAACCATGTCTCAGCTTCTGATGGGTCTGTTGTACCATTGAAATCAGTTGCACCATATTTCTTCAGCTTGTCATAACGTCTTTCCTTGTACATTTCAGGACCATATACTTCTTGTTCTAGGTTTTCATGGGGTACTTCTGCATGAGATGACTGTGATGCATGTAATGGAGCTCTAGCTCCTAATGCTGGTTGCTCTCTATGTAAATGAGGTGATGCCTCATGAGAATGCATTTCGGCCGGCCTCTCCCTCCTTAGTGAATTATTTCTTATGATGTCCCTAAAATAAATGAAAGTATGTCACTACATAATGTTCAACACATAGGATGCATATGTTATCATGCTCTTATGCATATGCATGTTCCCATGGAACCTATCCCTGCTCTGATACCAAAAATGTAACGCCACATCTTATGCATTTAAATATAACCTATTTCTGTATCAAATAATCACATCCTGCATATTGGAAAGAGAAAATACCCTGATAACAGTGGTAGTAAATTTTTTTCCATATCATATCCTGTAAAATCAACTAATGACTTTACAAGTCTTATATCTTGTAATATCACTCAATGACTTTTTAAGTTAACATTAAAAACCACAATACGATATATCACATATATTAAAACATAAACTTTCCATCCGAAGGATTACGGGTTGTTTCCATTTATACATTTCAAAACTAATCTAGAGTGATAATACATATTCAAGCATATAAGTCAAAATACAGATGACATGTTTTCATGCTTGTGTGGAATGCAAGGAGAGAGAGAGTGATGAGGCTCGGCCAGTGACCTGTGCTCCATGTCTTTTATACGCTACTTAAAATGAGCTATCACTTTTCTTTACCTGAAAAATGATGCAAATTGATGAGTTGCGGCTCAGTGAGAATAACCATCCAATGAGCTCTAAAGTACCAAACAACTCATAGTAATAAATCACAATTCCAATATATACCATGTATTCCATTCCATTCATCAGTATCATATAAGTATTAATAAAGTTGAAACATATAATCATTACTCTTTATGTATGCAAATGCTTTGCTTATTTCATTTTGTTGTGACCAAGTTAAACAGACATTGCCCCGGGTTTCCATGTGAACATTTGCCATGTGAACATTTGCATTTGCATTTGCTAGCTAGCTTTATCATTCGTTTCATTTGCACATTTGTTGGGTCATAGGCCTCTTCTTTTGCTTTACAATATCGATTAACTAGTCACAACGCCTTTTTAGCCCATATGCATATGCACTTGTATTTAAGCTTTCATCAACCATTGCATCTTTATCATATACAACATACATATATTCCATATATACCTCATATGTCAAGCATATACCTTGCATATACTATACATATACCATGTATATATATCACATTTGTCAAAAATATACCTCAAATATACCGCAAGTATACCATTTATGTGTACCACAATGTCACAAAATTATCCATCATTACATTATCAAGGACCAATCATGACAATCACATGAATCACATAACAAGCAACATTCATTTGCACTAAAGAATTCAATCGATAATTAGACTCACCGTTCTCCTTTGATTCCGACCCCTAAGTTATTGTCTATCTGCTTCTTGTGGGTCTCCAATATGTTGCGAGCCTAATATGAAAATATAATCGATTAACTCATGATTAGGGAGACTTAATGTGGCTTAAACAAATTAATATGCATTGTTCATGTCAATAGCTAAGATTTTTCCTATGAGGCAGTGTGACCTTATGGGACTGTTTAGCCTATAACTTTTTCTATAATTGACCAATTAATATGATTCTTATTCCTAATTAAAAATAACATATAATTATAGAACATATTCAAATTTCAGACCAAGTGGAGCATTGTACAATATTTTGTGGAATTTCTAAGAGTGTTCTGTTTTCTACCTTGTTTTCTGCCTTTAGGCAGTTTCAGGGTACTCATTTGGGTTCATCATAACTTATAATATATAATTCCTATTTTAATGAAACTTTACAGAAACTTATATGGCTGAATTTGGAACATGTTTCATTTTTACAACTTTTATCCATTATGTCTCTATGGTCTTCTAATTATACCAAACATTGTACTGTTCGAGAATAGAATTGGCTTCCGGACCAGTATGACTTCAAAAGGCCATAACTCAGTCTATAGATAACCAATTAAGCTCAAACTAGTACCAAAAGTTAGATAAGCCATATACCTCTAACTTTTATGTTTTGATAATTTACAGAATCTAGCTCTAACAAGCTCCAATTAGCCAACAAATGTACTGGATCTGCCCAGGGCACTCAGTAGGCAGTTGAAACAATGGAATAGTCATGGTTCCATTCACCATAACTCACCATTTACAAGACCTATGAACCTGAAATTTGGTATAACGCTACAAAACACATATATATACAACTTTTATGTTTTGAGAGACTTCCAATAAGGGCTTTAACATATTCGAAATCAAACCACACAGTAGCTAACTTGGTTAGGGTTTACACCCTGACCAGTTTCAGTACGAATAGCATATCTCTCCCTATACATAACATCTTGAAACACTGTTAACATATCCATAAATATAAGATATAAAGGAACAACTTTTGTGTTTTACACATTTCCAGAATCAATTTCTATTAATATCAAAATCGGGGTGCAATTCAGTGCCTAATATTGAACCTAAGCAACTCAAATCAACCCTATAGCAATAAGAATTGATTACTTACCAAGAATAAAGTTGAAAGGGATCAATTAGCTTCAAAAACTAGGTGAAACAAGGAAGAATTGAAGTCTGAAATGGAGGAAATTGAAGAAGAAGTCGGGCTGGAGTGAGGAGGCAGAAATGGGGAAGAAAGATGAAGATAAAGCCAACTTGTTTTTTGTCCTTTTCTCTTTTATTCTTTTTCTCTTCTCTTTTCTCTTCTCATTTCTCATTTCTCTTCTCTTATATTTCTCTTTTGTTTCATTTTCATTTTATTTTATATTGTTATTATTATTATTTACATATATTTATAATTCCATTAATTCACACAATAATACAACTTAATCATTTGACCCGATTTAACTAAATTAACAATGTAATTGTTTACTAATCTTAATCTAATCACTTTGCTTACTTTAATTTATACACCTTATTCAATTCATTTCTAATACTTTGTTATCCTCATTTAGGTTATAATTACACACGTACGACTCGATAGAAGTGCCAAATACTAGGACACGTAGCTAGTGCGTGTCATAAACTTGTTCCTACGAAAATACGTATAAAATGCACGTGTTCAATTGAATTGTATGCAAGATGCTTATGTTCGATGAAATGCATGTGGGGAAGGTCAAGGATGTTACATTAAGAGTAAGGCTCGAAGTAGCTCCCTTGGAGATATGGGAACATATTACTCTTTTTCCTCAAGCAGGTGTCATGAATGGCTCTTAAGTGAGCTGTTGTATGCCCGTATCCATTTTAGTCTTGTTTAGAGTTAGTGGGAAATGATAAGATTGGTAATTTATTATGAAACTTAATAATTAAATGAGAAATGATTTGGAAATTGTGACATGGTATACATGATGAGATATATGTCTAATATATGTGATAAATTCACATGTTCATGCATACATGTTAGCATGTGGAAATAAATGGTCATTCATACATTTGTTATTATATTTAATACATTGTTATGTACCTCTAAGCTTAGCGTCTAGGTGTTTTGTCTCACACACGCAGTTGGAGCTGTGCTTTGAAAGGATAGAGAAGATAGAGAAGACGACCAAAAGCAAGAGCAAAGGACAAACACTTAAGAGGTTAGTGATATAACACTTTTTGATTACTTGGTTATCAATGAGATTAGTTACTAGTGTACACACTTTCATTTTTAAGGACATGTAATCTTATAACTAATTACTTTCTATATTCTTTTGAAAACTTTTGGGCAAGTGTTAGCCCTATTTATATAAATATAAATTTTAATTTCATTATTGTTGTCTTTTAATGTTGTATTTAAGTCATCATGGCCATGGTGCGTAAATGAATTTTAAATTTATCAATTTTTGGGTCTTATGCATTGTAATATGTGTTCATGTTATTGGGAGGGTTCCTAGCTATGTGAATGGGTGTTACACTTAGTGGTATCAGAGCTTAGGTTTAGTCTATTCTAAACCTAGGCAGGGCAAAAGGATATTGTTATTGGGTTTTGAATATGACTCTCATATATGGCACAACGAAAATTTAAAATTTAATTAATCCCAAAACCCATGGAACACCCTATGTATATTAAAATCAGAATAACCATCATATGGAAGAAATATAATTACCATTGTTTGATTGAAACTTCAATCTTCAAAGCTTGAGCTTTCCTTTTTGTTGGGTTGTACCAAAATATAACAATCCAAAGCTTATGGATTGCTCTAGTAGTATCGATGTGAAGGAGAAAAGGAAATAACCTCAAAAGGCTATATGGTGATTAACCAACAAGGTGCTAGCAATGGAGGTTAATCTTTTTACATTGATGGGAGAGAGATAACTTTTATTTCTCTATGTTGCCAGCCCACTTTTTTGAGCCCTTTTGAGGGTATTTATATATCCTCTAATCATAATTATAGCTAGACATTTAAAACCCTATGTTTGGCTTCCTATTCAAAATGAAATTGTGCATATTTTTCGATCATCACGTTTGCTACGGTCCCATAGCTAAAAAGGATAACATCGCATGATAGTAAGGTCATCATACGAGTGATAGCAAGGTCATCACATGTGTGACACCAAGCCCTCCTCGCGCATGGTGAATCATCATGTGCATGATAGCTTAGGCCTTAATTGTCACTTGCATTTGTCGCGTGCACACCGTGGGTGTCACATGTGCGATGTGCAACACTTTGCACATAAATGTAATATAACACCCTCTTAGCTTGCTTTCGTTCAGCAAGGTAAGTGAGTATTACCTGTCTAAGTGTTTTATAAAATTAATGAAATGAAGTATAATTTTTTTTAACCAAAATATTACAGATACCGAAAGTAAAATTATTACAAATACAAATATTCAAAATTTTATTTATTTATAAAATTATTAATTTACATTTAAACTATGTCTCTTACATTATAATTTACATATATAATACATACTATATGAAATAAAACTATAATATAATTTACAAAGTTTTTGATAAAATATACAAAACAAAATCTAAAATTTGTAGCTACTTCCTTCTGGATACCCTTATTCTTCTAACAATTCTATTATTTACGGCTACCCTTCTAAAACCTACGCAAAAGGAAACCACCCGCGCGAAGCTACTAGCTTAGTAGAACTTCAATGATAAAAATTTTACATTTATATATTTTCTTGCATGTCATTTATATATTTAACAAATATGGCATAAAATAAATAATTATATGAAATCAAACAAATTTCATCAAACATGTAATATTTAACAATTTTAATTAGTATAACATTATCAAAATGACATACTTTAATATTATTATTATTTTTCATTTTTCTTGTGCCCATAACACCTATAATCGAACTAATTAATAGGAATAATGGGGTTATCATTACCGGCTTTCATAATATTGCGCGAAGCGCTTCAGAATAATGTCATTACCGGCTTTCATAATATTGTCATTACTGACTTAATAATTTTATGTCGAGCGCATTTATAAATTTGTCATTTCCAGCTTTTATATTTGGTACCGAGTGCCTTAAATCCCCTAATTGGCATGCCAAACTATTCTCTATTCTAGTTCTAGATTAGGTGTCATAAGGCTTAACTATTTTTATATTAATTCACATTATTTTCAAAAATTGATAACTTTACTAAATTGTCACAATTAAGTTTATTTATTTTTGTTCCTTGTTCCCATTATTATTGCACTAGAATCTCAAACATAAATAATTTATTAAACATTTATAATTACTATTAAATAAAAATTCACATTAATTATTACATGTACTTATCACACCACATGCAACAACCTAATATTTCAAGTTTTTATCTATGACAGATTTCGGCCCTACTTTTGGGCTTCATTTTTAGCCTATTTATAATTCAAATTTAAAGTTATGATCTTGTAAAAATTTGAATTTTATTCTCTCAGATTTCAGATGCATTAAAAATCACACAAATTTCAGTTTTCTATAAAAAGTTATGGCAAAATGAATACTGAATCATCACTATAATGTCTGCCCAGAATTTTCTGGACAGATTTTAGGTCTGAATTTTATGTATTTTTCTGGGCAAATTCAGACATATTTAGATTTTAATGTCTAAATAAAATTTAAAGCCCTATGTCTTATTTTCAGCTCCAATAAATAACATGCAAAATAGAATTCCAGAACTTAAGTTAAAATCAAAATAGTTAAGACTATTCTAGAATCCCTACAGCAGGGTCATCAATTGGCATCATTCTATATACTACTTACATTTATCATATGCATTCATTTTTATGTCAAAGTTTCCATATCATAATTACATTCATATAACTTAATGATATCACATCATTTGGTCTCATTACCATATAAAACATTTAAAACCAGCACTTAGCCACATTATGACAAACCATATTCACATCACACACATTAAAAGATAATTTCATACCATTAAATCAAATGTAAGATTTTTATCAATGAAGCACATACCTAATCAGCCTTGGATGTTCCCTTTATCCTTCTTTTCCTCCCCTTACTAGTTAGCTTTCTCCTTGCCTTTGTCATCCTCTAGGCCTCTTATTGGTTCATTTGATTTTCCTACACAACCATACCATATCTCAATCCTAATATTCATTTTCAAAGCTTTTTACGCCTACCTAAACTTCTAATGCTCCAAATATGTTTTACACTCTAATTTAGCCAAAATGTACACAAGTTAAACTTCCTTCTTCATATTTCATGGCTGCCCAAAAACATTATCATAGTTCCCAATTTATTTTCTTCAAATCAACACTCAATTCACACTTTATCTATCACCAATTGTGATGCTTCTATGTTAATTTCAATTTCCCCCAAATTACATTAACTATGACAACCCCTCATTCCTTCATTAAAGTTACCTTTCTTTAATTTGAAAGTCATAAAACCACTAATTAACATCAACTAACATTAATTGATGGTTTAATTTCACTTTCTCCCAAATTGTTTCCAAGTTCAAAATCATAGATCAATTTTGTCAAATAACTCTAATCTACCAATTCCAATTTCATCAATCATCAATATAGGTCTCAAATGGAAGGAAAAATGTTAAATTTAAAAAGAATAAACTCACCTTAATGGAGTTATAGGGCTGGTCGAATCTGCCCTAACTCTTCTCCCTCTCTCTTCTTCTTTCTTCCTACTTTCTTGCTCCTTAGCTCTCTTTATGGCAAGAACTCTCTAATTTATTGAATCTTCTCTCTCAAAAATCATTTTTCCCATTCTTAGCATGTTGAAAAAAGGAAGAAAAATGGAGGTTTTTGGGAGGGGAGGTGGACGGCCAAAGGTGGGAGAGAGGAAGAAGAAAGTAAGTTAGAAATTTTGGTGGAAGAATGGAGAATTCCTCCCATTTTTAACTTTTAACTTTGATGAAGGGGTGGGTCCCACTAATTAAAATTAATGCTAATTCTCATTGGTTCATTAATTTAATTAATCTTGATTAACATTTAAACTTTGAGAAATTCCTTATTTGCCACATCTTCCTCCACATTCACACTTTTTCCCCCAACAATTGCCATAATACTAATTTTGTCCATAGGAAATTTTATTTTTTTCTAATTCTAACACTAATCTTTTTAATTCCCAAATAATAATACCATTAATTATTTTTTCTTATTATTAGTCATTTTTTTATGGGTTTAAATTTAGACTCCAATTGAATCTACGTACCCCACTATGGTCACGCGCAATCGGGACCTAAATTATTGAATGTTACATGTAAAACTCTTTTGCACAAATATCTCTCTCATATTTTGGGTGAAATCCAAAACCCATTTTACATTTCAATCATTCTGTTTATGTATGTAACCTATTAGGTTCCTAGTTATGTTGGTAGCTTAAATCATAACATGATATTGAGCAGATCATGAGCAATATCTAGCAACACATATTACCTCCCAATTAGCTACAAAGTTAGTGGTCTAATTATAAACCATTCCATAGACAATTACTGTGCAATTCATCCTCTCACCAAGCTATACCTCATTTTGTTCAGTGCATGGACTGTGTGTCAACTCCCATTAGACTGACTATGTCACATCTATTCTGAATGATATTAGTTCTTGTCTATGTGACTCATTACTCTATTAGATATGTCATTGAAGGTCTCCTTCAAAAAATGTCCACGTCGGCCAAGATTTTCTAGGTTTTCATGGGGTATTTCTGCATAAGATGACTATGACGCATGTGTTGGAGCTTTAGCTCCTAGTGCTGGTTGATCTCTATGTAAATGAGTTGATGCCTCATGAGAATGCATTTCGGCCGACCTCTCCCTCCTTAGTGAATCATGTCTTATGATGTCCCAAAAATATATATAGAATTAAGTCACTACATAATGTTCAACACTGCATATGTTATCTTGCTCTTATGCATATGCGTGTTCCCATGGAACCTATCCCTACTCTGATACCAAAAATGTAACACCACATTTTTAAAACCCATTCCAAAATGACTATATATATTGGCAAACACCCTGGCCTGAGTAGGGGGCCTAGAACTCTTACCTTCAGATCTGGTCACTCCTCTACCTATCATACCGGTTCTGCCTCTGCCTCTGCCTCTGCCTCTACCTTGTGTTCCACTAGCAGGGTAGCCCCTTTGTCCCTCAACTGTAGTCTCAAATAATCCTCTGCCTCTACTGGTCTCTGCTAGTTTGGCTCTTTCTAGATAGTCTTTATACATGTGCTTCATCGACCCACAAACATAACATGCTCCTGTGAGCTTTCTGCATTCACCCGTATGTTGTCTACCACAATGAGTACAAATAAGCCTTTGTTCAACATATTGACTCTACCTTCTGCCTGGGTAAAAGGGAGTCATAGCACAACCCTTAGAGCTCGAGTATCCACCTCTATTACTAGACTGTGCTGGCATAAATCTACCTCTTTTTCCCGACCTTCTGCTAGACTCACCAAAGAACTCATGTGCTGCCCTTTTAATTTGTTGTTCCCCAGCTTCTTTCAGTAACCGTTGAGCTCTAATTGTAGCAACTATGAGTCTGGCATAACTATGAAGATCAGTAGTTGTGATTCCGTTTCTGATCGAATATTTGAGGCCCTTCTTCAACTTCTTACATTTGTCTCTTTCAGTAGAGACCGTGAAGGTGGCATAGTGGGAAAGTTTGTTGAACTGCACTTCATACTCAGCAATAGACATGTTCCCTTGTTTTAGATTCAGGAATTCCTTTCTCTTATCATCTTTATATGCCTCCAACATGTAATTATTCTTCTGATACCAATAAATGTGGTGCTCCACTTATATATTAGGAATAATCCCACATATATAAGAAGGATGCCACAAGCTTAACTTGATAATCTTCTCAAATTGAATTTTTTTCATTTTAAATAACTTAATCTATTTATTTATATTGGTTTAGGCAAGTTGTTCTAATTAACAATAAATATTTATCCTTATATTGTATACACATATGACACCAGATTAGTTTACATAATTAGTTACATACACAATATTAATATATGAGACATGTCTACCACACCATATACATAGTCAAACTAACTAAAACAAATAATAGATAACCAGCCCTCTAACTATGT
Source organism: Triadica sebifera (assembly GCA_023653625.1). Taxonomy (NCBI): domain Eukaryota; kingdom Viridiplantae; phylum Streptophyta; class Magnoliopsida; order Malpighiales; family Euphorbiaceae; genus Triadica; species Triadica sebifera. Next base: position 512,367 of record CM042896.1, on the reverse strand, counting down.
CTCTTGTGTCTCTGCTGATATGGGTCTGGATTTCTTCTTGATCAACTTCACTATTTACTAGCTACAACTTCAATTCCTTCGTGAGAAGAACCCACGCTAAGCTATCTCTAGCTTAGTGGTACATATAGGCATTACATTTTTTCCAAGCAGTCACACAAATGCATGTCTCAAATAAATCATGACACAATGAATTTTTATTGCATATTTGTCATATAAAAGAAATAACCACATCACATAACAGTATAAACATAATAACCATATTCAATAATTAAGTAATCACTACTTCATGTAAGCATTTCATTTTTTTGTCATTTATGTCAACAATAAATTTTTCACATTTCATTCCATAGTATTTAATTAGTATCAGCCCAAATCTCATTCCCGAACTCTCCCGATATGGGGTGTGAAATAGGGGCGCTCGCAGAGCTTAAGCCACCCTACTCACCATAATTTCAAGTCAAGGACGCTCGCGGAACTTAAGCCACCTTGATCGAATATAATCATGTCATCTGTGTCTAATAAGGTTTAGGAGCGCTCCAAAAGCTTAAGCCACCCTGTCCTTAAGTCATATCCATATTGGAATCGTAACTTCCCCATAATGGTGCACCATCTATCCTATGTTAGTCCTCAGGTAGAGAAATGGGCAATTAACACTATTAATTACTTGTTCCTATAACCAATACTCATTTCATATTAACACAATCATATACTCACAATTTATATCAAAACCATGTAATAGCATGATATTTTATCGAATATTAGCATAATGTTAAGTTCATAATTAATAACATTTCTATAATTTTAAAACATGTCATAATATATTATTTCATCAGTGTGACAATTAATTCATGTCATGCACACACAATCATGCGTAAGGGTAAAACAAAATACATATATGTACAAATCTCGCTAGTGTTTTTCTTTTCCAAAATATACACTTAGAGCTTGTTCACTTCTGTTGTTGTTCTTGTTGTTCAGATCCTAATTTAAAAATATAATTAATTAATACCTTGAAAAAATATTTATTCTTAATATAATTTAAATAAATAACTACAATTTCTTTTAAGCGAGAAGAAGGCCTCTAAGGACTGTTGGATCAATAAATTTTTCTACACTCATCTAATTTATATAATTCTTGATCCTAATTAAATATAACATGTTAAACTAAAATATACTAAAATTTTAGAATTTTTGAACCATTACATAATTTTTGGTATAATTTTAAACATTGCCCTGTTTTCTGCCCTTCAGCCGAGGTACTCTATTTAAAAATTCATATCTTTCAATGTATAAATTCAATTATTCTAAAAAGTTTTATACAGTTATATACGTTAATTCAATTATTCATATCTTTCAATGTATAAAGAAATTTCATATCTTTCAATGTGTAGCTGAAATTATTCTAAAATTTTTTATAAAATTATATAAGTTAATTTGAAACATTTTGCATGTTTTACTCATTTCTAGATTCGGTCTCTAAGGTTCTCAAATATTGGAGGATCTATAACTGGTTCAACATAGAGTATCAACCCAACCAGTTCAATTTTTCAGCTCATAACTAACAAAATGCATGACATGTTCAGGTGGGACTTTACATGAGTTTACATAAGACATATAATTAAAACTTTTATGTTTTGAAGTTTGGCTAATTCAATCTAAAAATAGGTCAAATATAAGGATGAAGTTACTGGAGCTGCACAGGTACCAGAACACAATTCAATCAAGGAACAAGTATAATTTATTTCACTATAACTCAACCTACACAAGAGATGTTTATAAGAAATTTGGCAGAGACCTAACTAACACATATACCTACAACTTTCATGTTTTAAAAAACCTCAGATTCAGCCATAAAATTACCAATTTATATAAAAATCGTAGGTTAGTCAGTTGATACCTCTCCCTGAACCAGTTTCACCCCAATGACCATTTCTCTTCATATACTCAAAATAATTCAATAAACATTGACAAACAGATACACAAGACATATATGAACAACTTTTATGTTTAACACTTCCCCAAATTCGATTGAAAAGATAAAAAAAAATAGAGTGGAATATCCTATAAAAATATAACCTAAAAAGTTCTAATAACACAATAATCATGGGAAATATATTACTTACCATGATCAGATTTGTTTGGACTAATTTTGATGCAAATCTTGAAGGAAAGGATGAATATTTTGGGTTGTGATATGGAGGAAGGAAAAGGGATGATGAAGAAGAAGAAGAAGAAGAGGGTTGAAGTTGGAAGCAAATGGCCAAAAGAAGTCTAACTTGACTTCAGCCCCACTTTCACAATGTTGCTATGCGTTTTTTTTTTCTGTTGTGTCTACTATTCATTTTTTAATAATTTTTTTACTTTAATATTTATTTATTTTTACTTCATTTATTTATTTTCACATATTTACTTATTACTAGTCTCTTTTATTTTGTACCAAAAATACAATTTAATTATATGGTCTAATTTAATCAAATTTATCATGTCTATCAATTTAATTAATTTTAATTTCTAATTTAATCATTTATTCCATCTATTTTAATCTCTATTTTCTATCATGTTTTTCCTATTTATACCACATACTTATTCAAATTAAACTCTAATTAATAGGCGTTACAATTCTCTCCCCCTTAAAATGTTTCGTCCTCGAAACATACCTAATGTATCGTTACTGAACAAGTGAGGGTATTGAGCTTTCATGACCTCCTCGCTTTCCCATGTTGCTTCTTCGATTGCATGATTCCTCTATAGTACTTTCACTAATGGTACTCGCTTGTTCCTCATTTCCTTAATTTCTCTTGCTAAAATTTGGACTGGTTCTTCTTCATATGTCAAATCTTGTCTGACCTGAATGCTTTCAGCAGGTATGATGTGATTAGGATCTGATCTATATCGTCTTAACATTGAAACATGGAAGACATCATGTATTTGACTCAACTCCGGTGGTAGAGCGAGTCTATAAGCAACAGGTCCAACTCTTTCTAATATTTCATAAGGTCCGATGAACCTTGGAGTTAACTTGCCTTTCTTTCTAAATCGCAGAACTTTCTTCCAGGGAGATACTTTAAGAAAAACTTTATCACCCACTGCATAATCAATGTCTCGTCTCTTAAGATCAACATATGATTTCTGCCTATCTGTAGCTGCCTTAAGTCTTTCGCGAATGACTTTCACTTTTTCTTTCGTCTCTTGCACTAAGTCTGGTCCCATAAGCTTCCTCTCGCTGAGCTTTGTCCAACATAGAGGTGTTCGACACTTCCTACCATAAAGTGCCTCACATGGAGCCATCTGAATGCTAAACTGATAACTATTATTATAGGCAAATTCCATTAAAGGAAGATATTTGTCCCAGCTACCTTTAAATTCGATGACATAACTTCTCATCATATCTTCTAGAATCTGAATGACTCTTTCTAACTATCCATCTGTCTGCGAATGAAAAGTCATGCTGAAATTGAGCTTAGTACCTAGAGCTCGTTGTAAACTACCCCAAAATTGAGATGTGAAGCGGGGATCTCTATCAGACACAATAGAAATAGGCACTCCATGAAGTCATACAACTTCATTCTTATAAATTTATGCGAATTTATTCAGTGGATAGTCCTTCTTGATAGGTAGGAAATGTGTTGACTTTGTCAATCTGTCCACTATAACCCATACAGTATCATGTTTCATTGGTGTCAAAGGCAATCAAGTCACAAAATCCATAGTGATCCATTCCCACTTCCATTCTGGAATAGAAATTGGATGTAACAACCCTGAAGGCACTTGATGTTCTGCCTTGACCTGCTGACAAGTCAAACATTTTGAAGTGTAGTCTGTGATGTCCTTTTTCATACCTGCCCACCAGTATCTACTCTTCAACTCTTGGTACATCTTGTTACTCCCTGGGTGCATAGCGTATTTACTTTCATAGGCCTTTCTAAGAATCCTCTGTCTAAGATCTTCTACATCAGGCACACATAATCTGTCTGGATAAAACAATCCACCATCTAAGTCCATAGTGAATCTAGGTCTCTCCCCCTTAGAGATCAACTCAGCTAATTCAATTAGCTTTCTATCTTGTCTTTGTGCATCCTTGATGTCATGCATAAGAGTGGGTTGAAGGTGCAACTCTGCCACCATCTTTCTACTTAAAGCATCTGCTACAACATTAGCTTTGCCTGAATGGTAGTCAATCACACAATTATAATCCTTTATTAGTTCAAGCCATCTTCTCTGCCTCAAATTCAATTCTTTCTGTGAGGGAAGATATTTTAAACTCTTGTGATCTGTGTAAATGAAACACTTCTTCCCATATAAATAATGGTGCCAAATCTTCAATGCAAAAACTATAGCTGCCAACTCTTGATCATGGGTAGGATAATTTTTCTCATGCAGCTTTAACTGTCTAGGAGCATAAGCAAGCACCTTTCCATCTTGCATCAATACAAAACCCAATCCATTACAAGAAGCATCACTATAAATTACATACTCCTTATTAGGAATCCTCTATTTCAAAACAGGGGCCACGAGTACAATAAGTACTTTAAGTTAAAGGTTATATATGTCTGTTGTCTAAATTGCAGACGCTTAAAATGGATGCGGTGGCAATTTTGTAAATATTTTACTTTTTATATGCGTCTGTCATTTACAAATGTCAGTCATATAAAGTTTAGACGTCTGTCATTATAAATAAAAGATGCATATAAATAATTACATGCGTCTGTCATTTATAATGACAGACGCATATAACAAGTAAAACACAAGAGAATATGCATCTGTCATTATAAATGATAGACACATATAACTACAAATAATTATATGCGTATGTCATTTATAATGACAGACGCCAACTCAAGAGAATATGCGACTGTCTTAAATAATAACAGACGCATATGATACATCTCTGTTTGGCTCTTCCCAAATTTACCAAACATCTCTCTGTTTTTATGTATCCATATCAGATTGTAAAATTTTGAGATTACTAGAGGCCGCCAAAACCTGTACTTTGAAACAATAATAATAATACATCTCCGTTGGCTTTTAGTTGAGCTTATATCATGGTGGCTTGTAGGAACAAAGAAGCAGAAAGGATAGATTTTGAAGTGGTTTGTGTGGCACTGCTATAACTTGGTTCTTCGCGAGTCCGAATCTTGAAGAGTTAGAGAAAGAATAAAGGAAAAGAACCTGCATCGATCAATAACGTGAAGATTTTAATGGGTTGTTTCTCACTCTAGGGCTGATTGTAAGCGATTTGCATTATCTATTTATTGATTGAGTATGTTGATTTGACACCAATATCTTGGCATTATGAGTACTGGGTTTTGTTTATTTCTTGATTTACTAATGTGGGTATGGATATAGATGATATTGCACTGATGACTAGCCTCTAACTGATGATATCGCATAACTTAAATAAGTCTGTATATGCTGTAATACTCATATAAATGACATACTTGTTGTAGCTCAATTATTTGGTAATTGTTTAGGAAAATTTTGATCTAGATCTGTCATTAGAGAACTAAATTTACTCATTTGTGAGTGTTTACTTGTTCTTAAATTTCTGCCACAGGTCAGTCACTCTTATCTAATGCTTTTCTCCAAATCTTCTTGTTCTACTTTAGGCCTGGTTTGTACATTCTTCAGCATGACTTGTGTTTCGTCTCTGTATGATTCATATGATAGCTTATTTGAAGTTTTGCCATTTATCTGAAGTTAAAGCATATTACGGTTTTTGAGTTATTCATCATTCTATCTTATATGAAAATGTGGAGTCCTAAGAGACAATTTGAAGATAGGCCTTCCATTTTGTTGCATGTAATGGCTGCTCCAAATACTCAGATATGCCCTTGTGTTGGGAACATAATTGAAGAACATTGGAGTAGCACAACGTGTCAATAGAGCCATGGAAGTTAGCTTGAGTTGACTTGGCTCAGTTTATTACAGTATCATTGAGTCATAAGTAGTTAGTCAACAAGTCCAAGTTATAGCTGTTATTCTGCTATTAGTTCTAGAAGATTAATTCCAGTTGTTATATAAGCAGAGTAGTCCATGAGAAGGGTGTGTGATCATTAAATACCAAACTCAGTACAAGTTTCTCTATCAGCTTCACTCTCCTCCTCTCTTCTAACAGCTTAGTTACAATTATCTAACAGCTTGAAGTTATGCTCTATAGAGTTAAAAAAAAAATGTTTTCAGTTTATCAATTACCATATGTATTTCAGCAATGCATTTCTTGAATAAAGTGGCATTTAACAATACATATGCATTATTAAAAACAAGAGTTATTAGTACAAATTATTTTAAAAAGTAGCAAACAATTTTATTTTGTTATAACAACTTAGCATATGGAGAGATATACATGATATATGTGCATTATGCCCTCTTGTTGATCAATGATCTCAATTTAGGTAATAGGAATTATTTGGTTGATCATTTTTCATACCAATGGGTCATGTTGCTTTTGTAAAATCATAGATGTCCCAATATTTATACTACTTCAGTTTCCCTGTCTGGAGTGCTCTTTTATTTTTTTCTAAGATTAGTTCTTTTAAATTTATTTGTCTTAAACACATATTACAGTGCTATTATTGCTGCAATGCCAGTTGATATTCTAACTCATGAATTGCTCTATTTTATTTCGTAATATTGTCTAATTGTAGCATGAACTGTGTGATGTAAGTTCAAATATTTTATTTTATTTTTTAATATTAATTTGTGATTTTTTTTCATAGCCTGCCAACTTCCCTCAATTTTGCTTGTCTTTTTTGGCTTAAAGTTTATTTGTCTCCCCAATGTTATGGGGAAGCCTGATACTTGTTTGAATTAAAAAATGATAAAAATCACACCCTTTTTGTTCCTTTTTTATTCTGCTGTTAGTTCTAGAAGATTAATTCCAGTTGTTATATAAGCAGAGTAGTCCATGAGAAGGGTGTGTGATCATTTCATCCCTCCTGTGCTAGGAGTACTGGTTTTTACATGAATGTAAAGACAATTAATGGCAAGTTGCAGCACAAGGCTTACTGTGAAAAGCATGGTTTGGAACTAAGGGCAAAGGTCTGACCTCTTGATTCCACAAAGTATTTGGTGCTTCTATTGCTAACTCTTTGTCATTAAATTGTTTTATTTTTCTTGATTCAAACAGGCTGAAACTCAAAAACATGGGGTTGAGGAGTTAAAGGGCACTAACCAAATTAGGGTATGGTTGTGCGTTTTATTAAATTTTATATCTTCATTTACATGTTTGCAGTACTTATCAAAAACTTTCTGCTGGTTCTATTATTTATCGTTTGTTAGTTGTTGGAGTTGATTTCTTTCTTCAGAATTATTGAGGCTGAAATTTACAGTGTTCTAACTTCATAATCTTGAGTTTATATTCCCTGGAATACTTAGAATATTTCCAAGACTTTTGGATACTAAAAATTGAATGATAAATTTGTTTCCATGAGGATACATATGAATAGATTTTATGTATAAATTTTTAAATTTTGGGAGTGCCCAATGCCATTTTATGAATTTTAATCTTGATCCTCACTTGATAATATGATAGATTTTGATCTCGGACTAGGCTTCATTCCTCACATCAAGTTTTTCGTACTGAAATACAAGAACACTCAAGGTATATTTTCCTCATCTTAATATCATCAACCTTCTATTGATTTTAGTCATTATGGTTGCATAATTCCTACTTGAATTTCATGTGTATATAAATTTTCCAACTATATATATATATATATATATATTATGTTTCTAGATAGTTGCATTAATAGTTTAGCAATGATATGAAATCAATATTTTCAATCAACAATGGATTCAAAATCATCAATACCCATTCAAGATTTACTGATCATTAGATGTTTAAGGATATTATATATAATGTTTCTCTTGATTAAAAAACAATAAGACATATATATATTGAACCTTTTTTTGTGTGGTTAGATATGGATCGAAGTTGGATGTATGGTAGACGCACTACATTTGAATATTTGAATGGAGTTGCGGAATTTATTAGAATTGCGGAGGAAAAGCAAATAAGGGAAAGAGAAGAAATGATTGTATGTCCTTGTGTTGATTGTAAGAACATGAAAAAGTTTCGAGATGTTCATATAGTTAAATCTCATATAATAAGACGTGGTTTTAAGAAGGTTATACGCGGTGGATATGGCATGGTGAGAGTGTTTTAATTGGGACACGTTCTAACAATAATGAATTTGATCAGCAAGGAGAAAATAACATTGATGATGAAGAGAATGATTGTGTAGATGAGATGATAGATGATACGAAACATTTTATGGAAAGGCCAGAATACCTTCAGAGATTGTTAAACGATGTTGATAAACCTTTGTATCCCGGTTGCAGTAATTTCACAAAATTGTCAGCCGTTTTTAAACTCTGTAACATGAAAGCAAAAAATGGATGGAGTGATAAGAGTTTCACGGCACTATTAGAATTGTTGCAAGACATGCTTCCGGAGGGAAATGAGCTTCCCACATCTACATATGAGGCTAAGAAAATGTTGTGTCCCATGGGTATGGAATATAAGAAGATACATGCATGTCCAAATGATTGTGTATTATACCGAAATGAATATAAGGACTTGCATGAGTGTCTAAGGTGTGGAGCATCACGCTACAAACATGGGAAAGTTTCTTCTGAGGATAAAAAAGGGCCTCCAGCTAAAGTATTATGGTATTTACCTATAATACCAAGATTCAAACGCCTGTTTACAAATGCAAAAGATGCAAAAAACTTAAGGTGGCATGCAGAAGGAAGAAAACATGATGGAAAACTTAGACATCCTGCAGATTCTCCTCAATGGAGAACAATTGATAGAACGTTCTCAGAATTTGGTGGTGAAGTTAGGAATCTGAGGCTTGGACTTTGTACGGATGGAATCAACCCCCATGGCACACTCAGTAGTAAACATGGCACGTGGCCAGTTCTTCTTGCGGTTTACAATCTGCCTCCTTGGCTGACTATGAAGCGTAAGTATATTATGTTGTCGTTGTTGATATCAGGGCCTAAACAACTGGGAAATGATATTGATGTTTACCTTGCACCACTTATTGATAATTTGAAACTGTTGTGGGATGAAGGTGTGCCGATGTATGATCCATACAGTGAAAGCATGTTTACCTTACATGTCATGATATTTTGCACTATAAATGATTTTCCGGCTTATGGTAACTTATCTGGGTAAATCGTGAAAGGAGCAAAAGCGTGTCCGATTTGTGAGGACAACACAATGGACCAACGTTTAAATCATAGCCAGAAAAATGTTTATATGAGTCATCGAACATTTCTCCCTCCTACTCACCCTTATCGTAAGAAGAAAAAGTCATTCAATGGATATACCGAAATGCGAGTAGCTCGTTTGCCATTAATAGGAAATGAGGTTTTTGAACGAGTTAGAGAAATTGATAATGCATTTGGTAAACCTTTTAAACCTGCTCAAAAGGGTCCTTGGAAAAAGAGATCTATATTCTGGGATCTTCCATATTGGGAATACTTACCGGTTCGTCATTGTATTGATGTTATGCACGTCGAGAAAAATGTTTGTGATGCTATAATAGGGACATTGTTGAATATACTGGGAAAAACAAAAGATGGTATCAAAGTAAGAAAGGACATGTTAGAAATGGGCATACGGATGGAGTTAGCACCTCAAGATACAGGGAAACGAACATATCTTCCCCCAGCTTGTTATACGTTGTCTAAAAAAGAGAAAACAAGCTTTTGTGAGTGTCTTTATGGTGTTAAAGTTCCATATGGATTTTCATCAAATATTAAAAGTCTTGTGTCTATGAAAGAATTAAAGTTGATAGGTATGAAGTCTCATGATTGTCATGTTTTGATGCAACAATTTTTACCGATAGCAATTCGAGAAATACTACCGAATCATGTGAGGAATGTTATCACAAGACTTTGTTTTTTCTTGAATGCAATTTGTTGTAAGGTCATTGATCCAGATAATTTGGAGGAGTTGCAAGCCAATATTGTTGTTACTCTATGTCAATTTGAAATGTATTTTCCACCTTCCTTTTTTGACATAATGGTGCATTTGGTTGTTCATCTTGTTAGAGAGATGAAATTCTGCGGCCCAATGTATTTGAGGTATATGTATCCTTTTGAGAGATTCATGGGTATCTTAAAAGGGTATGTGAGGAACCGATATCGACCTGAAGGTAGTATTATTGAAGGTTACTCGGTTGAGGAGGGTATTGAATTTTGCACAGACTACTTATCAGGTGTTGAACCTATTGGCATTCCTAAGTCTCATCACGAGGGAAGACTTGGAGGTAAAGGAACAATTGGATTTAAAATGGTATTACCTGGTGCTCAGATGCGTGAGAAAGCACATCTCATTGTGTTGCACCACCTTACACAAGTTCATCCATATTTAGAAGAGCACATGTCCATTTTAAGGCATCTGAATCCATCCAAAGGTGAAATATGGTTGACAAATGAACATAATAGTTCTTTTATTGGATGGTTTAAAGACCGAGTGATGCGTCAGTTATCAGAAGTGCCAGAAGATGTAACTGATACCATAAAATGGTTAGCCTATGGCCCTAGGTTGAATATACGGTCTTATGAAGGATATGACATCAACGGATATACCTTTTACACTAAACGTCAGGATGACGAAAGCACAATGAAAAATAGTGGAGTTACTTTGATAGCTTCATCACGGGAATTTTCTAGTGCTAAAGACACCATGCCAATAGATGCTACGATGTCATATTATGGTGTAGTTGAAGACATTTGGGAGCTTGATTACAGGGAATTTATGATTCCTCTCTTTCGATGTAAATGGATTGAAAACCGATGCGGTGTTCGAGTGGATGAGTTAGGAATCACTTTGGTTGATTTTAGCCGATTGGGTTATCAAGATGATCCATTCATTCTTGCTTCACAGGCTAAACAAGTATTTTATATTATTGACCCTGACGATAGTAAGTGGTCTATTGTTCTTCAAGGTAAGAGGCATATTGTTGGTATCGATGATGTGGTAGATGAGGAAGAATATGATCAGTTTGATGAGACTCCCCCGTTTTCTATCGGGTTACCAATGCCAGTTGGGGAATATATTTTAGATTCAAATTACATGCGTGATGATCATACCGAAGGCATATGGATTGAAAAAGGATAATAATTGATGCATATATGTTTCTTGTAAGTTTATTTATAAATGTGTATTATGATTAATGTGGTTTATACTCATAATTACCAGTTTTGTTATTGTTTATCATATAAATCTATTGTTTTTATTTCCCTTTAAAATAAAGTATTATTATTGTGGATTATACTAACATGTTTCTTTGTTATGCTTATGTTATAGGAAATCATGTCCAATGAACAACAAGATTCTAAGCCATCAAGTATCATGACAAAAAGGAAAACTAGGGGAGCTACCACGTGCAAAAAATTGAAGAAGCAAGGGAATGAACAAAAGACAATAGATTTCGATGAGTTTGATCGCCCAATAGGAACATACGCCGATATATTTAGTTCCTACGTTGGCCTTGTTGCACGTTCCCATTTGAACATCACCATAAAAAGCTGGGATCTGGTCGATAAGGGTCTTAAAAATACAATTTGGGAAGATATCAAGGTAAGTTTCCTTCAAATCTATTAAGAAATTTGATTGTAAAGAAGTAAAACTAATTAATCTAAAATATTATTTTGCAGAAAGAGTTCAACATTCCGGATGATAAGAAAAATATTGTACTCAGAACTATTGGAATGCGGTGGAAGGATTTTAAGTATCGATTGGTGGTTAAGTACATAAAGAATAAATCAGTACAAAAGTCACCATTGGAATTATATGACTTCATCACCGAGAAAGATTGGAAGGAGTTTAAACAAGCACATGAATCTGAGGAATATGAGGTACTAATTATGAAGTAGATTAATGCAATTTATATTTACATTTATGCAATGCTTGATAATGGGATCTTCATTATTTTGTTAACAGCAAATCAGTGCCAAGGCGAAGGAAAAGCAAGCAAAGAATGTGCATCCACATTTCTTGGGTCGTGTGGGCTATGCTGGGAAAAGGACTCAATGGATTGTTGAAGATCCCATCTCTTCTTTTTCATCATCACCATCTATGAGCTCTGATGTTACATCATCATATGATAGAAGCCTAGATTGGGTAAGAGTTAGAACAAAAAAGACAGAAGAAGGAAATTATATAATCCCAGTAGAAAAGACAAAAGAGGTGGCAACAAAAATCGTAAGTATAATAAACAAACAATGGTATCAAGGAATATGTTTTTTTTTTATCTATGATTGCTTATAACATATTGTTTATCGGTGAATAGGAGACATTACGGGGAGAAGTAGCCCAAGGTAGCTGGGTACTAGAGAGGCATGATGACATATTGTCACGTGCACTTGAAAAGCCCGAACATTCTGGCTATGTGAGAGGTGTTAGAAGTGCTGTGACCATCAAAAATTTTTATGGTAATCCTGGAAAAAGGAAACTAGCAACATCCATCTCACCTGAAGTTATTGAAGCGCTTGAGACAAAAATAGAGGCCAGATTATTTGCTAAATTCTCGGCACATATTGCAAATCTTGAGAATATGATAGAGGAGAGAACTATGAAGTCCTCTCAAATTGGCCCTGATATGGAGGTGGAGATGGGTCCTTCATTTGCTCGCCCAACTCCCAGTAGTTGTCACTTTGTGGACCCACCATTTCCAATATCAGAATTATAGGTAAAAAGTACATTAATTTCATTAGTTCCACTTCCACTTTAATCTAGCTAATATTGATTGTTTGTGTTTTTGCAGACACCTACATCATGCAGACTTGCTACCATTAATGAAGGTAAGCAGGTGATTGTGGCAAGGGGTATGGGTTATCCATCCCTTATTGATGCTATGGTGCACAATCGACCAATCATGCCCAATCACGTCAAGGTATCTGTAGATGAAGTATTATTTGGCTGTCATGAAGCCGAACTTCCTGTGCCTACTGAATACTTAACTACAGTTGGGAAAGCAGAAGGTAGCTTTGTTTAATGGCCACAACATCTTGTGGTTCTTGGAGAGGTAATAATTTCTAAAGTTATAAAATTTTTCAATATAGATTATCGCATTTCATATATCATAATATATCATAATTTATTATTAATTGATAGGAACTTAAATCCAAGCCATTAAAGAAGGCTCCAAAGAATAAACAAAGTAGCGGTTTATCGAAAGAATCAACTACAAAGCAACATGGGCCTTTAGTTAATGAGAACATTTTGGCAACTTTGAGTGGTGACATGAGGTTGATGCATGAGATGGTTGCTAAATTGCCTACTGGGTATATTTTTGAAGTTCGTGCAGACATTACAGTATTTAAGTATCCAGTAGATAATCAGATGATTCATGTTGGTATGGAAGCCATCACTCAACTCATCTCCATGGAATGGCTTGATGTCTCGATCATTCGAATATTTATGATGTAAGATTATACTAATTATTACTAATATTATAAGATTGATTTAAAAAATACAAAAATAATACTTATGTATGTATTGTGATTCATGCATGCAGGTACCTTCATAACTTGTGCGATACATTCTTCATATCGTCGATCAGATTTCTTTGTCCAACAATGCTTCGTTTGATGTTCATAGAGACTAACTCAGCAGAAAGATATATTATAGAAGCTTTGAAGGAACAAAGAGATAAACATTTCATTCTACTACCATATTTCGAAAAGTAAGAAATATTTACATTCATGTTTGCATAATTTTTATTCTCAACATTTTTACTAACTTCTAACATATTTGTATATCTATAGTAACCATTGGATGTTGATTGTATTTTTTTGTGAACGGAGTGAGGCATTTTTCATGGATCCTCTATCTCGTGGCAGCCGCGATATAAGTCTGAAACCTCATATTAACCTGTAAGTTATAATACTACTAGCTAATAGTTTCTACGATGTTTGTAGCATTTTCAATATTAATGTCAATTTTGATATACATTTATTTTTCAGAGCCTATAGAACTTATGCTATAGAAGGTGGAAAAAATAAAGGTGCCAGGTTAAAATGGAATGACATTTCGGTGAGAATTTTATATTCTGAATTACTAGTTAAATTAAAGTTTTTATGATTTTATAATCCTTTATTTAGCATGGGACTTTGTTGTTTTTTCTATTTTAAGTGCCCTCAACAACAAGGAGGTGTTGAATGCGGATATTACATCATGAGGTATATGTACGAAATTGTCGTATATCATAACAGTGATACACCATTGCTTAAGGTACGTTCTTTCAAATACTAGTCAGTTTATATTACAAGTATGATACATAACTAGCTATTAATTTTTTCATTTCTAACATATTTTCTATTATCTGTTTATTTGTCTTGTAGGGCTTTGAAAAAGGATCATATAGTCAAGATCAAATAGATAAAATTCGGCATATGTGGTCAAATTACTTTATGAGAGAGTGTATGTAATCTTTTTATTTACTTTTGTAAAATATTTCATATATATTAATGAGAAATACAATTTTAAATTAAAGAATTTTGAATAACTTGTAGATTAATTATTTAATGTGAATTGTTTTAGGCATGATGCTATTGCTTTGATTTATTTAATTTTTTTAGTTTGTGTTGTCCTGTGAATTCTTGATTATTGAGTTTTGTGAGTTGAATCTTGGATGCCTATTGTGGCTTATTGAAGCCGAATTATTATGAATTTTGAAGTGCGCAGGTTATATATATATAAATGGTAGCATTATAATATATATGAACCTAAATTTAAAAAAAATAAAGCAAATACGCGTCTGTCGTTTAATAATAGCAGACGCATATAATAGTTATACGCGTCTGTCATTTACTAATAGCAGACGCGTATAACTATTATATGCGTCTGCTATTATTAAACGACAGACGCGTGTAATTATTATATGCGTATGCTATTATTAAACGACAGACGCGTATAACTATTCATATGCGTCTGTCAAAACAACAGACACATAAAATATATATCATATGCGTCTCCTATATATGTGTCTACTATTTCACAGACGCATAAAATGCAAAATAATAGACACATATAACATTATTTTGTACTAGTGGGCCTTAGTGAGCATACTTTTGAGCTTATCAAAACTAGATTGACACTTATCTGTCCTCTCAAATTTAACATCCTTTCTCAATAGTCTTGTTAAAGGAGAAGCAATCATTGAAAAACCCTTAACAAACCTTCGATAATATCTAACTAAACCCAAGAAACTTCTAACCTCAGTCACATTCCGTGGGGGTTTCCAACTCACAATTGCCTCAACTTTGCTAGAATTTATATTCTCTGAGAGTTTGCAATGCTAATCTCAAATGCTTTTCATGTTCTTCTGAATCCTTAGAATACACCAAAATATCATCAATGAAAACGACAATAAATTGATCAAGATGTGGCCTGAAGATCCTATTCATAAGATCCACAAATGCTGTTGGAGCATTAGTCAGCCCAAATAGCATAACTAAAAACTCATAATGACCATATCTGCTTCTGAATGCAGTTTTAGCTATATCCTCCATCTTTACCCTTAATTGATGATAACCAGATCTCAAGTCTATCTTGGAAAATACTCCTGCACCTTTCAGTTGGTCAAAGATATCATCAATCCACGGTAGTGGGTACTTGTTTTTGATGATCACCTTATTCAACTATCGATAATCAATACATAACCTCAAAGACCCATCCTTCTTTTTCACAAGCAATACTGGTGCACCCCATGGGGATGTACTTGGTCTAATGAAACCCTTATCAAGGAGTTTTTGCAATTGTGTCTTAAGTTCTTTCATCTCTGATGGGGCCATTTTGTATGGAGTCTTTGATATAGGCATAGTTCCTAGAACAAAATCAATAGTAAACTCTACCTCTCGCTCTGGAGGTATCCCAGGTAAGTCATTAGGAAATCCATCTGGAAATTCATTTACCACCAGAATATCTTCAAGATTTTAACCTCATTTTCTGGTGTCAATCACATGGGCCAAATAAGCTTCACACCCTTTTCTCATCAATCTCCAAGCTTCCATTATGGATATGACTCGAGGATGTTGTGAAAATAATTCACCTTTCACAATAATTTCCTCCTGATTTTAAGTACCACATATTTAGACTTGCAATCCACCACTGCTTCGTGACGTGGGAGCCAATCCATGCCTAATATGACATCATATTCATGGAAAGGCAACTCAATCAAGTCTGCTGAAAACTCCTTCCCATGCACAACCAAAGGACAATTCCTAAATACTTTATTCACTATTGCACTGTGACCCAAAGGATTCTTAACTTCAATTCCATATTTTAGGTTTTCTTTAATCATATTATGTTGGCTAGATGTACTAGTGCAAATATAGGAATGTGTGGAACCTAGATCTATGAGTGTGCAAATGTCAAAATCATATAATGAAAACATACCAACAATAACATCCGTTGCCGCCTGATCTTCCTTAGCTTTCATGGCATAGGCTCGAGTTGGAGCTTTACTGGATCCAGGTCTATTCACTGTCTTTGAAATAGCCTGCCTCAGTTTGTGAATAGCTAGAACCCTTTCCTTGTTTTCTATACTATGAACGGCTAGTAAAGAAACGACTCTTCTTCCTGGTGAATTGAGTCTCATGAGTAGCTGACTTTTTAAAAGATTCTTTTATTTTTCTCTTTTTCCTTTTTTCAAGGCTGAGTGCTGCAGAAACTAACTGAGAAAAATTGTTATGCTGAAGAACAGTCACAACATCTCCAACCTCTTCATTAAGGACATCTTCAAATCTTCTGCATTTATCTCTTTCATTTGCAACTAATTCAGGGGCATAATTGCTCAATCTAGTAAAATCCCGCTGATACTCAGTCACTGACATTTTACCTTGCTAGAGATTCATGAAGTCTTTCCTTTTCTCATCAATATAGATAACGGAATATATTGCTCTCTAAATTCAGAGAGGAAGGAATCCCATGAGACAGGTTCCACCATATCTAGCTTGGTAAGAATTGATTTCCACCAATCATATGCCTCATCTTGGAGTAGAGAAGTAGCAAATCTAGCTTTGTCATCTGCTTCCACTTGCAACTCTTTAAAAATTCTTTCAGTCTTTTCCAACCAATACTCAGCTGCAGCTGGATCTTCATCTCTCTTACCATAGAAATCCAAAGCCCCATACTTACGAAGCTTATCAATTGTTACTTTTGGTTTAGGTGGTGGCACTGGAGTAGGCTGAGGAATGGCTTGTACCATCTGTTGGAATAATCCAGTCATCTATTGTATATATGGATTTTAACCAGGGTCAATCTGTTATGCTGCATGTGGTGGGGGATTTGGAGCAGCATTTTGCCCTTGCACGCTTACTGCACTAGGCTGATGAGGAGTCCTATTATCAGGAGAACCGGTACTCTCAGCCATATCTCGTTCATCCGAAGACATCTTTCTACAATCCTATCAGTTGCCAAGAAGAAAGTCCATATCAGAATTATATGAGACACATGTATATTTAAACCTAATATCTCATTTCCCACCTAGGCTTAGAAACGCTTAAACCTGCTCTGATACCACTAAATGTGGTGCTCCAGTTATATATTAGGAATAATCCCACATATATAAGAAGGATGCCACAAGCTTAACTCGATAATCTGCTCGAATTGAAATTTTTTTCATTTTAAATAACTTAATTTATTTATTTATATTGGTTTAGGCAAGTTGTTCTAATTAACAATGTATATTTATCCTTATATTGTATACACATATGGCACCCAATTAGGTTACATAATTATTTACATACATAATATTAATATATGAGACATGTCTACCACACCATATACATAGTCAAACTAACTAAAAAAAATAATAGATAACCAACTCTCTAACAATGTCTCTTGTGTCTCTACTGATATGGGTCTGAATTTCTTCTTGATCAACTTCACTATCTACTAGCTACAGCTTTAATTCTTTCGTGAGAAGAACCCACACTAAGCTATCTCTAGCTTAGTGGTACATATAGGCATTAAGTTTTTCCCAAGCAGTCACACAAATGCATGTCTCAAATAAATCATGACACACTGAATTTTTATTGCATATTTATCATATAAAAGAAATAACACATCACATAACAGTATAAACATAATAACCATATTCAATAATTAAGTAATCACTACTTCATGTAAGCATTTCATTTTTTGTCACTTATTTCAATAATAAATTTTTCACATTTCATTCCATAGTCTTTAATTAGTATCAGCCCAAATCTAATTCCCATACTCTCCGGATATGGGGTGGGAATAGGGGCACTCGTGGATCTTAAGCCACCCTACTCACCATAATCTCAAGTCAAGGGCGCTCGCGGAGCTTAAGCCACCTTGACCGAATATAATCATATCATCTGTGTGTAATCAGGATCAGGGGCGCTCCTAGAGCTTAAGCCACCCTGTCCTAAATCATATCCATATCGGTACTGTAACTTACCCTTAATGGTGCACCATCTATCCTATGTTAGTCCTCAGGTAGAGAAATGGACAATTAACACCATTAATTACTTGTTCCTATAACCAATACTCATTTCATATTAACACAATCATATACTCACAATTTATTTCAAAACCATATAATAGCATGATATTTTATCAAATATTAGCATAATGTTAAGTTCATAGTTAATAACATTTCTATAATTTTAAAACATGTCACAATATATTATTTCATCATTGTGACAATTAATTCATGTCATGCACACACAATCATGCATGAGGGTAAAACAAAATACATATATGTACAAATCTCGCTAGTGTTTTTCTTTTCCAAAATATACACTTAGAGCTTGTTCACTTCTGTAGTTCTTGTTGTTGAGATCCTAATTTAAAAATATAATTAATTAATACCTTGAAAAAATATTTATTCTTAATATAATTTAAATAAATAACTACAATTTCTTTTAAGCGAGAGCAAGACCTCTAAAGACTGTTGGATCAATAACGTTTTATACACTTATCCAATTTATATGATTCTTGATCCTAATTAAATATAACATGTAAAAATATAATATACTAAAATTTCATAATTTTTGAACGATTACATAATATTTGGTATAATTTTAAACATTGCACTGTTTTCTGCCCTTAGGCAGTTTCGAGGTACTCTTTTTGAAATTTCATATCTTTCAATGTGTAGCTGAAAGTTATCTAAAAATTTTTATAAAATTATATAAGTTAATTTGAAACATTTTTCATGTTTAGCACATTTCCATATTCGGTCTCTAGGGTTCTCAAACATTGGAGGATCTATAACTGGTGCAACATAAAGTATCAACCTAACCAATTTCATTGTTCAGCTCATAACTCACAAAATACATGACATTTTAAGGTCGGAATTTCATGTGAATTTATATAAGATATAGAATTAAAATTTTTATGTTTTAAAATTTGGCTAATTCAATCTAAAACAGGTCAAATATAAGGACGAACTTACTGGAGCTGCACACGTACCAGAACACAAATCAATCAAAGAATAGTTATAATTCATTTCATTATAAATCAACATACACAAGAGATATTTATACAAAATTTGGCATGGACCTAATTAACACATATACCTACAACTTTGATGTTTTACAAAATCTCAGATTCAGCGACTAAGATGATCAATTTATATAAAAACTGTAGGTTATTCACTTCATAGCTCTCCCTGAACCAGTTTCTCCCCAATGACCATTTCTCTTCATATACTCAAAATAATTCAATAAACGTTGACAGAAAGATATATAAGATATATATGAATAACTTTTATATTTAACAATTTCCTAAATTAGATTCACAAGATAATCAAAAATAGAGTGAAATATCCTGTAAAAACATAACCTAAAAAGTTATAATAACACAATAATCATGGGAAATATATTACTTACCAAGATTAGATTTTTTTGGATTGATTTTGATGCAAATATTGAAGCAAAGGATGAAGATTTTGGGCTGTAATATGGAGGAAGGAAAAGGGATGATGAAGAAGAAGAAAAAGAGGGTTGTAGTTGAAAGCAAATGGCCAAATGAAGTCTAACTTGACTTCAGCCCCACTTTCACGATTTTGCTATGTGTGTTTTTTTTTTTGTTGTGTCTAATGTTCATTTTTTTATAATTTATTTTACTTTATTATTTATCTATTTTTATTTCATTTATTTATTTTCACATATTTACTTATCACTAGTCTCTTTTATTTTGAACCAAAAATACAATTTAATTATGTGGTCTAATTTAACCAAATTTATTATGTCTATCAATTTAATTAATTTTAATTTCTAATTTAATCATTTATTCCATCTATTTTAGTCTCTATTTTCTATCATTTTTTCCTATTTATACCACATACTTATTCAAATTAAACTCTAATTAGTAGGTGTTACATGTTGTACCATTGAAATCAGTTGCACCATGTTTCCTCAGCTTGTCATAAGGTATTTCCTTGTACATTTCAGGACCATATACTTCATGTTCTAGGTTTTCATGGGGTATTTCTACATGACATGACTGTGATGCATGTGCTGGAGCTCTAGCTCTTAGTGCTGGTTGATCTCTATATAAATGAGGTGATGCCTCATGAGAATGCATTTCGGTCGGCCTCTCCCTCTATAGTGAATCATGTCTTATGATGTCCCTAAAATATATATCGAATTATGTCAATACATAATGTTCAACATGTAGGATGCATATGTTATTATGCTCTTATGCATATGCATGTTCCTATGGAACTTATCCCTGCTCTGATACCAAATATGTAACACCACATCTTATACATTTAAGTTCAATTTATCCCTGCATCAAACAATCACACATAGCATACTGGAAAGATAAAATAATATATTAACAATGGTAGTAAATTTTTTTTTTATATCCTATAATATCATTCAATGACTTTGCAAGTTAACTTTGAGGCTTTTGCCACAATATTATATATCACATATATTAAAACATAAACTTTGCATATAAGTATTTACGAGTTGCTTTCACTTATAAATTTTTAAAACCCATTCCAAAATGACTACATATTCAAACACATAAATATAAAATATAAATGACATATTTTTATGCTTGTGTGGAATGCAAGAAGAGAGAGTGATGAGGCTCAGCCAGTGACTTGTGCCCCATGTCTTCTATACGCTACTCAAAATGAGCTATCACTTTTCTTTACCTGAAAAATGATGCAAATTGATGAGTTGCGGCTCAATGAGAATAATCATCAAATGAGCTCTAAAGTACCAAAAACAACTCATAGTAATAATTCACAAATCCAATACATACCATGTATTCCATTCCATCAGTATCATATAAATATCAATAAAGTTGAAACATATAATCATTACTCTTTACGTATGTAAATGCTTTGCTTATTTTATTTTGTTGTGACCAAGTTAAACAGACATTACCCCAGGTTTCCATGTGAACATTTTCCATGTGAACATTTGCCATGTGAACATTTGCATTTGCTAGCTAGATTGATCATTTGCACATTTGTTGGCCCATAGGCCTCTTCTTTTGCTTTACAATATCAATTAATTATTCACAATGCCTTTTTAAGTCCATAAGCATATGCACTTGTACTTAAGCATTCCTCAACCATTGCATCTTATCACATATAACATACATATATCACATATATACTTCATATGTCACACATATACCTTATATATACTATACATATACCATGTATATATATCACATATGTCAAAGATATACCTCAAACATACCAGAAGTATACCACTTATATGTACCGCAAACCTCACAAATTATCCATTATCATATTATGAAGGAAAAATCATGACAATCATATGAATCACATAGCCAGTAGCAACATTCATATGCACTTAAGAATTCAATTGATAATTAGACTCACCTTTCTCCTTTGATTCCGACCCTTAACTTATTGGCTATCCAATCCTTGTGGGTCTCCAATATACTATGAGCCTAATGTGAAAACATAATCAATTAACTCATGATTAGGGAGACTTAATGTGGCTTTAACAAATTAATATGCATTATTCATATCAATAGCTAAGATTTTTCCTAGAGGTAGTGTGACCTTATGGGACTGTTTAGCCTATGTATTTCTCTATACTTGACCAATTAATCTGATTCTTATTCCTAATTTAAATAAACATATAATTATGTAATATATTAAAATTTCAGACCAATTGGATCATTGTACAATTTTTGGTGGAATTGCTAATTGTGTTCTGTTTTCTGCCCTTGGGCAGTTTCAGCGTATCAACTTTGGTTCCTAATAACTTATAATATATGTCATATTTCAATGAAACTTTACAAAAACTTATTTGGGTTCAAATTATAAGAAACATTTCACTGGTCCAAAACAGAGTTGGTTTCCAGACCAGTATGACTTAAAAAGGCCATAACTTAGTCTATACATAACATATTAAGCTGAAATTAGTTCCTACATTTAGATAATACATATAAATATAACTTTCATGTTTTGATAATTGAGAAAATAGATTTCTAAGGAGCTCAAATGAGCCAAAAACATTACCAGATTTGCCGAGGGCACTAAGCAAGCAGTTCAAACTATGGAACAGTCATGGTTCAATTCACCATAACTAAAACTTTACAAGACATATGAACTTGAAATTTGGTATAGAGATACATAAAATATATATATCTACAACATTTTTGTTTTGAGATACTTCAAATAATAGCTTTATCATATTCAAAACTAACAAACACAGTGGTTGATTACATATCCATAAATATAAGACATAAAGGAACAACTTTCACGTTTTAAACTTTTCCATATTGGATCTCTAAGATCATCAAAACCATGGCATAAGACACTGCCTATTTATGAACCCTAAACACCATAATCAAGATTAACAAAAAAATAAATGTTTACTCACCTATAATCACTCTTGGCTAATCTTGTTTCTGCAATTTTTGGAGTGAAAGAGAGAAGAAAAGGTGGCTGGAACTTCAAAGAAAATGGGTTGAAGCAAAGAAAAAGAAGATGAAGAAAAGGAATGAAGATAATGGCAGCCTAATAAGTTAAAAGCCACCACCATTTTGTCTTCCCTTTTTTCCATCCGTCCCTTTTCCTTTTTTATTTTATTTTTTTATTTTTCTGAATTTTATTTTTATTTTTATTTTTTAATTTTTTAATTATTCTTATTATTATTATACAAATCAACACAATATGCAATTTAATCTTAATCTAGTCAGTTTTCTTACTTTAATTTAGTCACCTTATTCAATTTATTTATAATACTTTGTTATCCTCATTTAGGTTATAAGTACACACATGCGACTCGATACAATGTCCAAATAGTAGGACACATAGCTAGTGCGTGTCATAAACTTGTTTCTAAAAAAATATGTATGAAATGCAGGTGTTCAATTGAATTATATGGAAAATGCATGTGTTCAAATTAAATGCATGTGGATATGCATGTGGGGAAGGTCGATGAGGTTACAATTCTCCCCTCCTTTTAAAAATTTCATCCTCGAAATTGAATACCTGGGAATATGTGTGGATATTGCCTTTTCATATTTTCTTCTGTTTCTTAGTTGTTTAGTCTTGTATCCAATGATTTCCACTGGTTCCTCAACATAACTCATGTCTTCTGCAATCTCAATGGCTTGATCTTTAAGTACATGTGTAGGATCTGACCTGTATCTTCTAAGCATGCTCACATGAAATACATTATGAATCTGAGCCATCTTAGGTGGTAAAGCCAACCTATAAGCCAATGGACCAACCTTCTCAAGAATTTCATAAGGCCCTATGTATCTTGGACTCAATTTACCCTTCTTGCCAAATCGGTTTATTTCTTTCCATGGACTCACCTAACTCGTATTCCATCTCCCTTCTATGCTGATCAACATAACTTTTATGTCTGTCATGTGCTGCCTTTAGCTTGTTCTTAACAACCTTGATCTTATCCACTGTGTCTTGTACTGTCTCTGGCCCTTCTAATGCACGTGCTCCTTCTTCATCCCAAATGATAGGGCTTCAGCACTTTCTGCCACACAATGCCTCACATGGTGCCATCTGGATACTGCTATGATACTGGTTGTTGTAAGCAAATTCAATCAATGCTATATATTCATCTCAAGCACCTATGAATTCCATAGAACATGCCCTAAGCATTTCTTCCAATGTCTATATAGTCTTTTCAGATTGTCCATCAGTCTATGGGTGGAATGCGGTGCTGAAATTCAATTTTGTTCCCAATGCATTCTGTAAACTCACCCAAAAATGTGAAGTAAATTGTGGATCTCTATCAGACACAATGGACAATGGAATGCTATGTAATCTGACTATCTCATTCACGTATAATTTTTCAAAACTCTCTAGTGTACACCCCCATCTGATAGGTAGAAAATGTACTCACTTAGTTAATCTATCAACAATTACCCATATTGCATCGTTTTTCCGTGGAGTTCTTTGCAATCCGTAAACAAAATCCATCGTTATTTTCTCACATTTCCATTCTGGCACTGACAATGGATGTAACTTACCAATTGGTTCTTGGTGTTCAATCTTAATTTGCTAACATGTTAAGCATTTAGAAACATATTCTGCTATGTCTTTCTTCATTCTTGGCCACCAGTAATGAGGCCTTAAACTGTGATACATCTTTGTCATCCCTGGTTGCATTGCATAGGGTGCATTGTGTGCCTCTTCCATTATTTCCTAGCGCAAGTTATCAATGTTTGGAACACATATGCTTCACCTTAATATCAGTATATCGTCCTGCAATTGAAAATTTTTACTGTTTCCCTGCCTTACTGATTCAATTTTCTCACACAATTTAGGATCTTTACTCTGTGCAACTTTGATCCTATTCTTTAGTATAGGTCTGACTTGAAGAGTAGCAATTAGTGATCTTCCTCCATCATGCATATTTAATTAAACATTCATAGATCGTAATTGAATCAAATATGGAAAAGAAGATGTTTACAAATGAGCAACACTGCTACTGGCCTTCCTACTCAATGCATCTATTACCACATTAGCTTTCCTTAGATGGTATTCAATTGTACAGTCATAATCTTTCAATAGCTCTAACCACCCTATCTGCCCCATGTTTAATTCTTTCTATGTCAGCAAATAACCCAAGCTTTTATGATGTGTGAAGATCTGGAATGTCTCACCATATAGATAATGCCTCCAAATCTTCAATGCAAATACAACTGCAGCTAATTCTAAATCGTGCACTGGATATGAGATCTCATGTAGTCTCAATTGCCTAGATGGATAAGCTATCACCTTACCGTATTGCATTAATAAATATCCCAAGTCTTGGTAAGAAGCATCACTATATAATGTAAACCTACCTGTACCTGTAGGAATGGTTAACACTGGTGCTGAGGTTAGCCTGTGTTTTAGTTCATCGAAACTTCTTTGACATTTTCAAGTCCACTTAAAAGGCACATTCTTTCTCAACAATTTAGTCAAAGGGCTAGCAATTAATGAAAATCCATCAACAAATCTGCGGTAGTATTCGACTAAACCCAGAAAACTATGCATTTCTGAAACATTTTTAGGAGCTTTCCAATTTACCATAGCCTCTATTTTCTTTGGGTCTACCTCTATGCCCTTGCTCGACACCACATGTCCAAGAAACACCAAATGATCTAACCAGAATTCGTATTTACTCAATTTGGCATATAATTGTTTCTCCCTCAAAGTTTGCAACACAATTTTTAAATGTTGTTCATGTTCTCCCTTATTCTTTGAGTACACCAATATGTCATCAATAAATACTATCACAAACCTATCCAGATATGGTTGAAACACCTTATTCATTAATGCCATAAATGCAGCTGGAGCATTAGTCAACCCAAATGGCATTACTAAAAATTCATAATGTTCATACCTAGTTCGAAAGGCAGTCTTTGGAATATCCACTTCTGCTACCTTTAACTGGTAATAGCCTGATTTCAAATCAATCTTGGAGAATATCTAGGCTCCTTGCAACTGGTCAAACAAATCATCTATTCTGGCCAACGGATATTTGTTCTTCACTGTCATTTTGTTCAGTTGCCTATAATCAATGCACAATCTCATTGTTCCATCTTTCTTTTTAACAAATAATACTAGAGCTCCCCAAGGTGATACACTAGGTCTGACATACCCTTTATCAAGCAACTCCTGCAATTGGGCCTTCAGCTCTTTCAACTCGATTGGAGCCATTCTGTAGGGTGACCTTGATATTGCTGATGTTCCTTGTATTAGTTCAATAGTGAATTCTATCTCTCTATTTGGTGGCAAACCAGGTAGGTCATCTGGAAATAAATCAAAAAATTCCCTCACCGCTGGTATATTTTCAAGCAAGCTATCAGTGGTTCTAGTATCAATCACATATGCCATATATGCCTCACATCCTCCTTTGATCATCTGAAATGCTTTTATAGCTGAGATTAGACATGTAGGCATAAGTTTTCTTTCACCTAAAAATACAACCTTTTGTTGGTTCGGTGATTCTAAAATTACTTCCATAGTAAAGCAATTCACTATTGCATGGTGTTTAGTTAACCAGTCCATTCCCAATATCACATCAAATTCATATATTGGCAATAAAATTAGATCAGCTATTAACTCAACTTTATCAATGCATATCAAGCAATCACGACAGACATTATTCACAACTACTATTGTTCCCAGTGGAGTACTCACATTTATGTCAATCCCTAGAGGCTCATATTTTTTATGCAATTTAGATGCCATATGCAATGATATAAATGAATGAGTGGAGTCTGGGTCAATCAATGCATATGCTAACATATCATAAATGTAAATATTACCAGTGACTACTTCGGGAGCATCAACTGCCTCCTGTCTAGTCATGGCAAACAACCTGGCCTGAGTAGGGGGCCTAGAACTCTAACCTTCAGATCTGGTCACTACTCTACCTGTCATACCGGTTCTGTGTCTACCTTTGCCTCTGCCTTGCGTTCCACTAATAGGGTAGACCCTTGGTGCCTCAAATGTAGTCTCAGATACTACTCTACAACTACTGGTCTCTGCTATTTTGGCTCTATCCAGATAGTCTCTATACATGTGCTCCATCAACCCACAGAAATAACATGCTCCTATGAGCTTTCTGCATTCGCCCGTATGTTATCTATCACAATGAGTACATATAGGCCTCTATTCAACATATTGGTTCTGCCCTCTGCCTAGGTAAAAGGAAGTCATAGCGCGACCCCTAGAGCTTGAGTATCTACCTCTATCACCAGACTGTACTGGCATAAATCTACCTCTTTTTCCCGACCATCTGCTAGACTCACCAAAGAACTAACGTGCTGCCCTTTTAATTTGTTGTTCCCCAGCTCCTTTCATTAACTATTCAGCTCTAATTGCAGCATCTCTGAGTTTGGCATAACTATCAAGATGAGAATGCATTCCGATCGGCCTCTCCCTCCTTGGTGAATCATGTCTTATGATGTCCCTAAAATATATATAGAATTATGTCACTATAGAATGTTCAACATGTAGGATGCATATGTTATCATGCTCTTATATATATGCATGTTCCCATGGAACGTATCCCTGCTCTGATACCAAAAATGTAACACCACATCTTATACATTTCAGTTCAACATATCCCTGTATCAAATAATCACACATAGCATACTAGAAAGGAAAAATACCCTATTAACAATGGTAGTACAATTTTTTATATCCTGTAATATCATTCAATGACTTTGCAAGTCAACTTTGAGGCTTTCGCCACAATGTGATATATCACATATATTAAATGACTTTGCATCTTATCTGATGTAACGTACATATATCACATATATACTTCATATGTCATGCATATACCTTGCATATGCTACAGATATACAATGTATATATATCACATATGTCAAACATATACCTCAAACATACCATAAGTATACCACTTATATGTACCACAAACGTCATAAATTATCCATCATCATATTATCGAGGAAAAATCATGACAATCATATTAATCACTTAGCAAGCAACATTCATATGCACTAAAGAATTCAATTGATAATTAGACTCACCTTTCTCCTTTGATTCCGACCCCTAACTTATTGTCTATCCAATTCTTCTAGGTCTCCAATATGTTGTGAGCCTAATATGAAAACATAATCGATTAACTCATGATTAGGGAGACCTAATGTGGCTTAAACAAATTAATATGCATTGTTCATATCAATAGCTAAGATATTTCCTATGAGGCAGTGTGACCTTATGAGACTATATAGCCTACAAATTTCTCTATACTTGACCAATTAATATGATTCTTACTTCTAATTTAAATTAACATATAATTATATAACATATTAAAATTTCAAACCAATTGGATCATTGTACAATATTTGGTGCAATTTCTAAGTGTGTTCTATTTTCTGCCCTGTTTTCTGCCCCTGGCCAGTTTCAGGGTACCAACTTGGGTTCATCATAACTTATAATATATAAGTCCTATTTCAATGAAACTTTAAATAAACTTATATGGGTTCACATGGAACATTTTTCAGGTTTACAAATTTTATCAATTATGTCTCTAAGGTCTTCAAATTATAAGAAACATTGCACTGGTCCATAACAGAGTTGGTTTCTGGACTAGTATGACTTACAAAGGCCATATCTTAGTCTATACACAACATATTAAGCTGAAATTTGTCCCTATATTTAGATAATACATATACCTATAACTTTTAGGCTTTGATAAGTTATCAAATTAGCCAAAAAAATTACTAGATATGCCCAGGGCACTAAGCAGGCAGTTCAAATCATAGAACAGTCATGGTTCTATTCACCATAACTGAAACTTTACAAGACATATCAACCTGAAATTTGGTATAAAGATACATAACACATATATCTACAATGTGTATGTTTTTAGATACTTCAAATAATGACTTTATCATATTCAAAACTAATAAACATAGTGGCTAACTCACTTAGGGTTTACATCCATACCAGTTTTAGTAGAGAGAAAATTTCTCTTCCTATGCACCAACTCTTGCAAAACGGTTTACATATCCATAAATCTTAGATATAAAGGAACAACTTTCATGTTTTTAACTTTTCTAGATTCGATCTCTAAGATCATCAAAACTATGGCACAATACAGTGCCTATTTATGAACCCTAAACACCATAATCAAGATTAACATAAAAATAAATATTTACTCACCTATAATCAATCTTGGCTAATCTTGTTTCTACAATTTTTGGAGTGAAAGAGAGAATAAAAGGTGGCTGAAACTTCAAATAAAATGGGTTGTTGCAAAGAAGAAGAAGATGAAAAGGAATGAAGATAATGGCAACCTAATAAGTTAAAAGCTACCACCATGTTGTCTTCCCTTTTTTCCATCCATCCCTTTTCCTTTTTTATTTTTTTTTTATTTTTCTGACTTTTATTTTTATTTTTTTAATTATTGTTATTATTATTATACAAATCAACACAATATGCAATTTAATCTTAATCTAGTCATTTTGCTTACTTTAATTTAGTCACCTTATTCAATTTATTTCTAATACTTTGTTATCCTTATTTAGGTTATAAGTACACACGTGGGACTCGATACAATTGCCAAATACTAGGACACATAGCTAGTGCATGTCATAAACTTGTTTCTAAGAAAATATGTATGAAATGCACGTCTTCAATTGGATTATATGGAAGATGCACATGTTCAAATGAAATGCATGTGGATATGCATGTGGGGAAGGTTAAGGATGTTACACCATATGAAGTTTAAACTTTTTCAAATGGATGTCAAAAGTGCCTTCTTAAATGGTTTTATAGAAGAGGAAGTATTTGTGGAACAACCTCCGAGTTTTGAAAGCCATAATTTGCCTAATCATGTTTTTAAACTTTCAAAAGCCTTATATGGGTTGAAACAAGCTCCAAGAGCTTGGTATTAAAGACTAAGTTATTTTCTTTTAGAAAATAATTTTTCAAAAGGACATGTTGATACAACCTTGTTTATTAAAAACATAAGAATTACATTTTAATTGTAACACCACATCTTATACATTTGAGTTCAACCTATCCCTGTATCAATTAATCACATATAGCATGTTGGAAACACAAAATATCCTGTTAATAATGGTAGTAAATTTTTTTTCATATCATGTAATCTCATTCAATGACTCTACAAGTCAACACTGAGGCTTTCGCCACAATACGATATATCACATATATTAAAACATAAACTTTACACATAAGTATTTACGAGTTGATTTCGCTTATACATTTTTAAAACCCATTCCAAATTGACTGTACATATTCAACCATATAAATACAAAATGTAGATGACAAATTTTTATGCTTGTGTAGAATGCAAGGAGAGAGAGTGATGAGGCTCGACCAGTGACCTGTGCTCCATGTCTTCTATACACTACTTAAAATGAGCTATCACTTTTCTTTACCTGAAAAATGATGCAAATTGATGAGTTACGACTCAGTGAGAATAACCATCAAATGAGCTCTAAAGTACCGAACAACTCATAGTAATAAATCACAAATGTGAACATTTGCCATGTGAACATTTGCCCAGGGTTTCCATGTGAACATTTTCCATGTGAACATTTTCCATGTGAACATTTGCATTTGCTAGCTAGCTTGATCATTTGTTTCATTTGCACATTTGTTGGGCCATAGGCCTCTTCTTTTACTTTACAATATTGATTAACTAGTCACAGTGCCTTTTTAGTCCATATGCATATGCACTTGTATTTAAGCATTCATCAACCATTGCATCTTTATCATATACAACATACATATATTCCATATTACCTCATATGTCACATATATACCTTGCATATACTATACATATACCATGCATATATATCACATATGTCAAACATATTCCTCAAATATACCATACGTATACCATTTATATGACCACAATGTCACAAATTATCCATCATTACATTATCAAGGACCAATCATGACAATCATATGAATCACATAGCAAGCAACATTCATTTGCACTAAAGAATTCAATTGATAATTAGACTCACCGTTCTCCTTTGATTCCAACCCTTAACTTATTGTCTACCCCCTTCTTGTATATCTCCAATATATTGCAAGCCTAATATGAAAACATAATCGATTAACTCATGCTTAGGGAGACTTAATGTGGTTTAAACAAATTAATATGCATTGTTCATATCAATAGTTAAGATTTTTCCTATGAGGCAGTATGATCTTATGGGACTGTTTAGCCTATAACTTTTTCTATAATTGACCAATTAATCTGATTCTTATTCCTAATTCAAATTAACATATAATTATATAACATATTAAAATTTCAGACCAATTGGATCATTATACAATATTTGGTGGAATTGCTAAGTGTGTTCTGTTTTCTGCCTTTAGGCAGTTTAAGGGTACCCACTTTGGTTCATCATAACTTATTATCTATAAGACCTATTTTAATAAAAATTTATAGACACTTATATGGGTTCATATGGAACATTTTTCATGTTTTCAACTTTTATCAATTATGTCTCTAAGGTCTTCAAATTATAACAAACATTTTACAGGTGTATAATAGAATTGGCTTCCGGACCAGTATGAATTCAAAAGGACATAACTTAGTCTATACATAACCAATTAAGATGAAATTAGTACCCAAATTTAGCTAAGACATACCTATAACTTTTATATTTTGACAATTTACAGAATCTAGCTCTAACGAGCTCAAATGGGCCAAACAAATTGCTAGATCTGCCCAAGGCACTCAGTTGGCAGTTCAAGTCATGGAACAGTCATGGTTCCATTCACCATAACTCAAAATATACAAGTCATATGAAGAATAAGTTGGGCTGGAGAAGAAGGCAGAAATGGGGAAGGAAGATGAAAATAAAGCCAACTTGTTTTTTTGTCCTTTTCTCTTTTTCTCTTCTTCTCTTCTCATTTCTCTTTTCTCTTCTCTTCTATTTCTCTTTTGTGTCATTTTCATTTTATTTTTTTTTATATTATTATTATTATTATTTACATATATTTATAATTCCACTAATTCACACAATAATACAGCTTAATCATTTGGCCCGATTTAACTAAATTAACAATGTAAATGTTTACTAATCTTAATCTAATCATTTTTCTTACTTTAATTTAGTCACCTTATTCAATTTATTTCTAATGCTTTGTTATCATTATTTAGGTTATAAGGATGCACGTGTGACTCGATACAATTGTCAAATACTAGGACACGTAGCTAGTGCATGCCATGAACTTGTTTCTAAGAAAATATGTATGAAATGCACGTGTTCAATTGGATTATATGGAAGATGCATATGTTCAAATGACATGCATGTGGGTATGCATGTGGGGAAGGTCAAGGATGTTACATTAATTGTTCAAATTTATGTTGATGATATCATATTTGGGTATACTAATGAATAGCTTTTGCCAAGAATTTGCTAAGTGCATGACTAGGGAATTTGACATGAGCATGATGGGCAAACTTAAGTTCTTCCTGGGTCTACAAATCAAGCAAAGTAATGAGGGCATATTCATTAACCAATCGCAGTACACCAAATAGTTAATCAAGAAATTTGGAATGGAAGGTTGCAAAAATGCTAAGACTCCTACAAGCACATGAACAAAATTGGACAAAGATGAAAAGGGGAAGAGCATAAATGAAAAGCTCTATAGAGGTATGATCAGATCACTTTTATACATTACTGCCTCTAGGCCTGATATAATGTTTAGTGCATGCTTATGTGCAAGATTTCAATCTTGTTCTAAGGAATCACATTTGAATGCTGTAAAAAGGATTTTAAAATGCTTAAATGGCACATTGCATCTAGTCTTATGGTATCCCAAAAATTCATTTTTCCTTATAATAGGATATTCAAATATAGATTATGCTGGTAGTCTTTTGGATAGAAAGAGTACCTCAGGCATTTGTCACTTTATTGGTGAATGCCTAGTTTCTTGGTTTAGCAAGAAATAAATTTCGGTTGCCTTATCTGCTGCTGAAGCAGAATATGTGGCAGCAGGGTGTTGTTGCACTCAAATCCTATGGATGAGATAATAACTTAAGGACTATGATCATAGTTTGGACCATATACCCGTCAAATGTGACAACACTAGTGCCATTAACCTATCTAAGAATCTCATTCCACATTCTAGAAGTAAGCATATTGATATTAGACATCATTCTCTTAGAAATCTTGTTCAATATGGATATATCGTGTTAGAATTTATTGATACAAATAATCAATTGGTAGATATTTTTACCAAATCTCTTAATGAAGAAAGTTTTTGTTTTATAAGAAGAGTGCTTAGTATGCTTAATGGATCAACATTGTCTTAATTAATTATTTATGCCAATGTTGTGTGAACCTTGAATGTTATTTCCTTCATATGATGCATTTTACATGATTTATTTTATGGTATGAAGTTGTTAACATGATAAATATATGTGTTTTAAGGCATAAAAACTTTTTAGAAATCTTCTATTCTTGTTTTAGACTAAGTTTTATTTTTTGAAAATTTGAGATGGTTCACACCCGTGAAATATATTCACGGCAATGAACATAGATGGCAAACAATTCTAGTAGCTTCCATGCTTTGCTTCACGACTTGTTTCACGGGTATAAGTAGTGAAAACTAAGTTTCACGCCTGAGACTCTATTTGTCACACCCATGAAAAGCTTTCTTCACGCCTATGACATATATTCATGGTCGTGAACAAAGACAGCAAAAAATTCCAGAACCATTCATGCTTTGTTTCACGACTTGCCTCACAGGAAAAGGTAGTGAAGACTAAGCTTCATGCCCGTGAAAATATTTTTCACACCCGTGAAAAGCCTTCTTCATGCCCATGACTATTTAATGTCACGACCGTGGCTCATTTCACCTTTTTTTCACGGCTAAAGCGCCGCTACAACAAATCGTGACCCCAATGATTCATGCCTATGACTAGTTATTCATGGCCGTGAAGCTATCGACTATAAAAGGAGATTTTCTGTATTTTCTCATTTCCATCTCTCTAAATTTCGGCATTTAACACACTCATTCAATATTTCTCACAAAATCCGGCCTCCTCACTTACTTTTCCCTCTATAAAACCCTCTCAAACCCTTTTCTCTTTAAAGAATCACAATTTTCTTAAAGGTTTTCAACCTTATTTTGCAAATTTCTTCTTTTCTGTGTCAAAAATGGAATATGGTTCATCCAAGGGCACTAGAAAGAAATCACATGCTCCTAATGCTACACTGATTTCCTACTCAACATCATTCTGGACCATTGCCATATGTGCTATGTCGTTCTCACAAAATGACCTCTGTTATCACAACGATCCTTTGAGTGGAGCTGTATCAAGACACTTGGTCTTGAAACAAGCATGATCGAATAACTACAGGCTTGTCACCTCCGAGAGTTTATGGACATCTACCGTCCAATGCTAAGGGAACCCACTCTCGAGTTCCTTAGCACGTTGCAGGTCTCACCCACTAGCATCGTCAAATTCCAGTTATGCAAGCATGCTAGAACTCTCACTGCAATAGAATTTTGCACCATTTTCAAGCTCGCTTCCAATGGCATCTTCAATGGTGCTATTAGAAAGTTGAAGCTCTTTTTATTGGAAATGACATGAAGAGGACTGTTCGGAGCCCTTTTCATGATGCTTCGTAAATCACCTCCTCTCCATCGCAACGAAGTCGTCAGGAGATATTTTGATTGGTGGATATATGACACACCTTTCCATTGAGCTAGGTTATTTCAACCTCAACAAACACATCTACACTCTCATTCTAGAACATCCATGAGACCGACTCGATGTCGAGTCATTTACAAAAATAGGAGTAGCTTTCCATATTCTTCATGAAGGAAACGTCTACTACCATTTCACCACTATAGCTGGTGAAATTGATTGGGAGGATAATGACTCTGAAGCTTTGAAAGTTGGCATCTAGGCTGCCCAGCAACGAAAGTGGGCTCGTGATGAGACAACGACACTGGCGGCAGCTGAGGATGTTGGTAAGACATCAGCCTCTTCCACATCCACTTTGGCACAGTATGTTGTTGATCTTCTAGCAGCTCGCCTTCACATGATGCAGGCTTTGTAATACCTAATAATTTAGGCAACGATCGCGATTGACCGAAATCTAGTGCTCCAAACCGATCAGGGTCTAAATTCGAACATGAAAGAAAAAAATTAAAATGATATTAAAATATGAGAAACACATTTTGGATATTATTAATTGAGAAGTTTGAAGATCGGAAATAAAATTTGAAAAATAATAACGAAATTGGAAATTGCAGTGTTTTTGGCATAGATATTTTAAGAAGGCATAAAAATGGAATATTCTTTATCTAAGGAAAGGAATATTATTTTAATTAAAATAAAGTAAGAGTGATTTAAATTAATGGACCAATGAGGGACAAGATTATCTAATTGATCCTAACCACCCACCTAATCCAACTATAAAAAGTCAAACTCTACCTTTTTGGTCATTATTCTTATTCTTTCTCATCTAACCAAATAAAACTCTCTCCCTTTCTTCTCCTTGTAGTCGTTACCTCCCTCCCCCCTAGTTCTTCTTTTTCTTTCTTCAATTAAAGCTAAAGTTAGATGGTAAAAGTTGGATTAAGGCAAGATCATCAAGAAAGTATGCAAAGTGAGCATAACCAAGGAAAAGGAAGGAAACAAAGA
Organism: Triadica sebifera; assembly: GCA_023653625.1. Classification (NCBI taxonomy): domain Eukaryota; kingdom Viridiplantae; phylum Streptophyta; class Magnoliopsida; order Malpighiales; family Euphorbiaceae; genus Triadica; species Triadica sebifera. The sequence goes on along the minus strand of CM042896.1, from coordinate 476,730 downwards.
AGAGAAAAAGAAAATAAATATTTTAGTTATTTTGAAGATCTTCAAAGGTGAGGTAAGATTTTCAATCTTCTCACTTTTCTCTTTCTCTTTTCTTTGATTTTGGGGTGAGTTACCATTAAGGGTGGTAAGTTAGAGGTATTATTATGTTAATGATGATTAAGGGTGGATTAGTGTGAAAATTATTGTTAGGCCAATGAGGTGAAAAATCTTTGAACCAAAATCAAAGAGGAAGTAAGGGCAAGGAGAAAGCTAGCTAGGAAGAAGAGAAAAGTGAAAAAAGTGAATTTTTGAGGTATGTACATTTGGCAAAAATTAAATATAGAAAAATGTTGATTTTTATTTTGTGATGTTTGTGAAATTGTGTATTAAATTCTGGAAATTTGATTGAGTGATAAATTGGTTATTAAATGATGCCATGAATGTCAAAATAAAAATTAGAATATGAGGTTGATGCATGAAAATGTAAATTGTAGGAATTAATTGAAGTGCTGGAAAATTCATCTTATGAACACTGTCTATTTCTCTGGTCATTACTTGAGTTGTGAAAATGCGTTGTGAGTGATTCTTATTGGATTGGAAAGTTAGGAAATAGGACTTAAATTTTTATTTAGAATATTAGACTTGAATATGTCAACAATTAGGTGAAAAATGGACTCAAAGTTTGAACTAGAAATTTGTCCAATAAAATACTAGCAGATTGGAATGAACGTATCTTAGAGAAAAATTAATAACTTTTACTAAACAAATTTGGTTTAATATGATTCTATTTGAGAATTAAAGATAAGAAATGTACCTACATTTTGTTAAATGACCACTTGTCCAAATTCCATCTAAAAATGGATGACAAATACAGGGCAATATAAGGCAGAAATGTTGTCCATAATAGGGCAGCTTGCATATATGTATTGATTGTGAAATTTTGTGATGGAAAAATATATTATTTGATTTTTCTTATATATGAGGTTGTAAAATATTTAATGGGAATTTTTGCATTTATATGGAATTTATATTAGTGTTACCTACATAATTTATGTAAATAATAATAAACGTAACAAATATAATTAAACCCTATAATATCTAGTCGAGAACTAGAAATTAGGATAAGTTGGCATGCCAATAAAAGGGTAGAAATATAGGCATTAAAAAATAGTGCTGAGATTTAATTTACGTAGGCACTAAAAATAGTAGTGAATTGAAATTACGTGGGCACTAAAAAATAGTGTTGCTGAGTTTGAAATTATGTAGGTACCAAAAAGGTGTTAAGTTGTTATTAAAAATGTAGACGTTAAACGCCGAATTATAAAAAATTATGTAGGCATCGAGTATACTGCCGGAGAACAAAAAATCTATATCCAGTGTTTAGTTCCGGTTTAAGATATCGTGGGCTATCAAATAAATAGTAAAAAAAAATGTAAATCATTAAATTGATATTTTAAATTGTATATCTTGTATTGTTAAACAATTTCAAGCATGCTTAATGAATGAAATGTTATAATTGATGAATTATATATTTTTGCATACCAAAAATATTTTAATATTATTTGAATATTTGGCATGCTTAGTAAATTAATTGTACTTTCTAAAGTTTTATTTTGGAAATATTTGCATAATTATTGGATAATTTTCAAATGTACCACTAAGCTAGAGCTTATTGCATGTGTTTCACGCGTAGATAAATCGACGTAGCTGTTACGTTAGGGAGACTGAAGATAAGCGTAACCCCAAGATCAGATTGCAGCAGTTTATTTTCTTTTTGTATATTTCGGAAATAGTATTGTAAAAATTAAATTTTAAGGATTTTTTTTATGTAAATTTGTTGCATGTAGGATTTATAAGGATTGGAATTTGTAATTAGTATATATTTGGTATTATTGTAAATATATTTCTAAATATTATGGTTTAATGAATGAGTTCTTTTAAATCAAAATATTTATGTAACTAGTTACATACTTAAATCATATAAAAAAAGAGAAGAAAATAAATATGACATTAAATATTTCGCTAATAATAAACTTTTAAAAAATAAATAAATAAAATACAATAATTTGAGAATTGATTATTTTTACAAAAATGAGTTTTGTAGCACTTCCATGCACTATTAACAATTAGTAAGGTAAGGGAGTGCTATAGGCTTCCATCGATGAGAGGTTAGAGAACCTCAAAGACTTTATCGAGTCTCGTATGGAAAGCCTCGAGGTGAAGGTAGCATGCCTTTGGGATGATTTGTCAGGCTTTAAGCCTACTTAGAGTCCTAGTTATCTTCTAGTAGCTTTACCTTTATTGTACTAGGACTTTATATTTGTGCATTTTTTATTTTCATGTAATCTTTGTCACCTTTAAATCTTTAATACAACTATGTTATTAAAATTTCAATCTTTTTGCTGGTGACAAAGTGGGAGAAACAAGCAAATATGTGGACAATATATGTCAATTGGAGAAACAACATATATGTGTTCAAAAGCACATATTACTAGATTATTTGTCCTAGTATGAGTATGCAATATGCAATGTATGGTTATAAATTTTATTTCAATTGATGATATGCATAAGTTATACATCACATCAACCTCACATATACCTTGCAACTTGAACTTATTTGAATGCATAAGATATACTAAACATATATCTCACATATACTTTGAATACACTTGTTTACTTTTATTTGATGAGATATACTTAAGATATACCTTGCATATACCTTATTAGTTTGCAAATACCTTTGTTATATTTCTTTCAAATCTTGCACTTTATTATTTTATCTTAAACACCTTTTGAGGAGGAGACTTCTCAAAAGCACATATTGCTAGATTATTTGTCACCTTAAAAAAAAAGGGGAGATTGTTCAACCTTGAGGGGTATTTCCGTCATTTTGATGATAACAAACAAAATAGCAATAATGTATTTAACAATGTTTGTGTTCTAAGTGTGTTAAACATGATCTACTTTGATTAGAATATGAAGCAAGATTGAAACACAACTTTTGAAGATAATAATTAAAAAAATAGCAAAGTCACGCTCGTGACTACTAATGTCATGTCCGTGAATATAGTTAGGCACCAACTTTCCACCATTCAATGTTCACGGCCATGAAGGATCAAACCAACCTTGAATAATCAAACAAGTCACGCCCATGAAAGATAGTCACGCTTATGACCAAATATGTCCAATTCTTCCAAAGATCTTCACGGCTAGAGTCATCAATTGGACCACGGCTTGGAAGAACATTCACGCCCATGACACATATAGTCATGCCCGTGAACTAAGATAGAGAAACATGTCAAGTGTGAATTAAGAGTTGGTTCAATGAATATTTTCACATTAAATGCACTCAAATGACTATAATTCACAATGGGAGCATAAATGCAAGTCATTTATCAATCCCAACAAAGAAGAGAACCAGAAGAACAACAATTATTTTTTATCTTTAATCTTTGTTATAGCCATTGTGCATCAAGTAATTCTCCACAATCCTCTATTTTCTGTGAAAACCTAATTGTTCATAACTTCTGAGCATTGTAGGTTGGTGAATGTTTCTCATTGTAATCAATTACTCAAAATTGTGTTTGAGTATATTTGGTTAAGAGTGAAATACTTTTAAGGGTTTATTGTGTGAGCGATAAAACACAAGGAATTGGTTATTGTGTGAGCCATTGAAAAACACAAGGGAATTTCAGGGTTAGGTGTTAGCCGTTGAGAGAAACACCATAGTTGGGAGTGAGCTTGAAAAACTCCATTGTAACACTTAGTGTGCTAGTGAAACACCAAATTGAGATTGGGGAAAGGAGTAGGGTTTATTAATACTCGAACAACTATAAATCTTGTGTGTGATATCTTTCCTTCCTTACTTTACTTTATTCTGCATTTTTAATTATGCAAATATTTATTTGCTAACCAATTCAAGCCCCTTATTGGTTCATTGTCTGGGCAACAATTTCCATTAATAGTTAAATGAAAACTTTTCTATTTAAACAAAAAACAAAAAAAAATATTATTTATTAAAACTAGAACATAATAAAAATTGTCTAATTCTAAAACTAGCCCACTTGGGAGTGTGATTACATAAGTTCCTACTGCTAATGTGGTAACTCTTGCTTCATTGCCAGCACATAGGTTTGACTCTCTTTTCTTAAGCTGCCTATTGTTCCATAGGCCTTTCATATCTATGCATATATGAGACCCACATTTGGTATCCAATGCCGATATGTTATTAATAGAAATAGTATTCACCTCAATAACATAAATACTTAAAGTAAAAGGTGCATCCAATGTCTTATCCTTCTTCTTTAATGACTCTAGACAGGCCTTGTAGTTCATCTTCCTTTGGCAACTCTTGCCGTAATAGAAGTAATTCCCTTTTTGTGTCGTCTCTATGCCTTTCTTCCTCATCATCAATATACGTTGCATTGGAGGTGTCCCCTCTACCATCTTAGAGCTAAAGAGCAATTTAGATATCTCATATCATTCAGTTCGAGCTTGCTCATCAAAAAGCTTCATTAGATGATACACAATGGTATTTGCATCCACAATCTTAGGCTACTTTTAAAGCTTGAAAGACATAGAGGTGAGCATAATGCAACTTGCCAACTCACTATCATCCATATGCTTCTTATATAACAACTATTCATCGATAAATACATCATTAGTAGGAGGGGAAGGAAGCAGTTCTCCTAAGACATAGAGGTGAGCATAATGCAACTTGCCAACTCACTATCATCCATATGCTTCTTATATAACAACTATTCATCGATAAATACATCATTAGTAGGAGGGGAAGGAAGCGGTTCTCCTAAGACATAAGCTATTTTTTTGATTTTGAGAAATATTCTCAAATTCCTTAACCAATTAAGGAAGTTCAGGCAAATCAATTTATTGGAATCAACAATTGAGCATAAGTTCACGTTTGATGAAATGATTCTAGCAACCTAGATGTAAAGAAAGATCATGTTAGATAATGTCCTAAATGCATGAATATTATTGTTTAATAAACACGCATTATAACTCCCATTAGAACCTGTTGGAAGCTCTCCTAATGGGTCAATATCCACCATCACTAAGAATGACCTTGGGTTTGCCCAACAAGCCATCTTAGGTCAATTGCTAGGTATCTCATACAAATTTCATCAAAATATGGAACTACTAAATCATTGGGCTATCAACTCTTGCTATGTGCACACCTCATGTACACTTACCCAATAGTACCTCTAATTCACATTGACCTTGGGTTTGCCCACCAAGCCAATGTAACTAGTTAAATCTGACCCATTAATCATGAAATCATATTTCAATGGTTTGAACATATTCTTATCGAACGGGATTGGGTTTTCCCAACAACCCAAACTCTAAAAGAACTTTGGTTCTTGCCATATTAATGGTAGGCATTGGCTTCAATATAATTTAAGAGAAATTTATTTATTTAGGTCTCATCATAGTAATTCGACTTGCATAATATATCTATTCATCACATATAGATGTATAAGATAATTACAATAACTATATGATCATGATTATGGACATAATCTAACATCAATCTTTTGAGCCATGAAAGGATTGACTAAGTCTCACCCAGGTAGATGTATGAAATTACAACACCAAAATAGAAAACAAATTTCTATTCGAATGCTCCTTTGTTTTTAGCACCATCTCCTTGGCTTCTTTATCCTTTACATTTCAATTATATTTTAATCCTATGTAATATAATTACATCAATTCTTCATAAGAAAACCTTAAATTACATTTGAGGGCAGTAAGATGCGAAGAAAAATACAATAGAGAGAAAAGAGAAGGTAGGGACTCGCAGGCCCTATTTAACAAAAACAAAATTCCATGCATGATCAATCTCATTGGTCAAGTCCATAGTCATACCATCATTCCATTCCATACACCCTTATCATGCATTCTCTAATGCATAATTAAAGGTAATCTATTAAACTAACAATTTAGGTTCCCTTTGTTTCAACTCTTGAAACATTATTGTGATTGTTTGGCCTTTAGTGAAATTCATCATATATCCATTATTTAATCTCATTAAATAATCATATGAACATTTAGAAACACTTTCTAAAAGGAAATTATGCAAATTAGGCATAAATTTGATCATATAAAAAAGTTTCTTAAAATTGCCTACTTTTCCAACTAGGTTATTACCAACTTAATGCATTCAATAATTAAATCCGAATTTAATAATTAAATCTCATTTAATATTAAATCAAAATATGAAAAGTAGTTAATTCATATTTAAATTTTCTTAATTAATTATTAGCTTGATGCCAAATAGGATTAAACAATCCTAGTTACAATTTGCATACTAGAATCCGAGTCAAACTAGGACGTTGAAAACCCTTTTCAAACACAAATCTAAAACTTCCCAAAATTTCCAAAATTCATTCTCATCATTATAAGAAAATTGTAATCAGTTTAAATTAATTAAATTTTTTAAATTAATTAATCATTCAATTAGCAACCCAATTACACAAAAATTGCTTAAATTGAATCATACATGAATTAGGATTCTTTAGGAATTTAACCACGAATTTAATTTGACTCCAGCATGCAATTGACATCAAAATAACTACATGACTATCTCATAAACATTAATTAAGGTTCTGATCATCAAGTTACATGTGATTAAATTAAACAACACAAAATAGTCCCATCACATGGTAAGGTTCTCAACCTAGTTACATGTTTTGTTTGTTCTATGATCAAAAACGATTTTTTTCTCATTATAGGTGCTTTCCATAAGGTAAAAAACATTATAAATATATCATAAATATGTTTTATTAATCAAATTAATAAACTAAATTCGAATAGCCCCTTAAACAACTCAATTGGCACAACTAGATTTCATAAACCCTAGAAATTTAGCAACTATGCATAACTTCGAATTTCATGTTTAAATCAAATTTAAACTTTTTAATTATCATCAAAAAAATCTAATATCATCATATTAACAAGTCAATGAAATAAAATTAAAATTTGAGGCAAAACATAATCAAATTCATTTTTAATAAAAGGAGGAAATCCAAGTTGTTCCTTTTCAATCAATCTCATTGATACTTCAATTAAATCTGAATTTAAATTACATATGGTGGCTCTGATACCATTGTTGGATTTTTAAACATGCATCTCATACATGGCATAGACGAAATATAAAAATTTAATCAAAACCGAAACCCAAAGAATGGCCGATGCAATTTAAAATAGGATCATACCATCTAATGGGAGAAGTTGATTACCTTTGTTTGCAACTCTTGATATTCTAAGTTGTGAGCTTTTCCTTCTTTGTTGGATTATAGAAAACCACCCAATCCAAAGCTCATATTTTCTCTAAGAGTATCCATGTAAATGAAGAAAAAGAAAACCTCCAAGCAGATGGGTTGACAAAAATCCGAAATGCTAGCAATGGAAAATTGTCATATGAAAGAGAAAAGGGAGACGAGAAAAATAACATTTATTTTTCATAATAGGGCTGCCACGAAATTGACTCCATAAAAGGAGTGTTTGTACACTTTCTAATCCCTTTTAGTGTTGGAAAAAGAAAAGCCCTAATGGGCCCATTTTTCTAAGGTATAAGGCCCAATGTTGACCAAGTTAACAATCCTAATCCAATTTGGATTTGGCCCATTTTTATAACTCTTATAAAAGGCCAAATTCTCTTTCTTTTTCATTTGGATCTTGTCTAAAACCCATTTTAAATTTTATTCATTCCTTCTATGTGTGTGACCTAATAGGTTTTTTGGTCATGTTGGTAGCTCAAGTCTCGGGAGGAATCCTAATTCAATTAGGATTCTGCAAGTCAAACACTTTTGACCCATAATTGATTTCTATTCATTTTTCCTTGACTTATCAGATCATGAGTAGTGTCTAGTAATACATCATGACCACCTAATTAACCAAAAAGTCAGTGGTTTGACTTTTAACCCTTCCATAGAAAATTACCATGCAATTCACCCTTTCACCAAACTATACCTCATTTGGTTCAAAACATGGATTGCATGTCAATTTCCACTTGACTGACTTCATCACATCTAGTCCAAATGATATTAGCTCGCATCTATGACATTGATTACCCTAATCAGATATGTCTTTGAAAATCTTATTCAAGGCATGTCCTCCTGGGCTAAGAATTTTTAAGTAATGATCTCTACAAGAGGTCATAGGTATACTCTCTTTCTATCAGGAGTGGTGATTCATTTTTTGACTACTCAACTACCTTCAAATACCTCATGCTATATCCAATCACCACCCTATAAGTGACCTTTAAGAGGCAACAAGGAATAGAGTCAAAGTATAGGATTCAGTAACCAAGATAACCTTGAATACCTCAAGTCTAAGGATACTTGCACCATTGCTATGATGGGACTATCACTAACATTGAATAAATATCCATGTGATTATCTCATAGCTGGTCATCCAATATACTTGGCTACTCTAACAAGCATTCACATGTTAACTTTAAACATCTCTTGTATTCAGCTTATGAGATCAGCTGCTTGACCTAGTCAAGGAGTATAACATGTGCTAGTCTATCTGCATTAACAATGTCCCATCTTGAAAATTAATCCTATGAGTAGGGATTATTTAGGTATAAACACAATTACATATGACAGAAATCTCATCATCCAAATGTTATTATGAATTCCTTCATCTTGTGTTACATACTAAGGACTTCATTAAATGGTTTAAGATCTATATAATGAAAATACCTCTTATAAATAATAAATGAGTACATCAAGTGCCTAAGCTGATTGCCTTTAGGGCACCTTTCTAACAATTACCATGTCTAACAGGGTTTGGTTTTTCCTTTCAGCCAAAATATTGTGTTGTGACATGTAAGGTGGAGTCCATTAAGATAATATCCCATTATCCCTAATATAATCTTGAAAATCTTGGCTCAAGTATTCACCTCCTCGATCTGATCGAAGTGTTTTAATTCTTTTACTAAGTTTTTTTTCTACTTCATTTCTGAATTCTTGAACTTTTCAAAGGCTTCATATTTGTATCACATGAGATACACATACCCATATTGTGAGTAATCATCGATAAAAGTAATGAACTAGATGTAACCACCTCTGGAATGTGTGGACATAAGACCACATACATTCAAATGTATTAAGTCTAAAAACCCATTAGTACCTTCACCATTTTCCTTAAAGGTAATTTAGTCATTTTGCCTATTGAGCAATGTAACATCTAGTGATTTAGGCCCTGATTGCGCATAACCGTAGTGGGGTGCACTGATTCAATTGAGTCTAATTTGAACCCATAAAAAATGACTAATAATAATGAAAAATAATTAAAAGTATTATTATCTGGGAATTAAAAAGATTAGTGCTAGAATTGGAAAAAAATACAATTTTCTATGGACAAAATCGGTATTATGGCAAGTATTGGGGAAAAAGTGTGAAGATGGGGGAAATTGTGGTAAATAAGGAATTTCTTACAGTTTAAAATTTAATCAAGATTAATTATGTTACTGAACCAATAAAAATTAGGATTAATTTTAATTAGGGGGACCCACTCCTTAATTTGGGTATAAAAGTCAAAAGATGACAATTCATTCTTCCACTAAAATACTTACCTTCTTCTTTCTCTCTCCCACCCTTTGGCCATGCGCCTTAGTCTCTCCATAAGCCACCATTTTGCTTAAATCCAAGCTTGAAAAATAGAGTAAAAAAATTAGTTTTGAGGGAGGAAAATTCAGAATTAAAGAGTTTGTAACACTCCTTCAACTAGCAACACGTGCCCCGATAAGGGAGTGCTATGCTGACTTCATCGATTAAAATCATCATTTCATATATATATATATATATATATATATATATATATATATATATATATATATATATATATATGAAAATAAAAGAAACTCATATATTAATATTTTTTTCTTTATTTACTATTTATTTACTTTGCAGTGTAAAAGAAATCATAACATGAAAGATAAAATACATTTTTATATAATAACATGTTCTTTACAAAACGTGTTGTTTATTTTACAAATACTATAAAATAAAATTCAAAAGATAATGTACAAAAGTTGTGTGACCCACGGTGGTTGAAATAAGTTGCTCTGCTGGATCAGGTCACCGCTAGCTTTATCTACAATCTTCTATTTATTCTTCACTATATTTGCATGAGAGAAACTCCCACGCTAAGCTCTTGGCTTAGTGGTGCATATAAACAAGGCAATAAACTATTTTATGCACATGCATTGCTATATATCAATTTATGCTCACATCATCTTTCCATGCAAACATACATCTCCTAATATTCTAGCAAATTATCCATATTATAATTCATGATTATTATCCATATCACAATTCATGGTTCCTTACTATTTTTATTTTATTTTATTTTCAATCCTTTTTTATAGCCCACAACACTCAATCATCTTTTTATCCATGTCATAATTCATAATACCATTTTTATTTTGAATAATCCATTTAAGTTCCATAACTTTTTTATTTATGCCCAAAACACCTATGAACCACTGATTAGGATAATGGAGTTGCCATCTAGGCACTTAGGAGTGTCTGGATGGAGAGATATCACATATGGGATTTATAGAGGTTGGGGTATTAACAAACCCAACTCCTCTCCCCAATCTCAATTGGGAGTTTTGCTAACACACTAAGTGTTACAATGGAGTTTTTACAAGCTCACTCCCAACTATGGTGTTTCTCTCAATGGCTAACACCTAACCCAGAAATTTCCTTGTGTTTTAATGGCTCACACAATAAACCAATTCCTTGTGTTTTATGGCTCACACAATAAACCCTTACAAGTGTTTCAATCTTAACCCAATAGACCCAAACTCGCTTGAGTAATAGATTACAATGAAAACACTCACCAACCTATAATGCTCAAAAATTATGAGCAATTAGGTTTTTACAAAGAATAAAGATTTTGTTGAAAATAAATAATACACAATGGCTACAACAAGATTAAAGATCCAAAGTAATTGTTGTTCTTCTTCTTAGGATTCATAAATGACTTGCATTTACACTTCCTATGCAAAATATAGTCGTTTGGGTGCATTTAATGCAAAAATAGTTGTTGAACCAACTCTTAACTTCGCACCTGACATGTTTCTCTGTCCACATTCATGGGCATCACTATATGTGTCATGGTCGTGAATGTTCTTCCAAGTCGTGGTCCAAGTGGTGACTCTGGCCGTGAAGCTCTCTAGAAGAACTTAAAGTGTTTGATCACGGGCATGACTTTATACTTTCACGGGCGTGAATATTCTTCCAAGCCATGGTTCAAATGGTGACTCTAGTAGTGAAGCTCTTTGGAAGAACTTGACATGTTATTTCACGGGTGTGTCTTTCTTTCACGGACGTGACTAATGTGATCATTCACAGTTGGTATGATCCTTCATGGCCATGAACTTTAAATGTTGAAGAGTTGGCGCTAAGTTATATCACGGGCGTGACATAAGTAGTCACAGACGTGACTTTGCTATTTCTTTTTAGTTTGATCTTCAAAAGTTGTCTTTCAGTATTGCATCATATTCTATTCAAGATATATCCTATTCAACAAACTTAGAACACAAGCATTGTTAAATACATTATTGATATTTTATTTGTTAATAACAAAATGACAGAAATACCCCTCAAGGTTCAACAATCTCCCCCTTTTTAATGGTGAAAAATAATCTAGCAATATATGTTTTTGAGAAGTTTGCCCCTCAAAAGATGCTTAAGACAAAAATAATAGAGTGCAAGAATTGAAAGACTTATAATATGGATCTTTGCTAACTAGTTAGGTATATGCGAGGTATATTCAAAGTTTATCAAAGTTGTTTGCTAACTAGTTAGGTATATGCAAGGTATATGTGAGGTATATGTTATATAACACATTTGCATTTTACTACACATTTGCATATATTGCTAGGTTCTCCCCCTTTTGTCGTCAACAAAACAAACCATAAAAAATAAAATGATAATAAGGTAATTAAAATAAAATAAGGAGAAAGATTACAAAGCTTAAAAAATAAATTAAAGTCCTACACCCTAAAAAATAAAACTAATACATGAAAAAACTAGGACTCTAATTAGGCTTCAAGCTTGATAGATCATCTTTAATGAGTGCTACCTCTGCCTTTAGGCTATCCATACGAGATTCTATAACATCCTCAACCTTCCCCACATGCATTTCATTTGAACATATGCATCTTGCATATAATTCAATTGAATACGTGCATTCCATGTATATTGTTATGGGAACAAGTCCATAACACGCACTAGCTACGTATCCTAGTACATTACAATTGTATCGAGTCGTACATGTGTATTTATAATCTAAATGAGGATAAAAATTATTAGAAATAAATGAAATAAGGTGACCAAATTAAAGTATGCAAAATGACTAGATTAAGATTAAATTGCATATTGCGTTGATTTGTGTAATAATAATAAGAATAATTAAGAAATAAAAATAAATAATAATAAAAAAATGAAAATAAAAGTCAAAATAAAAAAGGAAAAAAAAGAAGAGAATGGGATAGATGGAAAAGGGAAAGACAAAATGGTGGTGGTGGCTTTTAACCTATTATGCTGCCATTATCTTCCTTCATTTCCTTATCTTTTTCTTCTTCTTTGCTTCATTTATTCAATCCATTTTCTTTAAAGTTCTAGCCACCTTTTCTTCTCTCTTTAACTCCAAAAATTGCAGCAACAAGATTAGCCAAGAGTGATTATAGGTGAGTGAATATTTATTTTTGTGTTAAGCTTGATTATGTTGTTTAGGATTCATAAATAGGCATTGTTTTGTGCCATCATTTTTCTGATCTTAGAGATCGAATCTAGAAAAGTTTAAACATATAAATTTGTTCATTTATGTCTTAAATTTATGTATATGTAAACATTTTTGCAAGATTTGGTGTATAGGAAGATAAATTTGCTCTGTACTGAAAATGGTCCGGATGTGAACCCTAAGTGAGTTAGCCACAGTGTTTGTTAGTTTTGGAATATGATAAAGCTATTATTTTAAGTATATCAAAACATAAAAGTTGTAGATACATATGTTATGTATCCGTATACCATATTGCAGGTTCATATGTCTTATATATTTGGAGTTATGGTTAATGGAACCATGACTGTTCCATGGATTGAACAGCCTGCTTAGTGACCTGGGCAAATCTAGCAATATTTTTGGCTATTTGGAGCTCTTTAGAGATAGATTCTGTAAATTATAAAAACATAAAATTTATAGGGATATGTATTATCTAAATTTCTATACTAATTTCAGCTTAATATGTTATGTATAGGCTAATTTATGGTCTTTAGAAGTCATATTGGTCCGGAAGCCAATTCTATTATGGACAAGTCAAATGTTTCTTATAATTTGAGGACCATAGAGACATAATTGATAAAATTTTTGAACATAAAAAATGTTCCATTTGAACCCATATAAGTTTTTGTAAAGTTTCATTAAAATATGACTTATATATTATAAGGTATGATGAACCAAATTTGGTACCCTTAAATTGCCTAAGGGCAGAAAACAGGATAGAAAACAGAACACATTTAGAAATTCGACCAAACATTGTAAAATGATCCAATTGGTATGAAATTTTAATATGTTATACAATTATATGTTAATTGGAATTATGAACAAGAATCAGATTAATTGGTCAAGTATAGAAAAAGTTCCAGTCTAAAAAGTCCCATAAGGTCACATTGCCTCATAGGAAAAATCTTAACTATTGATATGAACAATGCATATTAATTTGTTTAAGCCACATTAAGTCTCCCTAATAATGAGCTAATCGATTATGTTTTCATATTAGGCTCACAACATATAGGAGACCCACAAGGAGTGGATATACAATAAGTTAGGGGTCGGAATCAAAGGAGAAAGGTGAGTCTAATTATCAATTGAATTCTTTAGTGCATATGAATGTTGCTTGCTATATGATTCATATGATTGTCATGATTTTCCCTTGATAATATGATGATGGATAATTTGTGACATTTGTGGTACACATAAGTGGTATACTTGTGGTATATTTGAGGTATATGTTTGATATATGTGATATATATACATGGTATATGTATAGTATATGCGAGGTATATGCGTGGCATATGAGGTATATATGTGGTATATGTATGTTATATGTGATAAGATGCAATGGTTAATGAATGCTTAAGTACAATGCATACGCATATAGACTTAAAAGGCATTGTGACTAGTTAATCGATATTGCAAAGCAAAAGAAGAGGCTTATGGCCCAACAAATGTACAAATGAAACAAATGATCAAGCTAGCTAGCAAATGCAAATGTTCACATGAATACCCGAGGCAATGTCTGTTTAACTTAGTCACAACAAAATAAAATAAGCAAAGCATTTGCATAGGTAAAGAGTAATGATTATATGTTTCAACTTTATTGATACTTGTGTGATACTGATGGATGCAATGGAATACATAGTATGTATTGGATTTGTGATTTATTACTATGAGTTATTTGGTACTTAAGAGCTCATTTGATGATTATTCTCATTGAGCCGCAACTCATCAATTTGCATCATTTTTCAGGTAAAGATAAGTGATAGCTCATTTTGAGTAGCGTATAGAAGACATTGAGCATAGGTCACTAGCCAAGCCTCATCACTCTCTCTCTTTGCATTCCACATGAGCATGAAAACATGTCATCTGTATTTTGGATTTATATGGTTGAATATGTATAGTCACTCTAGATTAGTTTTAAAATGTATGAATGGAAGCAACTTGTAATCCTTTAGACGTAAAGTTTAAGTTTTAATATACGTGATATATTATATTGTTGTGAAAACCTCAGTGTTGACTTGCAAAGTCATTAAATGAAATTACAAGATATGAGACTTGCAAAGTCATTGAATGATATTACAGGATATAAAAAAAATTTACTATAATTATTAACAGGATATTTTGGATATTTTGTCTTTCCAGCATGCTATGTGTGATTATTTGATACAGGAATAGGTTTTACTAAAATGCATAAGGTGTGATGTTACATTTTTGGTATCAGAGCAGGGATAGGTTCCATGGGAACATGCATATGCATAAAAGCATGATAACATATGCATCCTACATGTTGAACATTATGTAGTGACATAATTTTATATATATTTTAAGGACATCATAAGACATTATTCAACAAGGAGGGAGAGGCCGACCGAAATGCATTCTCATGAGGCATCACCTCATTTTCATAGAGATCAACCAGTACCAGGAGTTAGGGCTCCAGTGCATGCAACCCAATCATCACATGCAGAAGTGCCCCATGAAAACTAAGAACAGGAATTATATGGTCCTGAAATGTACAAGGAAAGATGTTATGACAAGCTGAGGAAATATGGTGCAACTGATTTCAATGGCACAACAGACCTAGCAGAAGCTGAGACATGGCTGAAAAGGACACAGAGGGTACTGAATATGATGAGATGTACCTCATATGAGAAATTTGATTATGCAGTATCTTTGCTTCAAGGAAATGCCTATGAATGGTGGGAGACAGTCCCTGACAATGATGCACAACCACCGGTTCTGACATGGAATGATTTCCTTTGGGAATTTTAGAATAATTACATGCTTGAGGCAGATAAAGATGAGAAGAGAAAGGAATTCCTAAATTTGAAACAGGGGAACATGTCTGTTGCTGAGTATGAGCTGCAGTTTAACAAACTTTCCCACTATGCCACCTTCATGGTCTCTACTGAAAGAGACAAATGCAAGAAGCTTGAGGAGGGCCTCAAATATAAGATCAGAAACAAAATCACAACTACTGATCTTAATAGTTATGCCAGACTCAGAGCTGCTATAATTAGAGCTTAACGATTAATGAAAGAAGCTAGGGAACAACAAATTAAAAAGGCAGCACGTGAGTTCTTTGGTGAGTCTAGCAGAAGCTCGGGAAAGAGGGGTTGATATATGCCAGCACAGTCTAATAACATAGGTGGATACTCGAGCTCTAGAGGTTGTACTATGGCTTCCTTTTACCTAGGCAAAGGGCAGAGCTAATATGTTGAATAGAGGCCTACTTGTACTCATTATGGTAAACAACATACGAGCGAATGTAGAAGGCTCACAGGAGCATGTTATTTCTATGGATCAATGGAGCACATATATAGAGACTGTCCGGAAAGAGCCAAACTAGCAGAGACTAGTAGAGGCAGAGGAGTATCTGAGACTACTGTTGAGGCACCGAGGGTTTACCCCACGAGTGGGACACAAGGCAGAGGTAAAGGCAGAGGTAGAACCGGTATGACAGGCAGAGGAGTGACCAAATCTAAAGGTCAAAGTTCTAGACCCTCTACATATGCTAGAGTATTTTCCATGACTAGATAGGAGGCAGTTGAGGCTCCCGAAGTAGTCACTGGTAATATTTACCTTTATGATATGTTAGCATATGCATTGATTGACCCAGGCTCCACTCATTCATTTATATCATTGCATATGTCATCTAAACTGCATAAAAAACATGAGCCTCTAGGGATTGACATAAATGCGAGTACTCCACTGGGAATAGTAATAGTTGTGAATAATGTTTGTCATGATTGCTTGATATGCATTGATAAAGCTAAGTTAATAGCTGATCTGATTTTATTGCCAATATATGAAGTTGATGTGATATTGGGAATGGACTAGTTAACTAGACATCATGCAATAGTGAATTGCTTTACTAAGGAAGTAATTTTAGAATTACCGAACCAACCAATGGTTGTATTTTTGGGTGAAAGAAAACTTGAGCCTACATGTCTAGTCTCAGCTGTAAAGGCATTTCAAATGATCAAAGGGGGATGTGAGGCATATTTGGCACATGTGACTGATACTAAAACCATTGATAGTTTGCTTGAAAATATACCAGTGGTAAGGGAATTTAATGATGTATTCCTAGATGATCTACCTGGTTTACCACCAGATAGAGAGATAGAATTCACTATTGAACTAGTACCAGGAACAACACCAATATCAAGGTCACCCTACTGAATGGCCCTAGTTGAGTTGAAAAAACTGAATGTCCAATTGCAGGTGTGGCTTGATAAAGGGTATGTCAAACCTAATGTATCACCTTAGGGAGCTCTAGTATTATTTGTTAAAAAGAAAGATAGAACAATGAGATTGTGCATCGATTATAGGAAACTGAACAAAATGATAGTGAAGAACAAATATTCGTTGCCCAGAATAGATGATTTGTTTGACTAGTTGCAAACAGCCCAAATATTCTCCAAGATTGATATGAAATCAGGCTATTACCAGCTGAAGGTAGCAGAAGGGGATGTTCCAAAGACTTCCTTTCAAACTAGGTATGGACATTATGTTAGAGGAGTGCTCTAAAGGCAATCACCTTTAGCAGTTATTGTAAAAATTTATTTGATTAATAAAAGGCTTCTTCATTAATTTGATGTTTATTTGATATATGAATTGATAAGTGATTTTAAATCAATTAATGAAGTCTTTGAAACATAACATAGCATGAAGGAAATCCTGATGAGATCATGATATTGAGATTCTTATCATGTGTAATTATGTTAGTATCAAGATTATCCCTAGTCATAGGATTAATGAGACGACACATTATTAATCTAGATAGACTAGCACATATTACACTCCTTGATTGGATCGAGTGGTAAATCTCATAATCTATAAACATGAGATGTTTAGAGTTAACATGTAGATGCTTGCTAAGTGTAGCTAAGTACATTGGATGACCAACTATGAGACAATCATATGGATAATCTATTCAAATGTCAATGATAGTCTCATCAAAGCAATAGTGCAAGTATCCTTAGACTTGAGGTACTCAAGGATATCTTGAATATTGATTCTGTATTTTGACACTATTCTTTATTGCCTCAGAGAGGTAGCTCATAGGGTGGTGATTGGATACAGCTTAAGGTATTCCAAGGTAATTGGGTAACCAACAATGGATTCACCACTCTTGATAGAAGGAGTGTATACCCATGGCCTCTTGTCGTGGTCATTACTCAGGAATCTCTGGCCGGAGTGGAAATGTCATAAAGATAGTCTTCAATGACATATCTAATAGAGTAATGAGCCTCAAGGACAAGAACTAACATTACTTGGACTAGACGTGATGTAGTCAGTCTAGTGGGAGTTGACACATGTCCACACTCTGAACCAAGTGGGGTATAGAATGGTGAAAGGAATAATTGCACGGAAATTGTCTATGGAAAGGTTCGTAGTCAAACCATTGACTTTCTAGTCAATTGGGGGTCATGATGTGTTGCTAGATACCGTTCATGACCTGCTTAAATAATTGTTAATTTAAGTGGCTAACATAACTAGGAACCTCATGGTCACACGCATTGAAGATATGAAGAATGAGTAAAATGGCCTTGGATATGATCCAAAATATGAGAGAATTATTTCGGGATGGATCGCGATGAGATCGCACGAAAAAATCGTTCGGGAGGGTCACAAGCCCATACGAGCCTGCACGAGTCGATGTGGGCTACACAGGCTACTGGCCGCCTAGCAGGCGAGCTGGGCTGCCCAGCAGCAGCCCGCAGCAGGCCCAGCGAGCTGCTGCCTCCCACCTGTTGGCCAATGGTAGATTTGGCCTTAATTAGGCCAATTATGGCCAATTACTATTCATTCATTTCCCTTTTCTCCATTTTTGACTTTTCATCTTTTCTTTGAATTTGATTCAAATAGAAAAGATATCAAATGACAAAAAATAGACATGAAAATATTTTTTTGTGAAAAAATATTTTTAAGACAACAAAATTTTCTCAAGAACACTTTCAAATCTAGCACTTTGAATTTGTTTAAACCATTTCTCTTCATAGTTTCTTCTTCATTCTTCACGTGGATTATCATTAGAGACATCTTAGTGTCGATTGTTGTGGTTTGCTACAACCCAACAAAGTGAAGTTTGAAGAACAAATAAGAAATTACAAGGTATAATTTTGAACATTTATATTTATCTAAATTAGTTTTAATGGTACAAGTATGATCTTTTGTTTTGGATTTTAAAAATTTTATTTTTCCACTGTGTTTATGAATATGATTCATTCTTCAAAACCCAACATTGGTATCAGAGTCTCCTTGTATCCATTAAAATTAATTTTAATTGAAAGTGCAATGGGATTGCATGTTTTTGATGATTTTGGTTCAATAGGTTTTGAAAAATTGAAATTAATTTGTAAAATATGTTTTACACATTTTTCTTTCTCTAATATGATCATGGGATTATTAATAATGATTATTTTGATTGAAAAATGATTTGAATGTGATTCCAATAATTAATTTCGGATTTATTTAATTATGAAAATATTATTTAGATATACTGAGAATATGTTTATGCCTCTGGAAGTAACCAATAATTAATTAAAAATTATTTTAATTAATTTTTCAAACAAGCACAAAAACGGGATTGTTTGGCTCAAGAGATTGACTTTAGTATGTCTATAATCATGTCATATAGTTAATGTAACTATCTTTATATATCCATGTGATGAATGTATGATATATAAAAGCATGAAATAATAACTTGATCAGACTTAACAAAGAAATCCCTCACTAAATAAATAATTAAGTCTTACACCTTCCATGAATATGGGGAGAACTAGAGTTATTCTAGAGTTAAGGTTGTTGAGTTGCCTCAAGCTCACTCTATAAGAATATGTTCAATCCATTGAAATTATATTTCACGATTAATGGGTTAGACTTAACTGATATTATAAACTTGTTGGATTTGTATCAAGGTTAATGTGTATTGGAGATGAAGTTGGGTTTGTATACATGAGATGTACGCATATCAAGAGACGATAGCCCAATGTATGTGCACACATCAATAAGTTTATAGCACAAGATTCGATAGTTGCATGAATAATGCAATTGGTATGGATTAGATACCTACCAACCAAACTAAGGATAGCTTGTTGAGTTGCTTCAAGATTATTCTTAGCTAGTTGGATATCGACCCACTAAGAGAACTTCCATATAAGTTCTCTCGAGTTCATAGTGAGGGCTATGGATTCATAATAAAATAGTGGGAGCCATAATCCGATTTATTAAAGACCTAATAAACATGCATTTTATGTATATTCTAACATGTTATATTTTACATCTAGGTTGCTAGAATCATCATCATGACAAGTGTGAATTTGCGATCGCTAATGGAATCAAATAAGTTAACTGGGCCTAAGTTTTTGGATTTGTTAAGGAATCTAAGAATAGTTCTCAAATCCAAAGATATTGGCTATGTCCTAGATGAGGCACTCCCTAATTCCCCTGCTGTTAATGCTTCTGAAGATGTTCAGAAGGCATATCAAAAGCATCTCGATGATAGTGAGATGGCAAGTTGCATTATGCTTGCTTCAATGTCAGCTGAGTTGCAAAAGCAGCATAAGGCTATTGATGCTAATTCCATAGTATACCATCTAAGAGAGCTTCTTAATGAGCAAGCACGTTCTGAAAGGTTCGAAACTTCAAGGTTGCTCTTCCGCACTAAGATGGTTGAGGGGACATCTCTAGTGCAATATGCATTGAAGATGAATGACTATATTGAGAGGTTGGCGACCTTGGGATTTGTGATGGACCACAAATTAAGTATTGACTTAATTCTAACCGGTTTGTCTGATAGTTATTCACATTTTGTGCTTAACTATAGGATAAAGCAAATCTCTACCACTATTTCTGAGCTGATTAACTTGCTTAAAACAGCTGAGCCATCTGTCAAGAAGGACAGTAAGGTTGTGATGTTGGTGGACTCTTCAAGTTCTAAAAGGAAGAACCTTAAGAAGAAGAAGAAGTCTGTGAAGCCTAAGGGAGGTGTAGCCAAGAAGAAGGCCAAGGATATTGCTCCAAAGGGGACATACTTCCATTGTGGCAAGGATGGCCATTGGAAAAGAAACTGTAAGGCTTACTTGGACTCCTTGAAGAAGAAGGCATCTGATGCCCCATCTACTTCAGGTATTTTTGTCATTGAAGTTAATACTGTTTCCGATAATAATATATGGGTATTAGATACCGGTTGTGGCTCACACAAATGCATTGATATGTGGGGCCTAAGGAACAGTAGACAGCCTAATAAGGGAGAGTCAGACCTACGCATTGGAAATGGAGCAAGGGTTGTTGCATTAGCTATAGGAACATATGTATTGATCCTCCTTAGTGGGCTTATATTAAATTTGGATAATTGATATTATGTACCTGCTTTGACTAAAAGCATCACTCTTTTGAGCTAAAAAAACTACCCAAGTAAATCTAGAGTAGTCATCGACGATGACAAAGGCATAGTATTTACCTCCTAAGCTTGCAACTCCAGTAGGTCCAGAAAGATCTAGATGCGAAAGTTGTAGTGGTTTTGAGGTAGTTACAATGTTTTTGGATTTGAGGGATGACTTGTGTTGTTTTCCTCTTTGGCAAGGTTCACATGTCTTGTCTTTTTCAAATTTGACTTTTGGTAGTCTCTTTACCAGCTCTCCTTTGCTGAGGCTTTGAATTAAATCCATGCTTGCATGACCAAGCCTTCTATGCCACAACCAAGATTCATCACTAGTAGACACAAGACACTTAGAGGAAAGGTTAGATATTTTGTGTAAGTCATTTATGTAGGTATTGTCATCTCTACTTCCTTTAAATATCTCTTAGCCATTAATAGAGGTTACAAGACATTCGTTAGAAGTAAAGATTACTTCGTTTCCCTTATCACATAATGGACTTACACTTAACATGTTATGTTTCAAACCATCAACAAGTAAGACATCTTCAATGAAAGTAGAACCATTAATACCAATAGAGCCCATGCCAATTACCTTACTATTAGCATTGTTTCCAAAAGTTACTTTACCTCCATCAATACTTTTGATGTCATTGAATAGTTCTTTGTCTCCGGTCATATGCCTTGAGCATCCACTATCTACTAGCCAAGCATTTTTATTTATTGTGGACTTGAGGCATACGTATAAAATTGCAATTCAAGTATTATTTGTAGGTACCAAAATGATCTTGGGTCCTTGGGGGTTAGCACGTGAAGGTTCCTAATGAGCCTTCCTTATCCAGCAATGTTTATTTATATGACCCAATTTCATACAATAATTACATTGTTTAGCTCTAAATATGCTTTTTGGGCTTACTATGCTTTTAACTACCATTTTTCTATTAGGTAGAGTTTGTGAGCAATGGCATTCACATGCATGATGACTTGGTACTTTCCTAGGTGCATGCTTTTTATACATAAAAGTATGATTGGCCTTTTGAGGATTCCTTCTTAGGCTTACCGACCCTTGATCATTCCTTTTATGCATATAAGATTTAGTGTATGTTGTGCACTTAGCCCTAGGGGTTGTTACTTCTAGTGTGGAGATGTGGGGTTCACTTGACTTAACAAAAGTGGTCTTGAGAGATGAAGATGATGTTCCCTTAAATCTTAAACCATGTCTTATTAAAGGTAGTCTTTGAGACACAATGAGAGTATATAAACTCTCCTTGCCCTTGTGAAATTTTGAAATTGAGTTTCTAAGTTCCTCAACTTCATTTTTCAAAATATTGTTTTCTTTAAGCAAGGATTTAGTTGAGGGTCTTAAGGAGTATTCATCTAATTATTTTTGAAGAGATTCATTAGAAGATTTAAGCTCAAGTTTCTCCTTTTCTAAAACTTCCATTTTGTTTTTCAAACTAGATATGTTATTTTTATAAGTATTGAATTTACTTCTATATTTTTCTAGTTCTAGATTCAATACTTCTATTAAGCTTTGCTCATCATCATCTTCACTATCACTATCATTATCACTACTATCATTATTGAATGATTATGAGTAAAGTGATCCCACCTTATCCGAGACGTGATCCTCTGTAGCCATGAAGCATAGGTTGAACTCTTCACTTTCATTGTCATCTTTTTCGCTTGAAGAGCTTTCATCATCCCATGTGGCTTTGTGACCTTTCTCCCCATTGTCTTTTTGGTATTTTCTCTTGTGCTTCTTGAGCTTTGGACATTCTAGTTTAATATTTCCCTTGTTCCCACACTCATAGCACTTTACCTCCTCTTTATTCCTTTGAGAGTCATTTGAGGAGCATTTGAGATTTCTTTGCTTGAATTTTTAAGAGTTGCCCATTCTCTTTTCAATTATTCTTTTCAGTCTTCTCGAGAGCATTGTTATGTCCTCATTTGCATCATCACTCATTTCTTTATCATCTTCAACTTCTTCTTAAGATTTTGAAGTAGAGGCTCTTAGTGCTTGAGGCTTTCTTTTTTCTAGCTCGGCTTCAAGCTCTCTATCTCTTTTTACGGACATTTCATGTGTTAGAAGTTTGCCAATAAGCACATCGATATTCATGACACTCATGTCTTCATTGGCTTCTTCTATACCAGCAACTCTTGAACCGCAATCTTTGAGAGGAAGACTTCTCAGACTTTTGTTGTTTACATCTTCCAAGCTTAAGTGTTTCCCAAGCTTTCTCATGTCATTTATGATGTCTATAAGATGGTTTTTCATATCGGTGATTGACTCATTGGATTTCATCTTGAAGAGTTTATACTCTGAAGTAAGGAGTTTAATCTTCTTGGATTTAACTTGCTTTGTTCCTTCATAATAAGTTTCCAATGTTATCCGTATGGTATATGCAGTTGGCCAGTGTTGTATTCTGCCACATTCTTTAATGGATAGTGAGCTTGAGAGAATTGTCATTGCCTTTTTGTTTTTGAAATTTGCTCTTCATTGAGGCTCTGTCCAATTATCTCTTGATAGGATTTCTTCTTCACCATCAACTCGTCTTCTGATTGGTGGTGTCCATTCTTTCTGAATGCTATCCTAGACTTCAATTCCCTCACTATCGAGATATGTGTCCATCCGGAGCTTCCAATGAGCATAATTTACTCCATCAAAGTAAGGCTTGGGACTTTGGAATCCTTCATTAACAAACCCTACTCCTCTCCCAAATCTCAATTGGGAGTTTCACTAACACATTAAGTGTTACAATGGAGTTTTACAAGCTCACTCCCAACTATGATGTTTCTATCAATGGATCACACCTAACCTAGAAATCCCTTGTGTTTTAATGGCTCACACAATAAACCAATTCCTTGTGTGTTTTATGGCTCACACAAATAACCCTTACAAGTGTTCTACTCTTAACCCAATATACCCAAACTCACTTGAGTAATAGATCACAAAGAGAAACACTCACAAATCTATAATTCTCAGAAATTATGAGCAAAAAGATTTTTACTGAGAATTAAAGTTTTGTTAAAAGTAAGTAATGCACAAATGGCTACAACAAGATTTTGATTCGAAGTTAATTGTTATTTTCTTATTCTAGATTCATAAATGACTTGCATTTAAACTTCCTTAGCGAATCATAGCTGTTTGGATGCATTTAATGCCAAAATAGCCGTTGCACCACATGTTTTTCTTTCCTCATTCACGGTCGTGAATATTCTTCCAAGCCGTGGTCTAGGTGATGACTCTGATCGTGAAGCATTCTGGAAGGAATTGAAGTGTTTGATCATGGGCATGACTTTATTCTTTCACGTGTCTGAATATCCTTCCAAGTTGTGGTCCAAGTGGTGACTCTGGCTGTGAAGCTCTCTAGAGAAATTTGACATGTTATCTCACGGGCGTTACTATCTTTCACGGGCATGAGTGATATGATCATTCACAGTTGCTATGATTCTTCATGGCCGTGAACTTTAAATATTCGAGAGTTGGTGCTAAGCTACCCCACGGGCATGAAATAAACAGTCATGGGCGTGAACATGCTATTTCTTCATTTTTGACTTTCAAAGTTAGTCTTTCATTCTTTCATCATATTCCATACCCTGTTCAATAAACTTAGAACACAAGTATGTTAAATACATTATTTCTTTTTTATTTGTTTACATCAAAATGAGAAAAATACCCCTCAAGGTTCAACAGTATTTAATATGAAACGCTTGCTTCCAAATACTCTAAAGTATGATATCATGGGCTTTTTTCCATTCCATAACTCAAAATAAGTTTTGTTTAAGAGTGGTCTTTTGAAAACTCGAGTTGAAATATAACATGTAGTGTTGGTGGATTCGGCCCAAAAGTAGGTTGGTAACCCATACTCATTGAGCATTATTCGAGCCATTTCAATTAAAGTTCGATTTTTCCTTTCAACTACCCCATTTTGTTGAGGTGTCCTAGGGGTTGAAAAATTTTGTGAAATATCATGCTCTAGACAAAAGTTTTCAAAGTTTTCATTTTCAAATTCTTTGCCATGCTCACTTCTTATTTTTGAAATAAAGTATCTTTTTTCATGTTGAACTCTCTCAGCAAATAAATTGAGCGTTGGTTTTAAAACAAATGAGCTTAGTAGCACTTCCATATCCTATTAACGATTAGTAGGGTAAAGGAGCGCTACAAGAAGTGGTGGACACTACTATGTTGGACAGAGCTTAGTGAGCGGAAGTTAGAGTCATAGTTGGAAGAGACAAAGAAAAATGCAAAGATCATACAAGAAAGGTTAAAGGCAGTTTCAAACAGACTAAAATCGTATGTGGATTTCAAGAGAAAAGATATAGAGTATAAAGTGGGAGACAAAGTATTTCTTAAAGATTCTCTATGGAAGAAGGTCCTAAGTTTCGAAAAGTAAGGCAAGTTGAGCCCTAGGTTCATTGGACCATATGAGATCTTAGAGTAGATTTGACCAGTCACTTACAAGCTACCTAACATTGGAGTTAAGTAAGATTTACAATATTTTTCATGTCTCCATGTTGAGGAGGTAAAGGTCAAAATCCTTTACACATCATCATAACTAGAAATAAAAAGGTGAGCCCATATCTTTTATATGAAGAAGAATCGGTTGAGATATTAGCTTGAGATGTCAAGAAACTGAGGAACAATGAAGTATCATTAGTCAAAGTCTTACGGAGGAATCATGTAATAGAAGAGACTACATAGGAAACCGAAGAGGTGATGATAACACAGTATGCCTAGTTGTTTCAACATAATGCAACAAGTAATTTTGAGAACAAAATTCTTTTAAAGGGGAGAGAAATGTAATGCCTGCAAAGTACGGTCTAGTGAATAAGATTGATTAAATAAGTTATAAGTGTGTTTAAGGGTTTGGTTATGGGAAAGAGTACGATGAAGTGAAGAATTACGTGTTCACGACCACGACTTAAATGTCATGACTATGAATGATGTTTTGAGATGATTCATGTTGGGTTTTGAAGAATGAATTAGATTCATAAACGCAGCGGAAAAATAAAATTTTGAAAACCCGAAACAAATGATCATACTTGTGTCATTAAAACTAATTTACATAAACATAGAGATTAGAAATTATACCTTGTAATTTCTTATTTGTTATTCAAATCTTCACTTTGTTAGGTTGTAGCTGTTGGGTTTTGAAGAATGAATCATATTCATAAACACAGCAAAAAAATAAAATTTTCAAAACCCGAAACAAAAGATCATACTTGTGCCATTAAAACTAATTTATATAAATATAGAGGTTAGAAATTATACATTGTAATTTCTTATTTGTTCTTCAAATCTTCACTTTGTTATGTTGTAGCAAATCACAACAATCCACATTAGGATGTCTCTAACAATAATCCACACAAAGAATGAAGAAGAAACTATCAAAAGAAATGGTTTGAATAAATTCAAAGTGCTAGCTTCGAAAGTGTTCTTGAGAGAATTTTTGTTGTGTCTTAATATTAATGTTTTCACAAAAAAATATTTTCATGCTTATTTTCTACAATTTGATGTCTTTTTTATTTGAATCAAAGTAAAGAAAAGATGAAACGTCAAAAATGGAGAAAAAGGAAATGAATGAATAGTAATTAGCCATAATTGGCCTAATTAAGGCCAAATTCTGTCGTTGGCCAACGGGAGGGAGAGAACAGTATGCTGCGGGCTGCTGCTGGGCAGGCCAGCTCGCCCACTAGGCGGGCCAGTAGCCTGCCTAGCCTGCGCAGACCCGTGACCCTTCTGAATGATTTTTTTCATGCGATCTCATCGCGATCCATCCCTAAATAATTCTCTCATATTTTGGATCATATCCAATACCATTTTACTCATTCTCCATATCTTCAATGCATGTGACCCATTAGATTCCCGGTTATATTGACCACTTAAATTTATAATTGATTTAAGCAAGTCATGAGCGGTGTCTAGCAACACATCATGACCCCCAATTGACCTGAAAGTCAGTGGTTTGACTGCGAACCTTTCCATAGACAATTTCCGTGCAATTATTCCTTTCACCATTCTATACCCCACTTGGTTCAGAGTATGGACATGTGTAACTTCCACTAGACTGACTATGTCACGTCTAGTCCATATAATATTAGTTCTTTTCCTTGAGGCTCAATACTCTATTAGATATGTCATTGAAGACTATCTTTATAACATTTTCACTCTGGCTAGAGATTCCCGAGTAATGACCATGACAAGAG
Organism: Triadica sebifera; assembly: GCA_023653625.1. Taxonomy (NCBI): domain Eukaryota; kingdom Viridiplantae; phylum Streptophyta; class Magnoliopsida; order Malpighiales; family Euphorbiaceae; genus Triadica; species Triadica sebifera. The sequence goes on along the minus strand of CM042896.1, from coordinate 449,342 downwards.
TCTATGGGTATACACTCCTTCTATCAGGAGTGGTGAATCCTTTGTTGGTTACCCAATTACCTTGAAATACTTCAAGTTATATCCAATCACCACTCTATGAGCAACCTCCCTGAGGCAATAAGGAATAGTGTCAAAATACATAATCAATATTCAAGATATCCTTAAGTACTTCAAGTCTCAAGATACTTGCACCATTGTTGGTCATTAAACTTTGAATATATTATCCATATGATTGTCTCATAGTTGGTCATCCAATGCACTTAGCTACACTTAGCAAGCATCCACATGTTAACTCTAAACATCTTATATTTATAGATTATGAGATCTACTACTCGATCCAATCAAGGAGTGTATAATGTGCTAGTCTGTTCGGATTAATAATGTCCTATCTCATTAATCCTATGACTAGGAATAATTTTGATAATAACATAATTACACATGATAAGAATCTCAATATGTTGATCTCATCATGATTTCCTTCATGTTATGTTATGTATCAAGGAATTCATTAAATGATTTAAGATCACTTATCAATTCATATATCAAATGAACATCAAATTAATGAAAAAACCTTTTTATTTATCAAATAAATTTGTACAATAAGTGTTAAAGGTGATTGCCATTATAGGACTCCTCTAACAGCCGATCGCCTTTGTATTTTATTCCATAGGCGAGTACATGAGAATCATATTTCTTTTGGGGAAGTGGCTTAGTTAAAGGATCAGCAATATTATGATCAGTGGGCACTCTTTCTATATTTACATCATTCCTACCAATGATTTCTCTAATCAAATGGTATCTTCTGAGTAGATGTTTGGATCTCTGATGAGATCGTGGCTCATTTGCTTGCGCAATGGCTCCATTATTATCACAATACAATTGTATTGGATCAATAATGCTTGGAACCACTCCAAGTTCTATAAGTGATTTCTTTATCCAAACTTCTTCCTTTGATGCTTCAGAAGCTACAATGTATTCTGCTTTGGTTTTAGAATCAACAGTCATTTCCTATTCGAAACTCTTCCAACTAACTGCTCCACCATTTAGTATGAATATATAACCTGATTGAGATTTTGAGTCATCCTTGTTAGAATGGAAGTTGGCATTGGTATACCTACTCACAATAAGATCTCCATCTCCATATACCAAGAATACATCCTTAGTTCTTCTTAAGTACTTATGGATATTATTGACAGCCACCCAATGACCCTCACCAAGGTTCGATTGGTATCTGCTCATGACACTCAGAGCATATGATACATCGGGTTTTGAACATATCATATAGCTGAAGCATATGGAATCAAACTCATGTGTGTCCTCTCATCTTGTGTCTTTGGACACAAAGACTTTGAGAGAGTAATCCCTTAGGTCATAGGAATATATCCCCTTTTTGACTGCTCCATGCTTAACCTCTTTGGCATCTTATCTATGTATGTAGACTGTGAAAGACCAAGCAATCTTTTAGATCTATCTCTGTAGATCTTTATCCTTAAAATATAGACTGATTGTAAGGCTGAGACATCATTTTCCATTAACAATATGTCATCTACATATAACACAAGAAATACGATTGCACTCCCACTAACCTTCTTGTAAACACAAGGTTCATCCGGATTTTATAAGAAACCAAACTGTTTTATTGTCTCATCAAACCGAATATTTCAACTCCTGGATGTTTGAAGCTAACATACCTTTTTGCCATCTTCCAACTAACTAATCCATAAATGGATATTTGAAGCTAACATACCTTTTTGCCATCTTTTGATATGAAGCCTTCTAGTTGTGTCATGTACACATCCCCAGTCAGATTTCCATTAAGGAAAGTTGTCTTCACATCCATTTGCCATATCTCATAATCATAATGAGTAGCAATGGTGTTGCCCAGATATTAAGCCAAGAAGGGGGGTTGAATTGGAGTTTTAAAAATTAAACTTTAAGGTACAGAAATAAACAATTAATTTTACAAGGGATAGAGAAAATTTGACACACAGATTTATAGAGGTTCGGGTGTTAACAAACCCTACTCCTCTCCCCAATCGCAATTGGGAGTTTCACTAACACACTAAGTGTTACAATGGAGTTTTACAAGCTCACTCCCAACTATGGTGTTTCTCACAATGGCTCACACCTAACCCAGAAATCCCTTGTGTTTTTAATGGCTCACACAATAACCAATTCCTTGTGTTTTACAGGCTCACACAAACAACCTTCAATTTGTGTTTTACAGGCTCACACAAACAACCTTCACTTTGTGTTTTACAGGCTCACATAAACAACCTTTTAATTTATGTTTTGGAGATTCACACAACTAACCCTTACAAGTGTTCTACTCTTAACCTAGAAATACCCAAAGCTCACTTGAGTAAATATTACAGAGAGAACCACTTATAAATCTTAATTGCTGAAATATGAGGAGCAAAAATATTTTTACAGAGAATATATTTGTTCTCAAAGTATGAAAGTACAAATAGCTTGTAATAAGAATTAAATTCGAAGTATATGCTATTCTTTTGTTTTTCTTATTATTCTCTTGTTCCTTAATGCATAAATGACTTCCATTTATACTCCCATGTGCATTAAATAAGAAACTAGCCGTTGTACCAACCAAAAATCGCGCCTGACATTTTTCTCTCTCATTTGTTCATGGGCGTGACTATGCTTGTCACGGGGGTGACATTTCTTCCCAAGACGTGACTGAAGTGGTGACCTTGATCGTGAAGCTCTCTAGAATGTTTTGACATATTGAGTCACGGGCGTGACATACTCATTCACGGGCGTGACAATCTTCCCAGCCGTGATCCAAGTGGTGACTCTAGTCGTGAAGCTCTCTGGATGAAATTGCATGAATCTTCACGGGGGTGACACCTTTATTCACAGGGGTGACTGAAATGCTTACTTCACGGTTTGTTTTTCCTTCATGGCTGTGAACTTCAAATGTTGGTTTTGGTAACGGTTAGCTTCCTTCACGGGAGTGACTCCTAGAGTCACGACAGTGAACATGCTACTACTTGAATTTTCTCTCAAGGATTATTCTTCCAATTCTCCATTCTTGCTATTTTAATCCATGTCCTGTATAATATACTTACAAAAACAAGTATGTTAAATACAATATTGCTATATTATTTGTTATCATCAAAATGATGGAAGTACCCCTCAAGGTTTAACAATCTCCCCCTTTTTGATGGTGAAAAATAATCTAGCAATATGTGATTTTGAGAAGTCTCCCCCTCAAAATATACTTAGGATAAATATTAAAATGTGCAAGAATAGTAAATAATGATGTATCAATTAATATAGATTTTAAGTATATGCAAGTTATATGAGAAGTATATCCAATACATACCATAATTCCTTTTTAAGACATGAAGTATATGTAAGGTATATTTAAGGTATATCATGGCATATTTATATTTGTAACTTGCTGCAAGGTATACTTAAGGTATATCTAAGGTATATAAAACTCAATTTTCCAATTATATACTTTGCATATGAAATGTTGAATCAAGATTTTTAAACCATTTCAAAGTCAATTCAATTTTAATTATTTGATTCAAAATTCATTTACCTTAATATAAATTGCTAGTTTGATCTTATGTTGCTAGTTTGATACCATTCTGCCTATCATATATTGCCTATCATATATTGCTAGTTTTCTCCCCCTTTTATCATCAATCAAAAAGGATATGAAGATTGAAGTAAACAAAAGCAAATATATATTGCATAAAGGAAAGGATACAAACTAAGTTAAAATATTCAGAAAGGAAATTTAAAAATTTCCTACACAAGCAAACATAAAAATAACAAACAAGCTAAAAACAATCAAATTTAGGCTACACTCTAGCCTATCTCCTAGCCAGACATCCTATCACGAAGCCTAGCTACTTCACCCCAAGGCTGTCCATCCGAGACTCCATTAAGTCTTTGAGATTCTCCAACCTCTCATCCATCGAAGTCTGCAGCTGCTCAAAATGTGGTGCCAAGAGGTCAACCACCTGCTGCGCTAAGGACGGTGTGGAAGCTGAGGACTGTTCGATGTCCTGCTCGACTGCTGGAGGTGCTTCCTCAACCCGAGCCCTCTTTTTCTACTGGACTCCCTGGAGGCCTGCTTTAAAATCCTCTGTGTCATTATCTTCCCAAATAATCTCCTCAGCAATGTTAGTGAAGCGGTAGAAGATATCGTTCTGAAAAATGATTCTGACAGCCGCTCCCATCTTGATGAACGACTCAACATCCAAGATATCTCGAGGATGTGCAGGAATGATGTTGAAGTGATGGTCATCCAGTTTCAAATAATTTAGCTTCACTGCAATATGGGTGACATATGCCCCAATCAAAATATCTCCTGTGGGCTTGGTGGCAATGGAGAGAAGATGGTTAACAAACCATCTGGAAAGTGCCACTGTGACTCCTCTACAAGCCATCTCAAGGAGGAAGAGTTCTGACTTCCTAATTGTTCCATTACTTTCTCCCCTAGCAAATATGCTATAGGTCAGGAACCTATGCAAATATCTATGCACTGGGGCCACAAGATGAGTGCTCTTTGTCTTCTTCACGTCCCAGCTATAATTATAGCCAAAATGTGTCCAGGCTAGAAGGGCAGAGAATTCTACCTCAGTATCATTCAGGATGCCATCAGATGGTAGATTGAACAATTCTCCAAAAGCGATGGCGCTGAGGGTGTTAGGATTATTACAGAATTTGAATTTCACCACTCCAGTAGGTAAAACCTGCAAGGTGCTGAGGAATTCCAATGTTGGCTCCTTCAAAGTTGGCTGATGAATTTCAACAAAATCTCTGAGATGACAGGCTTGTAGTTGCTCTGTCATAGCCGTCTCAAGCCCGAGACTTCGAACTGTCTGCCAATCGAAGGACCTTGATGACAAAAGAGGTCTCTTCTTCAAAGTTGCATACCGAGGATGGCAATTCTCCGGAATGTGGTTCATGAGGTAATCTGCATACCTCTTAGGTGCATGGGACTTCTTTCTCTTTCCCTTGGATGAAGTAGATTCCATATTTGAAGAAATTTGTTGTTGATGGAGTTGAAAATAATTTTGACAGAAAATTTGATGTAAAACCCTAGAAATGTATGATTTCTGATGAAGATTCGAACTTTTGGTGGTATTTATAGTGAAATTTCAAGTCTTTGGCGTCAGAATCTTCAATGTCTCAATGAATGAGAGTAACTGAGAGCAGTTTTGGGACATTAGGAGTTGAAATGAAGGTTGTAACCGGCTGTTCTCTTATATATTCGATACATTCACGGGCGTGAATTATGGTGTCACGAGCGTGAATGGTCGTGTTCACGGTTTGCTGAAAGAGTGTTTCACCTGTGAATGAAGACGTGAATAAGTTCACGGGAGTGAAAATTCATCACGGGCGTGAATGTCTCTTTTCACGGGCGTGACTCAAGCCGTGAAAATAAGTTTCACCACTTGAAGCCGGGAATCATGTCGTGAACGACACTGCCTCTTTAGGTCATTTAAGTCACAGGCGTGAATATATGTCACGGGCGTGACTCCCCTAAAATTTTCATTAAATTAAAATTAAGTCCTACAACAAGACTAAATCATTTCAACAAAAATTCTACTTCTTAAAACGTGAATTCTCATCAAAATTTCTATCTTATAACTTGTGATATGATTTAAGATCAATAATTAAAAATTCATATTGTTGCAATCACAAGGTTAATCCATCAATCATACCAAGTTCTCTTCTAATGAAATTAAATCTTTCCTCATTTAGAGACTTAGTGAAAATATCTGCTAATTGATTTTCTGTGCTTATAAATTCTAATGCAATGTCTCCATATTGAACATGATCTCTGATAAAGTGGTGTCTAATGTTAATATGTTTGCTTCTAGAGTGTTGAATAGGATTCTTTGAAAGATTTATAGCACTTGTGTTGTCACATTTTATAGGTATATGGTTCATCTCATGACCATAGTCCTTAAGTTGTTGTTTCATCCAAAGAATTTGTGTACAACAGCATCCAACTGCTACATATTCAGCTTCAGTAGTGGAGAGAGCAACTGAAACTTGTTTCTTGCTAAACCAAGAAACCAAACATTCTCCAATGAAGTGACAAGTACCTGAAGTACTTTTCCTATCCAAAAGACTACCAGCATAGTCTGCATCTGAATATCCTATAATATAAAAAGATGAATTCCTAGGATACCATAAACCTAGATGCAATGATCCATGTAAATATCTTAAAATTCTTTTTACAGCATTTAAATGAGATTCTTTAGGCCATGATTGAAATCGTGCACATAAGCAAACACTATACATAATATCGGGTCTAGAAGCAGTAAGATATAAAAGTGATCCGATCATACCTCTATAAAGCTTTTCATTAATGCTCTTACCTTTTTCATCTTTATCCAATTTTGTTGATGTTCTCATAGGAGTCTTGCCATTTTTGCATCCTTCCATACCAAATTTCTTCATTAGATCTTTGGCATATTTGGATTGGTTGATGAATATGCCCTCGTTGCTTTGCTTTATTTGTAGACCAAGGAAATACTTAAGTTCTCCCATCATGCTCTTTTCAAATTCCCTAGTCATGCACTTAGCAAATTCTTGACAAAGCAACTCATTAGTAGAACCAAATATTATATCATCAACATAAATTTGAATAATTAGTATATCATGCTTATGCTTTTTGATGAATAGTGTAGTGTCAACATTTCCCTTTGTGAAGCTATTTTCTAATAAAAAAGAACTTAGTCTCTCATACCAAGCTCTTGGAGCCTGTTTTAAACCATACAAAGCTTTTGAAATTTTAAAAACATGATTTGGCAAATCATAGCTTTCAAAACCTGGTGGTTGTTCTACATACACTTTTTCATCTATATAACCATTTAGAAATGCACTTTTCACATCCATTTGAAAAAGTTTGAAATTCATGTGACATGCATATGCTAAGAGTATTCTTATTGCTTCTAATCTAGCTATAGGTGCATATGTTTCATCATATTCTATACCTTCTTCCTGATTATATCCTTTTCCAACTAGTCTTTCTTTATTCCTGGTTATTAACCCTTGTTCATCTAATTTGTTTCTAAATACCCATTTGCTACCTATGATTTGATGATCCTTGGGTCTAGGTACTAGGTTCCATACCTTATTTCTCTCAAATTGGTTGAGTTCCTCTTGCATGGCAATTACCCAACTTTCATCATTAAGAGCCTCATCAATATTTTTAGGCTCAATTTGTGAAATAAAAGCAATGTCAGTGACTAAATGCTTGAAATGAGATCTAGTACTTACTCCTCTTGATAGATCACCAATTATTTGCTCTTTTAGATGATCTTTCGTCATTCTCCATTCTTTTGGAAGTTCTTGCTCCATTTGTTCTTGATTTTGAGGTAGTAAATTTTCTTTATCATTTTCTTCTTTTCCATTTTCAATATCAGGTTTTTCCATATTACCTACAACATCATCAAGAGCACTACCTTTCACAAGATCAAATGTACTAGATTCATTAAAAACAACATGCATGGATTCTTCAACCGTTAATGATCTTTTATTAAATACTCTATATGCTTTGCTGGTTGTAGAGTATCCTAAAAAGATACCTTCATCAGACTTAGAGGCAAATTTTCCAAGATTGTCCCTGGTGTTCAATATAAAACACTTGTATCGAAATACTCTAAAGTATGATATCAAGGGCTTTCTTCCATTCCATAGTTCAAATGAGGTTTTGTTTAAAAGGGGTCTTTTGAAAACTCGATTTGAAATATAATATGCAGTGTTTGTGGCTTCTGCCCAAAAATAAGTTGGTAATTCATATTCATTAAGCATTGTTCTAGCCATTTCAATTAAAGTTTGATTTTTCCTTTCAACTCTCCCATTTTGTTGAGGTGTCCTAGGAGATGAGAAATTATGTGAAATGCCATGTTCAAGATAAAAGCTTTCAAAGTTTTCATTTTCAAATTCTTTCCCATGATCACTTATTATTTTTGAAATGCAGTACCCTTTTTCATTTTGAACTCTTTTAGCAAAGTTTTTGAAATTTTCAAAAGCATCACTCTTTTGAGCTAAGAAAATTACCCAAGTAAATCTAGAGTAATCATCTACGATGACAAATGCATAATGTTTTCCTCCTAAGCTAGCAATTCTAGTAGGTCCAAATAAGTCTAAATGCAGGAGTTGAAGAGGTTTTGAAGTACTTACTATGTTTTTGGCTTTGAAAGATTACTTGTGTTGCTTTCCTCTCTGACAAGGATCACATGTCCTGCCTTTTTCATATTTAACTCTTGGTAATCCTTTTACTAGCTCTCCTATGCTGAGACTTTGTATTAAGTCCATGTTAGCATGACCAAGTCTTCTATGCCACAGCCAAGATTCATCACTAGTAGTCACAAGACACTTAGAGGAATGGTTAGATAGTTCATGTAAGTTTATTATGTACGTATTGATATCTCTATTTCCTTTAAATATTTCTTGACCATCGATAGAGATTACAAGACATTCATTTGAAGCAAAGATTACTTTGTTTCCTTTATCACATAATTGACTTACACTTAACAAGTTATGTTTCAAGCCATCAACAAGTAAGACATCCTTAATAAAAGTAGTATCATTAACACCAATAGAACCAATGCCAATTACCTTACCCTTTGCATTGTTTCGAAAGGTAACTTTACCTCCATCAATACTTTTGATTTTATTGAAAAGTTCTTTATCTCCTGTCATATGACTTGAGCATCCACTGTCTACTAGCCAAGCATTTTTGTTTATTGTGGACTTGAGGCATACCTATAGAATCACAAATCAAGTATGATTTTTAGGTACCAAAATGAGTTTGGATCCTTGGGGGTTAGCACATGAAGGTTCCCAATGAGCCTTCCTTATCCAGTAATGTTTATTTATGTGACCCATTTTCATACAATAATTACATTGTTTAGGTCTAAACTTGCTTTTTGGTCTTACACTGTATTTAAATGCCATAACTCTATTAGACTGATTTTGAGAGCAATGGCATGAACAATCATGATTAATTTGCATTCTTTTAGATGCTTGCTTTTTATATATAAAGGCATGATTATTCTTTTTCTGTATAGAAGGTTTAACATTCTTATTTCTTGGTGCAGTTGTAACATGTGTGGAGATGTGAGATTCTTTAGATTTAACAAATATAGTTTTATGAGATGATGATGATGTGTCCTTAAATCCTAGACCATATCTAATTAAGGGTGGTCTTTGAGACACAATGAGAGTATCTAAGCTCTCTTTACCTTTGTGAAATTTAGAAATGGAATTTCTAAGTTCCTCAACTTCATTTTTCAAAGTATTATTTTCTTTTATCAATGAAGCTGTTGAGGGTCTTGATGAATATTCATCTAATGACTTTTGAAGAGATTCATTAGATGATTTAAGCTTTATGTTCTCTTTTTTCTAAACCATATATCTTATTTTTCAAATTAGAGATATTATTTCTATAGGTACTAAATTTAGTTCTATATTTCTCTAATTCTATATTTAATTCTTCTATTAGGCTATGCTCATCATCATCATCATCATCACTATCACTATTACTATCATTATCACTGCTATCATTATTGAAAGAGTATGAGTGTAGTGATCTTACTTTGTCCGAGACGTGATCCTCAATAGCCATGAAGCATAGGTTGACCTCTTCACTTTCATTATCATCTTTTTCAGTTGAAGAGCTTTCGTCATCCCATGTGGCTTTATGACCTTTCTCCCCATTGTCTCTTTGGTATTTGCTCTTATACTTCTTGAGCCTTGGAAATTCTGGTTTGATATGTCCTTTGTTTCCACACTCATAGCATTTTACCTCTTCCTTACTTCTATGTGTGTCATTAGAATTTTGTTTGAGGTTTCTTTGCCTGAATTTTCTGGAATTGCTCATTTTCTTCTCAATGATTCTTTTTAATCTCCTTGAAAGCATAGCGATGTCCTCATTTTCATCATCACTCATTTCTTCATCATCTTCACTTTCTTCTTGAGATTTTGAAGAAGAGGCTTTGAGTGCTAAGGGCTTTCTTTTCTCTGGCTCTGCTGCAAGCTTTCTATCTCTCTTTACTGCCATCTCATGTGTGAGAAGTTTGCCAATCAGCACATCAGTATTCATGATGCTCATATCTTCATTTGCTTCTTCTATGCCAGCAACTCTTGAACCATAGTCTTTAAGAGGAAGACTTCTCAGGATTTTATTGTTTACATCTTCCAAACTCAGATGCTTCCCAAGTTTCCTCATTCCATTTATAATGGATAGAAGTCGGTTGGTCATGTCAGTGATTAACTCATTGGATTTCATCTTGAAGAGCTCATATTCTGAGGTTAGAAGTTGAATCTTTTTGGATTTGACTTGCTTAGTTCCCTCATGATAGTTCTCCAATGTCTTCCACATGCTATATGTTGTTGAGCAGTGTTGTATTCTCCCACATTCTTCAATAGATAATGAGCTTGATAGGATTGTGATTGCCTTCTTCTTTTTGAAATTTGCTCTTCTTTGAGGCTATGCCCAATCACCTCTTGATAGGATTTCTTCTTCACCATCAACTCCTCTTCTGGTTGGTGGTGTCCATTCTTTTCGTACACTATCCCAGACTTCAATTCCTTCACTATCCAAGTATGTCTCCATCCTAAACTTCCAATGGGCATAATTTGCTCAATCAAAGTAAGGTTTGAGACTTTGGAATCCTTCACTGGCCATATCTTGCTCTTTACTAGCGCTTTTTAGGCTTCAATGCTAGACAAGGCTCTGATACCAATTGTTGCCCAGATATTAAGCCAAGAGAGGGGTTTAATTGGAGTTTTAAAAATTAAACTTTAAGGTGCGGAAATAAACAATTAATTTTAGGAGGGATAGAGAAAATTTGACACACAGATTTATAGAGGTTCGGGTGTTAACAAACCCTACTCCTCTCCCCAATCGCAATTGGGAGTTTCACTAACACACTAAGTGTTACAATGGAGTTTTACAAGCTCACTCCCAACTATGGTGTTTCTCACAATGGCTCACACCTAACCCAGAATTCCCTTGTGTTTTTAATGGCTCACACAATAACCAATTCCTTGTGTTTTACAGACTCACACAAACAATCTTCACTTTGTGTTTTACAGGCTCACACAAACAACCTTCACTTTGTGTTTTACAAGCTCACACAAACAACCTTTTAATTTGTGTTTTGGAGGTTCACACAATTAACCCTTACAAGTGTTCTACTCTTAATCTAGAAATACCCAAAGCTCACTTGAGTAAAGATTACAGAGAGAACCACTTATAAATCTTAATTGCTCAAATATGAGGAGCAAAAAGATTTTTACAGAGAATAGATTTGTTCTCAACGTATGAAAGTACAAATAGCTTGTAATAAGAATTAAATTCGAAGTATATGCTATTCTTTTATTTTTCTTATTATTCTCTTGTTCCTTAATGCATAAATGACTTCCATTTATACTACCATGGCTGAATATAGCCATTGGGGTGCATTAAATAAGAAACTAGCCGTTGTACTAACCAAAAATCGCGCCTGACATTTTTCTCTCTCATTTGTTCACGGGCGTGACTATGCTTGTCACGGGGGTGACATTTCTTCCCAAGCCGTGACTGAAGTGGTGACCTTGGTCGTGAAGCTCTCTGGAATGTTTTGACATATTGAGTCACGGGCGTGACATACTCATTCATGGGCGTGACAATCTTCCCAGCCGTGATCCAAGTGGTGACTCTGATCGTGAAGCTCTCTGGATGAAATTGTATGAATCTTCACAGGGGTGACTGAAATGCTTACTTCACAGTTTGTTTTTCCTTCATGGCCGTGAACTTCAAATGTTGGTTTTGGTAACGGTTAGCTTCCTTCACAGGAGTGACTCCTAGAGTCATGGCAGTGAACATGCTACTACTTGAATTTTGTCTCTCAAGAATTATTCTTCCAATTCTCCATTCTTGCTATTTTAATCCATGTCCTATATAATATAATTACAAAAACAAGTATGTTAAATACAATATTTCTATATTATTTGTTATCATCAAAATGACAAAAATACCCCTCAAGGTTTAACAAATGGTTAGGAGTATCCTTATGGATTTAAGCATAGCTACTGGATAAAAGTTTTATCATAGTCAATTCCTTGTCTTTGATGATAACCTTTAGCAACAAGTGTAACTTTATAGGTAATCACATTACCATCCATGTCAGCTTTCTTTTTGAAAATCGACTTGCACCCTATAGGCTTTATTCCTTCGGGTGGGTCAACCAAAGTCCATACTTGGTTTTCACACATGGAATCCATTTCTGACTTCATGGCTTGAAGCCATTTGTTAGATTCTAAATTATTAAGAACTTCTTCATAGGTTGTAGGCGCATCCTTTTCTATGAGTAATAAGTCGTTCTGTTCACTAATGAGAAATCCATATCTCTCTGGAACAATACATATCCTACTTGACCTACGAAGCTCTTATGCTTTAGAAGGTTGAGTTGTTATATCATCTAAATGAGTAACACGTTCGGGTTCAGGTAGTTTATCAGCATCTGTTTGAGCATCTTGAACTTCCTCAAGTTCAATTTTTCTCCCACTATCTCCTTTTAGAAGGAATTCTCTCTCTAAATAGATGGCATGTCTTAAAACAAAAACCTTTTGTTCCAATGGGTGTTAAAATCGATATCCATATGATGCTTTTGGCCAAGGGGTGTTAAAATTGATATCCATATGATGCTTTTGGATATCCCGCAAATAGACATCGATCAGACTTAGCTTCTAGCTTATCTGACATTTTCTACTTCACATAAGCAGGACAACCCAAAATTCTCATGTAAGAAAATGTGAGCCTTTTGTTATACCATATCTCATATGGAGTAACATCAACTAACTTTAAAAGAACTACATTTAATATATAAATCATGGTCTCTAGTGCATAACCCCAAAAGGATTTAGGCAGTTCTGCAAAACTCATCATAGACCTTACCATGTCTAATAAGGTTTGGTTTCTTCTTTCAGCCACACCATTGCGTTGTGGCATGTAAGGTGGAGTCTATTGAGATAAAATCCCATTATCCCTAAGATAATTTAGAAACTCTTGGCTTAAGTATTCACCTCCTCGATCTGATTGAAGTGTTTTAATACTTTTGCCAAGTTGTTTCTCTACTTCCTTTCTGAATTCTTTGAACTTTTCAAAAGCTTCAGATTTGTATCTCATAAGATACATGTACCCATAACGTGAGTAGTCATCGATAAAAGTAATGAAGTAGATGAAACCACCTTTGGTATGTGTAGACATTGGACCGCATACATCTGAATGTATTAAGTCTAAAAGTCCATTAGCACGTTCACCCTTTCCCTTAAAGGGTAATTTAGTCATCTTGCCTAATAAGCAAGATTCACATGTTTCATATGGTTCATAATCAAATGACCCTAAACTACCACTTTTGTGTAGCTTAGCCATGCATTTTTCACTTATATGACTAAGGCAAAAATGCCATAAATAAGATGATTTCAACATATCTTGTTTTTGCCTTTTATTATCATTGATATTTAAAATTGTATTTGACATATCTAATATGTATATTCCATTGTATAATGTACCACGAGCATAAAAAATTTCATTCAACATAATAGAACAACAATTGTTACTAAAAGGTAAAAGGAAACCATCTTTCTTTAGACTTGAAACAAAAATAATGTTTTTACTCAAAGCAGGTACATAATAGCAATTTTCCAAATTTAATATAAGCCCACTAGGGAGAGTCAATATATATGTTCCTACAGCCAATGCAGCAACCTTTGCTCCAATTCCAACGCGTAGGTCTGACTCTCCCTTATTAAGCTGTCTACTATTCCTTAGGCCCTGCATATCAGTGCATATATGTGAGCCATAACCGATATCTAATACCCATATATTATTATTGAAAATAGTATTAATTTCAATGACAAAAATATCTGAAGTAGATGGGGCATCTAATGCCTTCTTCTTTAAGGATTCCAAGTAAGCCTTGCATTTTCTCTTCCAATGGCCATCCTCACCACAATGGAAGCATGTCCCCTTTGGAGCAATCTCCTTAGCCTTCTTCTTGGCCATGCCTCCCTTAGGCTTCATGGACTTCTTATTTTTCTTAAGGTTCTTATTTTTAGAATTTGAAGAGTCCACTAGCATCACAGCCTTACTGTCCTTCTTGACAGATGGCTCAACTATTTTGAGCAAGTTAATTAACTCTAGAATAGTGGCAGAGATTTGGTTCATCCTATAGTTAAGCATAAAATATGAATAACTATCAGACAAACCGGTTAGAATTAAGTCAATACTTAATTCATGGTCCATCACAAATCCTAAGGTGGCCAACCTCTTAATATAGCCATTCATCTTCAATGCATATTGCACTAGAGATGTCCCCTCAACCATCTTAGTGCGGAAGAGCAACCTCAAAGTTTTGAACCATTCAGAACGTGCTTGCTCATCAAAAAGCTCTCCTAGATGGTATACTATGGAATTAGCATCCATAGCCTCATGCTACTTTTGCAACTCAACTGACATAGTAGCAAGCATAATGCAGCTTGCCATCTCACTATCATCGAGATGCATTTGATATGCCTTCGGAACATCTTCAGAAGCATTAGCAGCATGGGGAATAGGGAGTGTGTCATTTAGGACATAGCCAATCTTTTCAGATTTTAGAACTATTCTCAAATTCCTTAGCCAATCCAAAAAATTGGGCCTAGTCAACTTATTTGATTCCATTAGCGATCGCAAATTCACACTTGTCATGATGATGATTGTAGTAACCTGGATGCAAAATAAAACATGTTAGAATGTACATAAAATGCATGTTTATTAGGTTTTTAATAAATCGCATTATGACTCCCACTATTTTATTTCGAATCCATAGCCCTCACTATGAACTCGAGAGAACTTATATTGAAGTTCTCCTAGTGGGTCAATATCCAACTAGCTAAGAATAACCTTGAGGCAACTCAATAAGCTATCCTTAGTTTTGTTGGTAGGTATCTAATCCATACCAATTACATTATTCATGCAACTATCGAATCTTGTGCTCTCAACTTATTGATGTGTGCACATACATTGGGCTATCAACTCTTGATATGTGTACATCTCATGTATACAAACGTAACTTCGCCTCCAATACACTTTAACCTTAGTGCAAATCCAACAAGTTAATAATATTGGTTAAGTCTAACCCATTAATCATGAAATCTAATGTCAATGGATTGAACATATTCTTATAGAGTGAGCTTAAAGCAACTCAACAACACTAACTCTAGAAGAACTCTGGTTCTCCCCATATTAATGGAAGGCATAATATTAATTGTTTATTTAGCGAGGGATTTCTTTGTTAAGTCTCATCAAGTTATTATTTCATGCTTTTATATATCATACATTCATCACATAGATATATTAAGATAGTTACATTAACTATATGGCATGATTATGGACATACTAAAGTCAATTTCTTGAGCCAAAGAGAAATTGACTAGGTCTTACCTAGGTATATGCATGAATTTATAACCCAAAATAGAAATCAAATTCCTATTTCTAAGTCTTCTTGTTTATGGTACCACCTCTTTTGCCTCTTGCTTCTTTGTATCTTCATTCTATCCTAATCCTATGTAATCTAATTACATATTTCAAATTATAGAAAACCTCAATTTACATTTAAGGGGAATAAGATGAGAAGAGAAATACATAAGAGCGAAGGAGAGGTAGGGACACGCAGGCCTTATTTACCTTAAAACTAAATATTTCCATGCATGTTCAATCACATTGGGCCTAAGTCTGTAATCATCCATCATGCCTTTTTATACACCCCTAACATGCGTTCTCTAATGCACAAAATAAAAATGACAATTTTGGATTTCAATTTGTAAATTGATTCAATGCTTGAATCGAAATTGCCTATATGTGTTCTTTCGGTTAATTTAATTTTGTATGTCATTTTAAAGTGGAATTTAATATTTAATCAAATTAAATTAAAATTCATATTTCCAGAAATAATTCAAAAATAATTTTCCTTCAAATAAGAATATTATGATGTTAAAATTAAACAATTTAATTTTAATATACATACCAATTTCTAGTCATACTAGAATTACACTAGCATAACTTAAGTTATTTCAAAATTAATTTTCAAAAATCCTAAACATTTCCAGAACTTCAAATCATCATTCTAATCATCTTTAGGTCAGCTCAAGTTCATCAAAATATTGTTGGCACAAACCAAAATTACTAAGACAAATGAACCAACACACTTAGATGCTCAAAATGACTAATTCGACATCTAAGCATTTTTAAAATTTCAAAATGACTAATTTTGGCATGCATCTAACATCAAAATAATATATTTTTAATCACATAAAAATTATTTCAAGGTACTGGAAATAAAATAAACACATACACAAAAATCAAACAAAACAGCCCCACCGGGTATGCTAAAACAATCTCATTTTTATGTTTGTTTGAAAAATTAATTAAATTTATTTTAATTAATTATTGGATACTTCAAGAGGCATAGAAATATGCTCAATATATCTAAATAATTTTTTATAGTCAAATTACAAGAAAAATATAACTAGCCCTATCAATTAAACCCAACAATAACACACGTTCATAAACAAGACAGTTTTAGGCATTTTTGAAATAAATCTGAAATTAATTATTTGAATCGTATTAAAATTACTTTTCAATCAAAATAATCATCCAATGATCAGATTAGAGAAAGCAAATGTGTAAAACATATTTTACAAATTAATTTCAATTTTTCAAAACCTATTGATCCAAAATCATCAAAACAATACAATCCTATTGCACTTTCAATTAAAATTATTTTTAATGGACACAAAGGGGTTATGATACAAATTTTGGGTTTTGAAGAATGAATCATATTCATAAACGTAGTGAAAAAATAAAATTTTTAAAATCCGAAACAAAAAATCACACTTATGCCATTAAAACTAATTTATATAAATATAAAGGTTAGAAATTATACCTTGTAATTTCTTATTTGTTCCTCAAATTTTCACTCTGTTGGGTTGTCACAAACCACAACAATCCACATTAGGATGTTTCTTATGATAATCCATGCGAAGAATGAAGAAGAATCTATCAAAAGAAATGGTTTGAACAAATTCAAAATGCTAGCTTTTAAAGTGTTTTTGAGAGAATTTTTCTTGTGTCTTAAAAATATTTTTTTCACAAAAAAATAGTTTCATGTCTATTTTTTGCCACATAATGTCTTTTCTATTTGAATTAAATTCAAAGAAAAGATGAAAAATCAAAAATGGAGAAACGGGAAATGAATGAATAGCAATTGACCATAATTGGCCAAATTAAGGCAGCGGCCCGATGGGCCTGCTGCACTGCTGCCGGGCAACCCAACTGTCCCGTGAGGTAGGCCATATGAGCCCATGACCCTCCCGAATGATTTTTTCGTGTGATCTGGTCGTGATAAATCCCGAAATAATTCACTCATATTTTGGATCTTATCCAAGACCATTTTACTCATTGTTCATATTTTCAATGCGTGTGACTCATTACGTTCTCGGTTATGTTTGCCAATTAAATTAACAATTAATTTAAGCAAGTCATGCGTAGTATCTAGCAACACATCATTATCCCTAATTGACCGAAAAGTCAGTGGTTTGGCTACAAACCTTTCCATAGACTATACTCCACTTGTTTCAGAGTATGGACATGTGTCAACTCCCACTAGACTGACTACGTCACGTCTAGTCCAAGTAATATTAGTTCTTATCCTTGAGATTCATTACTCTATTAGATACGTCATTGAAGACTATCTTTATGACATTTCCACTCCGACCAGAGATTTCCGACTAATGACCTCGACAAGAGGCCATGGGTATACACTTCTTCTATCAAGAGTGGTGAATCCTTTGTTGGTTAGCCAATTACCTTCGAATACCTCAAGCTGTATCCAATCACCACCCTATGAGCAACCTCCCTGAGGCAACAAGGAATAGTGTCAAAATACAAAATCAATATTCAAGATATCATGAAGTAGCTCAAGTCTAAAGATACTTGCACCATTGCTATGATGAGACTATCATTGACATTTGAATAGAATATCCATAAGATTGTCTCATAGTTGGTCATCCAAAGTACTTAGCTACACGTAGCAAGCATCCACATATTAACTCGAAACATCTCATGTTTATAGATTATGAGATCTACTACTCGATCCAATCAAGGAGTGTAACATGTGCTAGTCTGTCTGGATTAATAATGTCTTGTCTCATTAATCCTATAACTAGGGATAATTTTGATACTAACATAATTACACATGATAAGAATCTCAATATCAAGATCTCGTCATGATTTCCTTAATGATATGTGATGTATCAAGTACTTTATTAATTGTTTTAAGATCACTTATCAATTCATATATCAAATGAACATCAAATTAATGAAAAAGCCTTTTTACTAATCAAATAAATTTGTACAATAAGTGCTAAAGGTGATTACCTTTAGAGCAATCCTCTAACAGAAGCAAATCACAATTATCCACAATAGGATGTCTCTAATGATAATTCACGCGAAGAATGAAGAACAAACTATCAAAAGAAATGGTTTGAACAAATTCAAAGTGCTAGCTTTGAAAATGTTATTGAGAGAATTTTATTGTGTCCTAAAAATATTTTTTTCACAAAAAAAAAATTTATGTCTATTTTATGTCATTTCATATCTTTTCTATTTCAATCAAATTAAAAGAAAAGATCAAAAGTGAAAAATGGAGGAAAGAAAAATTAATGAATAGTAAATTGGCCATAAATGGGCTAATTTAGGCCAATTCATCCGTTGGCCAACGGAAGGCAGCAGGGCCCGCAATGGACCTACTGCTAGCTGCTGCTGGGCAGCCCAACTGGCCCGCTAGACAGGCCAACAACCTGCTTAGCCTGCGCAGGCCTGTGATCCTCTTGAATGATTTTTTCCATGCGATCTCATTGCAATCATTCCTTAAATAAATCTTTCATATTTTCGATCCCATCCAAGACCATTTTACACATTCTCCATATCTTCAATGCGTGTGATGCATTAGGTTCCCGGTTATGTTGGCCACTTAAATTTAACAATTAATTTAAGCAGGTTATGAGCAGTATCTAGCAACACATCATGACCCTCAATTGACCGGAAAGTCAGTGGTTTGACTATGAACCTTTCCATAGATAATTTCTGTGCAATTATTCCTTTCACCATTCTATACCCCACTTGGTTCAGAGTATGGACACGTGTCAACTCCCACTAGACTAACTACATCATGTCTAGTCCAAGTAATGTTAGTTCTTGTCCTTGAGGCTCATTATTCTATTAGATATGTCATTGAAGACTATCTTTATGACATTTCCACTCCGGCCAGAGATTCTTGAGTAATGACCACGACAAGAGGCCATGGGTATACACTCCTTCTATTAGGAGTGGTGAATCCTCCTTTGTTGGTTACCCAATTACCTTGAATACCTCAAGTTGTATCCAATCACCATCCTATGAGCAACCTCCTTGAGGCAACAATGAATAGTTTCAAAATACAGAATTAGTATCCAAGATATCCTTGAGTACATCACGTCTAAGGATACTTGCACCGTTGCTATGATGAGGCTACCATTGACATTTGAATAGATTATCCATATAATTGTCTCATAGCTGGTCAGCCAACTACATAGCTACACTTAGCAAGCATCCACATGTTAACTCTAAACATCTCATGCTTATAGATTATGAGATCTACTTCTCAATTCAATCAAGGAAGGTAACATGTGCTAGTTTGTCCAGATTAACAATGTCGCGTTTCATTAATCCTCTGACTAGAGATAATTTTGATACTAACATAATTACACATGATAAGAATCTCAATATCATGATCGCATCATGATTTCTTTCACTATGAACCTGAGATAACTTATATGGAAGTTCTCCTAGTGGGTCGATATCCAACTAGCTAAGAATAACCTTGAGGCAACTCAACAAGCTACCTTAGTTTGGTTGGTAGGTATCTAATCCATACCAATTGCATTATTTATGCAACTATCGAATCTTGTGCTATCAACTTAGTGATGTGCGCTCATACATTGGTCTATCAACTCTTGATATGTGTACATCTCATGTATACAAATCCAACTTCGCCTCAAATACACATTAACCTTGGCGCAAATCCAACAAGTTAATAATATCGGTTAAGTCTAACCCATTAATCATGAAATCTAATTTCAATGGATTGAATATATTTTTATAGAGTGAGTTTGAGACGACTCAACAACCCTAACTCTATAAGAACTTTGGTTCTCCATATATTAATGGAAGGCGTAAGACTTAATTGTTTATTTAGCGAGGGATTTCTTTGTTAAGTCTAATCAAGTTATTATTTCATCCTTTTATATATCATAAATTCATCACATGGATATATAAAGATAGTTACATTAACTATATGGCATGATTACGGACATACTAAAGTCAATATCTTGAGACAAAGAGAAATTGACTAGGTCTTACCTAGGTATATGTATGAATTTACAACCCAAAATAGAAATCAAATTTTTATTTCTAAGTCTTCTTGTTTATGCTACCACCCCATTTGATTCTTGCTCCTTTATATCTTCATTCTGTCCTAATCCTATGTAATATTATTACATATTTCAAATTATAAAAAACCTCAATTTAAATTTGAGGGCAGTAAGATGAGAAGAGAAATACATAAGAAAGAAAGAGAGGTAGGGACACGCATGCCCTATTTACCATAAAACAAAACAATTTCATGCATGCTCAATCACATTGAGCCTAAGTCAAGAATGATCCATCATGCCTTTTCATACACCCCTAACATGCATTCTCTAATGCATAAAATAAATTTGACAATTTTGGATTTCAATTTGTAAATCGATTTAATGCTTGAACCAAAGATTGCCCATTAGTATTCTTTCGGTTAATTTAATTTTCTATGTCATTTTAAAGTAAAATTTAATATTTAATCGAATTAAATTAAATTCCATATTTTCAGGATTAATTCAAAATTCATTTTCCTTAAAATTTGAATATTATGATGTTAAAATTAAACAATTTAATTTTAATATACATACCAATTTCTAGTCATACTAGAATTACAATTGTACAACTTAAATTAATTTTCAAAAATTCCAAAAATTTTTAGAACTTCAAATCATCATTCTAATCATCTTTAGGTCAGCTCAAGTTCATCAAACTATTTTTGCCACAAGCCAAAATTACTAAGACAAACGAACCAACACACTTAGATGCTCAAAACGACTCATTTGATATCTAGAATTTTTTAAAATTTCAAATGCGTGAAAAATAATTTTTTCATGCATATAATATCAAAATAATATATTTTTAATCACATAAAAAATATTTCAATGTGCTGAAAATAAAATAAACACATACAAAAAAATCAAACAAAACTGCCCCACCGGATATGCTAAAACAATCCCCTTTTTGTGTTTGTTTGAAACATTAATTAAAATAATTTTTAATTATTTATTGGATACTTCCAGAGGTATAAACATATTCTCAATATATATAAATAATATTTTCATAGTCAAATGACAAGAAAAATATAACCAACCCCATCAATTAAGTCAAACAACTACATATGTTCATAAACAAGACAATTTTAGGCATTTTTAAAATAAATCCGAAATTAATTATTTGAATCACATTCAAATTATTTTTCAATCAAAATAATCATCTTTAGTCATCTCATGATCATATTTGAGAGAGAAAAATGTGTAAAATATATTTTACAAATTAATTTCAATTTCTCAAAACCTATTGATCCAAAATCATCAAAATCATGCAATCCCTTTGCACTTTCAATAAAATTAATTTTAATGAACACAATAAGGCTCTAATACCATTGTTGGGTTTTGAAAAATGAATCAGATTCATAAACACAGTGGAAAAATAAAATTTTCAAAATCCAAAATAAAATATCATACTTGTGCCATTAAAACTAATTTATATAAACATAGAGGTTAGAAATTATAGCTTGTAATTTATTATTTGTTATTCAAATCTTCATTTTGTTGGGTTGTAGCAAACCACAACAATCTATACTAGGATGTCTCTAATGATAATCTATGCGAAGAATGAAGAAGAAACTATCAAAAGAAATGATTTGAACAAATTCAAAGTGACTTTGAAATTGTTCTTGATAGAATTTTATTGTGTCTTAAAAATATTTTTCATAAAAGAAATATTTTCATGTCTATTTTCTGTCATTTTATGTCTTTTCTATTTGAATCAAATTTAAAGAAAAGATTAAAAGTCAAAATTGGAGAAAAGGAAAATGAATGAATCGTAAATTGACCATAATTGGCCCAAAAAATAGAAGGCTGTAGCGCCCACGTTGGGCCTGCTTCGAGCAGCTGCTAGGTAGCCCAGCTAGCCCACTAGGTAGGCCAGCAGCCTGCTTAGCTCGCGCTGGCCAGTGAGCCTCTCGAATGATTTTTTATGTGCGATCTCATCGTGATCCATCCCGAAATAATTCTTTCATATTTTGGATCTCATCCAAGACAATTTTACTCATTCACCATATCTTCAATGCGTGTGACCCATTAGGTTTTCAGTTATGTTGGCCACTTAAATTTTACAATTAATTTAAGCAAGTCATGAGAGGTATCTAGCAATACATTATGACCCCCCCAATTTACCGTAAAGTAGTGATTTGACTACAAACCTTTCCATAGACAATTTCTGTGCAATTATTACTTTCACCATTCTATACCCCACTTGGTTCAGAGTATGCACATGTGTCAACTCCGAGTAGACTGATTACATCACGTCTAGTCCAAGTAATATTAGTTATTATCCTTGAGGCTCATTTCTCTATTAGATATGTCATTAAAGACTATATTTATGACATTTTTACTTCAGCCAGAGATTTTTGAGTGATGACCATGATAAGAGGCCATGGGTATACACTCCTCCTATCAGGAGTGGTGAATCCTTTGTTGGTTACCCAATTACCTTCGAATACCTCAATTTGTATCCAATCACTACGCTATGAGCAACCTCCCTGAGGCAACAAGGAATAGTGTCAAAATACAAAATCAGTATCCAAGATATCTTTGAGCACCTCAAGTCTAAGGATACTTGCACCATCGCTATGTGAGACTATCATTGACATTTGAATAGATTATTCATATGATTGTCCCATAGCTGGTCATCCAATGTACTTAGCTACGCTTAGCAAGCATCCACATAACTCTAAACATCTCATGTTTATAGATTATGAGATCTACTACTCAATCCAATCAAGGAGTGTAACATGTGCTAGTTTGTCCGGATTAACAACGTCCCGTTTCATTAATCCTATGACTAGTGATAATTTTGATACTAACATAATTACACATGATAATAATCTCAATATCATGATCTCATCATGATTTCCTTCATGTTATGTTATATATCAAGGACTTCACTAATTGATTTAAAATAACTATCAATTCATATATCAAATGAACATCAAATTAATGAAAAAACCTTTTATTAATCAAATAAATTTGTACAATAAGTGCTAAAGGTGATTGCCTTTAGAGCACTCCTCTAACAATTCACACCCATAACATCATCAAGTATAAAACACTATCAGTTCATTCTTTCTTTCTCACACTCCCAAAACTCAAAAGTGAACCCTAGTTTTGACCTTCTTTCACACCAGATCAATGACTTTTGTTTTCCTTTGATTTCTAGACCTAAAACACCAAAATTCAAAGCATAGATCAAGGTTTCTCAAGTTCTTGGGAGAGAAAGGTAAAATAAAGCTTTGTTCTTAAAGTGGCAGACCTAGAGGAAGGGTAGAAGAGTTTGAAATCTTTTTATCCAAGTTCTGTTTCCTTTATCTCTTGTAGGGAATCACGTCTTCCCTTCATCTTTATAAGTTTTTATACCCTTTTTCATGTTCAACTTGTTTTTGGAAGAAACTTATTTCTAAATAGGTTAGGTTTTAGTTCAAGCTTGAGTTTTTATGATTAAAGTCTCTTCTTTATTTTGATTAAGGTTATATATATGTTAGAAATGGGGGTTAAGTGAGTTTAAGGTTGTATAGAGGGTTTAAGTTAGAGTTTTATCTTTTAAGGTTAAGTGTGGTTTATAGATAGTGATAGACTTGTATTATATGTGATAGAAGTTAGAAGAGGAGGTGGTGAAACCCACCAAGAGTTGTGCAAGATTGAGTTAAAGCTTGGTTTTTAGGGATCCATATATGTATGTACATATATGCATTTAAATCACCAAATTGTGGCATGTTGTGTGTTAAATGCTTATGAATGCTATAAATGTTGTTTAATGGTTGCAATGAGCATGAAAAAGTGTTAATGTTATAATGACATGAGAATTGAATACGTATAAGTGCCAAGTTAGGCATGAAATGCATTGATTGTATGATATGGGACTTGTTTCAATGATATTTGAATAGAAAATGTTATAAAATAGACTTAAGAGGTATTAATGAGGATGTTGAGAAGTGATGGCTAATGAAGTTATAAAGGTTGTTGAGTCATAAATGCATGATATGGTAATTAATGAGTTTGGAGAGGTAAGTTATAATGATTATGTACTCCTTTATTATTAACTGATTTATAGTATATGAAATGCATAATTTGATGAGAGTATTGATAAGAAGAGGTTGTGCCTGTGACACCCTTATAACAATCAATCTATACGTACGTTACGTACTTATGCATTTATAGCCGATGTGTACCAAAATTGTTTTTTCTTATTTTAATTTAATGACTCTACTATTATTAGCACTTAATTAATATTTTTTATTTTCCAAAAATTTCAGCAGTATAACGGTTATAAACTAACTATTCCACCTACAAAACAAACAATTCTCAGCCAATTTTTTGGCACAACAATACATATATAATACAATATATTTTTCATTCAACCACAATTCAATATTTTATTCTTTACGCATATAATAATTCACAAATATTTTTTATCAGAATATGTACATAATTTTATCCATACAACACTATATCTAAACATATACATGTGATTTTATATAATAACCTACGATTATTTTGATCTTCCGATAGCTCCCAAAATTTGTATGTCTACTCCTGCCTTTCCTGTTACTATCTGCACACAGTCAAATAACTATGTACCGAACATTAATCTGCCTAGTGGTGATTACTAGTCTAAAAATTTTTTATCGTCCTATATTTTCATGTGTTCATACATGCAATAACATTTTTAATATACTATTTATATTTTCTATTTAATATATATTTATTATTTTTTTATCAATACCTTATTTTTATTTACCCTTAATTCACTATTTAATATTTTAATTAATTTTTAACAATTTTTCTCAATTAATCTTTTTTTTAACTTACTTCTGAACTTTCAATTTAGTTCATTTTCACTTGATTTCTTACATTAATCATTCATTTCTTTCTTCTTTATTTTATTTTTCAATCCTTAATTTAATTAGTTACAATTTTCATTTTAGTTCTTAAATTTTCATTTATTTACAATTATGTCACTAACTATATATTATTTACACTTCTACCATAAATATTTTTGTTTTACATTTATTTTTTTATTTTTATTTTTTTTATTTTTTTCTACACAATTTAATATTTATCTTCCACTTATTTTCCATTTTTTTAAATTTATATTTTTTTCATAATTGTCACTTTTATCATTTATCTTGTATTTTTCACTTTTATTAATTTTCTCACTTTTTTCACTTATTTTATTTTTTTAATCATATTTTTCATTTTAATCATTTTTCTCATATTTTTCATTACATCTTTTTTTTTATCATATTTTTCACTTAAATCATATATATATATATATATATATATATATATATATATATATATTCACTTTCATCATTCTTTCTACTTTTTATTCACATTAGCCCATATTTGTAATCTGATCGAAAATATTCAGACCAGATACATGGGACATAGATCCAAAAATCCAGTACACTGAAAAGTAATCACGAAGGACCACCCAAGAACTGCACTGTTCACTAAATCACTGAATCACTCTTACTAAAATAGACCATCATTGACCTATATTAGTGAGTCGTCATGACTCACACCGCGGTAATAGTATCCCTATGACCAGTCAATTATAACCTAAACTAGATTTAACCATTAGAAAAATAACTAAGAGCATTATTTTATTTCTTTAATTCAATTTTCATTAAATTCATAAATTCTATTATTTTTACATTACTAATCACTTAATATTTTATTCATCCACATAATTATATCACACTTTACATCCTAATATCTCAATATTTCATTATGAACATTCAATTAAGTCATTAAGCATCACTAAATACACTTTAATCATTATTTTTAATTTTATGGATAATATATTCAATAAATAGAAAAATATTCTATATATCATATAAAAATTCTCAATAAATTTATACACACTAAAAATCACATTTTATTGCATTTCATGACTAAATTTTAATTTAATTAGCAAGAAAAAGATTAATTTTTCCTTTTTCATATTTCAGCCTATAATTAATTTTCATCATTAAAATTTTTCTTTCACTTTCTAATTATTCATTTCAGTATTTTATACATTTATTATTCCATATGTATCATAATATTACACTAAAATGTATTTATTGCTTAATATTCATTTTTCACATAATAAGGTCATATTTTACAATTTCCACTAATTAATTTTTTTAATTAAAATTAACCATTCTAATTCGCTTTTCATAATTTATTAATTATGTTTTAAGCATTAATTAGCAATTACATGCAAAACACATAAAATTCTTAATTTTTCATAACCCTAAATCATGCTTAATAATTGGAAATAGATAGACTTTGAAATCACTAACCTTAATTTCTTGTTTAGGCCTTCATAATCTTCCTTTTGCTTAGCCTTTTCTTTTAAAGCACCGTCACCTTCTCTTGAACCTACTATGGCCAAAATTTACCCTTCATTAATCCACCATTATTTTACTTCCTTAACTCAAATAAACTTTATATTTATCATCTACATAGATTAAACTACCTATTTGAACCATTAAACTAATTTAAAACTATAAATTTCACTTACCTCAAATTGGTATCCTAACTTTTCACCTTTGATTTTCTTCCACTTTAGACTTCCAAATGAAGAATAAAAGCTTCTACTAGGTACTAGAGACACTGATATTATGTTTGGGTGGTTGATTTTGGTGTAAAAATTGAAGAAAATTGGGAGAAGATAGGTTCAGCCATGAGGGAAAGAAAGACGAAGAAGATGAAGCATAATTCTCTCTAATTATTTGGGTCTTATATAATGGTTTAAGTTGGGTGGGCTTTGGCCAAACAAAGCCCAACCCAACAAAGCCCAACCCATTTAGACCCAATTATGCATTATAAATTATTTTTTTCACTTTCCAAGTTCAATTTCACCTAAATGTGATTCCATAATTCATAAAATATTTTTTTATTTCTACACAAAAATTTTCAACTCAATTGGAATCTGTTTTCTATCTAGCTTGCTCAAACCGGACTGATAATTCAATTTTCAGTGTTATCGTAAAATTTCTTTTTCATTGTCAAATAATCCTCAATGTTACTTAGAGTCTATCCATGTCTTAAAATAAATTTTTAGATGTCCTTTATTATTTTTCGTAGTCTGGTCAAAGTACGGTCAACCAACTATTTAATTAAACCGTATTCCATTTTTTTCTTAGTTTTGACTTTTTAGGACTTATTTGACTTCATTTGCACTCCAAATTTTACCCCCGGACTACTCATAACCTATGTTTTTCGATGATCAAATAAAATATTTTTCACCCAAGGGTGAATTTTTGACCCCCAATATGCTGATCAATTTCGAAAATTATAGTTTACGACTAACCTGGTATTTGGGTCATTATAGTGCCCTTGCATGTAACATGTATTAAATGCCTTGTTTTATGGTTAAATGGTTTCAAAAATCCAAATTCATGCCCATAACATAGGGTTCACAATCGTGAATCATTAACCTAGAACAACCATGTTTGGGTAGAATGTTTCACAACTTGAGTCACAACGTGACACGTGACTATGAATCACCACAATCATACCCTTGACTAATTCTTCATGCCCATGAAAAATGTGCACAAAATAGATAGAAATATTCATGACCAAGTTCACGGTTTGGTTCACAGGTAGGGATACCCGTGAATGAACTTTTTATGGCTCCATGAAGCCTGTTGAAAATGGAATATGTTGTTTTCTTCGATATTGAAATGTAATGGAGGCACATGTTTTCACAAATGATATGTTTAAAGTATGAAATGCATGATTATATGAATTTTAGCTCATAAATGTTACATGGTGAGTTTTCATATGATCAAAGTATATATGTTATAAGATGAATGCATTATAATGAAGTATAACAAATAGTATATGAATAAGTAATGTCCAAGCTCTATCCTAGGACTAGAAGTAGGATAGTGATATTCCATTATCGGAGTGTGCGATACCATAGTAATATGTTATACAATTATCTTTTAAGGACAAAGTGGCTTAAGCTTGGAGAGTGCCCTTAATCCTATATTGCATGCAACTTATATATTTTACTCAGTCAAGGTGACTTAAGCTTGGAGAGCGGTCTAGACTTGAGGAGCTCGGACGAGCACACATAATCATAGATAGTGGTAAAGTGGCTTAAGCTTGGAGAGCGCCTCGATTCACAATCCGTATCTGAATAGTCCATTTAGAAAGTTGTTGGAAGAAAATTCTAATGTAATTAATGAATATGGTCTAATAAAAAGGTTTTAATGATACAGCTATGCAATGATACACAGTTAAAATGCTATAATAGCTTCCATAAGGTAAAGTATGATATAAATCGTTTGCTTTCCTTGTCATGCCATTAAGTATATAATATGATGTCATAACATGAATTATATGATATGAATTGCTTGATGTATATAATATGTTTGCTTAGCGTATGGGTTTTTTGCACGTAGGTTGGAGACTATTAGATAAGGACATAAGTTGATATGAGGAGCCAACCCAATTTAAAGCTGACCCGACACATGTTGGTGATATTATGTCATATTTTGCATTTTTGGTACATAATATAGAGTTTGGGTTGTTTACTTATATATATATATATATATATATATATATATATAAACCCTTAATTGTTTTAGAGGACCATTTAAAAACCTCACCAATAGAGTTTTTGTCACGTTCGTCAATTTAGGCATTGATCGATACATGTATTTTGCGATCAAATGCATCACACCTACGGAAAACAGGTCGTGTTCATGAACGAAACGGAAGCAATATGATCGGAGTCAAAATTTGGACCTTTGAACAAGTATCAAAAATTGATTTCGAATATGCGATGTTAAAGTTTGCATGAAAACCAAGAAAATTGGGACTAGATCAAAATATACTAGATTTTTGTACTATCAGTGAATCGCAAGTTAAGGACACCAGGACGTAATATATTTTTAGATGAGTTATCCGATATAATTTTATGTCAAAACTCCAACATTTAGGGTATGAAATCAAGAAAAAAAAATTTAGGGTCCGATTTTGTGGGAATAATGGGATGCACGATTTATTTTTCTTCGATGCACAAAATACAAAACCAATAACATTAATACGTAGAGTAAATCACAATATGAATTTTGTGCATCTAAGTATTGAAAATTAATTAGTGTAGGACTTGAAATTAAAGAAATTAAAATTAAAGTGCAATATAATTTGCAAAGCGAATTTTACACCAGTGAAAAATTAGTGCAATTAAATTAAGTGGTAGCTAAAAAAAATTAAATTAATAGAAAAATTTATGCATATGTTATTGGTGAAAATTAATTAATTTAGGGCTCAAATTGGGAAAATATTTAATGGTTTAATTATGGAAATTTAGAAAATATGGAGGACTTAAAGTGAAGTTTTTAAAATTAAGCATTAAAAGTCAAAATGACCGGCAAAAAAAAAAACCAATCCAATTCACTAAACTACCCATATATATATATATATATATAGCCTAAGTGTACCCATCTACCATAGCCTTCTACAATCTTACATATTTCTTCCCATTTCTTTAAGCTTACCCGAAGCATTATCATCCAAAAAGACGGAGCAACTTGTTCGGTTATGAGATGGCATGATGAGATCAAAGTGAGGATGGGTCCAACTTTTCATTCTTCACTAAAGTTCTTGAAATTTCTTAAGCCTTCTTCCCATTTCTTCATCTCCAAGAGCAACGGAATCAAAACTCCGTAGAAAACTCATGCATGTCTCGGTTTTTGAAGGAAAAGAGCACCAAGGAGAGTGATTTGGGTTTGGAGGAGGCAACGGGAGGTTGATGGAGGTGAGATTTGATGGATTTTCTTTAAACAATGTTCTACCGTCACTTCCTTTTTCTATTTCTATACTTTTTATTGTGAAAATTTTTATGGAGTGAGCTAATTAAATTAAGATAAGAAAATTAGTGAGCTAATTAAATTAAGATAAGAAAATTATAGTTGGGATGATGTCGAATCTCTCCTTCCTTTTTATTTCCTTGTTTGAAGTTAGTGTTGGCATGAAAGTATAGCCATGTTAGCCATGACATAGAATTTCCAAGGAGGAATGAATTTTGTGGACCAAAAATTGATGAAACACCGTGGCTATGGAGGTGTTTTGAGGCTGCCTATAGGAAGAAAATTGTAAGAGGGAAATTTCGTTGAAAAAAATAGGAGGGGAAAAAGAAATAAAAAGGAGAGTAAAATTGTCGACCAAAATTAATATATTAAGGGCAGCCCAATAACTTCCAAAGAGGACTGATATTGAGAAGGGGACGGTGGAGCTGCAGAATTGATAAAAGAATGGATTATAAATATAATATAACAATTACAAAATATAATAATAAATAGTAAAGATGAGAGAGACAATATAGGTAATTGAGACAAGGATTAGTTAAATAAACTAATTAAGTGAGGATGAATTAAGAGGTTGGACCAAAACAAAAAAAAGGAAACAAAATGTGAAGTTGGGCTTTATTTTTGGACCAAATTAATTATTGAAATAACTGAGGCCGAAATTTTGGAGGAATTAGTTGTTAGACGTTTGAGTTAAGAATGGCCGAAATTAAGATGAAATGACTTAGCAAAAATTTGCCAAGATGACAATTGAGACCTAAGGAAACGAAACTGTGGACAATTGATACCACCTGGACCAAAGAAATTTTTGATTAATGAACCGTGAGTCAAATATGGAACACACATTAGAGCGTAAGCAAAAGATAGTAAAGACCAAAGGTTAAAACATGTGACCCTAAACGCTCAGTCGTACGGCTTGAGAGAAAATTAATCTTAAACGAAGTATAACTGAGGAATTATTGTACCATATTCCAAAGATGGTTGAATTTAAGCAAATTATTAAGCTAGTATAGATAAGACCGTTAATTTTTAAATTGCTTTATGCTATACTACCGACGCCGAAGATCAGGCCACAACAGTAGAATTTAGTCACATTTGTACAAACTCTTAGAGTAATGACTAAATACGTATTTAATTTTATCATAATATTAAATATATTTTTTCTTGAGTTTGGATAACTTTTATGAAATAACTTTGCATGTATTTATTTTAATTTCAAACTTTATATATATTTTGTGTTATAAAATAAAATGTGTTATAAAATGATTTTTTTTGTTGGAAAAATTATTATATGAATTGAAATAAATTTATAAAATGATTATTAAAAATTTGTTACTTTGTAACAGTTTGAAATAAAAAGAAATGATTTTTGAGATTTTTCTAATTTTAGCTCATATATTAACCTACACTTGAAATAGAATTTTGTTCGTATGCCAATAGAGTCAGTATTCTTTGGTCATGTGAAGCTGGGCAATGTGAAATCATTGGTCTTGTATGGTATTGGGTCATGTGAAATAAACTTTGATCATGTGGTGCCTTTATTATTTGATACTCCAGTGATTCTCTAGAGGAAGACCTATGGTATCTTAATAAATATGTATTGTAACACTTTTTGATATAATTAAAATTAAACTTAATTATATTAAAAAATATTACAGTATACATGAGTTTAAACGTCAAAATTTTCAAAAACTTT
Organism: Triadica sebifera; assembly: GCA_023653625.1. Classification (NCBI taxonomy): domain Eukaryota; kingdom Viridiplantae; phylum Streptophyta; class Magnoliopsida; order Malpighiales; family Euphorbiaceae; genus Triadica; species Triadica sebifera. The sequence continues at coordinate 417,296 of CM042896.1, read as the reverse complement.
CATGCACCATGACCATGATGACTTAACAAAATAAAAAAAATTCTTAAAGCATGATATCGATTTCAATAAAATAAAAGTTTAATACAAAAAATATACGGACATACACAAATCAAAGGTTTTAGAAAATAAGTAGTTATAAAACTACATGTCTCTGAAATACAGTATATAAAACTATAACTACCCCACCCATGGTAAAACAACCAAAAATAAGATACAACAGTGTACTATCCACCTTGAATGAATATCCTCGACTCCGATCATTGTGCATCCTCCTTTGTCGGTTCTTCCCTACGCTTCAAATCTATATATGGAAAGTCCATATGTTAACCAACTTGTGCCTAATGATATATAACAATGTGCAAGGCATATAATACATATAAATAATAAGTATGATATACTCACTGATTTGCTATAAAGACTTACCTTGAAATCCGCACATGCACTAGCTCGTATATTACATGACATACCATCAAGATTATATATATATATATATATATATATACATATATAATGCACAATGCTACAGGGCATCTCAAACAATATCTCAATGTTATACACGTGTTTATCACACATAATAATTTATTAACCACCCTATTCATAACTAGACCAAAATGGATACGAGTACTCTATAGCTCTCGCTAGAGCCAAAATAATTCATCAAACAAAACCGAGTGCACGAAATAGCTTCAGGGGAAACATACTTGACTAAATCCTGAGCCTTCTAAATACCTCGATAATATTCTAAATACCACAATCATAAGTCCACCAAAGAAAAATGAGTGCACGAAATAGTTATGAGGGAAGCCTACCTGGCTAGACCTTGAGCCTTCTAAACACCTCGTAATTCTTCAACATATCACAACAATAAGTCCATCAAAGAAAATGAGTGCATGAAACAACTTCGAGAGAAGCCCACCTGGCTAGACCCCGAGCCTTCTAAACACCTCCTAATTCATCAAAATATCTCAATCGTGACCAACATATTGTTAGAGGAGTGCTCTAAAGGTAGTCACTTTTAGCACTTATTGTACAAATTTATTTGATTAATAAAAGGCTTTTTCATTAATTTGATGTTCATTTGATATATGAATTGATAAGTGATCTTAAATCAGTTAATGAAGTCTTTGATACATAACATAACATGAAGGAAATCATGATGAGATCATGATATTGACATTCTTATCATGTGTAATTATGTTAGTATCAAAATTATCCCTAGTCATAGGATTAATGAGACGTGACATTATTAATCCAGACATACTAGCACATGTTACACTCTTTGATTGGATCGAGTAATAGATCTCATAATCTATAAACATGAGATGTTTAGAGTTAATATGTGGATGCTTGCTAAGTGTAGCTAAGTATATTGGATGACCAGCTATGAGACAATCATATGGATAATCTATTCAAATATCAATGATAGTCTCATCATAGCAATGGTGCAAGTATCGTGAAACTTGACGCACTCAAGAATATCTTGAATATTGATTCTGTATTTTGACACTATTCCTTTGTTGACTCAGGTGTTAGAGGAGTGCTCTAAAGGCAATCACTTTTAGCACTTATTGTACAAATTTATTTGATTAATAAAAGGTTTTTTCATTAATTTGATGTTCATTTGATATTTGAATTGATAAGTGATCCTAAATCAATTAATGAAGTCCTTGATACATAATATAACATGAAGGAAATTATGATGAGATCATGATATTGAGATTCTTATCATGTGTAATTATGTTAGTATCAACATTATCTCTAGTCATAGGATTAATGAGATGGGACATTATTAATCCAGACAAACTAGCACATGTTACACTCCTTGATTGGATCGAGTAGTAGATCTCATAATTTATAAACATGAGATATTTAGAGTTAACATGTAGATGCTTGCTAAGTGTAGCTAAGTATGGTTTACCAACTTACTTTTGGGCAGATGCCACAAACACTGCATGTTATATTTCAAATCAAGTTTTCAAAAGACCTCTTTTAAACAAAACCTCATTTGAGCTATGGAATGGAAGAAAGCCCTTGATATTGTACTTTAGAGTATTTGGATGCGAGTGCTTCATATTGAATACCAAGGACAACCTTGGAAAATTTGCTTCTAAATATGATGAAAGTATCTTTTTAGGATACTCTACAACTAGCCAAGCATATAGAGTATTTAACAAAAGATCATTAACTGTTGAAGAATCTATGCATGTTGTCTTTAATGAATCTAGTAGACTTGATCTTGTGAAATGTAGTGTTCTTGATGATGTTGTAGGTAACATGGAAAGACTTGATCTTGAAAATGGAAAAGAAGAAAATGATCAAGAAGATTCACATCAAAATGACTCTCTACCTCAAACTTAAGAAGAAAACGAACAAGAACTCCCAAAGGAATGGAGAATGACGAAAGATCATCCAAAAGAGCAAATCATTGGTGATATCTCAAGGGGAGTAAGTACTAGATCTCATTTCAAACATTTAGCCACTGACCTTGATTTTATTTCTCAAATTGAGCCTAAAAATGTTGATAAGGCTCTTGATGATGAAAGTTGGGTAATTTCCATTCAAGAAGAACTCAACCAATTTGAGAGAAGTAAGGTATGGACCTTAGTACCTAGACCCAAGGATCATCAAATTATAGGTAGCAAATGGGTATTTAGAAATAAACTAGATGAACAAGGTTCAATAACTAGGAATAAGGCTAGATTAGTTGCAAAAGGATACAATCAGGAAGAAGGCATAGATTATGATGAAACCTATGCACCTGTAGCTAGATTAAAAGCCATAAGAATACTTTTAGCATATGCATGTCACATGAATTTCAAACTCTTTCAAATGGATGTGAAAAGTGCATTTCTAAATGGTTATATAGAAGAAGAAGTTTATGTAGAACAACCTCCAGGCTTTGAAAGCTATGATTTGCCAAATCATGTTTTTAAACTTTCAAAAGCTTTATATGGTTTGAAACAAGCTCCAAGAGCTTGGTATGAAAGACTAAGTTCTTTTTTATTAGACAACAACTTTACAAAGGGAAATATTGACACCATGTTATTCATTAAAAAGCATAAGCATGATATACTAATTGTTTAAATTTATGTTGATGACATAATATTTGTTTCTACTAATGAGTTGCTTTGTCAAGAATTTGCTAAGTGTATGACTAGGGAATTTGAAATGAGCATGATGGGAGAGCTTAAGTATTTCCTTGGTCTACAAATAAAGCAAAGCAATGAGGGCATATTCACCAACCAATCCAAATATGCCAAAGATTTAATTAAAAAATTTGGTATGGAAGGATGCAAGAATGCCAAGACTCCTATGAGCACATCAACAAAATTGGACAAGAATGAAAAGGGTAAAAGCATTAATGAAAAGCTCTATAGAGGTATGATCAGATCACTTTTATATTTTACTGCTTATAGACCCGACATAATGTATAGTGTTTGCTTATGTGCACGATTTCAATCATGTCCAAAAGAATTGCATTTAAATGCAGTAAAAAGAATTCTTAGATATTTACATGGTTCATTGCATCTAGGTTTATGGTATCCTAGAAATTCATCCTTCTATATTATAGGATACTCAGATGCAGATTATGCTAGTAGTCTTTTAGATAGAAAAAGTACTTCAGGTACTTGTCACTTTATTGGAGAGTGCTTAGTTTCTTAGTTTAGCAAGAAACAAGTTTCAGTTGCTCTTTCATGTAGCAGCTGGATGTTGTTGTACTCAAATTATTTGGATGAAACAACAACTTAAGGACTATGGTCATGATATGAACCATATACCTATTAAATGTGACAATACAAGTGCTATAAATCTTTCAAAGAATCCCATTCAACACTCTAGAAGTAAGCATATTGACATTAGACACCACTTTATTAGAGATCATGTTCAATATGGAGATGTTGCATTGGAATTTATAAGCACAGAAAATAAATTGGCAGATATTTTTAGTAAGTCTCTAAATGAGGAAAGATTTAATTTTATTAGAAGAGAACTTGGTATGATTGATGGATTAACCTTGTGATTGCTAAATTATCAAATCTTAAGTGATAATCTTGATTTTGTATCATATCACTAGATAGAAGGTAGTAAATTTAAAGAAACTTTTATGATATAAGGGATAGAATCTTCATAGAAATGATTCAGTATTGTTTTTAGGACTTAATTTTATTTGATGGAAATTTTAGAGAAGTCACACCCGTGACATATGTTCACGCCCGCGACTTAAATAGCCGAAAGAGGCAGTGTCGTTCATGACTTGATTTACGACATCATTCACGGTTTCAAGTAGTGAAGTTTATATTCACGAATTCATTCACTCCCGTGAAAAGCCTTGTTCATGCCTGTGACAAATTTTCACGCCCGTGAACATATTCACCCTAAAATTCACAAAGATGTTCACGCTTTGAGTCACACTTTGGTTCATGGGCATAAGTAGTGAAATTCAACCTTCACGTCCGTGACGATTTTTTCACCCCCTTGATAGTTCATCATTCACGACTGTGACATTCAAAGGTTACGACCGTGACCATTTTCATGCCTTCATTCACGGGTAGAGCACCCCTTTAGCAAATCGTGAACACGACCATTCATGCCCGTGAACATATATTTCACGTCCGTGAATGCATCGGGTATATAAGAAAACAGCCGGTTATTTTTCACATTTCAACCTTTCAACTCCTAGAAACCGCTCTCATTTACACACATTAAATGAGATATTGAAGATTCCGGCCCCCAAATTACAAACGTTTCCTATAAATACCATCAAAAGTCCATTCCTTAATCAAAAATCATACTTCTTTATGGTTTCCTCAAAGTTTCTATCAAACTTTTCCCAAACTCCACAAAGTTCATTTCTTCAATCCAAATGGAAACCGCCTCATCAAAGGGAAAGAGAAAGAAGTCTCATGCTCCCAGGGGGTACGCAGATTACCTCATGGACAGAATTCCAGAGCATTGCCATCCTCGGTACTCCACCTTGAAGAAGAGGCCTCTCCTTTCATCGAGGTCCTTTGAATGGAAAACTGTCCGCACTCTCGGACTTGAAATGGCAATGATAAAGCAACTCTAGGCTTGTCACTTAAAGGAATTCATGGACATTCATCAGCCCACTTTGATGGAGCCAACACTGGAATTTCTTAGCACTTTGCAAGTGTCTCCTACTGGAGTGGTGAAATTCCAACTCTGCAACAATCCAAACACCCTAAATGCCACAGAATTCGGGGATTTATTCAATTTAGCCTCCGAAGGCATCCTAAATGACAGCGAAGTGGAATTCTTCGCAACTCGAGCTTGGATCCATTTTGGCACAGATTGCAACCGGGATGTCAAAAAGACAAAGATTACTCATCTCTGGTCCCCAGTGCACAAATATTTGCATAGGTTTCTAACCTATAGCATATTCGCTCGGGGAGACAGCAATGGGACCATTAGGAAATCTGAGCTCTTCCTTTTCGAGATGGCTAGAAGAGGACTCACGGTGGCGCTTTCTAGATGGTTTGCAAACCATCTTCTGTCCATTGCCACCAAACCCACAGGAGATATACTCATTGGTGGATATGTCACCCATATAGCCTTGAAACTTGGCTATTTGAAGCTGGATGAGCATCATTTCAATCTCATCCCAGGGCATCCTCGAGATCGATTGGATGTCGAGTCTTTTATTATGATGGGAGTGGCTGTCAGAATTGTTCATGAGAACAATATTTTCTACTGCTTCACAGACACTGGTGGGGAGATAATTTGGGAAGACAATGATACAAAGGACTTCAAAGCTTCCTCCAAGGGATCTAGCAGAAGAAAAGGGCTCGGGTTGAGGAAGCATCTCCAGAGGCTGAGCAGGACATCGAACAATCCTCGGCTTCCACACCGAATTTGGCGCAGCAGGTGGTTGACCTTTTGGCACCACGATTTAAGTAGCTGCAGGCTTCGATGGACGAGAGGTTGGAGAACCTCAAAGAATTCATAGAGTCTTGGATGGACAGCATTGAGGCAGAGGTTGCTCGACTTAAGGATAGGATGTCCGGCTAGGTGTTAGGCTAGATGGTAGCCTTAATATGTTATTTGCTTATTTATTTACTTGTCTTTTGTTTGTTTTCAGGAAATTTTAAATTTTCTTTCTGAACTTGAATTATCTTTGATTGTACTTCACTTTATTTAATATATTTGGTTTGTTTTTCTTTAATTTTGGCTTAATCGTTATATTCTTTTTGTTGATGACAAAAGGGGGAGAACCTAGCAATATATTCAGATAAATGAATTTTGAATCAAAAATAAGAACTTACAAATTCATTGACATTAAGTTAAGTAGGGAGAAATTAGAAATTAGAAATACTCAAAATATGATTCAAAAATTAATATGCAAGTATGAAATTGAGCTTTATACATATTAGATATATCTTAAGTATACTTTGCATATACCTTAATGCAAGTTACATAAATGAATATACCATGATATACTCTAAATATACCTTACATATACTTCATGCCTTAAAAAGAATTTTGGTATATATTGGATATACTTTGCATATAACTTGCATATACTTAAAAACTAGAGAGTTTATTTCAATGCTAAATCATTCTTTCCAATTCTTGCATTTCATCAATTTTTTTATCCTAAGTATCTTTTGAGGGGGAGACTTCTCAAAAGGACATATTGCTAGATTATTTGTCACCATCAAAAAGGGGGAGATTGTTAAACCTTGAGGGGTATTTCCGTCATTTTGATGATAACAAATAAAATAGCAATATTGTATTTAACATACTTGTTTTCTAAGTCTATTAAATAGGGTATGGAATAAAATAGCAAGAATGGAGAATGGAAGAATAATCCTTGAAAGACAAAATTAAGGAAGTAGCATGTTCACGCCCGCAACCCTATGTGTCACGCCCGTGAAAAAACTAACTGTCACCAAAACCAGCATTTGAAGTTCACGGCCATGAAGGAAGACACAAACCATGAAATGTATATTTAAGTCATGCTCGTGAATTAAATGTCACGCCTGTGAATTAAATGTCACGCCCGTGAACTTTAATGACAATTTCATCCAGAGAGCTTCACGACCAAAGTCACCACTTGGATCACGGCTGGGAAGATTGTCACGCCCGTGAAGATGTATGTCACTCCCGTGACCCAATGTTTCAAAAACCTTCCAGAGAGCTTCACGACCAAGGTCACAACTTCAGGCACAACTTGGAAGAACAGTCACCCTCGTGACAAACATAGTCACGCCCGTGAAGGATGAAAGAGAAAAATGTCAGGCGCGATTATTTGGTTGGTACAACGGCTAGTTTCATATTAAATGCACCCTAACTGCTATAATTAGTCATGGGAGTATAAATGCAAGTCATTTATGCATTCAGTACAAGAGGATAGCAAATACTTTGAATCAAAATCTTATTATAAGCTATTTGTACATTTAATACTTTCATAACCAATATCATTTATTGAGCAATAAAGATTTGTAAGTGTTTCTCTCTGTAATCATTTATTACTCAAGTGAGTTTTGGGCATTTCTGGATTAAGAGTAGAACACTTGTAAGGGTTAGTTGTGTGAGCCTTTATAACACAAAGTAAAGGTTGTTTGTGTGATCCTGCAAAAACACAAAGTAAAGGTTATTTGTGTGAGCCTGTAAAACACAAGATAAAATGTTGTTTGTGTGAGCCTGTAAAACACAAGGAATTGGTTATTGTGTGAGCCATTAAAACACAAGGGATCTCTGGGATAGGTGTGAGCCATTGTGAGAAACACCATAGTTGGGAGTGAGCTTGTAAAACTCCATTGTAACAGTTAGAGTGTTAGTGAAACTCCCAATTGCGATTGGAGAGAGGAGTAGGGTTTGTTAACACCCGAACCTCTATAAATATCCTTGTGTCAAATTTCTCTATTCCTCCTAAAATTAATTTTATTTCCTCACTTTAAAGTTTAATTTTTGAAACTCCAATTCAACCCCCTTCTAGGCTTAATATCTGGGCAACAATATCCTTGAGTACCTCAAGTCTAAGGATACTTGCACCATTGCTATGATGAGACTACCATTAACATTTGAATAGATTATGCATATGATTGTCTCATAGTTGGTCATCCAATGTACTTAGCTACACTTAACAAACATCTACATGTTAACTCTAAACATCTCATGTTTATCGATTATGAGATCTACTACTCGATCCAATCAAGGAGTGTAACATGTGCTAGTATGTCTGGATTAATAATGTCTCGTCTCATTAATCCCATGACCAGGGATAATTTTGATACTAACATAATTACACATGATAAGAATCTCAATATCATGATCTCATCATGATTTCCTTCATGCTATGTTATGTATCAAGGACTTCATTAATTGATTTAAGATCACTTATCAATTCATATATCAAATGAATATCTAATTAATGAAAAATCCTTTTATTAATTAAATAAATTATATCTGATGAGACTGTGGCTCCTTTGCTTACGCAATGGCTCCATTGCTTACGCAATGGCTCCATTATTATCTCAATACAATTGTATTGGATCAATAATGCTAGGAACCACTCCAAGTTCTGTGATGAATTTCTTTATCAAACTGCTTCCTTTGCCGTTTCAGAAGCTGCAATGTACTCTGCTTCGGTTGTGGAATTAGCAGTTGTTTCCTATTTGGAACTCTTCCAACTAACTGCTCCACAATTTAGTGTGAATATATAACTTGACTGAGATTTTGAATCATCTTTGTCAGATTGGAAGATGGCATCAGTACACCCACTCACATTAAGATCTCCATCTCCATATACCAAGAATACATCCTTAGTTCTTCTTAAGTACTTAAGGATATTCTTGACAGCCACCCAATGACCCTCACTAGGGTCCGATTGGTATCTACTCGTGACACTCAGAGTATATGATACATCAGGTCTTGTACATATCATAGCGTACATGATTGATCTTATAGCTGAAGCATATGGAATGAAACTCATGTGTGTCCTCTCATCTTGTGTCTTTGGACACAAAGACTTTGAGAGAGTAATCACATGGGTCATGGGAACATATCCCCTCTTGGACTGCTCCATGCTAAACCTCTTTAGCATCTTATCTATGTATGTAGACTGTGAAAGACCAATCAATCTTTTATCCCTAAAATATAGATTGCTTCTCCAAAGTTTTTCATAGAGAAATTCTTGGATAACCAAATTTTGACTGATTGTAAGGCTGAGATATCATTTCCCGTTAACAATATGTCATCTACATATAACACAAGAAATATGATTGCACTCCCACTAACCTTTTTGTAAACACAAGGTTCATTCGGATTTTGTAAGAAACCAAACTGTTTGATTGTCTCAATAGTTTGATTCTCATCTACATATAACACAAGAAATACATAGGTCTGATTCTCCCTTATTGAGCTGTCTACTGTTCCTTAGGCCCTGCATATCAGTGCATATGTGTGAGCCACAACTGGTATCTAATATCCATATATTATTATTGGAAACAGTATTAACTTCAATGACAAAAATACCTGAAGTAGATGGGGCATCAGATGCCTTCTTCTTCAAGGACTCCAAGTAAGCCTTACAGTTTCTCTTCCAATGGCCATCCTTGCCACAATGGAAGCATGTCCCTTTTGGAGCAATCTCCTTGGCCTTTTTCTTAGCCACGCCTCCCTTAGGCTTCATGGATTTCTTCTTCTTCTTAAGGTTCTTCATTTTAGAACTTGAAGAGTCCACCAGCATCACAGCCTTATTGTCCTTCTTGACAGATGGCTCAAATGTTTTAAGCAAGTTAATCAGCTCCGGAAAAGTGGTAGAGATTTGGTTCATTCTATAGTTAAGCATAAAATGTGAATAACTATTAGACAAACTAGTTAGAATTAAGTCAATACTTAATTCATGGTCCATCACAAATCCCAAGGTGGCCAACCTCTCAATATAGCCATTCATCTTCAATGCATATTGCACTGGAGATGTCCCCTCAACCATCTTAGTGCAGAAGAGAAACCTTGAATTTTCGAACCATTCGGAATGTGCTTGCTCATCAAAAAGCTCTCTTAGATGGTATACTATGGAATTAGCATCCATAGCCTCATGTTGCTTTTGCAACTCAGCTGACATAGTAGCAAGCATAATGCAGCTTGCCATCTCACTATCATCGAGATGCTTTCGATATGCCTTCTGAACATCTTCAGAAGCATTAGCAACTGGGGGATTAGGGAGTGCCTCATCTAGGACATAGCCAATCTTTTCGGATTTGAGAACTATTCTCAGATTCCTTAGCCAATCCAAAAAATTGGAACCAGTTAACTTATTTGATTCCATTAGCGATCGCAAACTTACACTTGTCATGATGATGATTCTAGCAACCTAGATGTAAAATAGAACATTTCAAAATGTACATGAAATGCGTGTCTATTAGGTCTTTAATAAATCACATTATGGCAGCCACTATTTTATTGCGAATCCATAGCCTTCACTATAAAGCTGAGAGAACTTATATGGAAGTTTTCCTAGTTTGGTTGGTAGGTATCCTTAGTTTGGTTGGTAGGTATCAACAAGCTATCCTTAGTTTGGTTGGTAGGTATCTAATCCATACCAATTGCATTATTCATGCAACTATCAAATTTTGTGCTATCAACTTATTGATGTGAGCACATACATTGGGCTATCGACTCTTGATATGTGTACATCTCATGTATACAAACCCAACTTCGCCTCTAATACACATTAACCTTGGTGCAAATTCAACAAGTTAATAATATCGGTTAAGTCTAACCCATTAATCGTGAAATCTAATTTCAATGGATTGAACATATTCTTATAGAGTGAGCTTGAAGCAACTCAACAACCCTAACTCTAGAAGAACTCTGGTTCTCCCCCATATTAACGGAAGTCATAAGACTTAATTATTTATTTAGTGAGGAATTTCTTTGTTAAGTCTCATCAACCTATTATTTCATGCTTTTATATATCATATATTGATCACATTGATATATAAAGATAGTTACATTAACTATATGGCATGATTATGGACATACTAAAGTCAATCAATTGAGCCAAAGAGAAAATGACTAGGTCTTACCTAGGTATATGCATGAATTTACAACCTAAAATAGAAATCAAATTCCTATTTCTAAGTCTTCTTGTTTATGGTACCACCTCTTTTGCTTCTTGCTCCTTTGTATCTTCATTCTATCATAATCCTATGTAATCTAATTACATATTTCAAATTATAGAAAACCTCAATATACATTTGAGGGGAGTAAGATGAGAAGAGAAATACATAAGAAAGAAAGAGAGGTAGGGACACACAGGCCCTATTTACCATAAACCAAAATAATTCCATGCATGCTCAATCACATTGAGCCTAAGTCCATAATCATCCATCATGCCTTTTCATACACCCCTAACATGCATTCTCTAATGCACAAAATAAAAATGACAATTTTGGATTTCAATTTGTAAATCGATTCAACGCTTGAACCGAAATTGCCTATGTGTGTTATTTCGATCCTTTTAATTTTGTATGTTATTTTAAATTGGAATTTAATATTTAATCAAATTAAATTAAATTCCATATTTTCAGAAATAATTCAAAATTAATTCTCCTTAAAATCATAATATTATGATGTTAAAATTAAATAATTTAATTTTAATATACGTACCGATTTCATATGGGCTAATGAAATGAGGACTAAGCTTCCCATGCTTCCTGAAGCATACTACTCCCTTCCATGGAGAAATCTTCTAGAATACGTTTTCACCCACTTCATACTCAATGTCTTTTCTCTTCAAATCTGCATAACTCTTTTGCTTATCTTGTGCTACTTTCAATCTAAAGCTAATGAGTTGGATTTTATTTGTAGTCATTTGCACAATTTCTGGCCCCACTAATTTCCTTTCACCTACTTCATCCCAACATATAGGTGTTATAAATTTCATTTCGTACAGTGCTTCATATGGTGCCATACCAAGACTTGGATGAAAACTGTTGTTATAAGCAAATTCCATTAATGGTAAATGCTTATTCCATCTTCCTTTGAATTCCATCACACAAGCTCTCAATATGTCCTCCAAGGTTTGGATGGTACGTTCAAGTTATCCATCAGTCTGTGGGTGGAAATAAGTGTTGAATTTTAATTTAATACCCAGGGCGTGTTGTAAACTAGGCCAAAATCTAGAAGTGAACCGTGGATTAGGAATATGATATCTTAAACTCATTTGGAGCTTGGTCTTGAAAAAAGAGATTTTAGGGGTTAGAGATATATAAAGAAAGAAAGGTATTTGATGAGTTTCCTGTATGTTTTGGGTACTCAAGAAGAGAGAAAAGATAAGGGAAAGGAGAAGGAGGTATAAAAGACTAAAGCGAAAAAATAGGTAAGTGCATAATTTAAGTCAATAACCTATAATTTATTATATAATTGCATAATTGAGTGTTTTTCATGTAAATCATTGTTAATTAATAATATTTTGTAATGTAATCTTGGGGGTGTATGTTTTCTAGACTTAGGATTAACTTTGGGAAAAATTGAATGTGGTTAATATGTATGTTTTTTGCTGAAAATTGTGGAGCAGTGAGTACATAAACTGTTACTACTTAAGTTGTGGAATTACGATTTATGTGTTTTTTGTTGGGTTTGAAAGCTAAGACATAGAGATTAAAAATATATTTAGGTCATAAAATCTAAATATGTTTGAATGTGTCCATAAAAAATACATAAAATTCGGACCTAGAATTTGTCCAAAAAATTCTAGGCAAAATTGTTAGTCACCAGTCAGTGTTCATTTGACCATATCTCTTTCTACAGAACTCAAAATTTAGAAATTCAAGTTTCAAATTAAAGCTAAGATTCAGAGATAAAATTATTAAGACCTTTCAATTTAATTATCCTTGTAATAGGTTCAAAATTAATGTGCAATATAGAGCATTGAATCTGCCAATAATGTGAAAGAATATCAATTGAGAAATTTGATGTGAAAAATAATATGGACCTTGTTATATTATGCATATAATATTTTTATTGAGTAATTATGTGATTAATTGAGCCATTAAATGCATAAAAAGTGTGAAGTTAATAATTATGAATTTTAATGATGTTAAGTAAGCCATAGAACACCTAACTTAAAACTTAACTTAGCATAGTTTGGCATGAAAAGCATAAGGAGAGTATGATTAATGCCAATAATGGCATGATTAATGAAGCTGGTAATAGAATTATTATTAAAGCCGATAATGACACTATTATTAAAGTCGGTAATGACACTTTTATGCCCAAATCATAATGCCCGGGGGGCACTCCTAAGTGCCTAAATGACAACTCCATTATCCTCGTCGGTGGTTCATAAGTGTTGTGGGCATAAAGAAATTATCGAAAGTAAAAGGAATCATGATTTGTGATATGGTTAATTATGATAGATTATAAAATGATGATTTGATAAAATAAAACAAGTATGAGATATAAGAATATAATTTGATGTTTATGCATGCTAATGTAATAAGATAATATAAAAAAATAAAAAATATATAATAATAATAATGTACATAATATACATGACAATGCATGTTGCATGAAATAGTTTATTGACTTATTTATATGCACCACTAGGCCTAGAGCTTATCGTGAGAGTTTCCTTCCACGCAGATTTAAAGAGGTAGCTGAAGTTGTAGATAAAGGCAATGGTGATCCTAGTCCAGTAAAACGACTAATATCTACAAACAGTGGGTCACAAATTTTTGTAACTTCTAATTTATGTTTTATATTTTGTATTAGAATTTATATAGCATCTTTTATGGTTTTGTAAAATTAACTTGATGTTTAATAAATATTATCCTATGTAAATAAAATGTACGTTACTTTTCTTTATATTATTTGAAAGAAAAAAAATGATTATGGATTGTTTTCAATAAATAAGTTAAAGATGAAAGAAGTCGGTGTAGTACTCCCTTGTTCGAGCATGTGATCCTGGAGTGAGGTGGTATTACAGTTTTTGGTATCAAAGCCCGGTTTGGGCAGTTTTGGGATATATTAAAAATAAAGTTTTCAAAAATAATTATGACATGTGTGTACCCATAATTGAGTATAAAAATTGATGCTTACTGATTGGGGCCGTTACTTTTATGATATAGGTAAAGTATTGCTTCAGGGTCACGACAGGATATGGCCGAAGGAGTTGAAAGTAATGAGCCTACTGAAATAGAGGCTTCATCGCGCCCCAATTGTCGCCGAGCTACTATATCTAGATCCGATTCTAGCTCATCAATGGGGCAGTCTGTTGTTGGCGTAGGACAAATAGAGCTTATGAGGAACATGATAGATTTTCTACAAAGAGCATCACAGCCAACCCCGTCTGTGTTACAATTTGAGAGACTGAGGAAGTTAAGGGCACCTGATTTCTATGGTAAATAGGAAGATGACCCCTCCATGGCAGAGTTTTGGTTAGAACTGGCAGAGAGAGTCTTTGATCAGCTGCATTGCACGGACAAGCAGAGATATGAATATGCAGTATCTTTATTGCAAGATCATGCATATGATTGGTGGCAGGTTGAATCAAATAGTTCAGAGGAACCTAAAATAGGGGGATATGCTGGTGTCAGAATATGAAAGAGAATTCACACATCTTTGCAAATATGCTAGCGACATTGTATCCATAGTAGCTGATAAATGTCGATGATTTGAAGCTGGATTGAGAGATCCAATCAAGCTACAGGTTTCAGCCCTATGCCTAATGAGTTTTCCAAGTTTGCTAGCATTTGCAAGAATAGTTGAGAGAGTTCTAGCTGCACAATAATCAACACAAGATAGAGGGTTCAAGAGACCTATGTCACAGCTGAGTGGTGGATCATCGAGTGGAAAGAGAGCCAGATCTTACAGTGGCTGATTTCAGGTTAGGGGTTCCAGTAGGCCTTCTTCTTTCAGGCAGAGACAACTCGCAAGATCTATTTCTTCAATAGCGAGTGCACCAATACAAACACCACGTAGATCTCTACCTTTACCAGAATTTTAGCATTGTGGTCGTCCACATCCAGGAGAGTGTTGGTGGATGACAAGAGCATATTTAAGGTGTGGTTCCAAAGATCATATGAAAAGAGATTGTCCTCTATTATAGTATGGCAGAGGTTCAGGGAGCACTAAGTCGATATAGATGCAGTCTTTTGGGCAATGTAGAGACTGAGGACAAGGACAAGGCAGAGGAGGTTGATTAGGGGTCAATCAGTTTAGATCAGAGACAGTTGAGAGGACAGAAGGTAGTAGAGCTGCCCCAGCTAGGGCATATGCCATGTAAGGACGAGAGGAGTAGGGTGCACCTTATGACATATTTGGTAAATTCCTTATCTTTGGCTTTGATATATATAAATTGATAGGTCTGGGATCGATGTATTCATACATATTCACACCACCACCTAGTCAAAAGGGTTTAGAACTACAGGCTCTAGAGTTTGAGATTCTCATGACTAACCCATTAGAGCACACTGTGAAGGTTAGCAAGTGTTTAGGGGTTACCCATTTGAAATTCAAGGTAGGCAATTCCCAGCAGACTTGATAGAGTTACCATTCTTCAAGTTCGATATGATCTAGGGAATGGAATGGTTAGCTCGTTATGGAGTGGCAATGGATCGTGGGAGGCGACAGATGATCATCAAAATTTTGGAGCAAAATGAGATAATGGTGAAGGGTGAAAATATAAGAGATCCAGACAATGTGATATCAGTGTTGAAAGCTCAAAATTTCATCAGTAAAGGATGTGATGCATACTTAGCATGTGTGGTTCATGTGAAAAAAACAAGTCCGAATTTGGTGGATATTCCTACTATTAGTGAGTTTCTTGATGTGTTTCAAGAGGAGTTGCCAAGGTTACTGCCGGATAGAGAAATCTAGTTTGCTATTGATTTGGTACCCGACACCACTCCTATTTCCATTACACCATATAGGATGACAATAGTGGAGTTGAGAGAGTTGAAGATACAGTTGCAAGATTTGTTAGATAAGTCCCATATAGGCCATATCTTGTGTACTTTAGAGATCGAGAAGAACATGATCAACATTTTAGAATAGTGCTACAAACATTGAGGGAGAAACAATTGTATACAAAGCTATCTAAGTGTTAGTTTTGGCTTGAAGCAGTCAGTTTTTTGGGTCATGTAGTTTCAATAGATGGTATTCGGGTTAACCCGAGTAAAATCGAGGCTATTCCTAATTGGAAACCACCTAGAAATATGACAGAAGTGAGGAGTTTCCTCAGATTAGTCGAATATTATAGGAGGTTTGTAAAGGGATTTTCGTCCATAGTGACTCCTTTGACACGACTACTACAAAAAGAGATTCATTTTGAGTGGACAGATAGGTGTCAAACAAGTTTTGATTGACTAAATGCAATGTTGATTGAAGCACTAATGTTGACTCAACCCACACCTAGAAAAGACTTTATTGTGTACACTGATGCTAATCATAATGGTTTAGCCTATGTTCTTATGTAAGAAGGAAAGGTGATTGCTTACGCCTCAAGACAACTTAAGCCTCATGAGCTTAATTATCCGACACACGATTTGGAGTTAGCCGCTAATGTTTTTGCTTTGAAGATATGGAGACATTATCTCTATAGGAAAAGATGTTATATCTATACAGATGATAAAAGTCTTAAGTACCTTCCCTCCTAGAAATAGTGGAATGTGAGACAATGAGGATGGTTGGAGATTATTAAAGATTATGATTGTGTGATTGACTATCAGCCAGGAAAAGCAATATATGGTTGTAGATGCACTGAGTAGGAAGATTTTAGCTGATGCAAGTACAATCTACCTTGATGCAGAGGATCAAAGATGCTCAGAAGCAAGATGAGAAACTAGTAAAGATAGTCGAGGCAGTGAAAAATGGAGAAAAGCCTGAGTTTTCATTGATGAATGATGGCAGAGTATACTTTAAGAATAGGATTTGTGTCCCTAGTATAGAAGAGCTGAAGTCTGATATTTTAAAAGGAGCACATGAAATAGTGCATACAATGCATCCAGGTGGGAACAAGATGTATCAAGACTTGAAAACTCAATATTGGTGGTCAGGAATTAAGAAAGATATCAGTGAATGTGTTGCTAGGTGTTTAACCTGTCAACAAGTGAAAGCAGAACACTAGTTGCCCACAAGATTGGTACAACCAATACCAATACCAGAATGGAAGTGGGAAAGAATCACGATGGATTTCGTGTTTGGTTTACCAATGACTCAGAAGAAGCACAATGCAGTGTGGGTGATAGTAGATCAACTGAAAAAGTCGACACATTTTCTTCCAGTTCAGATGGATTATACGTTGAACAAACTGCCTAACGTTTATGTAGATGAGATTGTAAGACTACATGAAGTACCAATGTCCATTATCTCTAATACATATCCTCACTTTGCTTCATAATTCTGGAAGAGCCTACAACTAGCTTCGTGAACTCAACTCAGTTTCAGTACAACCTTTCATCCACAAACGGATGGACAATCTGAGCGGGGAATCAAGTTATTAGAAGACATGATGAGAAGTTATGTGCTTGAGTTTGAAGGAATTTGGGATCAATATCTACCTCTTATGGAGTTTGCCTATAACAACAGTAGTCAAATGAGTATAGGTATGGCTCCTTATGTAACATCCTCGACCTTCCCCACATGCATATCCACATGCATTTCATTTGAACATATGCATCTCCCATATAATCCAATTGAACACATGCATTTCATACCCCATTTCTGCCTCCTCACTTCAGCCCCATTTTCTTCTTCATCTTCCTCCATTCTAGAACTCAATTATTCCTTGTTTCACCTAGTTTTTGCACCAAATTGATCCCTTGCAATTTCATCCTTGGTAAGTAATCAATTCTTATTTCTATAGGGTAGATTTGAGTTGCTAAGGTTCATTAATAGGCACTGACTTGCAGCCCGATTTTGATATTAATAGAAATTGATTCTAGAAAAGTGTAAAGCACAAAAGTTGTTCCTTTATGTCGTAGATTTATGGATATATAAATATGTTTGCAATATGTGGTGTATAAATATCCTCTTTGTACTAAAACTGGTTCAGATGTGAACCCTAAGTAAGTTAGCTACTGTGTTTGTTAGTTTTGAATATGATAAAGCAAATATTTGAAGTACCTCAAAACATAAAAGTTGTAGATTTACGTGCTATGTTTCTATTTACCCAATTTCAGGTTCATAGGTCTTGTAAAGTTTGAGTTATAGTGAATGGAACCATTACTATTCCATGGTTTGAACTGCCTATTGCATGCCCTGGGCCGATATAGCAAAGTGTTTGGATAATTTGAGCTTCTTATAGCTATATTCAGTACATTATCAAAACCTTAAATTTATAGGTATATGTCTTAGCTAAATTGGGGTACTAATGGTAGCTTAATATGTTATGTATAGACTAAGTTATGGCCTTTGGAAGTCATACTGGTCAGGAAGCCAATTCTATTCTGGACCAGTAAACTCTTTGTTAAAATATGAAGACCTTAGAGACATAATTGATGAAAGTTGTAAACATGAAAAATGTTCCATATCAACCCTTATAAGGTTCTGTAAAGGTTCATTAAAATATGACTTATATATTATAATTTATGATGAACCAAAGTGGGTACCCTGAAACTGCCTGACGGCAGAAAACAAGATAGAAAACAGAACACAGTTAAAATTCCACCATAAATTGTATAATGATCCAATTGGTCTCAAATTCTAATACGTTAGTTTTAATTAGGAATAAGAATCAGATTAATTGGTCAAGTATAGAAAATGTTATAGGCTAAACAGTCTCATAAGGTCACACTGCCTCATAGGAAACATCTTAACTATTGATATGAACAATGCATATTGATTTGTTCAAGCTACATTAAGTCTCCCTAATCATGATTTAATCAATTATGTTTTCATATTAGGCTCGCAATATATTGGAAACCCATAAGGAGTGGATAGATAATAAGTTAGGGGTCGGAATCAAAAGAGAAAGGTGAGTCTAATTATCAAGTGATATCTTTAGTACACATAAACATTGCTTGTTATGTGATATGTGAAGTGAATTGTGATTGTATGATTCATATGATTATCGTGATTTGTCATTGATATTACGATGATGGATAATTTGTGACAATTATGTTACATATAAGTGGTATACTTGTGGTATATTTGAGGTATATGTTTGACAAGGGTCTACCCTACTAGTGGGACACAGGGCAGAGGAAGAGGCAGGGGCAGGACTGGTACAATGGGCAGAGGAGTAACCAGATCTAAAGGTCAGAGTTCTAGGCCCCCTACTTAGGCAAGGGTGTTTACCATGACTAAATAGGAGGCAGTTGATGCTCCCGAAGTAGTTATCGGTAATATTTACATTTGTGATATGATAGCATATGCATTGATTGACCCAGGCTCCACTCATTCATTTATATCATTGCATATGGCATCTAAACTGCATCAAACGCATGAGCCTTTGGGGATTGACATAAATATGAGTACTCCATTGGGAACAGTAGTAGTTATGAATAATGTCTGTCGTGATTGCTTGATATGTATTGATAAAGCTGAGTTAATAGTTGATCTGATTTTATTGCTGATATATGAATTTGATGTGATATTGGGAATGGACTGGTTAACTAGACATCGTGCAATAGTGAATTGCTTTACTAAAAAAGTAATTTTGGAATCACCAAACCAGCCAAGGGTAGTATTTCTAGGTGAAAGAAAACTTGTACCTACATGCCTACTCTCAGCTGTAAAGGCATTTCGAATGATCAAAGGGGGATGTGAAGCATATTTGGCATATGTGAATGATACTAGAACCACTGATAGCTTGCTTGAAAATATACTAGTGGTAAGGGAATTTGCTGATATATTCCCAGATGATCTACCTAGTTTACCACCAGATAGAGAGATAAAATTCACTATTGAACACTCCAGGAAGAACACCAATATCAAGGTCACCCTACAGAATGGTCTCAGTTGAGTTGAAAGAATTGAAGGCCCAATTGCAGGAGTTACTTAATAAAAGGTATATTAGACCTAATGTATCACCTTGGGGAGCTCCGGTATTATTTGTTAGAAAGAAAGATGGAACAATGAAATTGTGCATCGATTATAGGCAACTGAACAAAATGATGGTGAAGAACAAATATCCATTGCCTAGAATAGATGATTTGTTTGACCAATTGCAAGCAGCCCCAATATTCTCCAAGATTGATTTGAAATCAGGCTATTACCAGCGGAAGGTAGCAGAAGCGGATGTTCCAAAGACTGCCTTCCAAACCAGGTATGGACATTATGAATTTTTAGTAATGCCATTTGGGTTGACTAATGCTCCAGCTGCATTTATGGCATTAATGAATAAGGTGTTTCAACCATATCTGGATAGGTTTGTGATAGTATTTATTGTTTACATATTAGTGTACTCAAAGAATAGGGGAGAACATGAACAACATTTAAAAGTTGTGTTGCAAACTTTGAGGGAGAAACAATTATATGCCAAATTGAGTAAATGTGAATTCTGGTTAGATCATTTGGTGTTTCTTGGACATGTGGTGTCGAGCAAGGGCATAGAGGTTGACCCAAAGAAAATTGAGCCTATGGTAAATTGGGAACCTCCTAAAATTGTTTATGAAATGCGTAGTTTTCTGGGTGTAACCGGATACTATCAAAGATTTGTTGATGGATTCTCCTTAATTGCTAGCCCTTTGACTAAATTGTTGAGAAAGTATATGCCTTTCAAGTGGACTTCAAAATGTCAGAGGAGTTTTGATGAACTAAAACACAAGCTAATCTCAGCACCAATGTTAACTATCCCTACAGGTACAGGTGGATTTACTGTATATAGTGATGCTTCTCATCAAGGCTTGGGATGTGTATTAATGCAACATGGTAAGGTTATTGCTTATGCATCCAGACAACTGAGTCCACATGAGATCTCATATCCAGTGCACGATTTAGAACTGGCTGCAGTCATATTTGCATTAAAGATTTGGAGGCATTATCTGTATGGTGAGAAATTCCAAATCTTCACAGACCACAAAAGCTTGGGTTATTTGCTGACACAGAAAGAATTAAACATGAGGCAGATATGGTGGATAGAGCTATTAAAAGATTATGACTATACAATTGAATACCATCCAGGGAAAGCCAATGTGGTAGCAGATGCATTGAGTAGGAAGACTAGTAGCAGTGTTGCTCACTTGCAAGTATCCTCTTTTTCATATTTGATTCAATTACGATCTATGAATGTTGAATGAAATATACATGATGGAGGATCACTGATTGCTACTCTTCAAGTTAGACCTATACTAAAGGAGAGGATCAAATAAGCACAAAACAAAGATCCTCAATTATGTGAGAAAGTTGATATGATAAGGCAGGGAAATAATATAGAGTTTCATTTGCAGAATGATACACTAATGTTAAAGTCATGCATATGTTTTCCAAACGATGAAAACTTGCATCAGGAAATAATGGAAGAGGCACACAATGCACCTTATGCAATGCACCCAGGGATAATAAAGATGTATCACAGTTTAAGGTCTCATTACTAGTGGCCAAGAATGAAGAAAGACATAGCAGAATATGTTTCCAAATGCTTGACATGTCAGCAGATTAAGATTGAACACCAAGCACCAATTGGTAAGTTACATCCATTGCCAGTGCCAGAATGGAAATGGGAGAAAATAACGATGGATTTTGTTTATGGATTGCCAAGAACCCCATGGAAAAATGATGCAGTATGGGTAATTGTTGATAGATTAACCAAATCAGCACATTTTCTACCTATCAGATGGGGGTATATACTAGAGAATTTGACAAAATTATATGTTAATGAGATAGTCAGATTGCATGGCATTCTAGTGTCCATTGTGTCTGATAGAGATCTACGGTTTACTTCACGTTTTTGGGTGAGTTTACAAGCAAAGGTATTTCTCAGTTTCTTACCTGTTTAGTCTTGTATCCAATGATTTCTACTGGTTCCTCAACATAACTCATGTCCTCCACAATGGCTTGATCTTTAAGTACATGTGTAGGATCTGACCTGTATCTTCTAAGCATGCTCACATGAAACACATTATGAATCTGAGCCATCTCTGGTGGTATCGCCAATCTGTATGCCAGTGGACCAACCTTCTGAAGAATTTCATAAGGCCCTATGTACCTTGGGCTCAATTTACCCTTCTTGCCAAATTGGATTATCCCTTTCCATGGAGATACACGAAGAAATACCATTTCACCTAACTCGTATTTCATCTCCCTTCTATGTTGATCAACATAACTTTTCTGTCTGTCTTGTGCTGCCTTTAGCTTGTTCTTGGCAACCTTGATTTTATCCACTATGTCTTGTACTATCTTTGGCCCTTCTAATGCACGTGCACCTTCTTCATCCCATATGATAGGGCTTGGGCACTTTCTGCCATACAATGCCTCATATGGTGCCAGCTAGATACTACTATGATACTGGTTGTTGTAAGCAAATTCAATCAATGCTATATATTCATCCCAAACACCTCTGAATTCCATAGAACACTCCCTAAGCATTTCTTCCAATGTTTGTATAGTCCTTTCTGATTGTCCATCAATCTGTGGGTGGAATGCAGTGCTGAAATTCAATTTGGTCCCTATGGCGTAACCCTTTACTAGAAGAGGCAACATGGGAAACAGAAGAAAATATGAAAAGGCATTATCCACACCTATTTCCAGGTATTAAATTTTGAGGAAAAAATTTTTAAAATGAGGGGAGAATTGTAACATCCTCGACCTTCCCCACATGCATTTCATTTGAACATATGCATCTCCCATATAATCCAATTGAACACGTGCATTTCATACATTTTTCTTAGAAACAAGTTCATGGCACGCACTAGTTACGTGTACTAGCATTTGGCAATTGTATCGAGTCACACATGTGTACTTATAATGTAAATGAGGATAATAAAGCATTAGAAATAAATTGAATAAGCTGAATAAATTAAAGTAAGCAAAATGATTAGATTAAGATTAGTAAACATTTACATTATTAATTTAGTTAAATCGGGCCAAATGATTAAGCTGTATTATTGTGTGAATTAGTGGAACTATAAATATATGTAAATAATAATAATAATATAGAAAAAATAAAATGAAAATGAAACAAAAGGAAAATAAAAGAAAGAAGTAGAGAAAAGAGAAGAGAAAAGAGAAGAGATGAAGAGAAAAAGATAAAAAGACAAAAATAAAAAGTTAGCTTTATCTTCCTCCCCCATTTCTGCCACCTCACTTCAGCCCCGTTTTCTTCTTCATCTTCCTCCATTCCAGAACTCAATTCTTCCTTGTTTCACCTAGTTTTTGCACCAAATTGATCCCTTACAAGTTCGTGCTTGGTAAGTAATCAATTCTTATTGCTATAGGGTTGATTTATATTGCTAAGGTTCATTAATTGACACTGACTTGCACCCCTATTTTGATATTCATAGAAATTGATTCTGGAAAAGTGTAAAAAAAAAAAAAGTTGTTCCTTTATGTCTTATATTTATGGATATATAAATATGTTTTCAAGATGTGGTGTATAGAATGAGATATCCTCTTTCTACTGAACCTGGTCCGGATGTGAACCCTAAGTAAGTTAGCTACTGTTTTTGTTAGTTTTGAATATGATAAAGCCAATATTTGAAGTACCTAAAAACATAAAAGTTGTCGATATACGTGTTGTGTATGTTTATACCATATTTCAGGTTCATAGGTCTTATAAATGTTGAGTTATGGTGAATGGAACCATGACTGTTCCATGGTTTGAACTGCCTACTGAGTGCCCTGGGCAGATCTAGCATATTGTTTGGCTAATTTGAGCTCTTTAGAGCTAGATTTGGTACATTATCAAAACATTAATTAGCTAAATTTGGGTACTAATGTTAGCTTAATATTTTATGTATAGACTAAGTTATGGCCTTTGGAAGTCATACTGGTCCGGAAGCCAATTCTATTCTGGACCAGTAAAATGTTTGTTATAATTTGAAGACCTTAGAGACATAATTGATAAAAGTTGTAAACATGAATGTTCCATGTGAACGCATATAAGTGTCTATAAAGTTTCATTAAAATAGGACTGATAGATTATAATTTATGATGAACCAAAGTGGGTACCTTGAAACTGCCTAAGGCAGAAAACAAGGTAGAAAATAGAACACTGGTCGAATTGGTCTGAATATTTACTATGTTATATAATTATATGTTAATTTTAATTAGGAACAAGAATCAGATTAATTGGTCAAGTATAAAAAACTTTATAGGCTAAACAGTCCCATAAGGTCACACTGCCTCATAGGAAAAATCTTAACTATTGATATGAACAATGCATATTGATTTGTTCAAGCCACATTAAGTCTCCCTAATCATGAGTTAATTGATTATGTTTTCATATTAGGCTTGCAATATATTGGAGACCCACAAGGAGTGGATAGACAATAAGTTAGGGGTCGGAATCAAAAGAGAAAGGCGAGTCTAATTATCAAGTGATTTCTTTAGTACACATAAACATTGCTTGTTATGTGATATGTGAAGTGAATTATGATTGTATGATTCATATGATTGTCGTGATTTGTCATTAATATTACGATGATGGATAATTTGTGACAATTATGTTACATATAAGTGGTATACTTGTGGTATATTTGAGGTATATGTTTGACATATGTGATATATACATGGTATTTGTATAGTACATGCAAGATATATACGTGGTATATATATGGTATATGTGATAGGATACGATGGTTGATGAATGCTTAAGTACAAGTGCATATGCATATGGACTAAAAAGACATTGTGACTAGTTAATCAATATTGTAAAGCAAAAGAAGAGGCCTATGGCCCAACAAATGTGCAAATGAAACAAATGATCAAGCTAGCTAGCAAATGCAAATGTTCACATGGAAACCCGGGGCAATGTCTGTTTAACTTGGTCACAATAAAATGAAATAAGCAAAGCATTTGCATACGTAAGGATTAATGATTATATGTTTCAACTTTATTGATATTTATATGATACTGATGAATGGAATGGAATACATGGTATGCATTGGATTTGTGATTTATTATTATGAGGTGTTCAGTACTTTAGAGCTCATTTGATGGTTATTCTCACTAAGCCGCAACTCATCAATTTGCATCATTTTTCAGGTAAGGAAAAGTGATAGCTCATTTTGAGTAGCGTGTAGAAGACATGGAGCACAGGTCACTGGCCGAGCCTCATCACTCTCTCTCCTTGCAAACCACTCAAGCATGAAAATATGTCATCTGCATTTCGTATTTACATGGTTGAATATGTATAATCAGTTTGGAATAGGTTTTAAAAATGTATAAATGAAAGCAACTCGTAAATACTTATGTGAAAAGTTTATATTTTGATATATGTGATATATTATATTGTTGTGAAAACCTCAGTGTTAACTTTGAAAAGTCATTGAATAATATTACAGGATATGAGACTTGCAAGTCATTGAATGAAATTACAGGATATGAGACTTGCAAAGTCAATGAATGATATTACAGGATATAAAAAAAATTTTACTATCACTATTAACAGGATATTTTGTTTTTCCAGCATGCTATGTGTGATTATTTGATACAGAGATAGGATATACTTAAATGCATAAGATGTGGTGTTACACCCTACGAGACATTGTACAAAAGTGTAGGACACCAGTTTGTTGGACTGAGTTGAGTGAAAAGAAGTTGATATTGCTAGAGTTAGTGCAACTAACAGAAGAACAAAAGGTTAGATTTGTCATGGAAAGATTGAAGGCAACTCAAGATCGACAAAAACCATATGCTGACCTTAGAGACTTGATATAATGTAGGATGTGGGAGATCAAATGTTTCTCAAAGTTTCACCTTGGAAGAAAGTATTGAGATTCGGTAGAAAATGAAAGTTAAGTTTGAGGTTCATTGGTCCCTATGAGATTTTGGAAAGAATTGGACCAGTGGCATATCAATTAACACTTCAACTAGAGTTGGATCAAATCCATAATATTTTTCATGTGTCAATGTTAAGGAGATATAGATCGGACCCCATTCATATTATTCCAACTGATGAGGTAGAAGTACAGACCGATTTGACATATGAAGAGAAACCAGTTGCTACATTAGCACATGAAGAGAAAGTTTTACAGAATAAGAAAGTTTCTTTAGTCAAAGTATTGGCGGAATCATTCTACAGAAGAAGCCACATGGGAATGTGAAGAGATCATAAAGAGGCAATATCCTATAACTTATTACAAAGTTGCATATTTAAGTATTTTTCATGTAAATGATTGTTAATTAAAATTATTTTGTGATGTAATCTTGGGGATGCATGTTAGCTAGACTTAGGATTAATTTTGGAAAAAATTGAATGTGGTTAATGTGATTGTTGTTTGCTAGAAATTGTGGAGCAGTGAGTACATAAACTGTTATAACTTAAGTTGTGGAATTCAAATTTGTGTGTTCATTGTTGGGTTTAAAAGCTAAGACATATAATATTTAAATTATAAAATTAAATAAACAATAAGTAAAATAAAAAAAAGTAAAGTAAAAAGATTTTCTAAATTTGAAAGAAAAGATAAAAAATATTTCAAGTTTTATTTAGGTCATAAAATATAATTATGTCTGAATATTTCCAGAAATATAAATAAAATTCGAACCTAGAATCTATCCAAAATATTATGTGCAAAATTGTTAGTGAACATTTATTATTCATTTGACCATATCTTTTTCTAGAGAACTCAAAATTTAGTGATTCAAGTTTCATGGGAATGGAGCAAGGGTTGCTGCATTAGCTATAGAAACATATGTATTGACCCTCCCTAGTGGGCTTATATTAAATTTTGATAATTGCTATTATGTACCTGCTTTGACTAAAAACATAATTTATGTTTCAAGTCTAAATAAAGATGGTTTCCTTATAGCTTTTAGTAACAATTGTTGT
The DNA here is from genome assembly GCA_023653625.1 of Triadica sebifera. Lineage (NCBI taxonomy): Eukaryota > Viridiplantae > Streptophyta > Magnoliopsida > Malpighiales > Euphorbiaceae > Triadica > Triadica sebifera. Next base: position 390,397 of record CM042896.1, on the reverse strand, counting down.
TCTATTATGTTGAATGGAATTCTTTATACTAATGGTACATTATGCAATGGAATATACATATTAGATATGTCAAATCCAATTTTAAACATCAATGATAATAAAAGGCAAAAACAAGATATGTTGAAATCATCTTATTTATGGCATTGTCGTCTTGGTTATATAAGTGAGAAACGCATGGCTAAGCTACACAAAAGTGGTAGTTTGGGGTCATTTGATTATGAATCATATGACACATGTGAATCTTGTTTACTAGGCAAGATGAGTAAATTACCCTTTAAGGGAAAGGGTGAACGTGCTAATGGACTTTTAGACTTAATACATTCAGATGTATGTGGTCCAATGTCTACACACGCTAGAGGTGGTTTCATCTACTTCATTACTTTTATCGATGACTACTCACGATATGGGTACGTGTATCTTATGAGATACAAATCTAAAGCTTTTAAAAGTTTAAAGAATTCATATGTGAAGTAGAGAAACAACTTGGCAAAAGTATTAAAACACTTCGATCAAATTGAGGAGGTGAATACTTGAGCCAAGATTTTCTGGATTATCTTAGGGATAATGGGATTTTATCTCAATGGATGACACAAAACAATGGTGTGGCTGAAAGAAGAAACCGAACCTTGTTAGACATGGTAAGGTCTATGATGAGTTTTTCGGAATTGCCTAAATCCTTTTAGGGTTATGCACTAGTGACTGCCATTTATATATTAAATGGAGTTCCTTCAAAGTCAGTTGATGTTACTCCATATGAGATATGGTATAACAAGAGACCCACATTTTCTTACATGAGAATTTAGGGTTGTCCTGCTTATGTGAAGCGGACTATGTCAGATAAGCTAGAAGCTAAGTCTGACCGATGTCTGTTTGTGGGATATCCAAAAGCATTATATGGATATAAATTTACCACCCCTTAGAACAAAAGGTTTTTGTTTCAAGACATGTTATCTTTTTAGAGAGAGAATTCCTTCTAAAAGGAGATAGTGGGAGCAAAACTGAACTTGAGGAAGTTCAAGATGCTCAAACAGATGCTAATCAACTGCCTGAACCTGAGCTTATTACTCATACAAATGATATAACAACTCAACCTTCTGAAGTACAAGAGCTTTGTAGGTCAAGTAGGATACGTATTGTTCTAAAGAGATATGAATTTCTCATTAGTGAACAGAACGGCGTATTGCTCATAGAAAATGATGAGCCTACAACCTATGAAGAAGTTCTGAATAGTTCAGAATCTGACAAATGGCTTCAAGCCATAAAGTTAGGAATGGATTCCATATATGAAAACCAAGTATGGACTCTGGTTGACCCACCCAAAGGAATAAAGCCTATAGGGTGCAAGTGGGTCTTCAAAAAGAAAACTGACATGGATGGTAATGTGATTACTTATAAAGCTAGACTTGTTGCTAAAGGTTATCGTCAAAGACAAGGAATTGACTACGATGAAACTTTTAGCCTAGTAGCTATGCTTAAATCCATAAGGATACTCCTAGCCATTGCTACTCATTATGTTATGAGATATGACAAATAGATGTGAAGACAACTTTCCTTAATGGAAATCTGACTGAGGATGTGTACATGACACAACCAGAAGGTTTCATATCCAAAGATGGAAAAAAGGTATGTAAGCTTCAAAGATCCATTTATGGATTAAAGCAAGCATCCAGGAGTTGGAATATTCGGTTTGATGAGACAATCAAACAGTTTGGTTTCTTACAAAATCTGGATGAACCTTGTGTTTATAAGAAGATTAGTGGGAGTGCAATCATATTTCTTGTGTTATATGTAGATGACATATTGTTAATGGGAAATGATGTCTCAGCCTTACAATCAATCAAAATTTGGTTATCCAAGAATTTCTCTAAGAAAGACCTTAGAGAAGCAGTCTATATTTTAGGGATAAAGATCTATAGAGATAAATCTAAAAGATTTCTTAGTCTTTCAAAGTCTACATACATAGATAAGATGCTAAAGAGGTTTAACATGGAGCAGTCCAAGAGGGGATATATTCCCATGACCCATGGGATTACTCTCTCAAAGTCATTGTGTCCAAAGACACAAGATGAGAGGACACACATGTAACACCACATCTTATGCATTTGAGTATAACATATCCCTGTATCAAGTAATCGTACATGGCATACTGGAAAGGTAAAATACCCTATTAACAATAGTAGTAAATTTTTTTTTCATATCCTGTAATATAATTCAATGACTTTGCAAGTCTCATATCCTATAATTTCATTCAATGACTTGCAAGTCTCATATCCTGTAATATTATTCACTGACTCTGCAAAGTTAACACTAAGGTTTTCACCACAATATAATATATCACATATATCAAAACATAAACTTTACACATAAGTATTTTCGAGTTGATTTCATTTATACATTTTTAGACTCATTCCAAAATGACTATACATATTCAAGCATGTAAATACAAAACACATATCACATATTTTCATTCTTGTGTGGAATGCAAGGAGAGAGAGTGACGAGGCTCGGCCAATGACCTGTGCACCATATCTTCTATACACTACTCAAAATGAGCTATCACTTTTCTTTACCTGTAAAATGATGCAAATTGATGAGTTATGGCTCAGTGAGAATAATCATCCAATGAGCTCTAAAGTACCAAACAACTTATAGTAATAAATCACAATTCCAATATATACCACATATTTCATTCCATTCATCAGTATCATATATGTATCAATAAAGTTGAAACATATAATCATTACTCTTTATGTATGCAAATGCTTTGCTTATTTCATTATGTTGTGACCAAGTTAAACAGACATTGCCCCGGGTTTCCATGTGAAAATTTGACATGTGAACATTTGCATTTGCATTTGCTAGCTAGCTTGATCATTTGTTTCATTTGCACATTTGTTGGGCCATAGGCCTCTTCTTTTGCTTTGTAATATAGATTAACTAGTCACAATGCATTAACTAGTCACAAATTATCCATCATTACATTATCAAGGACCAATCATGACAATCATATGAATCACATAACAAGCAACATTCATTTGCACTAAAGAATTCAATCGATAATTAGACTCACCGTTCTCCTTTGATTCCGACCCCTAACTTATTGTCTATCCGCTCCTTGTGGGTCTCCAATATGTTGCAAGCCTAATATGAAAACATAATTGATTAACTTATGATTAGGGAGACTTAATGTGGTTTAAACAAATTAATATGCATTGTTCATGTCAATAGTTAAGATTTTTCCTATGAGGCAGTGTGACCTTATAGGACTGTTTAGCCTACAACATTTTCTATAATTGACCAATTAATCTGATTCTTATTCCTAATTACAAATAACATATAATTATAGAACATATTAAAAGTTCAGACCAATTGGATCATTTTACAATATTTGGTGGAATTTCTAAGAGTGTTTTGTGTTCTGCCTTTAGACAGTTTCAGGGTACTCATTTGGGTTCATCATAACTTATAATCTATAAGTCTTATTTTAATGAAACTTTACAGACACTTATATGGGTTCATAGGAAACCTATGTCATGTTTACAACTATTACCCATTATGTCTCTAAGGGCTTCTAATTATACCAAACAATTTACTGGTCCAGAATAGGATTGACTTCCGGACCAGTATGGCTTCCAAAGGCCATAACGTAGTCTATACATAACCAATGAAGCTACAATTAGTACCAACCTTTAGCTACGTCATATAATTATAATGTTAATGTTTTTCTCATGTACAGAATCTAGCTTTAACAAGCTCAAATTAGCCAAACAATTTACTGTATCTGCCCAGGGCACTCAATATGCAGTTCAAACCATGGAACAGTCATGGTTCCATTCCCCATAACTCCACATTTCCAGGACCACTGATCCTGAAATTTGGTAAACGGATACAAAACCCATATATATACAACTCTTATGTTTTGAGAGACTTCAAATAATGGCTTTAACATATTCGAAATCAAACCACACAGTAGCTAACTTGGTTAGGGTTCACACCCTGACCAGTTTCAGTACAAAGAGCATATCTCTCCCTATACATAACATCTTGCAACAATGTTTACATATCCGCATATCTAAGACATAACGAAACAACTTTGGTGTTTTACATAATTCCAGAATCAATTTTATTTACATCAAAATCATGGTACAATTCAGTGCCTAATATTGAACCTAAGCAACTTAAATCAACCTTATAGCAATAAGAATTGATTACTTACAAAGAACAACCTTGCAAGGGATCAATATGCTTCATAAACTAGGTGAAACAAGGATGAATTGAAGTCTAAAATGGAGGAAATTGAAGAAGAATTCGAGCTGGAGAAGAAGGCAGAAATGGGGAAAGAAAGATTAAGATAAAGCCAACTTATTTTTTGTCATTTTGTCATTTTGTCATTTTCTCTTCTTCTCTTCTCTTTTCTCTTCTCATTTCTCATTTCTCTTCTCTTCTATTTCTCTTTTGTGTCATTTTAATTTTATTTTGTCTATATTATTATTATTATTTACATATATTTATAATTCCACTAATTCACACAATAATACAGCTTAATCATTTGACCCGATTTAACTAAATTAACAATGTAATTGTTTACTAATCTTAATCTAATCATTTTGCTTACTTTAATTTAGACACCTTATTCAATTCATTTCTAATACTTTTTTATCCTCATTTAGGTTATAATTACACATGTGCGACTCGATACAAGTGCCAAATACTAGGACACGTAGCTAGTGCGTGTCATAAACTTGTTCCTACGAAAATACGTATGAAATGCACGTGTTCAATTGAATTGTATGCAAGATGCTTATGTTCGATGAAATGCATGTGGTGAAGGTCAAGGATGTTACAATTCTCCTCTCCGTTTAAAAATTTCATCCTCGAAATTAATACCTGAAAACAGGTGTGGATATTGCTTTTTCATATTTTCTTCTGTTTCCCATGTTGCCTCTTCTTGTAAATGGTTACGCCATAATGCTTTAACCAAAGGTATTTCTCGATTTCTTAGCTGGTTAGTCTTGTATCCAATGATTTGCACTGGTTCCTCAACATAACTCATGTTCTCTGCAATCTCAATGACTTGATCTTTAAGTACATGTGTAGGATCTGACATGTATCTTCTAAGTATGCTCACATGAAACACATTATGTATCTGAACCATCTCGGGTGGTAAAGCCATCCTATAAGCCAATGGACCAATCTTCTCAAGAATTTCATAGGGTCCTATGTATCTTGGGCTTAACTTACCCTTCTTTCCAAATCGGATTATCCCTTTCCATGGAGATACACGAAGAAACACCTTTTCACCTAACTCGTATTCCATCTCCCTTCTATGTTGATCAGCGTAACTTTTCTGTCTATCTTGGGCTGCCTTTAGCTTATTCTTGACAACCTTGATCTTATCCACTGTGTCTTGCACTATCTCTGGCCCTTCTAATGTACGTGCTCCTTCTTCATCCCAAATGATAGGGCTTCGGCACTTTCTGCCATACAATGCCTCATATGGTGCCATTTGGATACTGCTATGATACTGGTTATTATAAGCAAATTCAATCAATGCTATATATTCATCCCAAGCACCTCTGAATTCCATAGAACATGCCCTAAGCATTTCTTCCAATGTCTGTATAGTCCTTTCTGATTATCCATTAGTCTGTAGGTGGAATGCAGTGCTAAAGTTCAATTTTGTTCCCAATGCATTCTGTAAACTCACCCAAAAATGTGAAGTAAACCATGGATCACTATCAGACACAATGGACACTGGAATGGCATGCAATCTGACTATCTCATTAACATATAATTTGGCCAAACTCTCAAGTGTACAGCCCCATTTGATAGGTACAAAATGTGCTGACTTGGTTAATCTATCAATAATTACCCATACCGCATCATTTTTCCGTGGAGTTCTTGGCAATCCATAGACAAAATCCATCGTTATTCTTTCCCATTTCCATTCTGGCACTGGCAATGGATGTAGTTTACCAACTGGTGCCTGATGTTCAATTTTAATCTACTGACATGTCAAGCATTTGGAAACATATTCTGCTATATCTTTCTTCATTCTTGGCCACCAGTAATGAGGCCTTAAACTATGATACATCTTTGTCATCCCTGGGTGCATTGCATATGGTGCATTGTGTGCCTCTTCCATTATTTCCTGACACAAGTTCTCAGTGTTTGGAACACATATGCGTGATTCTAACATCACTGTATCATTCTGCAAATGAAACTCTGTATTATTTCCCTGCCTTACCACATCAATTTTGTCACATAATTCAGAATCTTTGCTTTGTGCTTCTTTGATCCTCTCCTTTAGTATAGGTCTGACTTGAAGAGTAGCAATCAGTGATCCTTCATCATGTATATTTAATTCAACATTCATAGATAGTAATTGAATCAAATATGGAAAAGAGGATACTTGCAAGTGAGCTACACTGCTACTAGCCTTCCTACTCAATGCATCTGTTACCACATTGGCTTTCCCTGGATGGTATTCAATTGTACAGTCATAATCTTTCAATAGCTCTAACCACCATCTCTGCCTCATGTTTAATTCTTTCTGTGTAAGCAAATAACCCAAGCTTTTATGGTCTGTGAAGATTTGGAATGTCTCACCATACACATAATGCCTCCAAATCTTCAATGCAAATACGACTGCAGCCAGTTCTAAATCATGCACTGGATATGAGATCTCATGTGGTCTCAGTTGTCTGGATCCATAAGCTATCACCTTACCATGTTGCATAACACACATCCCAAGCCTTGGTGAGAAGCATCACTATATACTGTAAACCCACCTGTACCTGTAGGGATGGTTAACACTGGTGCTGAGGTTAGCCTGTGTTTTAGTTCATCGAAACTCCTTTGACATTCAGAAGTCCACTTGAAAGACACATTCTTTCTCAACAATTTAGTCAAAGGGCTAGCAATTAAGGAGAATCCATCAACAAATCTGCGGTAGTATCCGGCTAAACCCAAAAAACTATGCATTTCAGAAACATTTTTAGGAGCTTCCCAATTTACCATAGCCTCAATTTTCTTTGGGTCAACCTCTATGCCCTTACACGACACCACATGTCCAAGAAACACCAAATGATCTAACCAGAATTCACATTTACTCAATTTGGCATATAATTGTTTCTCCCTCAAAGTTTGCAAAACAATTTTTAAATGTTGTTCATGTTCTCCCCTATTCTTTGAGTACACCAATATGTCATCAATAAATACTATCACAAACCTATCCAAATATGTTTGAAACACCTTATTCATTAAAGCCATAAATGCAGCTGGAGCATTAGTCAATCCAAATGGCATTACTAAAAATTCATAATGCCCATACCTGGTACGAAAGGCAGTCTTTTGAACATCCGCTTCTGCTACCTTCAACTGGTAACAGCCTGATTTCAAATCAATCTTGGAGAATATTTAGGCTCCTTGCAACTGGTCAAACAAATCATCTCTTCTAGGCAATGGATATTTGTTCTTCACCGTCATTTTGTTCAGTTGCCTATAATCGATTCACAATCTCATTGTTCCATCTTTCTTTTTAACAAATAATACTGGAGCTCCCCAAGGTGATACATTAGGTCTAATATACCCTTTGTCAAGTAACTCCTGCAATTGGGCCTTCAATTCTTTCAACTCAACTGGAGCCATTCTGTAGGGTGACCTTGATATTGGTGTTGTTCCTGGTACTAATTCAATAGTGAATTCTATCTCTCTATTTGGTGGTAACCCAGGTAGATCGTCTGGGAATACATCAGCAAATTCCCTTACCACTGGTATATTTTCAAGCAAGCTATCAGTGGTTCTAGTATCAGTCACATATGCCAAATATGCTTCACATCCCCCTTTAATCATTCGAAATGCCTTTACAGCTGAAACTAGATATGTAGACACAAGTTTTCTTTCACCTAGAAATACTACCCTTGGCTGGTTTGGTGATTCCAAAATTACTTCCTTAGTAAAGCAATTCACTATTGCATGATGTCTAGTTAACCAGTCCATTCCCAGTATCACATCAAATTCATATATTGGCAATAAAATCATATCAGCTATTAACTTAGCTCTGTCAATGCATATCAGGCAATCACGACAGACATTATTCACAACTACCACTGTTCCCAATGGCGTACTCACATTTATGTCAATCCCCAAAGGCTCATGCATTTGATGCAATTCAGATGCCATATGCAATGATATAAATGAATGAGTGGAGCCTGGGTCAATCAATGCATATGCTAATATTTCAGAAATATAAATATTACCAGTGACTACTTCGGGAGCATCCACTGCCTCTTGTCTAGTCATAGCAAATACCCTGGCCAGAGTAGGAGGTCTAGAACTCTAACCTTTAGATCTGGTCACTCCTCTGCCCATTGTACCAGTTCTGCCCCTGCCTCTTCCTCTGCGCTGTGTCCCACTGGTAGGGTAAACCCTCGATGCCTCAACTGTAGTCTCAGATACTCCTCTACCTCTGCTGGTCTCTACTAGTTTGGCTCTATTTGGACAATCTCTATACATATGCTCCATCGATCCACAGAAATAACATACTCCTGTGAGCCTTCTACATTCGCTCGTATGTTGTCTGCCACAATAACTACATATGGGCCTCTGTTCAACATATTGGCTCTGCCCTCTGCCTGGGTAAGAGAAAGTCATGCCTCGACCTCTAGAACTGGAGTACCCACTTCTATTACCAGACTGTGCAAGCATATATCTACCTCCTTTTCCCTACCTTCTGCTAGACTCACCGAAGAACTCACGTGCTGCCCTTTTAATTTGTTGCTCCCCAGCTTCTTTCATTAACCGTTCAGCTCTGATTGCAGCAGCTCTGAGTCTGGTATAATTATCAAGATCAGTAGTCGTGATTCTATTTCTGATCTCATATTTGAGGCCCTTCTCAAACTTCCTGCATTTGTCTCTTTCAGTAGAGACCATGAAGGTGGCATAGTGGAAGAGTTTATTAAACTGTACTTCATACTCCGCAACAGACATGTTCCCCTGTTTTAAATTTAGGAATTCCTTCCTCTTCTCATCTTTATATGCTTCAGGCATGTAATTATTCTGAAATTCCAGGAGGACATCATTCCATGTCAACACCGGTGGTTGTGCATCCCTGTTAGGGACTGTCTCCCACCATTCATAAGCATTTCCTTGCAGCAAGGATACTGCATAATCGAATTTCTCCTCCGGGGTACATCTCATCATATTCAGTACCCTCTGTGTCCTTTTCAGCCATGTCTCGGCTTCTGCTGGGTCTGTTGTGCCATTGAAATCAGTTGCACCATGTTTCCTCAGCTTGTCATAACGTCTTTCCTTGTACATTTCAGGACCATATACTTCATGTTCTAGGTTTTCATGGGGTACTTCTGCATGAGATGACTGTGATGCATGTACTGGAGCTCTAGCTCCTATTGCTGGTTGCTCTCTATGTAAATGAGGTGATGCCTCATGAGAATGCATTTCGGCCGGCCTTTCCCTCCTTGGTGAATTATGTCTTATGATGTCCCTAAAATAAATGAAATTATGTCACTACATAATGTTCAACACATAGGATGCATATGTTATCATGCTCTTATGCTTATGCATGTTCCCATGGAACCTATCCCTGCTCTGATACCAAAAATGTAACACCACATCTTATGCATTTGAGTATAACATATCCCTGCATCAAGTAATCATACATGGCATACTGGAAAGGTAAAATACCCTGTTAACAATAGTAGTAATTTTTTTTTCATATCCTGTAATATAATTCAATGACTTTGCAAGTCTCATATCCTATAATTTCATTCAATGACTTGCAAGTCTCATATCCTGTAATATTATTCACTGACTCTGCAAAGTTAACACTGAGGTTTTCACCACAATATAATATATCACATATATCAAAACATAAACTTTACACATAAGTATTTTCGAGTTGATTTCATTTATACATTTTTAGACTCATTCCAAAATGCTTATACATATTCAAGCACGTAAATACAAAACACATATTCATTCTTGTGTGGAATGCAATGAGAGAGAGTGATGAGGCTCGGCCAATGACCTGTGCTCCATATCTTCTATACAATACTCAAAATGAGCTATCACTTTTCTTTACCTGTAAAATGATGCAAATTGATGAGTTGCGGCTCAATGAGAATAATCATCCAATGAGCTCTAAAGTACCAAACAACTTATAGTAATAAATCACAATTCCAATATATACCACATATTCCATTCCATTCATCAGTATCATATATGTATCAATAAAGTTGAACATATAATCATTACTCTTTATGTATGCAAATGCTTTGCTTATTTCATTATATTGTGACCAAGTTAAACAGACATTGCCCCGGGTTTCCATGTGAATATTTTCCATGTGAACATTTGCATTTGCATTTGCTAGCTAGCTTGATCATTTGTTTCATTTGCACATTTGTTGGGCCATAGGCCTCTTCTTTTGCTTTACAATATCGATTAACTAGTCACAATGCCTTTTTAGCCCATATGCATATGCACTTGTATTTAAGCATTCATCAACCATTGCATCTTTATCATAAACAACATACATATATTCCATATATACCTCATATGTCAAGCATATACCTTGCATATACTATACATATACCATGTATATATATCACATTTGTCAAACATATACCTCAAATATACCATTTATATGTACCAAAATGTCACAAATTATCCATCATTACATTATCAAGGACCAATCATGACAATCATATGAATCACATAGCAAGCAACATTCATTTGCACTAAAGAATTCAATCGATAATTAGACTCACCGTTCTCCTTTAATTCCGACCACTAACTTATTGTCTATCCGCTCCTTGTGGGTCTCCAATATGTTGCGAGCCTAATATGAAAACATAATTGTTTAACTCATGATTAGGGAGACTTAATGTGGCTTAAACAAATTAATATGCATTGTTCATGTCAATAGTTAAGATTTTTCCTATGAGGCAGTGTGACCTTATGGGACTGTTTAGCCTATAACTTTTTATATAATTGACCAATTAATCCCAATCTTATTCCTAATTACAAAGAACATATAATTATAGAACATATTAAAATTTCAGACCAATTGGATCATTGTACAATATTTTGTGGAATTGTTAAGAGTGTTCTGTTTTCTGCCTTATTTTCTGCCTTTAGGCAGTTTCAGGGTACTCATTTGGGTTCATTATAACTTATAATCTATAAGTCCTATTTTAATGAAAATTTACAGACACTTATATGGGTTCATATGGAACATGTTTCATGTTTACAATTGTTACCCATGATGTCTCTAAGGGCTTCTAATTATGCCAAACATTTTACTGGTCCAGAATAGAATTGATTTCCAGACCAGTATGGCTTCCAAAGGCCATAACTTAGTCTATACATAACCAATGAAGCGGAAATTAGTACCAAACTTTAGCTACGACATATACCTATAACTGTAATGTTTTGTGTATGTACAGACTCTAGCTCTAACAAGCTCAAATTAGCCAAACCAATTACTGTATCTGCCCAGGGCACTCAATAGGCAGTTCAAACCATGGAAAAGTCATGGTTCCATTCCCCATAACTCCACATTTCCAAGACCAATGAACCTGATATTTGGTAGAAGTATACAAAACACATATATATACAACTTTTATGTTTTTCAAGACTTCAAATAATGGCTTTAACATATTCGAAATCAAACCACACAGTAGCTAACTTGGTTAGGGTTCACACCCTGACCAGTTTCAGTACAAAGAGTATATCTCTCCCTATACATAACATCTTGCAACAATGTTTACTTATCCACATGTCTAAGACATAAAGGAACAAATGTGGTGTTTTACACAATTCCAGAATCAATTTCTATTTACATCAAAATCGTGGTACAATTCAGTGCCTAATATTGAACCTAAGCAACTCAAATCAACCCTATAGCAATAAGAATTGATTACTTACCAAGCACAACCTTGCATGGGATCAATATGTTTCAAAAACTAGGTGAAACAAGGATGAATTGAAGTCTAAAATGGAGGAAATTAAAGAAGAATTCGAGCTGGAGAAGAAGGCAGAAATGGGGAAAGAAAGATTAAGATAAAGCCAACTTGTTTTTTGTCATTTTGTCATTTTCTCTTCTTCTCTTCTCTTTTCTCTTCTCATTTCTCATTTCTCTTCTCTTCTATTTCTCTTTTGTGTCATTTTCATTTTATTTTGTCTATATTATTATTAATATTTACATATATTTATAATTCCACTAATTCACACAATAATACAGCTTAATCATTTGACCCTTTTTAACTAAATTAACAATGTAATTGTTTACTAATCTTAATCTAATCATTTTGCTTACTTTAATTTAGACTCCTTATTCAATTCATTTCTAATACTTTGTTATCCTCATTTAGGTTATAATTACACATGTGCGACTCGATACAAGTGCCAAATACTAGGACACATAGCTAGTGCGTGTCATAAACTTGTTCCTACGAAAATACGTATGAAATGCACGTGTTCAATTGAATTGTATGCAAGATGCTTATGTTCGATGAAATGCATGTGGGGAAGGTCAAGGATGTTACAACACATTCAGCTATAAGATCAATCATGTACGCTATGATATGTACAAGACCGATGTTTCATATGCTCTGAGTGTCATGAGTAGATACCAATCGGACCCTGGTGAAGGTCATTGGGTGGCTATCAAGAATATCCTTAAGTACTTAAGAAGAACTAAAGATGTATTCTTGGTATATAGAGATGGAGATCTTATTGTGAGCGGGTATACCGATGCCAGATTCCAATCTGACAAGGATGACTCAAAATCTCAGTCAGGTTATATATTCACACTAAATGGTGGAGCAGTTAGTTGGAAGAGTTCAAATAGGAAACGACTGCTAATTCCACAACCGAAGCAGAGTACTTGAACGCATAGGTCCCTGGCATACAAATTAGCTCTACCACCAGAGTTATACAAGATTCATAACATATTTCATGTGTCCATGTTGAGAAGATATCGATCGGATCCATCTCATATCATATCAACAAAACCTATAGAGATACGACCAGATCTAACTTATGACGAGGAGCCGGTAGAAATTCTAGCTCGAGGAATGAAAGAGCTACGGAATAAGAAGGTACCATTAGTAAAGGTTCCATGGAAAAATCATAATTTAGAAGAGGCGACTTGGGAAAATAAAGAGGTGATGAAAGCTCAATATCCACAATTATTCCACTCCAGTTAAAAAGGTAAATTTCGAGGACGAAATTTTTTTCAAGGAAGGGAAAATTGTAATGCCCAATAATTTAAGCCATGGTAGCGGTTGACCGAAATCCGGCGCGCCGAACCGATTGGAGTCTAAATTCGGACATGAAAAAAAAAATTAAAACAATAATAAGATGTATGAAAAATATTTTGGATATTATTAATTTAGAATTTTGAAGTTCAGAAGTAAAATTGAAAAAAAATAATTTTTTGCATAACGAAATTGGAAATTGCAGTGTTTTTGGCACAAATATTTTAAAAAGGCATAAAAATAGAATATTATTTATCTAAGGAAAGGAATATTCTTTTGATTAAAATAAAGTAAGAGTGATTTAAATTAATGGACCAATGGAAAGCAAGATTAGTAATTAATCCTAACCACCTACCTAATCCAACTATAAAAAGTCAAACTTTCACTTTTTGGCCATTCTTCTTCTTCCTCACCTTAATCACACTCATTTCTCTCCTTTTTTCTCTCTTTTTCCATGAGCTCCTCCTCCCCACTTATTCTTCTTTTTCTTTCTTCAAATCAAGCTAAGATTAGATGAAAAAAATTTGGGATTAAGGCAAGATCATCAAATAAGTGAAGAAAAGTGAGCTAAACCAAGGAAGAGGAAGGAAGAAAGGAAGAGAAAAAGAGAAAGAACACTTTGGTCATTTTGAAGATCATCAAATGTGGTTTCCAATTAAGGATAGCCTTGATCTTAGTACCTAGAGCAAAAATTCATTTTTAATGCATTACAATCATCAAATCATATGTTAAAGATGTATATCATATATTTTATAGTGAAACATTGGCTATTGCTTTTAACTATGCACTAACCTTTCTCTTTGTTTCACTTTTCTTTCTACACTTCCTTTTCTTTACCTTTAATTCTTTAAGCTTATTGTTTGCCACTTTGAGCTCCTAAAATATCATAAAACAATCATCAAAAATCTAGTACATCATAGATCTCTAGACCCTATCTTCTCTCTCTATAAACCCTAAAATCTCTCTCTCCTCCACCACAAGCTCTAAATGAGCTCAAAACTATATTTTTCTTTGGAAGGAATTATATAAGTGAAGCAGAACTTCTTACCTTTACTCTTTCTCCCCTTAATCAACTCTTTGGAGATTTCTCTCTCCTCTTCTCTTACTCTTCTTCCTTCCTTCTTCCCTTCCTTAACTTCTCCAAGCCTTTTTATGCATAAAAGTTTCTTCAACTTGTTTTTTTCCTCTATTCTCTCTGTCTTTCTCTCTCTAGAATCAAGCTTTGTCTATGATGAATTGTAAGGGATGGCTAAGAATTTTTTTAGTGTAGAAAAGAAAGTTAAATTAAATAAAGAGGAAGAAGAAAAGAAGAAAAAAAAGATGAGAAGAAAGTCCATGTGTGGGACCCACCATATGGTCCAAAATCTTGATATTAAGCTTAATTAACATGTTAATTCCTCTTTCCTTAAGGGTGGTCGAACATCTCATATTTTAATGTCCCAAAATTATATTTAAATGTTAAATACCTCATTTAGTCCTCTAATTTTTAATAATTTGCAAATTGGTCCCAAAACATTCACAAAATTTTCATTTGGGTCAAAATTTAACTTTTTTACACTTCTAATATGTTTCATTTAACATTTTTCATAATTATTAATACTTATTTTGATTAATTCCAGTCAAAAATCCGAATTTAGTCTCTAGTCCGTCCGATGCATCAATTTAGTAACATGTTCAACTCAAGGCCTAAATTATCCAATATGATAGTTTTAGATTATTATCAATCTTAAAGATCTTATAAGGGCATTTTTGTGTTCATAAGATTTTCTAGGGAGCTTGGAAATGTATCCCAAGGAGATAGACAAACTTAAAAAGCTTAAAGAGTTAGTTAAGGCTCAATTTTACTAGAGGTATGTACATATTGGTATTTTAATTCAAATCTTTGCATTTTTGGAATGTGTTTCGCGTTATAAATGTAAAATGAAAGTATAAAGTCATGATAGCAATGAAAATGACATGGTTGTTGTGAGTTTTGTGTTAAAATGCCATAGATGCTAAATGTGAATGTTAATGAGTTTAAAGTTGGTATTTTGGCATGATTTTTATGAATTTAAGGTGTTAAATATTGTTATAACATGTTTGTGGTATGCAATTTACATTAAAATATTGATAGGAGTGATTAACATTGGTTAATCTTCAGAAACTTTGCTGCATGAATACTCTATTATTAGCACGATTCTATTATGAAAAACCCAGTTTTCAAGCCCATGAAAAAGGAATCATGCATATGAAATGTATGCCTAGGATAGGCAGTAGCTTTTCACACCTTGCTGAACAGGTAGGGAAGTCGTGAATGTAGGTGTGACACCCTTATATCACTTCTTCAATACGTAAGTTAATACAATTATAGTCGATTTGTGCCATAAAAATTTCTTAATTTAATTTAATGACCATTCTATTATTATCATTTAATTAATCCTTTTTAATTTTTCAAAAATTTCGGCAGCATAACAGCTATAATTTAACTACCCACCTGCACTGAAACAATCCACAGCCTCATTTCGGGCACCACAAAATACATATAATGCAAAATAGTTTTCATTCAACTACAAATCAACATTCCATCATTTACACATATAATAATTCATAAATATCATTTATCAGAATATATACAAAATTTCATTCATACAACTCCATATCTATACATATATATAAATGACATTTTTAATACTAATATACTATTATTTATTCTTCCATCTGCTTCCAAACTTTGTAAGCTTGCTTTTGCCTTTCCCGCTACTACCTACAAGTAGTCAAATAACTATGTGCTGAGCATTAATATATCCAGTAGTGATTACTAATCTAAAAAATTTTTATTGGGTTATGTTTTCATACATACATGCAATAGTATATTTACTATACTATTTAAATTTTTTCTTTAATATATTATTCTTTTTATCAATGTTTTATTATTCTTTACCCTTAATACACTAATTAATATCTTCATTAAATTTAATAAAATTTCTCAATGATGTTTTTTTCAATTTAATCCTGAACTTTCATTTTCTTTCAATTTAGTCCATTTTCACCTTACCACTTTAATTAACTCTTCTTCTTTCTTTTTTTCACTCTGCAATTTAATTAACTACAACTTTCACTTTAGTTTCTAAATTTCCATTAATTTACAATCATATCACTATTTAACAATTACTCACACTTTTGTCACTAACTATTTTATTTTTCATTCATTTTTCTTTTAACTATATAATTTAACATTTTTATTCCACTTATTTTTCATTTCTCAATTTTATTATTTTGTCACTTTTATCACATTTATCATTATTATTATTATACCATTTTTATCATTTTTATCACTTTAATCATATTTATCACATATATCATTTTTATTATAATTTTCACTTATATCATTTTTACCATATTTATCACTTATATCATTTTTTTTATTATTATTTTTTTCAATTTATTCATTTTTCTCATATTTTTCACATTTATTCACATTTATTAATTTTTATCATTTTTTCCCTTATTTTTCACTTATATCATTTTAGTACTTTTATTCACATTTGCCCATAGTTTCAATCAGATAGAAAATCTTCGGACCAAATACATGGGACGTGGACCCAAAAATCTACTACATTGAAGAGTAATCCCGATGGACAATCCCGAGCACTGCACTATAACTGAATCACTATCACTGAAGTAGACCATCATTGGCCTAAATAAGCAAGTCGCCATGACCCACACCGTGGTAATGGTGTTCCTATGGCTAGTCAATTATATTCTGGCTAGTCAATTATATTTTGGCCTAAATTTAACCATCAGAAAAATAACTAAGGACATTATTTTATTCCCTTAATTCAATTTCTATTAGATTCAAAATTTTCATTATTTTTACATTATTAATCACTTAATATTTTATTCATCCATAAAATTATATTACTACCACAATTTTTTACACTTTCCATTATAATATATCAATATTTCATTATGAATAATCAATTAAGTTATTATGCTCATTAAACACACTTTTTCATTATTTTTCAATTCAAGCATACTAAAATGAATAATTAAAAAAATATTCAATATATAATTTAAAAATTCCCAATAAATTTCTATACCCTTAAAATTATATTTTCTTGCATTTTATGACTAAATTTTCATTTAATTACCATGGAAAATAAATAACTTAATCTATTTATTTATATTGGTTTAGGCAAGTTGTTCTAATTAACAATATATATATATCCTTATATTGTATACACATATGGCATCCGATTATGTTACATAATTATTTACATACACAATATTAACATATGAGACATATCTACCACACCATATACATAGTCAAACTAAATAATAATAATAATAAATAACCAACCCTCTAACTATGCTTCTTGTGTCTCTGCTGATATGTGCTTGGATGTCCTTCCTGATCACTTCACCTCCTACGTTCTATAGTTCCAATTCCTGCGTGAGAAGAACCCACTCTAAGCTATCTCTAGCTTAGTGGTACATATAGGTATTAAGTTTTTCCCAAGCAGTCACACAAGTACATGTCTCAAATAATTCATGATACACTGAATTTTTATTTCATATAAAAGAAATAACCACATCACATAACAGTATAAACATAATAATCATATTCAATAACTAAATTCTCATTACCTCCTGTAAGCATTTCATGTTTTGTCACTTATGTCAATAATAAATTTTCACATTTCATTCCATAGTCTTTAATTAATGTCAGCCCAAATCTCATTCCCGGACTGTCCGGATATGAGGTGTGAAATAGGGGCACTCGCAGAGCTTAAGCCACCCTACTCACCATAATCTCAAATCAAGGGCGCTCGCGGAGCTTAAGCCACCTTGACTGAATATAATTATGTCATCTGTGTATAATCAGGATCAGGGGCGCTCCCAGAGCTTAAGCCACCCTATCCCTAAATAATATCCATATCGGTACCGTAATTCCCCTCTTAATGGTGCACCATCTATCCTATATTAGTCCTCAAGTAGAGAAATGGGCAATTAACACCATTAATTACTTGTTTCTATAACCAATACTCATTCCATATTAACACAATCATATATTCACAATTTATTTCAAAACCATGTAATAGCATGATATTTTATCAAATGTTAACACAATGTTAAGTTCATAGTTAATAACATTCTTACAACTTTAAAACATGCCATAATATATAATTTCATCATTGTGACATGTAATTTATGTCATACACATACAATCATGCATAAGGGCAAAACAAAATACATATATGTACAAACCTCGATAGTATTTTCCTTTTCCAAAATATAAGTTCAGAGCTTGTTCACTTTTGTTGGTCTTCTTCTTGTTGAAATCCTAATTTAAAAATATAATTAATTAATAGCTTGATAAAATATTTATTCTTAATATAACTTAAATAAATAATTACAATTTCTATTAAGCTAGAACAAGACCTCTAAGGACTGTTGGATTAATAACTTTTCCTACACTAATCCAATTTATATGATTATTAATTCTGATTAAATATAACATGTAAAACTAAAATATACTAAACTTTCAGAATTTTTGAACCTTTACATAAGTTTTGGTATAATTTTAGATATTGCCCAGTTTTCTGCCCTTAGGCAGTTTTCAAGGTACCCAATTCAAAAATTCATAAATTTCAATGTGTAGCTTCAATTATTCTGAAACGTTTTAAACAGTTACATAAGTTAATTTGGAACATGTTTCATGTTTACCTCATTTCGAGATTCGGTCTCTAAGGTTCTCAAATAATGAATAAAATATAACTGGTTCAACAAAGAGTAACAACCCGACCAATTTAATTATTCAGATCATAACTCACAAAATAAATGACATTTTAAGGTGAAACTTTCACATAAATTTAGATAAGACATAGGAGTAAAACATTTATACTTTTCACTTTGGCTAATTCAATCTAAAAATAGGTGAAATATAAGGACGAAGTTACTGGAACTGTACAGGTATATGAAACTAGCTCAATCACAGAATAGTCATAGTTCATTTTAGAATAACTCAACCTACACAAGATCAATTCATATGAAATTTTGCGGAGGCCTCAATAACATATATACCTACAACTTGTATGTTTTACAAAACCTCAGAATAAGCCACTAAGATGATCAATTATTACAAAAACCGTAGGTTATTTGGTTGATACATCTCCCTGAACCAGTTTTACTCCAATAATCATATCTCTTCATATACTTAACATCATTCAATAAAATTTGGCAGAGCGATACACAAGCCAAAGATGAACAACTTTTAAGTTTAACAAATCCCCAAATTCGATTCACAAGATAATCACAAATAGAGTTCAATATCCTGTAAAAATATAACCTAAAGAGTTCTAATAACACAATAATCATGGGGAAAATATTTCTTACCAAGATCAGATTTATTTGGACTGATTTTTGATGCAAATCTTGAAGAAAATGATGAGTAATTTGATCTGGGATATGGAGGAAGAAAAAGGGATGATGAAGAAGAAGGAGAAAAGAGAAGAAATGGCCAAAAACAAAAGTCTTCAGCCCTTTTCTCGTTTTTGCCTTTTTTTTTTGCTGACCATTTTACTGTTCACTTTACTTTTTTTTTTTTAATTTTCTTATTATTATTATTATTATTATTATTATTATTATTATTATTATTATTATTATTATTATTATTATTATTATTATTATTATTATTATCACACATTTCTTTATATCTAATATATTTAATTTTATTTAACCAAAAATACAATTTAATTATGTGGTCTAAATTATTCAAATTAAACTCTAATTAGTGGGTCTTATAATTCTCTCCCCTTTAAGATATTTCGTCCTCAAAACATACCTATGCATCGTCACTGAACAGGTGAGGGTATTGAGCTTTCATCACCTCCTCGCTTTCCCATGTTGCTTCTTCGATTGCATGATTCATCCATAGTACTTTCACTAATGGTACTCACTTGTTCCTCAGTTCCTTAATTTCTCTTGCTAAAATTTGGACTGGTTCTTCTTCATATGTCAAATCTTGTCTCACCTGAATGCTTTCTGCAGGTATGATGTGATTAGGATTTGATCTATATCGTTTTAACATTGAGACATGGAAGACATCATGTATTTGACTCATCTCCGGTGGTAGAGCGAGTCTATAAGCAATAGGTCCAACTCTTTCTAATATTTCATAAGGTCCGATGAACCTTGTACTTAACTTGCCTTTCTTTCCAAATCGCAAAACTTTCTTCCAGAGAGATACTTTATGAAAAACTTTATCACCCACTACATATTCAATGTCCCGTATCTTGAGGTCAACATATGATTTTTGTCTATCTGTAGCTGTTTTAAGTCTTTCACGAATGATTTTCAATTTTTCTTCTGTCTTTTGCACTAGGATTGGTCCCATAAGTTTCCTCTCGCTAAGCTCTGTCCAACATATAGGTGTTTGACACTTCCTACCATAAAGTGCCTCATATGGAGCCATCTGGATACTAGACTGATAACTGTTATTATAGGCAAATTCCATTAAAGGAAGATATTTGTCCCAGCAACCTTTAAATTCGATGACACAACTTCTCATCATATCTTCTAGAATCTGAATGACTCTTTCTGACTGTCCATCTGTCTGCGGATGAAAAGCCGTACTGAAATTGAGCTTAGTACCTAGAGCTCGTTGTAGACTACCCCAAAATTGAGATGTGAAACGGTGATCTCTATCAGACACAATAGAAACAGGCACTCCATGAAGTCGTATAACTTCATTCATATAAATTTCTACCAATTTATTCAGTGGATAGTCCTTTCTGATAGGTAAGAAATGTGCTGACTTTGTAACTCTGTCCACTATGACCCATACAGTATCATGTTTTTTTAGAGTCAAAGGCAATCCAGTCACAAAATCCATAGTGATCCGTTCCCACTTCCATTCTGGAATAGAAATTGGATGTAGCAACCCCGAAGGTACTTGATGTTCCGTCTTGACCCACTGACAAGTCAAACATTTTGAAGTGTACTCTGTGATGTCCTTTTTCATACCTGCCCACCAGTATCTGCTCTTCAACTCTCGGTACATCTTGTTACTCCCTGGGTGCATAACATATTTGCTTTCATAAGCCTCTCTAAGAATCCTCTGTCTAAAATCTTCTACACTAGGCACACATAATCTGTCTTGATAGAACAATCCACCATCTAAGTCCATAGCGAATCCAGGTCTCTCCCCCTTAGAGATCAACTCAGCTAATTTAATTAACTTCCTATCTTGTCTTTGTTCATCCTTGATTTCCTGCAAAAGAGTGGGTTGAAGGTGCAGCTCTGCCACCATCTTTCTGCTCAAAGCATCTGCTACTACATTAGCTTTGCCTGGATGATAGTCAATCACACAATTATAATCCTTTATTAGTTCTAGCCATCTTCTCTGCCTCAAATTCAATTCTTTTTGTGAGGGAAGATATTTTAAACTCTTGTGATCTATGTAAATAAAACACTTCTCCCCATATAAATAATGGTGCCAAATCTTCAATGCAAAAACTATAGCTGCCAACTCCAAATCATGGGTAGGATAATTCTTCTCATGCGGCTTTAACTGTCTAGAAGCATAAGCAACCACCTTTCCATCTTGCATCAATACACAACCCAATCCATTATGAGAAGCATCACTATAAATGACATACTCCTTATGAGGAATCGACTATGTCAAAATAGGGGCCTTAGTGAGCATACTTTTGAGCTTATCAAAACTAGCTTATCAAAAATTTAACATCTTTTCTCAATAGTCTTGTTAAAGGAGAAGCCATCATTGCAAAACCTTTGACAAATCTCTGATAATATCTAGCTAAACCCAAAAAACTTCTGACCTCGGTCACATTTCGTGGAGGTTTCCAACTCACAATTGCCTCAACTTTAATGCCTTCTGTAGAGATAATGTGTCCCAAAAATGTCACATCCTTTAACCAAAACTCACATTTTGAGAGTTTGGCATAAAGCTTATATTCTCTGAGAGTCTGCAATGCTATTCTCAAATGCTTTTCATGTTCTTCTAAATCTTTAGAATACACCAAAATATCATCAATGAAAATGACAAAAAATTGATCAAGATGTGGCCTGAAGATCCTATTCATAAGGTCCATAAATGCTGCTGGAGCATTGGTCAGCCCAAATGGCATAACAAAAAATTCATAATGACCATATCTGGTTCTGAATTCCGGTTTATCAATATCCTCCGTCTTCACCCTTAATTGATGATAACCAGATCTCAAATCTATCTTGGAAAATACTCCTGCACCTTTTAGTTGGTCAACGAGATCATCAATCCGCGGTAATGGGTACTTGTTCTTGATGGTCACCTTATTCAACTGTCGATAATCAATACATAGCCTCAAAGATCCATCCTTCTTTTTCACAAACAATACTGGTGCACCCCATGGGGATGTACTTGGTCTAATGAAACTCTTATCAAGGAGTTCTTGCAATTGTGTCTTAAGTTCTTTCATCTCTAATGGGGCCATTCTGTATGGCATCTTTGATACAGGCATAGTTCCTGGAATAAGATCAATAGTAAATTCTACCTATCTCTCCGGACGTAACCCAGGTAAGGCATCAAGAAAGACATCTGGAAATTCATTTACCACCGGGATATTTTTAAGATTTGAACCTCCTTTTCTGGTGTCAATCACATGGGCCAAATAAGCTTCACACCCTTTTCTCATCAATCTCCAGGCTTTCATTATGGATTTGACTCGAGGATGTTGTGAAAATAATTCCTCTTTTACAATAATATCCTCCTGATTTTCTTTTTTAAGTACCATAAATTTAGACTTGCAATCCACCACTGCTTCATGACGTGAGAGCTAATCCATGCCTAATATGACATCATACTCATGGAAAGGCAACTCAATCAAGTCTGCAGAAAACTCCTTCCCATGCACAACCAAAGGACAATTCCTAAATAGTTTATTCACTATTACACTGTGACCCAAAGGATTCTTAACTTCAATTCCATATTCTAGTTTTTCTTTAATCATATTATGCTGACTAGGTGTACTAGTGAAAATATAGGAATGTGTGGAACCCGGATCTATGAATGCACAAATGTCAAAATCATATAATGAAAACATACCAACAATAACATCCGTTGCAACCTAATCTTCTTTAGCTTTCATGGCATAAGCTCGGGCTGGAGCTCTGCTAGATCCAGGTCTATTCACTGTCTCTGAAATAGCCTGCCTCGGTAGGCCTAGTCCTCCTCTGAACTGAACTCCAGGCTGAGTTGGAGTTGACCTAGTAGTCTGAGTAGGAGTACCACCTGTCAAGAGTGGGCAATCCCTCTGTATATGTTACCCACATCTAAAGCAAGCACCTGTGACACGCCAACATTCCCCCCGATGGCTCCTATTGCAAATGGTACATACCGGTATAGCTTCCTTGCTAACCTGAGGTTGTGAACTGGCTGTAGAAGAAGAAGCCTTAGAAGGCAGCCCCCTCTTAAAAGACCCTGTATGTGAATAGCTAAAACTTTTTCCCTGTCCTCTATTCAGTGAACGGCTAGTAAAGAAACGACTCTTCTTCCCAGTGAATTGAGTCTTAGAAGTAGCTAACTTTTTAGAAGATTCTTCTATTTTCCTCGTTTTCCTTTTCTCAAGGCTGAGTGCTACAGAATCCCATGAGACCGGTTTGTTAAACCTTGAGGGGTATTTCCATCATTTTGATGATAACAAATAAAATAACAATAATGAACTTAACATACTTGTTTTCTAAGTCTATTAAACAGGACATGGATTAAAATAGCGAGAATGGAGATTGGAAGAATAATCTTTGAAAGACAAAATTCAGGAAGTAGCATGTTCACTGTCGTGACTCTATGTGTCAAGCCCGTGAAAGAGCTAACCGTTACCAAAACTAACATTTGAAGTTCACAGCCATGAAGGAAGAACAAACCGTGAAGTGGACATTTCAGTCACCCCCGTGAATAAAAATGTCACCCGCGTGAATGTTCATGCATTTTCATCCAGAGAGCTTTATGACCAAAGTCACCACTTGGATCACGGTTGGGAAGTTTGTCACGCCCATGAATTAGTATGTCACGCCCGTGACTCAATGTGTTTAAACATTCTAGAGAGCTTCACGACCAAGATCACCACTTTAGTCACGGCTTGGGAAGAAATGTCATGCCTATGGCAAACATAGTCACGCCCGTGAATGATGAAAGAAAAAAATGTCAGGCGCGATTACTTGGTTGGTACAACGACTAGTTTCATATTTAATGCATCCCAACGGCTATAATTAGCCATGGGAGTATAAATGGAAGTCATTTATGCATTCAGAACAAGAGAATAACAATTACTTTGAATCAAAATCTTATTACAAGCTATTTGTACATTCATACTTTGAGAACAAAATCTATTCTCTGTAAAAATCTTTTTGCTCTTCATTTATTGAGCAATTAAGATTTGTAAGTGGTTCTCTCTGTAATCTTTACTCAAGTGAGCTTTGGGTATTTATGGGTTAAGAGTAGAACACCTGTAAGGGTTAGTTGTGTGAGCCTCAAAACACAATTCAAAAGGTTATTGTGTGACCCTGTAAAAACACAAAGTGAAAGTTGTTTGTGTGAGCCTGTAAAAACACAAAGTGAAGGTTGTTTGTGTGAGCCTGTAAAACACAAGGAATTGGTTATTGTGTGAGCCTTTAAAACACAAGAGATTTCTGGGTTAGGTGTGAGCCATTGTGAGAAACACCATAGTTGGGAGTGAGCTTATAAAACTCCATTGTAACACTTAGTGTGTTAGTGAAACTTCCAATTGCGATTGGGGAGAGGAGTAGGGTTTGTTAACACCTAAACCTCTACAAAAATCTTGTGTCAAATTTTATCTATCCCTCCTAAAATTAATTATTTATTTACGCACCTTAAAGTTTAAGTTTTGAAACTCCAATTCAACCCCTCTTCTTGGCTTTATATCTGGACAACAATTGGTATCAGAGCCTTGTCTAGCATCAAAGCCTAAAACGCGCTAGTAAAGATTAAGATATGGCCAGTGCAGGATTCCAAAGGCTCAAACCTTACTTTGATGGAGCAAATTATGCCCATTGGAAGTTTCGGATGGAGACATACTTGGATAGTGAAGGAATTGAAGTCTGGGATAGTGTACGAAAAGAATGGACACCACCAACTAGAAGAGGAGCTGATGGTGAAGAAGAAATCCTATCAAGAGATGATTGGACAGAGCGTCAAAGAATAGCAAATTCAAAAATAAGAAGGCAATGACAATCCTATCAAGCTCATTATTTATTGAAGAATGTGGGAGAATACAACACTGCCCAACAGCATACAGCTTGTGGAAGACATTGGAGAATTATCATGAAGGAACTAAGCAAGTCAAATCCAAGAAGATTCAACTTCTGACCTCATAATATGAGCTCTTCAAGATGAAATCCAATGAGTCAATCACTGACATGACCAACCCTCTTCTAGCCATTATAAATGGAATGAGGAAACTTGGGAAACATATGAGTTTGGAGGATGTAAACAACAAAATCCTGAGAAGTCTTCCTCTTAAAGACTATGGCTCAAGAGTCGCTGGCATAGAAGAAGCAAATGAATATATGAGCATCATGAATACTGATGTGCTGATTGGCAAACTTCTCACACATGAGATGGCAGTGAAGAGAGATAGAGAGCTTGAAGCAGAGCCAGAGAAAAGAAAGCCCTTAGCACTCAAAGCCTCTACTTCAAAATCTCAAGAAGAAAGTGAAGATGATGAAGAAATGAGTGATGAAGAAAATGAGGACATTGCTATGCTTTCAAGAGGATTAAAAAGAATCATTGAGAAGAAAATGAGCAACTCCAGAAAACTCAGGCAAAAAAACCTCAAACAAACTTCTAATGACAAACATAGAGGTAAGGAAGAGGTAAAGTGCTATGAGTGTGGAAAGAAAGGACATATCAAACCAGAATGTCCAATGCTCAAGAAGCACAAGAGAAAATACCAAAGAGACAATGGGGAGAAAGGTCACAAAGCCACATAGGATGACGAAAGCTTTTCAAGTGAAAAAGATGATAATGAAAGTGAAGAGGTCAACTTATGTTTCATGGCTATCGAAGATCATGTCTTAAATAAGGTAAGATCACTACACTCATACTCTTTGAATAATAATAATAGTGATAATGATGATGATAGTGATTATGATGATGATGAGCAAAGCCTAATAGAAGAATTAAATCTAGAATTAGAGAAATATAGAACTAAATTTAGTACCTATAGAAATAATATCTCTAATTTAAAAAATAAGATAGATGGTTTAGAAAAGGAAAACATAAATCTTAAATCATCTAATGAATCTCTCCAAAAATCATTAGATGAATACTCATCAAGGCCCTCAACAGCTTCTTTGCTAAAAGAAAATAATACTTTAAAAAATGAAATTGAGGAACTTAGAAATTCTATTTCTAAATTTCACAAAGGTAAAGAGAGCTTAGATACTCTCATTGTGTCTCAAAGATCACCCTTAATTAGACATGGTCTAGGATTTAAGGACACATCATCATCTTCTCACAAAACCATATTTGTTAAGTCTAAAGATCCTCACATCTCCACACTTATTGGAACAGCACCAAAAGATAAGTTGTTAAACCTTCTACACATAAAAAGAATAATCATGCCTTTATATATAGGAAGCATGCATCTAGAAAATCTAAAATTAATCATAACTGTGCATGTCATCATTCTCAAAATAAATTTGATGGAAAAATGGTATTCAAAAATATTGTAAGACCAAAACAATGTAATTATTGCATGAAAATGGGTCACATAAATAAATATTGCTGGATAAGGAAGGCTCATTGGGAACCTTCATATGCTAACCCCTAAGGAACCAAACTCATTTGGGTACCAAAAATCATACTTGAATTATGATTCTATAGGTATGCCTCAAGTCCACAATAAACAAAAATGCTTGGCTAGTACACAGTGGATGCTCAAGGCATATGACAGGAGACAAAGAACTTTTCAATGAAATCAAAAGTATTGATGGAGGTAAAGTTACATTTGGAAACAATGCAAAGGGTAAGGTAATTGGCATTGGTTCTATTGGTATTAATGGTACTACTTTTATTAAAGATGTCTTACTTGTTAATGGCTTGAAACATAACTTGTTAAGTGTAAGTCAATTATGTGATAAAGGAAACAAAGTAATCTTTACTTCAAATTAATGTCATGTGATTTCTATCGATAGTCAAGAGATATTTAAAGGAAATAGAGATATAAATACATACATAATAAATTTATATGAACTATCTAACCATTCCTCTAAGTGTCTTATAACTACTAGTGATGAATCTTGGTTGTGGCATAGAAGACTTGGTCATGCTAACATGGACTTAATACAAAGTCTCAGTACAAAAGAACTAGTAAAAGGACTGCCAAGAGTTAAATATAAAAACGGCAAGACATGTGATCCTTGCCAAAGAGGAAAGCAACACAAGTCATCCTTCAAAGCCAAAAACATAGTAAGTACTTCAAAACCTCTTCAACTCCTGCATTTAGACTTATTTGGACCTACTAGAATTGCTAGCTTATGAGGAAAACATTATGCATTTGTCATCGTAGATGATTACTCTAGATTTACTTGGGTAATTTTCTTAACTCAAAAGAGTGATGCTTTTGAAAACTTCAAAAACTTTGCTAAAAGAGTTCAAAATGAATAAGGGAACTGTATTTCAAAAATAAGAAGTGATCATGGGAAAGAATTTGAAAATGAAAACTTTGAAATTTTTTGTCTTGAACATGGTATTTCACATAATTTCTCATCTCCTAGGACACCTCAACAAAATGGGGTAGTTGAAAGGAAAAATTGAGCTTTAATTGAAATGGCTAGAACAATGCTCAATGAATATGAATTACCAACTTATTTTTGGGCAGAAGCCACAAACACTGCATGTTATATTTCAAATTGAGTTTTCAAAAGACCTCTTTTAAACAAAACCTCATTTGAGCTATGGAATGGAAGAAAGCCCTTGATATCATACTTTAGAGTATTTGGATGCAAGTGTTTTTTATTGAACACCAAGGACAATCTTGGAAAATTTGCCTCTAAGTCTGATGAAGGTATCTTTTTAGGATACTCTACAACCAGCAAAGCATATAGAGTATTTAATAAAAGATCACTAATGGTTGAAGAATCCATGCATGTTGTTTTTAATGAATCTAGTAGACTTGATCTTGTGAAAGGTAGTGTTCTTGATGATGTTGTAGGTAATATGGAAAAACTTGATATTGGAAATGGGAAAGAAGAAAATGATCAAGATTTACATCAAAATGATTCACTACCTCATAATCAAGAAGAAAATGAACAAGAACTTCCAAAAGAATGGAGAATGCCGAAAAATCATCCAAAAGAGCAAATAATTGGTGATCTCTCAAGGGGAGTAAGTACTAGATCTCATTTCAAACATCTAGTCACTGACATTGCTTTTATTTCACAAATTGAGCCTAAAAATATTGATGAGGCTCTTAATGATGAAAGTTGGGTAATTGTCATGCAAGAGGAACTCAACCAATTCGAAAGAAATAAGGTATGGACCCTAGTACCTAGACCCAAGGATCATCAAATCATAGGTAACAAATGGGTATTGAGAAACAAATTAGATGAACAAGGTTTAATAACCAGGAATAAGGCTAGACTAGTTGCAAAAGGATATAATCAGGAAGAAGGTATAGACTATGATGAAACAAATGCACCTATAGCTATATTAGAAGCCATAAGAATACTTTTAGCATATGCATGTCACAATAATTTCAAAATTTTCCAAATGGATGTGAAAAGTGCATTTCTAAATGGTTATATAGATGAAGAAGTGTATGTAGAACAACCAGCAGGTTTTGAAAGCTATGATTTTCCAAATCATGTTTTTAAACTTTCAAAAGCTTTGTATGGTTTAAAACAGGCTCCAAAAGCTTGGTATGAGAGGCTAAGTTCTTTTCTGTTAGAAAATAGCTTTACAAAGGGAAATGTTGATACTACATTATTCATCAAAAAGCATAAGCATGATATACTAATTGTTCAAATTTATGTTGATGATATAATATTTGGTTCTACTAATGAGTTGCTTTGTCAAGAATTTGCTAAGTGTATGACTAGGGAATTTGAAATGAGCATGATGGGTGAGCTTAAGTATTTCCTTGGTCTACAAATAAAGCAAAGCAATGAGGGCATATTCATCAACCAATCCAAATATGCCAAAGATTTAATTAAGAAATTTGGTATGGAAGGATGCAAGAATGCCAAGACTCCTATGAGCACATCAACAAAATTGGACAAAGATGAAAAGGGTAAAAGCATTAATGAAAAGCTTTATAGAGGTATGATCGGATCACTTTTATATCTTACTGCTTTTAGACCTGTCATAATGTATAATGTTTGCTTGTGTGCTCGATTTCAATCATGTCCTAAAGAATCCCATTTAAATGCAGTAAAAAGAATTTTAAGATATTTACATGGATCTTTGCATCTAAGTTTATGGAATCCTAAGAATTCATCCTTTTATATTATAGGATATTCAGATGCAGACTATGCTGGTAGTCTTTTAGATAGGAAAAGTACTTCAGGTACTTGTCACTTTATCGGAGAATGTTTAGTTTCTTGGTTTAGCAAGAAACAAGTTTCAGTTGCTCTCTCAACTGCTGAAGCAGAATATGTAGCAACTGGATGTTGTTGCACTCAAATTCTTTGGATGAAACAACAACTTAAGGACTATGGTCATGAGATGAACCATATACCTATTAAATGTGACAACACAAGTGCTATAAATCTGTCAAAAAATCATATTCAACACTCAAGAAGTAAGCATATTGACATTAGACACCACTTTATTAGAGATCATGTTCAATATGGAGATGTTACATTAGAATTTATAAGCACAGAAAATCAATTAGCAGATATTTTCACAAAGTCTCTAAATGAGGAAAGATTTAATTTCATTAGAAGAGAACTTGGTATGATTGATAGATTAACCTTGTGATTGCTAAATTATGAAATTTTAATTGATGATTCATATCATAAGATAGAAATTTTGATGAAAATTTATGTTTTAAGGGATAGAATCTTTGTTGAAATGATTTAGTCTTGTTTTTAGGACTTAATTTTATTTGATGAAAATTTTAGGGGAGTCACGCCCGTGACCTATGTTCACGCCCGTGACTTAAATGGCCAAAAGAGGCACTGTCGTTCACTACTTGGTTCACGACATGGTTCACGGCTTCAAGTGGTGAAGCTTATTTTCACGGCATCATTCACTACCGTGAAAAGAGACTTTCACGCCCGTGACGAATTTTCACTCCCGTGAACCTTAACACCCCAAAACTCACAGAAGCTTTCACGCCTTGAGTCATGGCTTGCTTCAGGGTATAAGTAGTGAAATTCAACAATGCACGCCCGTGACTATTTGTTCA
Source organism: Triadica sebifera (assembly GCA_023653625.1). Taxonomy (NCBI): domain Eukaryota; kingdom Viridiplantae; phylum Streptophyta; class Magnoliopsida; order Malpighiales; family Euphorbiaceae; genus Triadica; species Triadica sebifera. The sequence continues at coordinate 359,706 of CM042896.1, read as the reverse complement.
CCCCCATGACCTTTTATCCTTCATGGTCATGATATTCATAGGTCACGCCCATGAACTTATTCATGCCTTCATTCACGGGTGGAACACTCCTTCAGCAAAGCGTGAACACGACCATTCACGCCCATGAATGCACACTTCACACCTGTGAATGTATCGAGTACATAAAAGAGCAGCCAGTTATATTTCTCATTTTAACTCTCCAACTCCCAAAACTGCTCTCATTTACACACATTCATTGAGACATTGAAGATTCCGGCCCCCAAGACTCAAACTTTTCCTATAAATACCACCAAAAGTTCAAGTCTTCATCAGAAATCTTACATTCTTAGGGTTTCATTAAATTTTCTCTGTCAAAATTTTCCCAATCCATCACAAACCAATTTCTTCAAAACAAATGGAGACTGCTTCATCCAAGGGAAAAAGAAAGAAGTCCCATGCTCCTAGGAGGTATGCAGATTACCTCATGAACCGCATTCCGGAGCAATGCCATCCTCGATATTCAACTTTGAAGAAGAGACCTCTACTGTCATCAAGGTCCTTCGAATGGCAGACAGTTCGAAGTCTCAGGCTCGAGACGGCTATGACAGAGCAACTCCAAGCTTGTCATCTAAAAGACTTTATGGAAATTCACCAGCCAACCTTGAGAGAGCCAACACTGGAATTCCTCAGCACCTTGCAGGTTTCACCTATTGGAGTGGTGAAATTCCAACTCTGCAATAATCCCAACACCCTTAGGGCCATTGAATTTGGGGAATTGTTCAATCTACCATCTGATGGCATCCTGAATTATACTGAGGTAGAATTCTCTGCCCCTCAAGCTTGGACACACTTTGGCACCGATTGCAGCTAGGATGTCAAGAAGACAAAGAGCACACATCTCAAGTCCCCAGTGCATAAGTATTTGCATAGGTTCCTGACCTATAGCATATTCGCTAGAGAAGAAAGCAACGAGACTATCAGGAAGTCGGAGCTCTTCCTCTTTGACATGGCTCATAGAGGACTCATAGTGGCACTCTCTAGATGGTTTGCAAACCATCTTTTATCCATTGCCACCAAGCCTACTAGAGATATCTTGATTGGTGCATATGTCACCCACATAGCAATGAAGCTTGAGTATCTGAAGTTGGATGAGCATCACTTCAACCTCATCCCTGGACATCCTCGAGATCGCTTGGATGTTGAGTCCTTCATAAAGATGGGAGCGACTGTCAGAATCATTTTCGAGAACGATATCTTCTACCGCTTCACTGACACTGCTGGGGAGATCATCTGGGAAGATAATGACACGGAGGACTTTAAAGTAGGCCTCCAAGGAGTCCAACAGAAGAAGAGGGCTCGGGTTGAGGAAGCACCTTCAGTAGCTGAGCAGGACATTGGACAGTCCTCGGCTCCCACACCGATTTTAGCGCAGCAGGTGGTTGACCTCTTGGCACCATGTTTTGAGCAGCTGCAGACTTCGATGGATGAGAGGTTGGAGAGCCTCAAAGACTTCATGGAGTTTCGGATGGATAGCCTTAATGCTGAAGTTGCTAGGCTTCGTGATAGGATGTCCGGCTAGGAGTTAGGCTAGAGTGTAGCCTAAATTTACTTGTTTTTGTTTGTTTATTTTGTTTATGTTTGCTGTTTTGTAGGCAATTTTCAATTTCCTTTCTGAACATTTAACTTTGTTTGTATCTCTTCCTTTATTTAATGTATTTGCTTTTGCTTATCTCATTGATATCTTTATATCCTTTTTGATTGATCACAAAAGGGGGAGAAAACTAGCAATATATTATAGGGAAAATGGTATCAAACTAGCAATATAAGGAGAAACTAGCAATATATATTAAGGTAAATGAATTTTGAATCAAACATTAAAATTGAATTGACATTGAAATAGATTAAAAGGGATTAGAAACCTTGATTCAAAAATTCATATGCAAAGTATAAAATTGAAAATTTGAGCTTTATATACATTAGATATACCTTAAGTATACTTTGCATATACCTTCATGCAAGTTACAAAAATAAATATGCCATGATATACCTTAAGTATACCTTACATATACTTCATGCCTTAAAAAATAATTATGGTATATATTGGATATACTTCTCATATAACTTGCATATACTTAAAATCTAGTAAGTTTATTTCAATGCTACATCATTCTTTACAATTCTTGCATTTTATAAATTTTTTATCCTAAGTATATTTTGAGGGGGAGACTTCTCAAAATCACATATTGCTAGATTATTTGTCACCATAAAAAATGGGGAGATTGTTAAACCTTGACGGTTATTTCCGTCATTTTGATGATAACAAATAAAATAGCAATATTGAATTTAACATACTTGTTTTCTAAGTCTATTAAACAGGACATGAATTAAAATAGCAAGAATGGAGATTGGAAGAATAATCCTTGAAAGACAAAATTCAGGAAGTAGCATGTTCACTGCCGTGACTCTATGTGTCATGCCCGTGAAAGAGCTAACCGTTACCAAAACCAACATTTGAAGTTCACGGCTATGAAGGAAGAACAAACCGTGAAGTGGACATTTCAGTCACCCCCATGAATAAAGATGTCACCCCCGTGAATGTTCATGTATTTTCATCCAAAGAGCTTCATGACCAAAGTCACCACTTGGATCACGGCTGGGAAGTTTGTCATGCCCGTGACTCAATGTGTCAAAACATTCCAGAGAGCTTCACAACCAAGATCACCACTTCAGTCACGGCTTGGAAAGAAATGTCACGCCCATGACAAACATAGTCATGCCCATGAATGATGAAAGAAAAAAATGTCAGGCCCGATTATTTGGTTGGTACAATGGCTAGTTTCATATTTAATGCATCCCAACGGCTATAATTAGCCATGAGAGTATAAAAGGAAGTCATTTATGCATTCAGAACAAGAGAATAACAATAGAATAGCAATTACTTTGAATCAAAATCTTATTACAAGCTATTTGTACATTCATACTTTGAGAACAAAATCTATTCTCTGTAAAAATTTTTTTGCTCTTCATTTATTGAGCAATTAAGATTTGTAAATGGTTCTCTCTGTAATCTTTACTCAAGTGAGCCTTGGGTATTTCTGGGTTAAGAGTAGAACACTTGTAAGGGTTAGTTGTGTGAGCCTCAAAACACAATTCAGAAGGTTATTATGTGAGCCTATAAAAACAGAAAGTGAAGGTTGTTTGTGTGAGCCTGTAAAACACAAGGAATTGGTTATTGTATGAGCCATTAAAACACAAGGGATTTCTTGGTTAGGTGTGAGCCATTATGAGAAACACCGTAGTTGGGAGTGAGCTTGTAAAACTCCATTGTAACACTTAGTGTGTTAGTGAAACTCCCAAATGCGATTGGGGAGAGGAGTAGGGTTTGTTAACACCCGAACCTCTATAAAAATCTTGTGTCAAATTTTCTCTATCCCTCCTAAAATTAATTATTTATTTCCGCACCTACAATCCTACAAGTTGCCAAGAAGAAAGCCCATATCAGAATTATATGAGACACATGTATATTTAAACCTAATATCTCATTTCACACCTAGGCCTAGAAATGCCTAAACCTGCTCTGATACCACTAAATGTGATGCCCCACTTATATATTAGGAATAATCTCACATATATAAGAAGAATGCCACAAGCTTAACTCGATATTTTGCTCAAATTGATTTTTTTTCATTTTAAATAACTTAATCTATTTATTTATATTGGTTTAGGCAAGTTGTTCTAATTAACAATATATATATATATATATATATCCTTATATTGTATACACATATGGCACCCGATTATGTTACATAATTATTTACATACACAATATTAACATATGAGACATGTCTACCACACCATATACATAGTCAAACTAAAAATAATAATAATAATAATAATAATAAATAACCAACCCTCTAACTATGCTTCTTGTGTCTATGCTGATATGGGCTTAGATTTCCTTCCTGACCACTTCACCTCCTACCGTCTATAGTTCCAATTCCGGCGTGAGAAGAACCCATGCTAAGCTATCTCTAGCTTAGTGGTACATATAGGTATTAAGTTTTTTCCAAGCAATCACACAAGTGCATGTCTCAAATAATTCATGATACACTGAATTTTTATTTCATATAAAAGAAATAACCACATCACATAACAGTATAAACATAATAATCATATTCAATAACTAAATTCTCATTACCTCTTGTAAGCATTTCATGTTTTGTCACTTATGTCAATAATAAATTTTCATATTTCATTCCATAGTCTTTAATTAATATCAGCCCAAATCTCATTCCCGAATTGTCCGGATATGGGGTGTGAAATAGGGGCACTGCCGGAGCTTAAGCCACCCTACTCACCATAATCTCAAGTCAAGGGCGCTCGCGGAGCTTAAGCCACCTTAACTAAATATAATTATGTCATCTGTGTATAATCAGGATCAGGGGCGCTCCCAGAGTTTAAGCCACCCTGTCCTTAAATAATATCCATATCGGTATCGTAATTCCCCCCCTTAATGTTGCACCATCTATCCTATGTTAGTCCTCAGGTAGAGAAATGGGCAATTAACACCATTAATTACTTGTTTCTATAACCAATACTCATTTCATATTAACACAATCATATATTCACAATTTATTTCAAAACCATGTAATAGCATGATATTTTATCAAATGTTAACACAATGTTAAGTTCATAGCTAATAACATTCTTACAACTTTAAAACATGCTATAATATATAATTTCATCATTGTGACATGTAATTTATGCCATACACACACAATCATGCATAAGGGCAAAACAAAATACATATATGTACAAACCTCGATAGTATTTTCCTTTTCCAAAATATAAGTTTAGAGCTTGTTCACTTTTGTTGGTCTTCTTCTTGTTGAAATCCTAATTTAAAAATATAATTAATTAATAGCTTGATAAAATATTTATTCTTAATATAACTTAATTAAATAATTACAATTTCTATTAAGCTAGAATAAGACCTCTAACGACTGTTGGATTAATAACTTTTCCTACACTTATCCAATTTATATGATTCTTGATTCTGATTAAATATAACATGTAGAACTAAAATATACTAAAAGTTTAGAATTTTTGAACCTTTACATAAGTTTTGGTATAATTTTAGATATTGCCCTGTTTTCTGCCCTTAGGCAGTTTTCAAGGTACCTAATTCAAAAATTCATAACTTTCAATGTGTAGCTTCAATTATTCTGAACAGTTTTATACAATTATATAAGTTAATTGGGTACATTTTTTATGTTCAACTCAATTCGAGATTCGGTCTCTAAGGTTCTCAAATATTGGATAAAATATAACTGGTTCAACAAAGAGTATCAACCCAACCTGTGTAATTGTTCAGCTCCTAACTCACAAAATACATGACATTTTAAGGTGACACTTTCATAGATATTTCAATAAGACATAGGAGTACAACTTTTATGTTTTGCACTTTGGCTAATTCAATCTAAAATAGGTGAAATATAAGGACGACGTTACTGGAATGGCACAGGTATATGAAACTTGCTCAATCAAGGAACAGTCATAATGCATTTCCGAATAACTCAACCTACACAAGATCCATTCATACGAAATTTTGCAGAGACCTCAATAACATATATACCTACAACTTTTATGTTTTATAAAACCTTATAATAAGCCACTAAGATGATCAATTATTATGAAAACCGTAGGTTATTTGGTTGATACATCTCCCTGGACCAGGTTTACTCCAATAATCATATCTCTTCATATTTGCAAACTAATTCAATAAAAGTTGGTAGAGAGATACGAAAGACATATTGAACAACTTTTATGTTTAACAAATCCCCAAATTTGATTCCAAAGATAATCAAAAATAGAGTTCAATATCCTGTAAAAATATAACCTAAAGAGTTCTAATAACACAGTAATCATGGGGAAAATATTTCTTACCAAGATCAGATTTCTTTGGACTGATTTTTGATGAAAATCTTGAAGCAAATGATGAATAATTTGATCTGGGATATGGAGGAAGAAAAAGGGATAATGAAGAAGAAGAAGGAGAAAAGAGAAGAAATGGCCAAAAACAAAAGTCTTCAGCCCTTTTCCCGTTTTTGCCTTTTTTTTCTGACCATTTTACTGTTCACTTTACTTTTTATTATTATTATTATTATTATTATTATTATTATTATTATTATTATTATTATTATTATTATTATTATTATTATTATTATTATTATTATTATTATTATTATTATTATTATCTTCACATATTTCTTTATATCTAATATATTTAATTTTATTTAACCAAAAATACAATTTAATTATGTGGTTTAAATTATTCAAATTAAACTCTAATTAGTGGGTCTTACATCCAAGGGGTGGTAAAATTGATATCCATATGATGCTTTTGGATATCTTACAAACAGACATCGATCAGACTTAGCTTCTAGCTTATCTAACATTGTCCGCTTCACATAAGCAGGACAACCCCAAATTCTCAAGTAAGAAAATGTGGGCCCCATGTTATACCATATCTCATATGGAGTAACATCAACTGACTTTGAAAAAACTCCATTTAATATATAAATGGAGGTCTCTAGTGCATAACCCCAAAAGTATTTAGGCAATTCCGAAAAACTCATCATAGACCTTACCATGTCTAACAAGGTTCGATTTCTTCTTTCAGCCACACCATTGTGTTGTGGAGTGTAAGGTGGAGTCCATTGAGATAAAATCCCATTATCCCTAAGATAATCTAGAAACTCTTGGCTCAAGTATTCACCTCTTCGATCTGATCAAAGTGTTTTAATACTTTTTCCAAGTTGTTTCTCTACTTCATTTCTAAATTCTTTGAACTTTTCAAAAGCTTCAGATTTGTATCTCATAAGATACACGTATCCATATCGTGAGTAGTCATCGATAAAAGTAATGAAGTAGATGAAACCACCTCTAGCGTGTGTAGACATTGGACCACATACATCTGAATGTATGAAGTCTAAAAGTCCATTAGCACGTTCACCCTTTCCGTTAAAGGGTATTTTAGTCATCTTGCCTAGTAAACAAGATTCACATGTGTCATATGATTCATAATCAAATGACCCCAAACTACCACTTTTGTGTAGCTTAGCCATGCGTTTCTCACTTATATGACTAAGACGACAATGCCATAAATAAGATGATTTCAACATATCTTGTTTTTGCCTTTTATTATCATTGATGTTTAAAATTGGATTTCACATATCTAATATGTATATTCCATTGCATAATGTACCATTAGGATAAAGAATTCCATTCAACATAATAGAACAACAATTGTTACTAAAAGCTAAAAGGAAACCATCTTTATTTAGACTTGAAACAGAAATAATGTTTTTAGCCAAAGTAGGTACATAATAGCAATTCTCCAAATTTAATATAAGCCCACTAGGGAGGGTCAATACATATGTTCATATAGCTAATGCAGCAACCCTTGCTCCATTTCCAACGCGTAGGTCTAACTCTCCCTTATTGAGCTGTCTACTGTTCCTTAGGCCCTGCATATCAGTGCATATGTGTGAGCCACAACTGGTATCTAATATCCATATATTATTATTGGAAACAGTTTTAATTTCAATGACAAAAATACCTGAAGTATATGGGGCATCAGATGCCTTCTTCTTCAAGGACTCCAAGTAAGCCTTGCAGTTTCTCTTCCAATGGCCATCCTTGCCATAATGGAAGCATGTCTCTTTTGGAGCAATCTCCTTGGCCTTTTTCTTGTCCACGCCTCCCTTAGGATTCATGGACTTATTCTTCTTTTTAAGGTTCTTCCTTTTAGAACTTGAAGAGTCCACCAGCATCACAGCCTTACTGTCCTTCTTGACAGATGGCTCAGCTGTTTTAAGCAAGTTAATCAGCTCAGGAATAGTGGTAGAGATTTGGGTCATCCTATAGTTAAGCACAAAATGTGAATAACTATCAGACAAACCGGTTAGAACTAAGTCAATACTTAATTCATGGTCCATCACAAATCCCAAGGTGGCCAACCTCTCAATATAGCCATTCATCTTCAATGCATATTGCACTGGAGATGTCCCCTCAACCATCTTAGTGTGCAAGAGCAACCTTGAAGTTTTGAACCTTTTGAAATGTGCTTGCTCATCAAAAAGCTCTCTTACATGGTATAGTATGGAATTAGCATCCATAGCCTTCTGCTGCTTTTGCAACTTAGCTGACATAGTAGCAAGCATAATGCAGCTTGCCATCTCACTATCATCGAGATGCTTTTGATATGCCTTCTGAACATCTTCAGTTGCATTAGCAGTAGGGGGATTAGGGAGTGCCTCATCTAGGACATAGCCAATCTTTTCGGATTTTAGAACTATTCTCAGATTCCTTAGCCAATCCGAAAAATTGGGCCTTGTCAACTTATTTGATTTCATTAGTGATCGCAAATTCACACTTGTCATGATGATGATTCTAGCAACCTAGATGTAAAATAGAACATGTTAGAATGTACATGAAATGCATATTTATTAGGTCTTTAATAAATCGCATTATGGCTTCCACTATTTTATAGCGAATCCATAGCCCTCACTATGAACCCGGGAGAACTTATATGGAAGTTCTCCTAGTGGGTCGATATCCAACTAGCTAAGAATAACCTTGAGGCAACTCAAGAAGCTATCCTTAGTTTGGTTGGTAGGTATCTAATCCATACCAATTGCATTATTCATGCAACTATCGAATCTTGTGCTATCAACTTATTGATGTGTGCATATACATTGGGCTATCGACTCTTGATATGTGTACATCTCATGTATACAAATCCAACTTCACCTCTATTACACATTAACCTTGGCGCAAATCCAACAAGTTAATAATATCGGTTAAGTCTAACCCATTAATTTTAAAATCTAATTTCAATGGATTGAACATATTCTTATAGAGTGAGCTTGAGGCAACTCAACAACCTTAACTCTAGAAGAACTCTGGTTCTCCCCATATTAATGGAAGGCGTAAGACTTAATTGTTTATTTAGTGAGGGATTTCTTTGTTAAGTCTCATCAAGTTATTATTTCATGCTTTTATATATCATACATTCATCAGATTGATATATAAAGATAGTTACATTAACTATATGGTATGATTATGGACATACTAAAGTCAATCTCTTGAGCCAAAGAGAGATTGCCTAGGTCTTACCTAGGTATATGCATGAATTTACAACCCAAAATAGAAATCGAATTCCAATTTCTAAGTCTTCTTGTTTATGGTACCATCTCCTTTGCTTCTTGCTCCTTTGTATTTTTATTCTATCCTAATCCTATGTAATCTAATTATATATTTCAAATTATAGAAAACCTCAATTTACATTTGAGAGGAGTAAGATGAGAAGAGAAATACATAAGAAAGAAAAAAAAAGAGGTAGGGACACACAGAGCCTCTTTACCATAAAACAAAATAATCTCATGCATGCTCAATCACATTGGGCCTAAGTCCATAATCATCCATCATGCCTTTTCATACACCCCTAACATGCATTCTCTAATGAACAAAATAAAAATGACAATTTTGGATTTCAATTTATAAATCGATTGAACACATGAATCGAAATTGCCTATATGTGTTCTTTCGGCTAATTTAATTTTGTATGTCATTTTAAAGTGGAATTTAATATTTAATCAAATTAAATTAAATTCTATATTTCCAGAAATACTTCAAAATTAATTCTCCTTAAAATCAGAATATTACGATGTTAAAATTAAACAATTTAATTTTAATATACATACCAATTTCTAGTCATACTATAATTACAATTGCACAACTTAAATTAATTTCCAAAAATTCTAAAAATTTCCAGAACTTCAAATCACCATTCTAATTATCTTTAGGTCAGCTCAAGTTCATTAAAATAGTTTTGGCACAAGCCAAAATTACTAAGACAAACGAACCAACATACTTAGACGCTCTAAATGACTTATTCGATATCTAGAATTTTTTAAAATTTTAAATGCTTGAAAAATAATTTTGGAATGCATATAACATCAAAATAACATATTTTTAATCACATAAAAATTATTTCAAGGTTCTGGAAATAAAATAAACACATACAAAAAAATCAAACAAAACAGCCCCACCGGGTAAAACAGTCCCGTTTTTGTGTTTGTTTGAAAACTTAATTAAAATATTTTTAATTAATTATTGGACACTTCCAAAGGCATAAACATATTCTCAATATGTCTAAATAATTTGTTTTATAATTAAATTACAAAAAGAAATGCAACCAGCCCCATCAATTAAGCCAAACAACAACACATGTTCATAAACAAGGCAATTTTAGGCATTTTTGAAATAAATCCGAAATTAATTATTTGAATCACATTCAAATCATTTTTCAATCAAAATAATCATTCTTAATCATCCCATGATCATATTAAAGAAATAAAAATGTGTAAATTATATTTTACAAATTAATTTTAATTTTTCAAAACCTATTGATCCAAAATCATCAAAAACATGCAATCCCATTGCACTTTCAATTAAAATTAATTTTAATGGATACAAGGAGGCTCTAATACCAATGTTAGGTTTTGAAGAATGAATCATACTCATAAACACAGCAAAAAATAAAATTTTTCAAAATCCAAAACAAAAGATCATACTTGTACCATTAAAACTAATTTATATAAATGTAAATGTTAAAATTATACCTTGTAATTTTTATTTGTTCTTCAAATCTTCACTTTGTTGGGTTATAGAAAACCACAAAAATCCACACTAAGATGTCTCTAATGATAATCCATGCAAAGAATAAAGAAAAAACTATCAAGAGAAAATGGTTTAAACAAATTCAAAGTGCTAGCTTTGAAAATATTTTTGAGAGAATTTTTGTTGTCTTAAAAATATTTTTTTCTCAAAAAATATTTTAATGTCTATTTCCTGCCATTTGATGTCTTTTCAATTTGAATCAAATTCAAAAATAAGATTAAAAGTCAAAAATGGAGAAAATGAATAGTAATTGGCCATAATTGGCCTAATTATGGCCAATTACAGCCGTTGGCCAATGGATGGAAGCTGCAGGCACGCTGGGCCTGCTGCAGGTTGCCGCTGGGTAGCCCAGCTGGCCTGCAAGGTGGGCTAGCAGCCTGCCTAGCCCGCGCAGGCCCGTGACACTCCCAAATGGTTTTTTTTGTGCGATCTCATCGCGATCCATCCTAAAATAATTCTCTTATATTTTGGATCCTATCCAAGACCATTTTACTCATTCTCCATATCTTCAATGAGTATGACCCATTAGGTTCCCGGTTATGTTGGCCACTTAAATTAACATTTAATTTAAGTAGGTCATGAGTGGTATCTAGCAACACACCATAACCCCCAATTGACCGAAAAGTGAGTGGTTTGACTACAAACCTTTCCATAGACAATTTATGTGCAATTATTCCTTTCACCAATCTATACCCCACTTGGCTCAGAGTATGGACATGTGTCAACTCCCACAAGACTGACTACATCACGTCTAGTCCAAGTAATGTTAGTTCTTATCCTTGAGGCTCATTACTCTATTAGATATGTCATTAAAGACTATCTTTATGACATTTTCACTCCAGCCAGAGATTTTTAAGTGATGACCATGACAAGAGGCCATGGGTATACACTCCTCCTATCAGGAGTGGTGAATCCTTTTTTGGTTACCCAATTACCTTCGAATACCTCAAGCTATATCCAATCACCACCCTATGAGCTACCTCTCTGAGGCAACAAGGAATAGTGTCAAAATACAGAATCAATATTCAAGATATTTTTGAGTACCTCAAGTCTAAGGATACTTGCACCATTGCTATGATGCAACTATCATTGACATTTGAATAGATTATCCATATGATTGTTTCATAGTTAGTCATTCAATGTACTTAGCTACACTTAGCAAGCATCCACATGTTAACTCTAAATATCTCATGTTTATAGATTATGAGATCTACTACTCGATCCAATCAAGGAGTGTAACATGTGCTAGTTTGTCTGGATTAATAATGTCCCGTCTCATTAATCCTATGACTAGGGATAATTTTCATACTAACATAATTACACATGATAAGAATCTCAATATCATGATCTCATCATAATTTCCTTCATGCTATGTTATGTATCAAAGGACTTCATTAATTGATTTAATATCACTTATCAATTCATATATCAAATGAACATCAAATTAATGAAAAAGCCTTTTATTAATCAAATAAATTTGTACAATAAGTGCTAAAGGTGATTGCCTTTAGAGCACTCCTCTAACATTTTTTACGTCCCCGCTGCAATCCAGACCAAAGTGAGTCCATGCTTGAGTTGCATAGAACTCCACTTCGCTATCATTGAGGATACCATCTGAGGGAAGATTGAATAGATCTCCGAATTCTATGGCAGAAATGGTGTTCAGATTCTTGCACAATTGAAACTTCACAGTGCCAGTGGGAGACACTTGCTGAGTGCTCAATAATTCCAAGGTGGGCTCTCTCAAGGTGGGCTAATGAATGTCAACAAAATCCTTCAAATGACAGGCCCAGAGTTGCTCTGTCATTGCTGTCTCGAGCCCGATAGTGCATATTGTCTGCCGCTCAAATGACTTTGAGGAAATGAGAGGTCTTTTCTTCAGCACAGAGTACCTAAGATGGCAATGCTCTGGAATTATGTTCAATAGGTAATCTGAATACCTTCTAGGAGCATGAGATTTCTTCCTAGTACCCCTTGATGATCTGGTTTCCATCTTGATTCAAGAAATGAACTTTTGAAGAGTTGAAAAAGTTTGACAGAATTTGTGAGGAAACCCTAAGGAAAGATGATTTGTGATGATGGAAGAAGTTTTGATGGTATTTATAGATGAAATCTGTGACTCAGGGGCCGGAATCTTTAATGTGATAATGAATGTTGATAAATGAGAGCAGTTGCAAAAAGTTGGAGAGTTGAAATGTGAAAAATAACCAGCAGAAATGTCATATAACCGACCTCTTCACGGGCGTGAAACACTTAGTCACGGGCGTGAAGTGTCGTGTTCACGGTTTGCTGAAATGGTGCTCTACCCGTGAATAAAGGCATGAAATTGTTCACGGTCGTGACATTTGAAGTCACAGTCATGAATGATGAACTATCACGATGGTGAAAAATGGAGTCACGGGCATGAAGTGTTGAATTTCACTACTTATGACCGTGAAACAAAGCGTGACATAAAGTGTGAATGCTTCTGTGAGTTCTTGTGTGGAAATGCATCACGGGGGTTAATTAAGTCGTGAAACATAGTCTTCACCACTTTAAGCCGTGAACCATGTCGTGACACAAGTTGTGAAAGCTACTGGTTCTTTTGGCGATTTAGTTCACGGTCGTGAACATATGTCACGGGCGTGAACTGCCTAACATTCTCATTAAATAAAATTAAGTCTAAAACCAAAACTAAAGCATTTCTAGGAAGATTCTATTCCTTATAACATAAATTTCCATCAAATTAACTACCTTGTATCTAGTAAGATGAGACAAAAACAAGACTATCAAGTAAGGTTTGGCAATTTGGCAATCACAAAGTTATACCATCAATCATACCAAGCTCTCTTCTTATGAAATTAAATCTTTCTCATTTAGATACTTAGTGAATATATCTGCAAATTGATTTTCTGTGCTTATAAATTCCAATGCAATATCTCCATATTGAACATGATCTCTAATAAAATGGTGTCTAATGTCAATATGCTTACTTCTAGAAAGTTGAATGGGATTCTTTGATAGATTTATAGCACTTGTATTGTCACATCTAATAGGTATATGGTTCATACTATGACCATAATCCTTAAGTTGTTGCTTCATCCAAAGGATTTGTGTACAACAACATCTTGCTGCTACATACTCTGCTTCAACAGTAGATAGAGCAACTGAAACTTGTTTCTTGCTAAACCAAGAAACTAAGCACTCTCCAATAAAGCGATAAGTACCTGAAGTACTTTTCCTATCTAAAAGACTACCAGCATAATCTGCATCTTAATATCCTACAATATAAAAGGATGAATTTGTAACGGCTGGGTCTCACTAGAATCAGGGTCTCAGCCCATTGCCACAGTAAGCCCACCCACCGTCTCACTAAGACCAACGGGCTGCTGGGGTCCATGGCCCAATACCTCTAACCCATCTCCTAGAATCCCGGTCCATGTCGTTTGCCACAGGTAGGTTGTTGAAGGCAAGGGTCAAACCCTTGACCTCCCTTTAGCCTCAGTAAGAGACTACCAATTGTACCATTTATGTAATAACTCGGTCTCACTAGAATCAGGATCTCAGCCCATTGGCACAAAGCAAGCCCACCTGTCGTCTCACTGAGACCAATGGGCTGCCGGGGTCCATGGCCCAATACCTCCAATCCATCTCCTGGAATCCCGGTCCATGCCATTTGCCACAGGTAGGTTGTTGAAGGCAAGGGTCAAACCCTCAACCTCCCTTTAGCCTCAGTAAGCAACTACCATGGTACAATTGGTAGTCGCTTACTGAGGCTAAAGGGAGGTTGAAGGTTCGACCCTTGCCTTCAACAACCTACCTGTGGCAAACGGCATGGACCGGGATTCCAGAAGATGGATTGGAGGTATTAGGCCATGGACCCCGGTAGCCCGTTGGTCTCAATGAGATGGCGGGTGGGCTTGATCTGTGGCAATAGGCTGAGACCCTGATTCTAGGGGAGCCCAGCCGTTACAGAATTTCTAGGATACCATAAACCTAGATGCAATGAGCCATGTAAATATTTTAGAATTCTTTTTACCGCATGTAAATGAGACTTTTTTCGACATGATGGAAATTGTGCACATAAGCATACACTATACATTATGTCAGGTCTAGAAGTAGTAAGATATAAAAGTGATCCGATCATACCTCTATAGAGCTTTTCATTAATGCTCTTACCCTTTTCATCCTTGTCCAATTTTGTTGATGTGCTCATTGGAGTCTTGGCATTCTTGAATCCTTCCATTCCAAATTTATTAAGTAGGTCTTTGGCATATTTGGATTAGTTGATGAATATGCCCTCATTGCCTTGTTTTATTTATAGACCAAGGAAATATTTAAGCTCACCCATAATGCTCATTTCGAATTCTCTAGTCATACACTTAGCAAATTCTTGACAAAGCAATTCATTAGTAGACCCAAATATTATATCATTAACATAAATTTGCACAATTAGAATATCATGCTTATGCTTTTTAATGAATATTGTAGTGTCAACATTCCCCTTTGTAAAGTTATTTTTTAAGAAAAAGGAACTTAGTCTTTCGTACCAAGCTCTTGGGGCTTATTTCAAACAATATAAGGCTTTTGAAAGTTTAAATACATGATTAGGCAAATCATGGCTTTCAAAACCTGGTGGTTGTTCTACATATACTTCTTCTTCTATAAAACCATTTAAAAAGTCACTTTTCACATCCATTTGAAAGAGTTTGAAATTCATGTGGCATGCATAAGCTAAAAGTATTCTTATGGCTTCTAATCTAGCTACAAGAGCATAAGTCTCATCATAATCTATTCCTTCTTCCTGATTATATCCTTTTGCAACTAATCTAGCCTTATTCCTAGTTATTGAACCTTGTTCATCTAGTTTATTTCTAAACACCCATTTGCTACCTATTATTTGATGATCCTTGGGTCTAGGTACTAAGGTCCATACCTTACTTCTCTCAAATTGGTTGAGTTCCTCTTGCATTGCAATCACCCAACTTTCATCATTAAGAGCCTCATCAATATTTTTAGGCTCAATTTGAGAAATAAAAGCATGTTCAGATGCTAAATGTTTGAAATGAGATCTAGTACTTACTCCCCTTGAAGGATCAGCAATGATTTGCTCCTTAGGGTGTTTTTTTGTCAATCTCTATTCCATTGGGAGCTCTTGCCTGTTTTCCTCTTAAGATTGAGGTAGTAAATCATCTTGATATGAATCTTCTTGATCAATTTCTTCTCTTTCATTTCCAAGATCAAGTTTTTCCATGGTTCCTACAACATCATCAAGAACATATGTTTTTGGCTTTGAAAGATGACTTGTGTTGCTTCCCTCTTTGGCAAGGTTCACATGTCTTGTCTTTTTCAAATTTGACTTTAGGTAGTCCCTTTACCAACTCTCATGTGCTGAGGCTTTGAATTAAGTCCATATTTGCATGACTAAGCCTTCTATGCCACAGCCACGATTCATCACTGGTAGTCACAATTTCAAGTTCATTTTCCACTTATAGACCTTCTAATGGCTTTCTATCACTTTCTTAGGCATGAAAACCCTCTTTTCTATGCCTTTCTCTCTCTCTTTCTCTCACTTTCTCTCTCTAGAATAAGGTTTGGATATGGAGGAAAGGTGGGGAACATGGGAGATTATTTTAATGCAGAAAATTTTAGATTAAAAGTGATAAGGAAGAAAGAAGAAGGAAAGGAGAAGAAAATGCCAAATAATTAAAGATGGGTCCCACTTTCACATAAAAATCTAAATATTTATATGTTAATTTGCATCTTAATGTATGACACTTGGTGTGGTCGGCCATCACATGCATCATGTCCCCAAATTATGTCCTTTGGTAATTATCCCAATTAGTCCTCAAATTTTCAGTAAATCACAAATTTATCCCAAAACTTTCCAAATTTTACATATAGCTCATTTACTGTAATTTAATATCTTTACACCCTTAATATACTTTATTGAGAATTTTCCATAATTATTTATCATTATTTTTATTTTTTTCAGTCAAAATTTGAATTTAGACTCCAGTAGAACTGACGTTTTAATTTAGCGACGAAGCCTAAATTAGCGGATATGACAAAAACTCCCATAAAACTAGTCATTCAAGGCAATCCACATGCAAGGCTCTAATGGTTGTTTCATAATAGCTTTTTTCTATCAACATTCCCATTAAATATGAATTTTCATGTTATATCATCAATTAAACTCAAAGCAAAATATAATTACGCAGTTCATCATAAATTACCTTACCAAACTTATTCAATACTTTAGCATGCATCTATGATTCAACAACCTCCTTTACATTTCACTAGAATATCTTATTACCTCTTTACTATCATAACTTAACATATCGTTAATGCACATATAGCATACCAAAAACAAAGTTCCTTTTAAGCATTATCATCAAGGCATTTCTTGCTAAACCTAGCATTTATACCATTATTGTTCATTACTCATATACTCATAGCATTAAATATAATATTTACTTTCATGACAACCAACAATTAGCATTTAAAACATTCATAAGCATTTAACACACAACATGCCACATTTTGGAAATTTAAATGCATATATGTATATACCTCTAATGGAGTCTTAAAAATTAAGTTTTCTCTCAAATTGCTTGTCCTCTTGGTGGGTTTCACCACTTCCTCTTCCAACTCCTATCACATATAATATATATCTATCAATTTTGATACACCATATACTTAACTTTTAAAGCCATAAAAAATCAACCCTAACCTTAAACCTCTTATATAACTTTAAACTCATATAACATCTCACTAAAGTATACTATAACCTTAATCAAACTTAAAGAGGAGTCTTAAACCATAAAACTCATAATAAACCAAAAAACTCAACCATTTGGAAATGGATCTCTACCGAAAATGGTATATACATGGAAAAAGGCTATGAAGGCTTGTAAAGAAGGAGAAACATGATTCCTTACCAAGATTGAAGGTAACACAACTAGGATAAAAGATTTAGACTCCTTCTGTAATTGCCCATATACCGGATTAGTCGTAAACTGTACTTTCTGAAATTAATCAACATACACTTGTGGGTGCAAAATACATTCGTGGGTGACAAATATTTTATTTGATCATCGGAAAATATAGGTTATGACTAGTCCTGGGTATAATTTGGAGTGAAAATGAGGTCAAATAAATTCTCAAAAGTCAAAACTAAGAAAAAATGGAACTCGATTTAATTAAATAATCGATTGACCATACTTTGATCGGGCTATGAAAAATAGCAAACGATATCCAAAAATTTATTTTAAGATATGGATAGACTCTAAATAATATTTACGATTATTTGATAGTGGAAAAAGAATTTTACGATAACACTGGAAATTGAATTATCAGTCTGGTTTGAGTGAGTTGAACAGAAAATGGACTCTGATTGAGTTGAAAATTTTTTTGTAGATATATAAAAATAATTTATGAATTATGGAATTAAATTTGGATGAAATTGAGCTTGGAAAGTGAAAGAAATAATTTATAATGCTTAATTGGGCCTAAATGGGTTGGAGTTTGTTTGGCCCAAGCCTACCCATCTCAAGCCACTATAAATAGGATAAAATATTACAATTCTCTAGAGAGAATTTTTCTTCATCTTCTTCCTCTTTCTTTCCCTTATGATCGAACCATTCCTCCATTGTTCTTCTCCAAACTTTCTTCTATTTTCTTTAATTTTTACACTAAAATCAACCACCCTAGTATAAATTCAACACATCTAGTAGCTAGTAGAAGTTTTTAATCTTCATTTAGAGGGCTAGAGTGAAAGGAAATCAAAGGAGAAAAGTTAAGATACAAATTGGAGGTAAGTGAAATTAATAGTTTTAAATTAGTTTAATGGTTCAAATAGTTAGTTAAGGTATATAGATGATAAATATGAAGTTTATTTGAGTTAAGGAAGCAAAATATTAGTGGATTAATGAAGGATAAATTTCAATCATCGTAGGTTCAAGAGAAGGTGAAGGTGCTTCTAAGGAAAAAGCCAAAGAAAAGGAAGCCTAGGAAGGCCAAAGGAAGAAAATAAGGTGAGTGATTTCAAAATCTATCTATTTCTATTGATTAAGTATGATTTAGGGTTATGGAAATTAGGAATTTTGTGTGTTTTGCATGTAATTGATAATTGATACATAAAACATGATTAAGGAATTATATAAAGTGAATTAGTATGGTTAATTTCAATAAAAACATTAATTAGTGGACATTGAAAAATATGACCTTATTATGTGAAAAATGTAAATTAAGGTATAAGTACATTTTATGTAATATTATGATATGTATAGAATAATGAAGGTATAAATTAGTAAAATGAATATTTAGAAGGTGAAAGAAAACTTTTAACGATGAAAATTAATTATAGGCTGAAATATAAAGAAGGAGAAATTAATATTTTTTCTTGCTAATTAAATGAAAATTTAGTTATAAAATGAAAGAAAATATGATATTGAGTGTGTATAAATTTATTGAGAATTTTTAAATTATATGTTGAATATTTTTCTAATTATTGATTATATTATGCATGAAATAAAAATTAATGAATAAAGTGCGTTTAGTGATGCCTAATAACTTAATTGAATATTCATAATGAAATAGTGAGATATTTGAATGAAAAGTGTGAAAAATTATGGTAGTGATATAATTGTATGGATGAATAAAATATTTACTGATTAATAATATAAAAATAATGGAATGTATGAATTTAATGAAAATTGAATTAAATGAATAAAATAATGTCCTTTGTTATTTTTCTAATGGTTAAATCTAGCCCAGGATATAATTGGCTAGCCAGAGGGACATCATTACTGCGGTGCAGGTTATGGCAACTCGCTTAGATAGGCCAATGATGGTCTACTACAATGATAGTGATTCAGTGAACATTGTACAGTGCAGTGCTCGAGTGATCCTTCGGGATTACTATTCAGTGTAGTGGACTTTTGGATCCACGTCCTATGTATCTGGTCCGAAGATTTTCTATCGGATTGAAACTAAAGGCAAATGTGTATAAAAGTAATAAAAATGATATAAGTGAAAAATATGATAAAATGAATAAATGTGAATAAATATGAAAATATGATATATATGATAAAAATAATAAAATATGATAAATATGATAAAAAAAAAAAGAAATAAGTGAAAGATGTGAGAACAATAATAAAAGTGAAAAATACAAGATAAATGATAAAAATGATAAATATAATAAAAATGATTTATAGGAAAAATGTGAGAAAAATTATATAAGTGTTAAATATGATAAAATGAAAGAGATGATAGAGATGGTATAATAATAATAATAATAATGATAAATATGATAAATGTGACAAAAAATAGTAAAATTGAAAAATGGAAAATAAGTGGAAGATAAATATTAAATTGTGTAGTTAAAAAAGAAATAAAAAATAAAATTTATTAGTGGCAAAAGTGTAAATAAATATAAAGTAGTGGCATAATTGTAAATAAATGGAAATTTAGTAATTAAAGTGAAATTTGTAGCTAATTCCGTTGGCAAACGAAAGGGAGCCAGCTGCGCGTTGGGCCTGCTGTGGGCTGCTGTTGGGCAGCCCAGCTAGTCCGCTAGGCAGGCTAACAGCCTACCTAGCCTGCGCGGGCCCGTATAGGCCCGTGACCCTCTCGAATGATTTTTTCGTGCGATCTCATCGCGATCCATCCCGAAATAATTCTTTCATATTTTGGATCTTATCTAAGACAATTTTACTCATTTTCCATATCTTCAATGCGTGTGACCCATTAGGTTCCCGGTTATGTTGGCCACTTAAATTAACAATTAATTTAAACAAGTCATTAGCGGTATCTAACAACATATCATGACCCCCAATTAACTAAAAAGTCAGTGGTTTGACTACGAACCTTTCCATAGATAATTTCCGTGCAATTATTAATTTCACTATTCTATACCCCACTTGGTTCAGAGTATGGACGTGTCAACTCCCACTAGACTGACTACGTCACGTCTAGTATAAGTAATGTTAGTTCTTATCCTTGAGGCTTATTACTCTATTAGATATGTCATTGAAGACTATCTTTATGACATTTCCACTTCGGCCAAAGATTCTCGAGTAATGACCACGAAAAGAGGTCATGGGTATACACTCCTTCTATCAAGAGTGGTGAATCCTTTGTTGGTTACCCAATTACCTTCAATACATTAAGCTGTATCCAATCACCACCCTATGAACAACCTCCCTGAGGCAATAAGGAATAGTGTCAAAATACAGAATCAATATTCAAGATATCCTTGAGTACCTCAAGTCTAAGGATACTTGCACTATTGCTATGATGAGACTATCATTGACATTTGAATAGATTATCCATATAATTGTCTCATAGTTGGTCATCCAATGTACTTAGCTACACTTAGTAAGCATCCACATGTTAACTCTAAACATCTTATGTTTATAGATTATGAGATCTATTACTCGATCCAATCAAGGAGTGTAACATGTGCTAGTCTATCTGGATTAATAATGTCCAGTCTCATTAATCCTATGACTAGGGATAATTTTGATACTAACATAATTACACAGGATAAGAATCTCAATATCATGATCTCATCATGATTTCCTTCATGTTATGTTATGTATCAAAGACTTCATTAATTGATTTAATATCACTTATCAATTCATATATCAAATGAACATCAAATTAATGAAAAAGCCTTTTATTAATCAAATAAATATGTACAATAAGTGCTAAAGGTGATTGCCTTTAGACCACTCCTCTAACAAGCTCCCACTTGCTTTAAAGCCAATCGCCTTTGTATTTAATTCCATAGGCAAGTACATGAGAATCATATTTCTTTTAGGAAAATGGCTTAGTTAAAGGATCAACAATATTCTGATTAGTGGACACTCTTTCTATCTTTACATCATTCCTACCAAAGATTTCTCTAATCAAATGGTATCTTCTGAGTACATGTTTGGATCTCTGATGAGACTATGGCTCCTTTGCTTGCGCAATGGCTCCATCATTAACACAATACAATTGTATTGGATCAATAATGCTGGGAACCACTCCAAGTTCTGTGATGAATTTCTTTATCCAAACTGCTTCCTTTATTGCTTCCGAAGCTGCAATGTATTCTGCTTCGGTTGTGAAGTCAGCAGTTGTTTCCTGTTTGGAACTCTTCCAACTAACTGCTCCACCATTTAGTGTGAATATATAACCTGACTCAGATTTTGAGTAATCCTTGTCAGATTGAAAGCTGGCATTGGTATACCCGCTCACAATAAGATCTCCATCTCCATATACCAAGAATACATCCTTAGTTCTTCTTAAGTACTTAAGGATATTCTTGACAGCCACTCAATGACCCTCACCAGGGTCCGATTGGTATCTGGTAGTGACACTCAGAGCATATGATACATCGAGTCTTGTACATATCATGGCGTACATGATTGATCCTATAGCTGAAGCATATGGAATCAAAGTCATGTGTGTCCTCTCATCTTCTGTCTTTGGAGACAAAAACTTTGAGAGAGTAATCCCATGGGTCATGGGAATATATCCCCTCTTGGACTGCTCCATGCTAAACCTCTTTAGCATCTTATCTATGTATGTATACTGTGAAAGACAATCAATCTTTTAGATATATCTCTATAATAGATCTTTATCTCCAAAATATAGACTGCTTCTCCAAGGTCTTTCATAGAGAAATTCTTGGATAACCAAATTTTGACTGATTGTGAGGCTAAGACATCATTTCCCATTAACAATATGTCATCTAAATATAACACAAGAAATACAATTCCACTCCCACTAACCTTCTTGTAAACACAAGGTTCATCTGTATTTTGTAAGAAACCAAACTGTTTGATTGTCTCATCAAACCGAATATTCCAACTCCAGGATGCTTGCTTTAATCCATAAATGGATCTTTGAAGCTTACATACCTTTTTGCCATCTTCAGATATGAAGCCTTCTAGTTGTGTCATGTACACATCCTCAATCAGATTTTCTGTAACACCCACTAATTAGAGTTTATTTTGAATAATTTAGACCACATAATTAAATTGTGTTTTTGATTAAATAAAATTAAAATTTTAGCTATAAAGAAATATGTGAAGAAGATAATAATAATAATAATAATAATAATAATAATAATAATAATAATAATAATAATAATAATAATAATAATAATAATAATAATAATAATAATAAGAAGAAGAAGAAGAAGAAGAAGAAGAAGATGAAGAAGAAGAAGAAATTTAAAAAAAAAAAATTTAAAGTGAACAGTAAAATGGATAGCAAAAAAAAAAGAAGCAAACGGGAAAAAAGGGCTAAAAGCAATTTTTGGCCATTTCTTCCTTCTTCTCTTTTCTTCTTCTTCTTCTTCATCCCTTTTTCTTCCTCCATATCTCAGATCAAATTAATCATCATTTTCTTCAAATTTTGCATCAAAAATCAGTCCAATTAAATTTGATCTTGGTAAGAAATATTTTCCCCATGATTATTGTATTATTAGAACTCTTTAGGTTATATTTTGATAGAATATTGCACTCTGTTTTTGATTATCTTGTGACTCAAATTTGGGGATGTTTTAAATATAACAGTTGTTCATCTATGTCTTGTGTATCTCTCTGCCAAATTTTATTGAATGCGTTTGAGTATATGAAGAAATATGGTTATTAGGGTGAAACTGGTTCTAGGAGACGTATCAACCAAATAACCTACGGTTTTTGTAAAACTTGACCATTTATTGGCTTATTCTGAGGTTGTGTAAAACTTGAAAGTTGTAGGTATATATGTTATTGAGGTCTCTGCAAAATCTCATATGAATTGCTCTTGTGTAGGTTGCATTATTCTGAAATGAACCATGACTGTTCCTTGATTGAACTGGTTTCATATACCTGTGCAGTTCCAGTAACTTCGTCCTTATATTTTACCTATTTTTAGATCGAATTAGCCAAAGTTAAAAACATAAAAGTTTTACCCCTATGTCTTATCTAAATTTTTGTGAAAGTTTCATCTTAGAATGTCATGTATTTTGTGAGTTATGAGCTGAACAATTAAACTGGTGGGGTTGATACTCTATGTTGAACCAGTTATATATCCTCCTATATTTGAGACCCTTAGAGACTGAATCAGGAAATTAGTTAAACATGAAACATGTTCCTAATTAACGTATATAACTGTATAAAAATGTTCAGAATAATTGAAGCTACACATTGAAAGTTATGAATTTTGGAATTGGGTACCTTGAAATTGCCTAAGGGCAGAAAACAGGTTAATATTTAAAATTATACCAAAAATTATGTAAAGGTTCAAAAATTCTGAAATTTTAGTATATTTTAGTTTTACATGTTATAGTTAATTAGAATCAAGAATCATATAAATTAGATAAGTGTAGGAAAAGTTATTAATCCAACAGTCCTTAGAGGTCTTATTCTAGCTTAATAGAAATTGAAATTATTTATTTAAGTTATATTAAGAATAAATATTTTATCAAGCTATTAATTAATTATATTTTTAAATTAGGATTTCAACAAGAAGAAGACCAAAAAAAGTGAACAAGCTCTGAACTTATATTTTGGAAAAAGGAAAATACTATCGAGGTTTGTACATATATGTATTTTGTTTTGCCTTTATGCATGATTGTGTGTATGACATAAATTACATGTCACAATGATGAAATTATATATTATGGCATGTTTTAAGGTTGTAAGAATGTTATTAACTATGAACTTAATATTGTGTTAACATTTGATAAAATATTATGTTATTACATGGTTTTGAAATAAATTGTGAATATATGATTGTGTTAATATGAAATGAGTATTGGTTATAGAAACAAGTAATTAATTGTGTTAATTGCCCATTTCTCTACCTGAGAACTAACATAGGATAGATGGTGCACCATTAAGGGGGGATTACGGTACCGATATGGATATTATTTAGGGACAGGGTGGCTTAAGCTCTGGGAGTGCCCCTGATCCTGATTATACACAGATGACATAATTATATTCAGTCAAGGTGGCTTAAGCTCTGCGAGCGCCCTTGACTTGAGATTATGGTGAGTAGGGTGGCTTAAGCTCCGCGAGTGCCCCTATTTCACACCCCATATCCGGACAGTCCGGGAATGAGATTTGGACTGATATTAATTAAAGACTATGGAATGAAATGTGAAAAAATTTATTATTGACATAAGTGACAAAACATGAAATGCTTACAAGAGGTAATGAGAATTTAGTTATTGAATATGATTTTTATGTTTATACTATTATGTGATGTGGTTATTTCTTTTATATGAAATAAAAATTCAGTGTATCATGAATTATTTGAGACATGCATTTTTGTGACTGCTTGAAAAAAACTTAATACGTATATGTACCACTAAGCTAGAGTTAGCTTAGCGTGAGTTCTTCTCATGCAGGAATTGGAACTATAGACGGTAAAAGGTGAAGTGGTCAAGAAGGAAATCCAAGCCCATATTAGCAGAGACACAAGAAGCATAGTTAGAGGGTTGGTTATGTATTATTATTTTTTTTTTAGTTTGACTATGTATATGGTGTGGTAGACATATCTCATTTATTAATATTATGTATGTAAATAATTATGTAACATAATCGGGTGTCATATGTGTATACAATATAAGGATATATATATATATTTATATATTTTTAATTAGAACAATTTGCCTAAACCAAAATAAATAAATATATTAAGTTATTTAAAATGAAAAAAAAAATTCAATTTGAGCAGATTATCGAGTTAAGCTTGTGATATTCTTCTTATATATGTGGGATTATTCCTAATATATAAGTGGGGGCGTCACATTTCCATTAAGGAAAGTTGTTTTCACATCTATTTGCCATATCTCATAATCATAATGAGTAGCAATGGCTAGGAGTATCCTTATGGATTTAAGCATAGCTACTGGGCTAAAAGTTTCATCGTAGTCAATTCCTTGTCTTTGACGATAACCTTTAGCAACGAGTCTAGCTTTATAGGTAATCACATTACCATCCATGTCAGTTTTCCTTTTGAAAATCCATTTGCACCTTATAGGCTTTATTCCTTCGGGTGGGTCAACCAAAGTCTATACTTGGTTTTCATACATGGAATCCATTTCTAACTTCATGGCTTGAAGCCATTTGTCAAATTATGAACTATTCAGAACCTCTTCATAGGTTGTAGGCTCATCATTTTCTATGAGCAATACGTCGTTCTGTTCACTAATGAGAAATCCATATCTCTCTAGAACAGTACGTATCCTACTTGACCTACGAAGCTCTTATGCTTCGGAAGGTTGAGCTGTTATATCATCTGTATGAGTAACAAGCTCGGGTTCAGGCAGTTGATCAGCATCTGTTTGAGCATCTTGAACTTCCTCAAGTTCAATTTTGCTACCACTATCTCCTTTTAGAAGGAATTCTCTCTCTAAAAAGATAGCATGTCTTGAAACAAAAACCTTTTGCTCCAAGGGGTGGTAAAATTGATATCCATATGATGCTTTTCGATATCCCACAAACAGACATTGGTCAAACTTAGCTTCTAGCTTATCTGACATTGTCCGCTTCACATAAGCAGGACAACCCCAAATTCTCATGTAAGAAAATGTGGGCCTCTTGTTATACCATATCTCATATGGAGTAACATCAACTGACTTTGAAGGAACTCCATTTAATATATAAATCGCGGTCTCTAGTGCATAACCCCAAAAGGATTTAGGCAATTCCGCAAAACTCATCATAGACCTTACCTTGTCTAACAAGGTTCGGTTTCTTCTTTCAGCCACACCATTGTGTTGTGGAGTGTAAGGTGGAGTCCATTGAGATAAAATCCCATTATCCCTAAGATAATCTAGAAACTTTTGGCTCAAGTATTCACCTCTTCGATCTGATCGAAGTGTTTTAATACTTTTGCCAAGTTGTTTCTCTACTTCATTTCTGAATTCTTTGAACCTTTCAAAAGCTTCAGATTTGCATTTCATAATATACACATATTCATATCGTGAGTAGTCATCGATAAAAGTAATGAAGTAGATGAAACCACCTCTAGCGTGTGTAGACATTGAACCACATACATCTGAATGTATTAAGTCTAAAAGTCCATTAGCACGTTCACCCTTTCCCTTAAAGGGTAATTTAGTCATCTTGCCTAGTAAACAAGATTCACATGTGTCATATGATTCATAATCAAATGACCCCAAACTACCACTTTTGTGTAGATTAGCCATGCGTTTCTCACTTATATAACCAAGATGACAATGCCATAAATAAGATGATTTCAACATATCTTGTTTTTGCCTTTTATTATCATTGTTGTTTAAAATTGGATTTGACATATCTAATATGTATATTCCATTGCATAATGTACCATTAGCATAAAGAATTCCATTCAACATAATAGAACAACAATTGTTACTAAAAATTAAAAGGAAACCATCTTTATTTAGACTTGAAACAGAAATAATGTTTTTAGTCAAAGCAGGTACATAATAGCAATTCTCCAAATTTAATATAAGCCCACTAGGGAGGGTCAATACATATGTTCCTATAGCTAATGCAGCAACCCTTGCTCCATTTCCAACGCTAGGTCTGACTCTCCCTTATTGAGTTGTCTAATGTTCCCTAGGCCCTGCATATTAGTGCATATGTGTGAGCCACAACCGGTATCTAATACCCATATATTATTATTGGAAACAGTATTAATTTCAATGAAAAAAATACCTGAAGTAGATGGGGCATCAGATGCCTTCTTCTTCAAGGACTCCAAGTAAGCCTTGCTGTTTCTCTTCCAATGGCCATCCTTGCCACAATGGAAGCATGTCCCTTTTGGAGCAATCTCCTTGGCCTTTTTCTTGGCCACGCCTCCCTTAGGCTTCATGTACTTCTTCTTCTTCTTAAGGTTCTTCCTTTTAGAACTTGAAGAGTCCACCAGCATCACAACTACAAATCCTTATATCTGTCTTTTTATATTAATATAATTGCTTTTGTTTTCCATTATGTTTTATCTTTTTGTTATTCTTTTTGTTGATGACAAAAGGGGAAGAACCTAGCAATATATTATATTTAAAGTTAAATGCAATATATTTGAATCAAATGAATATGCAAGTATGCAAATGAGCTCATATACCTTAAATATATCTTAAGTATACTTTGCATATACTTTGATGCAAGTTACATGAATGAATATGCACTTGATATACTTTGAATATACCTTAAATATAGTTAGCATATACTTAACTTGTTTTAAGGAAACATTTTGGTATACATTGGATATACCTTGCATATAACTTGCATATACCTAAAACTAGGAAGCATATTTTGATGCTACACTTCATCATTCTTTACAATTCTTGCACTTCAGTAATTTTTTATCTTAAGCATCTTTTGAGGGGTAGACTTCTCAAAAGCACATATTGCTAGATTATTTATCACCATCAAAAAGGGGGAGATTGTTGAACCTTAAGGGGTATTTCTGTAATTTTGATGCTAACAAATAAAATAGCAATAATGTATTTAACATACTTGTTTTCTAAGTTTATGGAATAGGGTATGGAACATCATAGCAAGAATGGAGAATGGAAGACTAATCTTAAAAAGACAAAAAATGAAGAAATAGCATGTTCACGCCTGTGACCTTATATGTCACGCCCGTGATGAAGCTTAACGCCAACTATCCAACATTTAAAGTTCACGGCCATGAAGAATGATAGCAACCGTGCATGATCATATCAATCACGATTATGAAAGAAAGTCACGCCCGTGAGAAGACATGACAAATTCTTCCAGAGAGCTTCACGGCCAGAGCCACTACTTGGACCACGACTAGGAAGGATGTTCACGCCCATGAAGATATAATGTCACGCCCATGATCAAACACTTCAAATCCTTCCAGAATGCTTCATAGCCAAAGTCACCACTCGAGTCACGGCTTGGAAGAACAGTCACGACCGTGACACTCATACTCACGACTGTGAAAGAGGAAACAGAAACATGTCAGACCCAAAAATAAGAGTTGGTGCAACGACTATTTTCGCATTAAATGCAATCAAATAGCTATAATTCACCATGGAAGTATAAATGCAAGTCATTTATGAATCCAGAACAGGAGAATAGACTTCGAATCAAAATCTTGTTGTAAGTCATTTGTGCATTTGATATTTTCAGAACAAACATTTATTCTCTGTGAAAATATTTTTGCTCATCATTCTCTGAGCATTATAGATTTGTAAGTGTTTCACTTTTTAATCTTCTACTCAAGTGAGTTTGGGTATTTTGGGTTAAGAGTAGAACACTTGTAAGGGTTATTTGTGTGAGCATTTAAAACACAAGGAATTGGTTTATTGTGTGAGCCATTAAAACACAAGGAATTTTTGGGTTAGGTGTGATCCATTGTTAGAAACACCATAATTGGGAGTGAGCTTGTAAAACTCCATTGTAACACTTAGTGTGTTAGTGAAACTCCCAATTGAGATTGGGGAGAAGAGTATGGTTTGTTAACACCTGAACCTCTATAAAAATTCCTGTGTGAAATCTTTCTATCCCTACTCAACTTAACTTTTCATTCCACACTTAAAAGTTAAAATTTTTAATATTCAATTCAACCCCCCTTCTTGGTTCAATATCTAGGCAACACATATGATGCTTTTGGATATCCCACAAATAGACATCGGTCAGACATAATTGTCCACTTCACATAAGCAAGACATCCCCAAATTCTTGTAACATCCTTGACCTTCCCCACATGCATTTCATCGAACATAAGCATCTTGCATACAATTCAATTGAACACGTGCATTTCATACGCATTTTTATAGGAACAAGTTCATGGCATGCACTAGCTACGTGTCCTAGTAGTTGGCAATTATATCGAGTCACACATGTATCCTTATAACCTAAATGAGGATAACAAAGTATTAGAAATGAATTGAATAAGGTGTATAAATTAAAGTAAGCAAAGTGATTAGATTAAGATTAGTAAACAATTACATTGTTAATTTAGTTAAATCGGGTCAAATGATTAAGTTGTATTATTGTGTGAATTAATGGAATTATAAATATATGTATATAATAATAATAATATAGACAAAATAAAATGAAAATGACACAAAAAAGAAATAGAAGAGAAGAGAAATGAGAAATGAGAAGAGAAAATAGAAGAGAAGAAGAGAAAATGACAAAATGACAAAAAACAAGTTGGCTTTATCTTCATCTTTCTTCCCCATTTCTGCCTTCTTCTCCAACCCGACTTCTTCTTCAATTTCCTCCATTTCAGACTTCAATTCATCCTTGTTTCACCTAGTTTTTGAAGCTAATTGATCCCTTTCAAGGTTGTTCTTGGTAAGTAATCAATTCTTATTGCTATAGGGTTGATTTGAGTTGCTTAGGTTCAATATTAGGCACTGAATTGCACCATGATTTTGATGTTAATATAAATTGATTATGGAATTTTATAAAACACAAAAGTTGTTCCTTTATGTCTTAGATTTATGGATATGTAAACATTTTTTCAAGATGTTATGTATAGGGAGAGATATGCTCTTCGTACTGAAACTGGTCAGGGTGTAAACCCTAACCAAGTTAACTACTGTGTGGTTTGCTTTCGAATATGTTAAAGCCCTTATTCGAAGTATCTCGAAACATAAAAGTTGTATATATATGTGTTTTGTATCTGGTTACCCAATTTCAGATTTATAGACCTTGTAAATTGTGAGTTATGGTGAATGGAACCATGATTGTTCCATGGTTTGAACTGCATACTGAGTGCCCTGGAAAGATACAGTAAATTGTTTGGCTAATTTGAGCTTGTTAGAACTAGATTCTGTAAATTATCAAAACATGCAAGTTATAGGTATATGTCTTAGATAAAATTTGGTACTAATTACAACTTCATTGGTTATGTATATACTAAGTTATGGCCTTTGTAAGCCATACTGGTCCGGAAGTCAATTCTATTATGGACCAGTAAAATGTTTGGTATAATTAGAAGACCTTAGAGACATAATTGGTAAAAGTTGTAAACATCAAACATGTTCCATATTAACCCTTATAAGTTTCTGTAAAGGTTCATTAAAATAGGACCTATAGATTATAAGTTATGATGAACCCAAATGAGTACCCTGAAACTGCCTAAAGGCAGAAAATAAGGCAGAAAACTGAACACTCTTAGAAATTCCACCAAATATTGTACAATGATCAAATTGGTCTGATATTTGAATATGTTCTATAATTATATGTTAGTTTTAATTAGGAACAAGAATCAGATTAGTTGGTCAATTATAGAAAAATTTATAGGCTAAACAGTCCCATAAGGTCACACTGCCTCATAGGAAAAATCTTAACTATTGACATGAACAATGCATATTAATTTGTTTAAGCCACATTAAGTCTCTCTAATCATGAGTTAATCGATTATGTTTTCATATTAGGCTCGCGACATATTGGAGACCCACAAGGAGCAGATAGACAATAAGTTAGGGGTCGGAATCAAAGGAGAACGGTGAGTCTAATTATCGATTGAATTCTTTAGTGCAAATGAATGTTGCTTGCTATGTGATTCATGTGATTGTCATGATTGGTCCTTGATAATGTAATGATGGATAATTTGTGACATTATGGTACACATACATGGTATACTTGCGGTATATTTGAGGTATATGTTTGATAAATGTGATATATATACATGGTATATGTATAGTATAGGCAAGGTATATGCTTGACATATGAGGTATATATGGAATATATGTATGTTGTATATGATAAAGATGCAATGGTTGATCAATGCTTAAATACAAGTGCATATGCATATGGGCTAAAAAGGCGTTGTGACTAGTTAATCGATATTGTAAAGCAAAAGAAGAGGCCTATGGCCCAACAAATGTGCAAATGAAACAAATGATCAAGCTAGCTAGAAAATGCAAATGCAAATGTTCACATGGAATCCCGGGGCAATGTCTGTTTAACTTAGTCACAACAGAATGAAATAAGCAAAGCATTTGCATATATAAAGAGTAATTATATGTTTCAACTTTATTGATACTTATATGATACTGATGAATGGAATGGAATACATGGTATATATTGGAATTGTGATTTATTACTATGAGTTGTTTGGTACTTTAGAGCTCATTGGATGGTTATTCTCACTGAGCCGCAACTCATCAATTTGCATCATTTTTCAAGTAAAGAAAAGTGATATCTCATTTTGAGTAGCGTATAAAAGACATGGAGCACAGGTCACTGGCCGAGCCTCATCACTCTCTCTCCTTGCATTCCACACAAGCATGAAAATATGTCATATGTGTTTTGTATTTACGTGCTTGAATATGTATTGTCATTTTGGAATGAGTCTAAAAATGTATAAATGAAATCAACTCGAAAATACTTAGGTGTAAAGTTTATGTTTTGATATATGTGATATATTATATTGTGGTGAAAACCTCAGTGTTAACTTTGCAAAGTCAGTGAATAATATTACAGGATATGAGACTTGAAAGTCATTGAATGAAATTATAGGATATGAGACTTGCAAAGTCATTGAATTATATTACAGGATATGAAAAAAAAAATCTACTACTATTGTTAACAAGGTATTCTACCTTTTCAGTATGCTATGTATGATTACTTGATACAGGGATAGGTTATACTCAAATACATAAGATGTGGTGTTACATTTTTGGTATCAGAGCAGGGATAGGTTCCATGGGAACATGCATAAGCATAAGAGCATGATAACATATGCATCCTATGTGTTGAACATTATGTAGTGACATAATTTCATTTATTTTAGGGACATCATAAGACATAATTCACCAAGGAGGGAGAGGCCAGCCGAAATGCATTCTCATGAGGCATCACCTCATTTACATAGAGAGCAACCAGCAATAGGAGCTAGAGCTCCAGTACATGGATCACAGTCATCTCATGCAGAAGTACCCCATGAAAACCTAGAACAAGAAGTATATGGTCTTGAAATGTACAAGGAAAGATGTTATGACAAGCTGAGGAAATATGGTGCCACTGATTTCAATGGCACAACAGACCCAGCAGAAGCTGAGACATGGCTGAAAAGGACACAGAGGGTACTGAATATGATGAGATGTACCCCAGATGAGAAATTCGATTATGCAGTATCCTTACTGCAAGGAAATGCTTATGAATGGTGGGAGACAGTCCCTGATAGTGATGCACAACCACCGGTATTGACATGGAATGATTTTCTCCTGGAATTTTAGAACAATTACATGCCTGAAGCATATAAAGATGAGAAGAGGAAGGAATTCCAGAATCTGAAATAGGGGAATATGTCTATTGCGGAGTATGAAGTACAATTTAACAAACTTTCCCATTATGCCACCTTCATGGTCTCTACTGAAAGAGACAAATGCAGGAAGTTTGAAGAGGGCCTCAAATATGAGATCATAAACAGAATTACAACTACTAATCTTGATAGTTATGCCAGGCTCAGAGCTGCTGCAATCAGAGCTGAACGGTTAATGAAAGAAGCTGGGGAACAACAAATAAAAAGGCCATCACGTGAGTTTTTTTGGTGAGTCTAGTAGAAGGTTGGGGAAAAGAGACGGGCGAATGTAGAAGGCTCACAGGAGCATGTTATTTCTGTGGATCGATGGAGCACATGTATAGAGACTATCCAAATATAGCCAAACTAGCAGAGACTAGTAGAGGCAGAGGAGTATCTGAGACTACTATTGAGGCACCGAGGGTCTACCCTACTAGTGGGACACAAGGCAGAGGAAGAGGCAGGGGCAGGAATGGTACACTGGGTAGAGGAGTGACCAGATCTGAAGGTTAGAGTTCTAGACCTCCTACTCAGGCCAGGGAGTTTGCTATGACTAGACAAGAGGCAGTGGATGCTCCCGAAGTAGTCACTGGTAATATTTATATTTCTGAAATATTAGCATATGCATTGATTGACCCAGGCTCCACTCATTCATTTATATCATTGCATATGGCATCTGAATTGCATCAAATGCATAAGCCTTTGGGGATTGACATAAATGTGAGTACGCCATTGGGAACAGTGGTAGTTGTGAATAATGTCTGTCATGATTGTCTGATATGCATTGACAGAGCTGAGTTAATAGCTTATCTGATTTTATTGCCAATATATGAATTTGATGTGATACTGGGAATGGACTGGTTAACTAGACATCATGCAATAGTGAGTTGCTTTACTAAGGAAGTAATTTTGGAATTACCAAACCAGCCAAGGGTTGTATTTCTAGGTGAAAGAAAACTTGTGCCTACATGTCTAGTTTCAGCTGTAAAGGCATTTTGAATGATCAAAGGGGGATGTGAAGCATATTTGGCATATGTGACTGATACTAGAACCACTGATAGCTTGCTTGAAAATATACCAGTGGTAAAGGAATTTGCTGATGTATTCCCAGATGATCTACCTGGTTTACCACCAGATAGAGAGATAGAATTTACTATTGAACTAGTACCAGGAACTGCACCAATATCAAGGTCACCCTATAGAATGGCTCCAGTTGAGTTGAAAGAACTAAAGGCCCAATTGCAGGAGTTACTTGACAAAGGGTATATTAGACCTAGTGTATCACCATGGGGAGCTCCAGTGTTATTTGTTAAAAAGAAAGATGGAACAATGAGATTGTGCATCGATTATAGGCAACTGAATAAAATGACGGTGAAGAACAAATATTCATTGCCTAGAATAGATGATTTGTTTGACCAGTTGCAAGGAGCCCAAATATTCTCTAAGATTGATCTGAAATCAGGCTATTACCAGCTGAAGGTAGCAGAAACGAATGTTCCAAAGACTGCCTTTCGAACCAGGTATGGACATTATGAATTTTTAGTAATGCCATTTGGATTGACTAATGCTCCAGCTGCATTTATGGCTTTTATGAATAAGGTGTTTCAACCATGTTTGGATAGGTTTGTGATAGTATTTATTGATGACATATTGGTGTACTCAAAGAATAGGGGAGAACATGAACAACATTTAAAAATTGTGTTGCAAACTTTGAGGGAGAAACAATTATATGCCAAATTGAGTAAATGTGAATTCTGGTTAGATCATTTGGTGTTTCTCGGACATGTGGTGTCGAACAAGGGCATAGAGGTTGACCCAAAGAAAATTGAGACTATGGTAAATTGGGAATCTCCTAAAAATATTTCAGAAATGCGTAGTTTTCTGGGTTTAGCCGGATATTATCGTAGATTTGTTGATGGATTCTCCTTAATTGCTAGCCCTTTGACTAAATTATTGAGAAAGAATGTGCCTTTCAAGTGGACTCCAGAATGTCAGAGGAGTTTCGATGAACTAAAACACAGGCTAACCTCAGCACCAGTGTTAACCATCCCTACAGGTACAGGTGGGTTTACAGTATATAGTGATGTTTCTCACCAAGGCTTGGGATGTGTGTTGATGCAACATGGTAAGGTGATAGCTTATGCATCCAGACAACTGAGAACACATGAGATCTCATATCCAGTGCATGATTTAGAACTGGCTGCAGTCGTATTTGCATTGAAGATTTGGAGGCATTATCTGTATGGTGAGACATTCCAAATCTTCACAGACCATAAAAGCTTGGGTTATTTGCTGACACAGAAAGAATTAAACATGAGGCAGAGACTGTGGTTAGAGCTATTGAAAGATTATGACTGTACAATTGAATACCATCCAGGGAAAGCCAATGTGGTAGCAGATGCATTGAGTAGGAAGGCTAATAGCGGTGTAGCTCACTTGCAAGTATCATCTTTTCCATATTTGATTCAATTACGATTTATGAATGTTGAATTAAATATACATGATGAAGGATCACTGATTGCTACTCTTCAAGTCAGACCTATACTAAAGGAGAGGATCAAAGAAGCACAAAGCAAAGATCCTAAATTGTGTGAGAAAATTGAATCAGTAAGGCAGGGAAACAGTAAAGATTTTCAATTGCAGGATGATGTACTGATGTTAAAGTCACGCATATGTGTTCCAAACACTGAGAACTTACATCAGGAAATAATGGAAGAGGCACACAATGCACCCTATGCAATGCACCCAGGGATGACAAAGATGTATCACAGTTTAAGGCCTCATTACTGGTGGCCAAGAATGAAGAAAGACATAGCAGAATATGTTTCCAAATGCTTGACATGTCAGCAGATTAAAATTGAACATCAGGCACCAATTGGTAAGTTACATCCATTGCCAGTGCCAAAATGGAAATGGGAAAGAATAACGATGGATTACTGGTGGCCAAGAATGAAGAAAGACATAGCAGAATATGTTTCCAAATGCTTGACATGTCAGCAGATTAAAATTGAACATCAGGCACCAATTGGTAAGTTACATCCATTGCCAGTGCCAAAATGGAAATGGGAAAGAATAACGATGGATTTTGTCTATGGATTGCCAAGAACTCCACGGAAAAATGATGCAGTATGGGTAATTATTGACAGATTAACCAAGTCAGCACATTTTCTACCTATCAGATGGGGTTGTACACTTTAGAGTTTGGCCAAATTATATGTGAATGAGATAGTCAGATTGCATGGCATTCCAGTGTCCATTGTGTCTGATAGAGATCCACGGTTTACCTCACGTTTTTGGGTGAGTTTACAGAATGCATTGGGAACAAAATTGAACTTTAGCACTGCATTCCACCCGCAGACTGATGGACAATCAGAAAGGACTATACAAACATTGGAAGAAATGCTTAGGGCATGTTCTATGGAATTCAGAGGTGCTTGGGATGAATATATAGCATTGATTGAATTTGCTTACAATAACCAGTATCATAGCAGTGTCCATATGGCACCATATGAGGCATTGTATGGCAGAAAGTGCCGAAGCCCTATCATTTAGGATGAAGAAGGAGCACATGCATTAGAAGGGCCAGAGATAGTGCAAGACACAGTGGATAAGATCAAGGTTGTCAAGAACAAGTTAAAGGCAGCACAGGATAGGCAGAAAAGTTATGTTGATCAGCATAGAAGGGAGATAAAATACGAGTTAGGTGAAAAGGTGTTTCTTCGTGTATCTCCATGGAAAAGGATAATTCGATTTGGCAAAAAGGGTAAATTGAGCCCAAGGTATATAAGGCCTTATGAAATTCTTGAGAAGATTGGTCCATTGGCATATAGGTTGGCTTTACCACCCGAGATGGCTCAGATACATAATGTGTTTCATGTGAGCATGCTTAGAAGATACAGGTCAGATCCTACACATGTACATAAAGATCAAGCCATTGAGATTGCAGAGGACATGAGTTATGTTAAGGAACCAGTGCAAATCATTGGATACAAGACTAAACAGCTAAGAAATCGAGAAATACCTTTGGCTAAGGTATTATGGTGTAACCATTTACAAGAAGAGGCAACATGGGAAACAGCAGAAAATATGAAAAAGCAATATCCACACCTGTTTTCAGGTATTAATTTCGAGGACGAAATTTTTAAAAGGAGGGGAGAATTGTAACATCCTTGACCTTCCCCACATGTATTTCATTGAACATAAGCATCTTGCATACAATTCAATTGAACACGTGCATTTCATACGTATTTTTGTAGGAACAAGTTCATGGCATGCACTAGCAATGTGTCCTAGTATTTGGCAATTATATTGAGTCACACGTGCATCCTTATAACCTAAATGAGGATAAAAAAGTATTAGAAATGAATTGAATAAGGTGTATAAATTAAAGTAAGCAAAGTGATTAGATTAAGATTAGTAAACAATTACATTGTTAATTTAGTTAAATCGGGTCAAATGATTAAGTTGTATTATTGTGTGAATTAATGGAATTATAAATATATGTAAATAATAATAATAATATAGACAAAATAAAATGAAAATGACACAAAAGAGAAATATAAGAGAAGAGAAAAGAGAAATGATAAGAGAAAAGAGAAGAGAAGAAGAGAAAATGACAAAATGACAAAAAACAAGTTGGCTTTATCTTCATCTTTCTTCCCAATTTCTGCCTTCTTCTCCAGCCCGAATTCTTCTTCAATTTCCTCCATTTCAGACTTCAATTCTTCCTTGTTTCACCTATTTTTTGAAGCTAATTGATCCCTTTCAAGTTTGTTCTTGGTAAGTAATCAATTCTTATTGCTATAGGGTTGATTTGAGTTGCTTAGGTTCAATATTAGGCACTGAATTGCACCCCGATTTTGATGTTAATAGAAATTGCTTCTGGAAATGTGTAAAATTCCAAATTTGTTCCTTTATGTCTTAGATTTATGTATATGTAAACATTTTTGCAAGATGTTATGTATAGGGAGAGATATGCTCTTCGTACTGAAACTGGTCAGGGTGTAAACCCTAACCAAGTTAGCTACAGTGTGGTTTGATTTCGAATATGTTAAAGCCCTTATTTGAAGTATCTCAAAACATAAACGTTGTAGATATATGTGTTTTGTATCTTTCTACCAAATTTCAGGTTTAGAGACCTTGTAAATTGTGAGTTATGGTGAATGAAACCATGACTGTTCCATGGTTTGAACTGCATACTGAGTGCCCTGGGAAGATACAGTAACTTGTTTGGCTAATTTGAGCTTGTTAGAACTAGATTCTGTAAATTATCAAAACATGAGAGTTATAGGTATATTCTTGGATAAAATTTGGTACTAATGGCAACTTCATTGGTTATGTATAGACTAAGTTATGGCCTTTGTAAGCCATACTGGTCCGGAAGTCAATTCTATTCTGGACTAGTAAAATGTTTGGTATAATTAGAAGACCTTAGAGACATAATTGATAAAAGTTGTAAACATCAAACATGTTCAATATTAGCACTTATAAGTGTCTGTAAAGTTTCATTAAAATAGCACCTATATATTATAAGTTATGATGAACCCAAATGAGTACCCTGAAACTGCCTAAAGGCAGAAAACTGAACACTCTTAGAAATTCCACCAAATATTGTACAATGATCAAATTGGTCTGATATTTGAATATGTTCTATAATTATATGTTATTTTTAATTAGGAATAAGAATCAGATTAATTGGTCAATTATAGAAAAATTTATAGGCTAAACAGTCCCATAAGGTCACACTGCCTCATAGGAAAAATCTTAACTATTGACATGAACAATGCATATTAATTTGTTTAAGCCACATTAAGTCTCTCTAATCATGATTTAATCGATTATGTTTTCATATTAGGCTCGCGACATATTGGAGACCCATAAGGAGCAGATAGACAATAAGTTAGGGGTCAGAATCAAAGGAGAACGGTGAGTCTAATTATCGATTGAATTCTTTAGTGCAAATGAATGTTGCTTGCTATGTGATTCATGTGATTGTCATGATTGGTCCTTAATAATGTAATGATGGATAATTTGTGACATTTTGGTACACATAAATGGTATACTTGCGGTATATTTGAGGTATATGTTTGACAAATGTGATATATATACATGGTATATGTATAGTATATGCAAGGTATATGCTTGACATATGAGGTATATATGGAATATATGTATGTTGTATATGATAAAGATGCAATGGTTGATGAATGCTTAAATACAAGTGCATATGCATATGGGCTAAAAAGGCATTGTGACTAGTTAATCGATATTGTAAAGCAAAAGAAGAGGTCTATGGCCCAACAAATGTGCAAATGAAACAAATGATCAAGCTAGCTAGCAATTGCAAATGCAAATGTTCACATGGAAAATATTCACATGGAAACCCAGGGCAATGTTTGTTTAACTTAGTCACAACAAAATGAAATAAGCAAAGCATTTGCATATATAAAGAGTAATGATTATATGTTTCAACTTTATTGATACTTATATGATACTGATGAATGGAATGGAATACATAGTATATATTGGAATTGTCATTTATTACTATGAGTTGTTTGGTACTTTAGAGCTCATTGGATGGTTATTCTCACTGAGCCGCAACTCATCAATTTGCATCATTTTTCAGGTAAAGAAAATTGATAGCTCATTTTGAGTAGCGTATAAAAGACATGGAGCACAGGTCACTGGCCGAGCCTCATCACTCTCTCTCCTTGCATTCCACACAAGCATGAAAATATGTCATATGTGTTTTGTATTTACGTGCTTGAATATGTATAGTCATTTTGGAATGATTCTAAAAATGTATAAATGAAATCAACTCGAAAATACTTAGGTGTAAAGTTTATGTTTTGATATATGTGATATATTATATTGTGGTGAAAACCTCAGTGTTAACTTTGCAAAGTCAGTGAATAATATTACAGGATATGAGACTTGCAAGTCATTGAATGAAATTATAGGATATGAGACTTGCAAAGTCATTGAATTATATTACAGGATATGAAAAAAAAATCTACTACTATTGTTAACAGGGTATTCTACCTTTTCAGTATGCTATGTATGATTACTTGATACAGGGATAGGTTATACTCAAATGCATAAGATGTGGTGTTACATTCTCATGTAAGAAAATGTTGGCCTTTTTTTATACCATATCTTATATGGAATAACATCAATTGACTTTGAAAGAACTCCATTTAATATATAAATGGCGGCCTCTAGTGCATAACCCCAAAAGGATTTGGGCAGTTCCGCAAAACTCATCGTAGACCTTACCATGTCTAACAAGGATTGGTTTCTTCTTTCAGCCACACCATTGTGTTGTGGTATGTGAGGTGGAGTCCATCTAGATAAAATTCCATTATCCCTAAGATAATCTAGAAACTCTTGGCTCAAGTATTCACCTCCTTGATCTGATCAAAGTGTTTTAATACTTTTGCCAAGTTATTTCTCTACTTCATTTCTAAATTCTTTGAACTTTTCAAAAGCTTTAGATTTGTATCTCATAAGATACAAGTGCCCATATCGTGAGTAGTCATCGATAAAAGTAACGAAGTAGATGAAACCACTTCTAACGTGTGTAGACATTGTACCACATACATCTGAATGTATTAAGTCTAAAAGTCCATTAGCACGTTTACCCTTTCCCTTAAAGGGTAATTTAGTTATCTTTCCTAATAAGCAAGATTCACATGTGTCATATGATTCATAATCAATTGACCCTAAACTATCATTTTTGTGTAGCTTAGCCATGTGTTTCTCAATGCCATAAGTAAGATGATTTCAACATATATTGTTTTTGCTTTTTATTATCATTGATGTTTAAAATTGGATTTGACATATCTAATATGTATATTCCATTGCATAATGTACCACTAGCATAAAGAATTCCACTCAGCATAATAGAACAACAATTGTTACTAAAAGCTAAAAGGAAACCATCTTTATTTAGACTTGAAACATAAATAATGTTTTTAGTCAAAGCAGGTACATAATAGCAATTATCCAAATTTAATATAATCCCACTAGGGAGGGTCAATATATATGTTCCTACAACTAATCCATTAACCCTTTCTCCATTTCCAACTCATAGGTCTGACTCTCCCTTATTGAGATGTCTACTGTTCCTTTGGACCTACATATCAGTGCATATGTGTGAGTCACAATCGGTATCTAATACCCATATATTATTATCGAAAACAGTATTAATTTCAATGACAAAAATACCTGAAGTAGATGGGCCATCAGATGCCTTCTTCTTCAAGGACTCGAAGTAAGCCTTATAGTTTCTCTTCTAATGGCCATCCTTGCCATAATGGAAACATGTCCCCTTTGAATCAATCTCCTTGGCCTTCTTCTTGGCCACACCTCCCTTAGGCTTCATGGACTTCTTCTTTTTTTTAAGGTTCTTATTTTTAGAACTTGATGAGTCCACCAGTGTCACAGCCTTACTGTCCTTCTTGACAGATGGCTCAGCTATTTTGAGCAAGTTAATCAGCTCAGGAATAGTGGTAGAGATTTGGTTCATCCTATAGTTAAGCACAAAATGTGAATAACTATCAGACAAACTGGTTAGAATTAAGTCAATACTTAATTCATGATCCAAATCCCAAGGTGGCCAACCTCTCAATATAGCCATTCATCTTCAATGCATATTGCACTGGAGATATCCCCTCAACCATCTTAGTTCAGAAGAGCAACCTCGAAGTTTTGAACCTTTTGGAATGTGCTTGCTCATCAAAAAGCTCTCTTAGATGGTATACTATGAAATTAGCATCCATAGCCTCATGCTGCTTTTGCAACTCAGCTGACATAGTAGCAAGCATAATGCAGCTTGCCATCTCAGTATCATCGAGATGCTTTTGATATGCCTTCTGAACATCTTCAGAAGCATTAGCAGCAGGGGGATTAGGGAGTGCCTCATCTAGGACATAACCAATCTTTTCGGATTTGAGAACTATTCTCAAATTCCTTAGCCAATCCAAAAAATTAGGCCCAATCAACTTATTTGATTCCATTAAGGATCGGAAATTCACATTTATCATGATGATGATTCTAGCAACCTAGATGTAAAATAGAACATGTTAGAATGTACATAAAATGCATTTTTATTAGGTCTTTAATAAATCGCATTATGGCTCCCACTATTTTATTGCGAATCCATAGCCCTCACTAAGAACCCGAGAGAACTTATATGGAAGTTCTCCTAGTGGGTTGATATCCAACTAGCTAAGAATAACCTTGAGGCAACTCAACAAACTATCCTTAGATTGGTTGGTAGGTATCTAATCCATACCAATTGCATTATTCATGCAACTATCGAATCTTGTGCTATCAACTTATTGATGTGAGCACATACATTGGGCTATCAACTCTTAATATGTGTACATCTCATGTATACAAACCCAACTTCATCTCCAATACACATTAACCTTGGCCCAAATCCAACAAGTTAATAAAATTAGTTAAGTCTAACCCATTAATAGTGAAATCTAATTTCAATGGATTGAACATATTCTTATAGAGTGAGCTTGAGGCAACTCAACAACCCTAACTCTAGAAGAACTCTGGTTCTCCCCATATTAATGGAAGGCGTAAGACTTAAT
Source organism: Triadica sebifera (assembly GCA_023653625.1). Classification (NCBI taxonomy): domain Eukaryota; kingdom Viridiplantae; phylum Streptophyta; class Magnoliopsida; order Malpighiales; family Euphorbiaceae; genus Triadica; species Triadica sebifera. The sequence goes on along the minus strand of CM042896.1, from coordinate 317,128 downwards.
TATTTATTTAGCAAGGGATTTCTTTGTTAAGTCTCATCAAGTTATTATTTCATGCTTTTATATATCATACACTCATCACATGGATATATAAAGATAGTTACATTTTCTATATGGCATTATTATGGACATACTAAAGTCAATCTCTTGAGCCAAAGAGAAATTGACTAGGTCTTACCTATATATATATGCATGAATTTACAATCCATAATAGAAATCAAATTCCTATTTCTAAGTCTTCTTGTTTATGGTACCACCTCATTTATCTTCATTCTATCTTAATCCTATGTAATCTAATTACATATTTTAAATTATAGAAAACCTCAATTTACATTTGAGGGGAGTAAGATTAGAAGAGAAATACATAAGAAAGAAAGAAAGGTAGGGACATGCAGGACTTATTTACCATAAAATAAAATAATTTCATGCATGCTTAATCACATTGGGACTAAATCCATAATAATCCATCATGCCTTTTTATACACCCCGAACATGCATTATCTAATGCAAAAAATAAAAATGACAATTTTGGATTTCAATTTATAAATTAATTCAATGCTTGAACTGAAATTGTCTATATGTGTTTTTTCGGTTAATTTAATTATGTATATCATTTTAAAGTGAAATTTAATATTTAATCAAATTAAATTAAATTCCATATTTCCATAATTAATTCAAAATTAATTCTCCTTAAAATCAGAATATTATGATGTTAAAATTAAACAATTTAATTTTAATATACATATCAATTTCTAGTCATACTAGAATTACAATTGCACAACTTAAATTAATGCTAAATTAGTTTCCAAAAAAATTCTAAAAATTTCCAAAATTTCCAAAACTTCAAATCATCTTTAGGTCAGCTCTAGTTCATCAAAATAATTTTGGCACAAGCCAAAATTACTAAGACAAACAAACTAACACACTTAGAAACTCAAAATGACTAATTCGACATCTAGACTTTTTTAAAATTTCAAATGCTTGTAAAATAAATTTGGCATGCATCTAGCATCAAAATAACATATTTTTAATCACATAAAAAATATTTCATGTTTCTGAAAATAAAATAAACACATACAAAAAAAAATCAAACAAAACAGTCCCACCGGGTATGCTAAACAGTCCCGTTTTTGTGTTTGTTTGAAAAAATAATTCAAATAATTTTTAATTAATTATTGGACACTTTCAGAGGTATAAAAATATTCTCAATATGTCTACATAACTTTTTCATAATAAAATTATAAGAAATATATAACCAGCCTCATCAATTAAGCCAAACAACAACACATGTTCATAAATAAAGTAATTTTAGGCATTTTTGAAATAAATCCAAAATTAATTATTTGAATCACATTCAAATCATTTTTCAATCAAAATAATCATCCTTAATCATCCCATGATCATATTAGAGAAAGATAAATGTGCAAAAAATATTTTACAAATTAATTTCAATTTTGCAAAACCTATTGATCTAAAATCATCAAAACAATGCAATCCCATTGTACATTCAATTAAAATTAATTTTAATGGACACAAGGGGCTCTGATACCAATGTTGGGTTTTGAATAATTAATCATATTCATAAACACAGTAGAAAAATAAAATTTTCAAAACCCAAAACAAGAAATTATACTTGTGCCACTAAAACTAATTTATATAAATATAGAGGTTAGAAATTATACCTTGTAATTTCTTATTTGTTCTTCAAATCTTCACTTTTTTGGGTTGTAGCAAACCACAATATTTTTCATATTTTAGGATGTCTCCAATGATAATCCACGCGAAAAATGAAGAATAAACTATCAAAAGAAATGGTTTGAACAAATTCAAAGTGTTCTTGAGAGAATTTGTTGTCTTAAAAATATTTTTCATATTTATTTTCTATCATTTGAAGTCTTTTTTATTTGAATCAAATTCAAAGAAAAGATGAAAAGTAAAAAATGGAGAAAAGGAAAATAAATGAATAGTAATTGGCTATAATTGGCCTAATTAAGGCCAAATTCTATCCGTTGGCCAACGAGAGGGAGGCAGCAGCGCGTTGGGCCTGCTGCTAGGCAAACCAGCTGGCCAGCAAGGTGCCTAGCCCGTGCGGGCCCGTATGGGCCTATGACCCTCTTGAACGATTTTTCGATGCGATCTCATATTTTGGATTTTATCCCGAAATAATTCTCTCATATTATGGATTTTATCCAAAACCATTTTACTCATTCTCCATATCTTCAATGCATGTGACCCATTAGGTTCCCGGTTATATTGGCCACTTAAATTAGCAATTAATTTAAGCAAGTCATGAGCGGTATCTAGCAACACATCATGACTCCCAATTGACCAGAAAGTCAGTGGTTTGACTACGAACCTTTCCATAGACAATTTTCGTGCAATTATTTCTTTCACCATTCTATACCCCCACTTGGTTCAGAGTATAGACATGTGTCAACTCCGACTAGACTGACTATGTCATGTCTAGTCTAAGTAATGTTAGTTCTTGTCCTTGAGGCTCAATACTCTATTAGATATGTCATTGAAGACTATCTTTATGACATTTCCACTCCGGCTAGAGATTTCAGAGTAATGACCATGACAAGAGATCATAGGTATACACTCCTTCTATCATGAGTGGTAAATCCTTTGTTGGTTACCCAATTACCTTCGAATACCTCAAGTTGTATCGAATCACCACCCTATGAGCAACCTCCCTGAGGCAACAAGGAATAGTGTCAAAATACATAATCAATATTCAAGATATCCTTGAATAGCTCAAGTCTAAGGATACTTGCACCATTGCTATGATGAGACTATCATTGACATTTGAATAAATTATCCATATGATTGTCTCATAGTTGGTCATCCAATGTACTTAGCTACACTTAGCAAGCATCCACATGTTAACTCTAAACATTTCAAGTTTATAGATTATGAGATCTACTACTCGATCCAATCAATGAGTGTAACATGGCTAGTCTGTCTGGATTAATAATGTCCCGCCTCATTAATCCTATGACTAGCGATAATTTGATACTAACATAATTACACATGATAAGAATCTCAATATCATGATCTTTTCATGATTTCCTTCATGTTATGTTATGTATCAAGGACTTAATTAATTGATTTAAGATCACTTATCAATTCATATATCAAATGAACATAAAATTAATAAACAAGCCTTTTATTAATCAAATAAATGTGTACAATAAGTGCTAAAGTTGATTCCCTTTAGAGCACTCTTCTAACGATAAGGGTGTCATAGTTTTAGTGGTATCAGAGCGTGGTTAAGATGGTTCTAAGATCGAAGTGGGAATTAAGTGAATGGATTATAGGTATATTCATGCCAATTGATGGATGAAGGGTGTTATAAGTCTAACGTATGTTTTCTCTTTTCATATTTTATAGTGAATGATGGCATCCCAACAAGGTCAAGGTGTTAAGGACGGTGAGAGTAAAGCATTAGTTAGTGTTGGGCAAGCTGAAGCCTCGCAATCGAATGTCACTCCACCAGTTGCACCACCTCCACCACCATAGCCGAATTTTCTTAATCTCATGGCTGATTATATCCAATATAGAATGCAAGCTGAACAAGCGCAACATCCACAGCCAATGGCACATTTTCAAGTAGTTGAAGAAATTGGGAGCTGAAGATTTCTACGAGCGTGATCCATTGACCCCTGTGCAAGTAGAAGAATGGTTGTTTAAGATAAAGAGATTATTTGAAATCACTCACAGCCCGTCTGAAGAGAAATTTGAAGGTACTATAGCATTACTTCAAGGTCTTGCATTCATTTGGTAGGATTCAGTACACAAGCATACTCTAGGTGAACAGCTAAATTGAGATTTCTTCTTGGCCCAGTTTGAAAAGAAATACATAGGGTCGGAATATAAAACAGAGATGCAAGATGCCTTCTAGAGACTTAGGTAGGGAAATAAGACAGTAGCAAAGTATTGAGCGCGAGTTTAAGCACCTCAGTGCCTACCTTAATGATTATCAATTGATAGAGGAGAAATTATGTCAGAGAATTGAGGGGGGTCTCCATAACAAGATCAGATAGATAGTGGGTGCAAAACAACATCCAAATTTGCGTGCTTTAGTGGAAGATGCCATTAAAGTGGAAAGTATTCAATCAGATGAGGCCAACAGACAAACTCGGTTTCAGCAGAAGAGGAAGCCGGGACAATTCAATGGTTCGGGTGCTCAGAGTAAGAAGTCTAGAGGGCACAGAGTCGTACATCAATTGCACTAGGGCATGGATAAGGAAATACATTTTATGGCAATGCTTCATCCATTTCTGTAGGCACTACACCTAGAGGCAGAAGGGCAAGTACAGTTCAGACCTGTGGCCATTGTGGTAGATCTCACCCAGGAGAGTGCAAATATTTGAATGGTGCATGTTTCAGTGTGGTTCAAAAGATCATCAAGTCAGGGATTGTCCAATGGCTCAAACTTCTACGACTATATCACCAGCACCTGGTATTGTATCTTTACCATCCACAGGATGAGGTAGGGGAGCAACCCTTAACCCATCAGCATCTAGAACTTCTGCACAGCAACCCCAAGGTCAGGGACGAGCTACAGGCCGTACATATGCAATGAGAGCAAGAGAAGAGGAGGATGCTTCTGATGTGATAGTAGGTAAATTCATACTTATGACTGATTCTATTTATGCACTTGTTGATCCCAGTTCCACACATTCCTACATAAATATTAATGTTGCATGGGGAAAGGGTTAAAAGATTCATAATTAGACTAAGACATCCTAGTGAGCAATCCTTTAAGAAATAGTGTTGTGGTAAACAGGGTGTATAGGAATTGTCCCATTAGTGCACAAGGTTATGAATTCTTAGCTAACCTAATTGAACTCCCATTCCGTGAGTTTGATGTGATTTTGGGGATGGATTAGTTATCCACTCACCAAGCGACAGTAGATTATAAAAGGAAGAGAGTGACACTTAAACTCTTCGATGATCGGGAAATCACTATTGTGGGTGAAAGAACAGACTTTCTGTAAAATGCGATTTTAGCTATAGCTGCCAAGAGACTTATAAGAAAAGGGGTGCATTGCTTATTTGTGTTATACAATTGAAGCTAAAAAGGAAGATCTTAAGATTTCATATGTGCCTACAGTGAGAGATTATCTAGATGTCTTTCCTGATGAATTACCAGGCTTGCCGCTTGACAAGGAAGTTGAATTCAGTATTGATGTAGCTCCAAGCATGACACCTATTTTGATTGCACCCTACAGGATGGCACCTACAGAACTCAAGAAATTGAAGATTCAACTACAGGAATTGCTTGATAAAGGCTTTATCAGAGCTAGTATTTCACCATGGGCAGCACTGGTACTCTTTGGAAAGAAGAAGAATGGGTCTCTCAGATTATGCATTGACTACAGACAGCTAAATAAGGTGACAATAAAGAACAAGTATCCCCTTTTCCACGTATTGAAGACTTATTTGATCAATTGAAGGGAACAGGTGTGTTCTCAAAGATTGACTTATGATCAGGCCACCATCAATTGAAAGTAAAAGAAGTAGATGTGCCCAAGACTGCTTTTCGTACAAGATATGGCCATTATGAATTTTTAGTCATGCCATTTGGACTTACGAATGCCCTAACAACTTTTATCGATCTAATGAATAGGATTTTCATCCTTATCTAGACCAGTTCATAGTGGTATTTATTGATGACATTCTAGTGTATTCAAAGATGCTAGAAGAATATGACAAGCACCTACGAATTGTCTTACAAATATTGAGAGAGAAGCAACTATATGCAAAGTTAGCAAGTGTGACTTCTGGTTGAATGAAATATCATTCTTGGGTCATGTAGTTTTTTCTGAAGGGATAAAGGTGGATCCAAAGAAGATTGAAGCAGTCTTACAGTGGAGAATACCTAGACTATTACAGAAGTTAGAAGATTCTTAGGTTTGACAGGGTATTATAGGAGATTTGTAAGAGGTTTTTTCCACTATAGTAGCGCCGCTCACTCGACTGTTACATAAGCATATTAAGTTTGAGTGGATAGATAAATGTCAAAGAAGCTTTGAGAAGCTTAAAAACATGTTTGACAAAAGCCCCAGTGTTAACTCAACCAGAATCTGGCAAGGATTTTGTGATTTATAGTGATGCCTCTAAGAATGGGTTAGGTTGTGTGTTGATGCAGAAAGGCAAAGTGATTGCATACACTTCCCGACAACTCTAGACTCCTGAGAAGAACTATCCTACTCACGATCTTAAACTTGCAACAATTGTACTCGCCTTGAAGATTTGGAGATATTATCTTTTTGGTGAGAAATGTTACATTTACACAGATCACAAAAGTTTGATTAACATTCTCACAGAAGCTCATCATAACAGCTATGTGATGCATCCTGGTGGTAACAAGATGTATCAGGACTTGAAGGTACACTATTGGTGGTCAGGAATGAAACTTGAAGTGAAAAAATTCGTGAGCAAATATTTGATATGCCAGCAGGTGAAAGCTGAACACCAAGTTCCATCGGGTTTACTTCAACCTATCGCGATAACAGAGTGGAAATGGGATCGAGTGACCATGGATTTTGTGACGAGAATGCCTTTGACTGCAAGGAAGCATGATGTTATCTGGATAGTCATTGATAGACTCACAAAATCAGCTCATTTCATACTAGTACGAATGGACTATCCACTGACCAAGTTGGCAGAAATCTACATTAATGAGACAGTGAGACTTCATGGAGTACCATCCTCCATTATTTCAGATAGGGATCCAATATTTATTTCTCAGTTCTAGAAGAGGTTGTAGGAAGCATTGGGGACAAAACTTCATTTTAGTACAACTTTTCATCTACAAACTGATGGGTAGTCGAAACGTGTGATTTAGATACTTGAGGATAAGTTGCGAAGTTGTGCCCTTAAGTTTGAAAGTAGTTGGGAAAGGTATTTGCCATTGGCCGAGTTTGCTTACAACAACAGCTATCAGTCCAGCATTAAAATGGCACCATATAAAGCACTTTATGGAATGAAGTGTAGGACTCCTTTATGTTGGACAGAATTGAGTGAGAAGAAGTTAATGGGAACAGATTTGGTTCGAGAAACTAAAGAGAAGGTATGGATGATCAAGGATAGATTGAACAAAGCCATGGACCGACAAAAATCATATGCAGATTTAAGAAGAAAAGATATAGAATTCCAAGTCGAAGATCAGTTGTTCCTGAAGGTATCACCATAGAAGAAAGTTATGAGATTTGGCAAGAAAGGAAAACTAAATCGGAGATATTTAGGCCCTTATGAGATTATACAGCGAGTGGGACCCATAGCGTATCGATTTAAGCTGCCTCAAGAACTGGAGAAGATTCATGATGTGTTTATGTGTCAATGCTACAGAGATATAGGTCAGACCCTAGCCATGTGATCAAGCTATAAGAAATTCAGATATAAGTTGATCTGACTTATCAAGAGAAACCACTAAAGATCCTAGATAAAGAAGTTAGACAGCTTAGAAACAAGCAAATACCACTAGTAAATGTGTTATGGAGTCACCACAATGTGAAAGAAGCTACGTGGGAGCTAGAAGCTACAATGAGGCAACAGTATCCACAACTATTCAATATAGGTATAATTTTGAGGACGAAATTTTTATTAGTAGGTGAGAATTGTAATGGCCCAAATACCGGGTTAGTTGTAAACTGTAGTTTCCAAAATTTATTAACATACCCGGGGGGGTCAAAAATACACTCATGGGAAAAAAATATTTTATTTGATTATCGAAAAAAATAGGTTATGACTAGTCCATGGGTAAAATTTGGAGTGAAAATGAGGTCAAATAAGTTCTCAAAAGTCAAAACTAAGAAAAAATGGAACCGGGTTTAATTAAATAATTGGTTGATCATACTTTGACCGGGCTATGAAAAATAGCAACAAAATCCAAAATTTTATTTTAAGATATGGATAGACTTTAAATAATATTTATGATTATTTGACAGTGAAAAAATAATTTTATGGTAATACTGAAAATTAAATTATCAGTCCGATTTCAGTGAGCTCAACAGAAAATGGACTAAGATTGAGTTTGTTTAGACATATAAAAATATTTTATGAATTATGGAATTAAATTTAGATGAAATTGAGGTTGGAAAGTGAGAGAAATAATTTATAGTGCTTAATTGAGCCTAAATGGGTTGGATTTTATTTGGTCCAAATCTACCCATCTTAAGCCACTATAAATAGGCCAAAATATGAGAATTCTCTAGAGAGAATTCTGCTTCATCTTCTTCCTCTTTCTTTCCCTTATGGCCGAACCATTCCTCCATTGTTCTTCTCCAAAAAAAATTTTATTTTCTTCAAATTTTACACCAAAATCAATTACCCTAATATAAATTCAGCACCTCTAGTAGCCAGTAGATATTTTTAATCTTCATTTAGAGGGTTAGAGTGGAAGGAAATCAAAATAGAAAAGTTAAGATACAAATTGGAGGTAAGTGAAATTAATAGTTTTAAATTAGTTTAATGGTTCAAATAGGTAGTTAAGGTATGTAGATGATAAATATAAAGTTTATTTAACTTAAGGAAGCAAAATATTGGTAGACTAATAAGGGATAAATTTCGGTCATGGTAGGTTCAAGAGAAGGTGAAGGTGCTTCCAAAGAAAAAAGCTAAGGAAAAGGAAGTCTAAGAAGGCCAAAGGAAGAAAATAAGATTAGTGATTTCAAAATCTATCTATTTTCATTGATTAAGTATGATTTCGAGTTATAGAAATTAGGAATTTTGTGTGTTTTGCATGTAATTGATAATTGATGCATAAAACATGATTAAGGAATTATAAAAAGTGAATTAGAATGGTTAATTTCAATAAAAAAAAATTAATTAGTGAAAATTGGAAAATATGACCTTATTATGTGAAAAATGTAAATTAAGGTATAAATATATTTTATTGTAATATTATGATATGTATGGAACAATGAAAGTATAAATTAGTAAAATGAATATTTAGAAAGTGAAAGAAAATTTTTAATGATAAAAATTAATTATAGGCCGAAATGTTTGCTAATTAAATGAAAATTTAGTTATAAAATGCAAGAAAATATGATATTGAGTGTGTATAAATTTATTGAGAATTTTTAAATTATATATTTAATATTTTTCTAATTATTGATTATAATGCATGAAATGAAAATTAATGAATAAAGTGTGTTTAGTGATGCCTAATAACTTAATTGAATATTCATAATGAAATAGTGAGATATTAGAATAGAAAGTGTGAAAAATTATGGTAGTGATATAATTGTATGGATAAATAAAATATTAAGTGATTAATAATGTAAAAATAATAGAATGTATAAATTTAATGAAAATTGAATTAAATGAATAAAATAATATCCTTTGTTATTTTTCTGATGGTTAAATATAACTCAGGATATAATTGACTAACCATAGATACACTATTACCGCAGTGCGGATCATGGCGACTCACTTAAATAGGTCAATGATAATTTACTACAGTGATAGTGATTCAGTGAACAGTATACAATACAGTGCTCGGGTGATCCTTCAAGATTACTCTTCAGTGTAGTGGACTTTTGGGTCCACGTCCCATGTATCTGGTCCAAATATTTTCTATCGGATTGAAACTAGGGGCAAAAGTGTATAAAAGTAGTAAAAATGATAGAAGTGAAAAATAAGTGAAAAACATAATAAAAATGAATAACTATTAATAAATATGAAAAATATAAATAAAATAATAAAATAATAATAAATAAATAATAAAATAAAATAATAATAAATTAATAATAAAATTAATAATAAATAATAAATAATAAATAATAAATAATAAAAATAAATAAATAAAAATGAAAAAAATGAAGTAGAAGAGTCCAGATTCAAAATGAACAAATTCAAACTTGAAAAAAATCTTTCTGATTCTCGAAGAATGAGGGGGCAAAGGGATTGATCGAGAAAGATCTCTTGTTCTTAATATATTTGGTAAAAAGAAACATCTTCTCTTTTGAGAATAATCAAAAAAGGAAAGTTGAGAAAAAGAATTAAAATATGATAAATATGATTAAAAAACAAATAAGTGAAAGATGTGAGAATAATAATAAAAGTAAAAAATACGAGATAAATGATAAATATAATAAAAATAATTTATGGAAAAAATGTGAGAAAAATTATATAAGTGATAAATATAAAAAATATGATAAAAGTGATAGAGATGAAAAAAATGGTATAATAATAATAATAATAAATGTGATAAATGTGACAAAAATAGTAAAATTGAAAAATGGAAAACAAGTGGAAGATAAATTTTAAATTGTGTAGTTAAAAAGGAAATAAATAAAAAATAAAATTTATTGATGGCAAAAGTGTAAATAAATGTAAAGTAGTGGCATAATTGTAAATAAATAAAAATTTAGGAATTAAAATGAAATTTATAGCTAATTAAATGAAAGATTGAAAAGAAGAAAGAAAAGAAAGGTTGATTAAAGAAGTAAAACGAAAAAGGATTAAATTGAGGAAAATTGAAAGTTCAAAAAAAAACTATAAGATAAATTGAGAAATATTGTTAATTGAATAAAGATATTAAATAGTAAAGTAAGAGTAAAGAATAATAAAGCCTTGACAAAAAAATAATAAATATATTAAAAACAATTTGAATAGTGTATTAAAAATATTATTGCATGTATGAATGTATGAAAGTATAAGTCGATGGAAATTTTTAAATTAGTAATCACCACTTAGTATATTAATACTCAACACGTAGTTATTTGACTGTGCGTAGGCAGTAACAGAAAATGTAGGAACAAACATACAAATTTTGAGAGTTGACGAATTAAAAATAAATAATAGTGGGTTAATATTAAAAATGACATGTATATATATGTTTAGATATGGAGTTGTAGAAATGAAATGTTGTATATATTATGTTAAAAAATATTTGTGAATTATTATATGTGTAAAAAATGAAATGTTGATTTGTAATTGAATGTAGAATATATTATATTATATGTGTATTGTTATGCCCAAAAATGGGCTGAGAATTATTTGCATTGCAGGTGGGGTAGTTAGTTTATAGCTGTTATACTGCCGAAAATTTTAAAAATTTGAAAATGATTAATTGAGTGTTAATAATAGTATGTCATTAAATTAAATTAAGAAAAAAAAAATTTGGTACACATCGGCTATAATCGTATTACCTCACGTAACGTATGTATAAAATGATTGTTATAAGGGTGTTACATCTTCTTTCTTCTTTGGTTCGGTCTCTTCAAGAACACAACCTTTCTTAGGCTTTTATCTCCCAAAAACTTGTTAAACTTTGATCTTTGATATTAGTATAGGTGTTTTGGTCTATGAATCAAAGAAAAATACAAGACATTGGTCTCTAGTATGTGGATATTTTGAATTCTATGGTTCATTTTTGAGTTTAGGTTGTGAGAGAGAAAAGAACGACTATTGGAATTTTATATCTGATAATGTTCACGGGTGTGACCTGATTAGTCACGAACGTGAAATATCTCAAAACATCATTCACCGTCGTGACATATGAGTCATGATGGTAACAAGAGACTTTTCACTTTTCTCATTTTTTTTAACTTTTTTTTTAACTAAACTTTTAAACACACTTATAACATCTCTAAATCACCTTATTTACTAGGCTTTACTCAGCATGCGTTACAACCCCTTACTGTCGTGTGCACGATAAACCATTTACGTGCTTGGCGCATTCTAGTTTTGCAAAATCGCATAATTACTCCCAAATCTGAAATTTACATCTATTTTGGGTTTGTTGGACATTTTTCAAAGTGAATTAATATGTTTTAGGAGGTAGACAATGAGTATGACTCTATGAGGTATATATTTCATCTTTTGGTTAAAAATTAGGTCAAGCCCCTTAAAGAGAAACTCATTGATCTTTTAATTTTCTACAATCTCTGTGCGCACAAACTTCATTCCAGCATATTGGACCTCTTGTCTTAAAGCTATTTTGCTACTTAAAGATTAATAAAATTGAAGCTTGGAGGATCAAGAACCAACAACTTTTAGAGTTCCAGATTTTATTGGTTAGGAGAGTATTATAGTTTTTCTTCTTTATAAATTTTGTTGTAATGTTTAGTTTAAGATTTCTTATTAACATGGTGTTTACAGTATCAATGTTAGGCTAAAACTCTGTAGGGTGCTCAATTAACAACCTCAATATTGTATGAACTCCAAGTTATTTCTATGGAATGAATCTTTATTTTCCTTTCAATTCAATTATACTTATTTAATTTTTAGTTTAATGATTGACAAGTCACTTATTGTTAAATTGGAAATGAAAATCTTATGATTTGGTTATTAGACACTTCATCCGAAATATAACCTAAAAATTAGAATGAACATTGGTTAATTTATTGATTTAATTAGCTAGTGTATAGGGTGATTGACAAGAAATAATAACTTTTTGAACTTAATCACTCATAAGTAAATACGGGATTGGGGAATACAAAAAATTGATCACCTGTTTCATATCATTAGTTTATTCTTACGACATTATTTGTCTTTCTATTTTAATAATTTTAGTTCCATATTGATTCCAACGTGATTAAAGTGTTTAGTTTGATTTTCTTTGAACAGATAATTGAATTAATTACGAGTTGTTAGTAATTTTTTGAGAAACCGACACCGGAAGTACATTTATCAATATTTATTGCATTAACTCATGCACTTACAAGTTCTAATTCGTTAACATCAACCTCAAATGTCACATTACCCTAATTTAGTCTTTGATTTCAAGCCGGGTGCATCTGATTTATAAGCACCTACCTCCGAAATGAGATCTCTCGGGGAAATCGGAACACTTGGCTTTTGGAGCGAGCGAGCTGTTGGTTGAAGAAGAGTACCTAGAAGTCTAACACTCCATTTCGACATTGCATCAAAAGAGCCCAAGACATCGCATCAAACCCAGATCATGTGTAGAGTGACCATCCCAGCAGAAGTGCCACCACCAATGCTATTCTCAGGAAACATCATTGCCAGACTCTGATTGTGGTCATTGCCGCTCTTCTTCATCTGATTTGGGGAGATTGAAAAGGGAAAGGGAAAGAATGAGGTGACAAAGAATTTAGGGTATTTTAAGATTTTTCAATTTTTTTTAACTTTTTATTTTTTATTTTCAATAAATAAACAATTTTAAATATCAAATATTATTAACTTAAACATGCTTGCTTGTTACTGCATCTCTCTCGTCAAATCTGGATTCAAAATTGATGTAAATAAATGTCCAAGATATAATTAAATTAATCGATTTTGCATATTTTTTTCCAATTTAACCTCCAATATTTTTTTATACCAATTGGACCTATAATGTTTTCATAAAATTTCAATTAGACGTATACGCTATTTTTTTCCATCTAAATTAACAGTTTTTTGGTTTTGTGACGGATCTTTCTCTCTCAAATCCGTCCTATTTAGTATAGTTTAAAATTATAAGTAATTTTTTATTTTTAATTGCAAATTTAAGTTTATTTTTATTTAATTTAATATGTTTTTAATTTTTTTATTCATATATTTTTTTAAAATTTACCATGTTTAATTTATAATTTGTAAATTATAATCATAATTAAATTATTATAATTATAAATAATTATAATCATATTTAAGTCCTATTTAGTATATTTTTTTTATTTATAATTATAATCATATTATATTTTAAAATATAATTAAAGTTTGATCACATTAATAATTTCATGAAATTGGTAATAATTTATTAGCATAGGCATCATTGTTAAACCAAATAGTAGTTTTAAGGTTTTGCAATTATTACTTTGAAAAATTAAAAGATTAATTTATTTGCGTAATTATAAATTATAAATTTATGAAAATAAATTTAAATTTTATTAATAAAATAAAATGTCAAATAAAATATTGAATTAAATAAAATATCAAATAAAAAATATAAGTAAAAAAATTAAAAATAAATAGGCAAAGGATTTGCGAGGAAAAAATCTGTCACAAAATTGAAAATCGTTAATTTGGATGAAAAAACAAATGGGGAGACTTAATTAAAATTTTAACAAGTTATGGGTCCAATTGGTATGAAAAAAATGCTGGAAGTTAAACTGAAAAATGGCTAAATGTTTTTTTTAATAATTGTCTCAAATAAAACGGATTTGCGATGGAAATATGTCATAGAACTGAAAACCATTAATTTGAATGGACAAAGTAATAAAGAGGCTTAATTGAAATTTTAGCAAAATGTTGGGTCCAATTGGTATGAAAAATGGGGAGAAGTTAAATTGAAAAATGGGTCAAACATTGAAGATTTTTTTTTGTGACAAATAAAAAAATCAAGTTTAGGTGAGAAAGCTGGTGGGGTATGACAGTGTAAATGAGGGAAGTTTAGGTGAGGGAGCTGAGGGTGATGAGGATAATGATAATGAGGATGTAGATTATGAATATATAACATTTGATGAGCATTCATGTTTTTTTTTTCTTTTAATGGATTCGCCAAGCAGAATTATTGTTAGAATATATATATATATATATATATATATAAAGTATAAGTGTTGGTGTTGTATATAATATTAATGCTGATTTTGTTGATGAAGAAGGCTGAAGATGATGAATATGGGGAAGTCACTATAGTGACGGACTTTGAGAAGACCCAGTTCTGTGAAATTTGACACTAATTTTGCTGCTACCTCATGAAAAAGCTCTTCTTTTTCCTTTGTCTTTATTAACATTTTTCTTGTAGATAACGGTATGTTTGTTTTGATTTCTCCGATGTTTTTTTTCCCAGTTGAAGGGTTTGCAAATTAGTTCCTTAGTCGCTATTTGATATATATATAAAAAAAAAAAAAAAAAAAAAAAAAAAAAAAAAAAACTTTATAAAATTAGTGCAATTTATTTATAAATATCTTTTGAAATTTAGAATAAAAATAACCTATTTGTATTTTTTTTTTCCACTTACACCTTCCTTTTTTTTCAAAAAAAATAAATTATTATTTATGAATGAATTACACAATTTTGCACCTCACTTTTATGCCCTTCATCTCCAAACTCCAAAGCCATTAAAGAGCCTAAAATGATCGAAATTGTAAGGCAAAAAGCAGCAACGTTAGCCTAAAAACCTGAATGCAATTGCAAGTCTAATGGAAATTCAAACGCAGGAAACATAAAATTTATGTAGTGTGCTCCTTTAAGCATATGTAATAAGATAAATAGCCAGTTACAAATCAATCTGCATCTTCAGCACTAAAATCAGGCTCAGGTGGCTTCTGCAGTTTCATCAATTCTCCAGCAGTCTTGGCATTCCTATTTCGATGAACTCCACGGAGAGCATTGGCTGCAAATTTGGTGGCCAAAAAAGTAGCACCAATACTATATGAACCTCCACCGGCATTGCCGCATGTTTCATCTGCTTCTACTTTATCCCCTTCTTCCTTCCTACAAAGCTCCATACTCTTCCTCTTTGAATAACGTCGCCATGCAGCTTGAATAAAGCAAGCCGCCCAAGTCCTCCATTGCTGCGAGTAAAAGCGGAAGGTGTGTTGAACCTGTCTACTGTGAAGACGCCTAAACTGACTGGCTACGAATTTTAACTCTTCAGCCATGAGGGCAAAAGCCTCCACTTCTGTTAAGGCCTTCACCGTCCGAGTAGAAGTTGGGAGATTGGCCCCAGATTTAGGATCCAGAGCCCACGTTAAGAGCTCCTCGCCACAGAAGTCCCCTTCTTTCAGAAGACTGCGGTTGAAGAAACCACTCCTTCCACCATCTGTGGTTACACTCTCAAGGCGACCACGTACGATAAAAAGCATCTCGTCAACTGGATCTCCTTCCCGAACTATGTAAGTACTCTCTGTAAATAAGCAAGGCTGTAGCCGCTCACAAATGGCATCAAGTAAACTCTCATCCATGTTTTCAAATAGAGGAACCTGCAATGCAAGGAAATCAATTAATAAATAGTAAGGCATAAACTAGAAAGCACCAACAATTCAGCAGAGGTGACCTGGAAAAGGTATTAGTTCGAGAACTGCTGGCAGGAGATCTCTTATAGGCAAGAAATATTTTACCATTTGTTCTATCATTGTATTCAACTAACTTATGCCCATATCTGCTATATGTAAACCTTGCCTCCATATTGTATGAAGAACTAAAATAA
Organism: Triadica sebifera; assembly: GCA_023653625.1. NCBI lineage: Eukaryota > Viridiplantae > Streptophyta > Magnoliopsida > Malpighiales > Euphorbiaceae > Triadica > Triadica sebifera. The sequence goes on along the minus strand of CM042896.1, from coordinate 301,020 downwards.
GCATTTTCTCTGGGAATTGATATCAAATACAAAACCAGACAATTATCTTGACAAATTACAGTTCTCCTATCAGTTCCAAGTGTACAAAAAGTTGTACGGTAAATAAATCAGTGTTTAATAAAGTTTACACCAAGAATCCAAAGAATGCTTTCATTCTATTCGCCACTTAGGAAAATAAACGTTTGAAGTTACAATGAGCAAAAACTTGAGATATTTGTGTGCTACTATGTATACAAACAAGAAAATAATGTACCACATACCTATGAAAAGAGAGGGCTTCTCAAAATGTGAACTTACAGGATTCTTTTCCCTCTAACATATACTGTGATCTTGTCTTTCTGAGAGAACTTAAACTTTGAAGCTCCTAGACAGACCTGTTCAAACATTGGCTCAGACAGGAACTTTCTTGGTTTCAAGATGGCCTGGCCCAGCTACTCGGGCATACCTTTTTGCCCAAGTCTGCTAAAAAAATTTGCTTTTTATATGTTAATTATAAGTCAAGCAAGGCAGACTATGCCTGGTCTTGAAGAAATTACATTCCCACACCCGGAGAAAAAGAAAAATTATTGAGGCTGCTCATGAACAGATACACCATGGTAAGATCAACCTTCAACATGCCTTCTCTGGTAAATTTTCTTTTTCTCGATTCGTTTATACTTTGCTTTTATTGCCAGAATATGGGGTTTCTTTTCATCATCCAAAGGCAGTTATTCAAAAAGTAAAAGATTACTTTGTAAAAAAGCGAAGTCACCATAGAATCTACAAACACCTGGGCCTTGCTCACGCTCATCCAGTAAGATTTTGGACAACAAAAGAAACATGAACCACAAAATTCAAGACAACTTACCCTCCTCACTAATGCCAAACAAAGATGCCGCTTGATATCTCTCCTAAGATCCTTGGGTAGGCTCTGCACCAAGCTCTCTTCATCCACCCCACGTGTTGCTAACCACTTGTACTGGTCATAGCGCCTCACCCGTTCCCTAAGTTCTTGTGGAAGCAACCGATGATGCATCCATTGTTCTGAATCACGCCTTTTGACTCTCATTTCTTCTAATCGAATAGTAAGTGACTGAAGATAGGTCTGTAAAATAACATAACTTTGAAGACATCAGCAGTGCTTGATTTTAATTTTAAATGTCACAAATTACTTTTTAATTCAGTAATAATTTAACAGCAAATGGCATCTAATGCCTATCAAAAAAAATTACATCCTTAGACAAAATTCCAATGGGTTAGTTTCCACTCCTCTCAATGGATTCTGCACAAGCATAGATGCAAACAGACAAAGGCACAACACACAAATAAAATCATTTTAAAATACTTTTTTAAATTAGTTTGCCTGATTTGAATATACAGTCACATTGTAAAAGTCTTGGCATAGCTTTATCCTTCAATTACTATGTTATATGAGCCACTATTGCCATTATTCTAGCAAACTAGTATGTTCCTCAATTATTCATCTAAATTATTGGTGTAATAATGGATGGAGTAGAAGAAATACTAAAGGTAGGGCTTCAGTCATATCAATACAAATTGAGTTGTGTACCCTTCCTGTACTAATAAAATTTTCAGGATTCTATTTTTTCATTGACTACTAATGTTTTTATCCAAATTTATGGATTTCATAGTTATGGTGCCACAAAGTACAGCAACATATTTACCAAAAGAAAAATGCTTGCCAATGGAGTTTCAATAGCAGAAAGACAACCAAAATAATTAGTCCCATTAACCTGCATGTTGCCAATCAGAAGTGCAAAGAGGATGAGCCCCAATATGGCTAGTCCTATGGAAAATATAACTTCTCCTGGATATGTGCTGGTTTGAAGCCCCTGGCCAAGTGTGCTGTAAATTTGACAAGAAAAATGCCTTCAAGAGTTAAAAAAAAAAAAAAAAAAAAAAACCATCACAGCAACAAACTGGCTAGCTTAACTTCACAATAAAAAATATTATTATCGTGTTAGTAGTTTACCAGAGTACTAGCTAGATCCTCATGAACAAAATTCCAAACCAAACATCGGTATGAGGATAATCAGTTTACTTAAGTAAGATGGAAGGCATGTCCAACAAAAAACAACACCAATAATTTTGTTTTGGAAGAAGAAAACCATATCCACAACCATGTTAAGTACATAGTCTGATACCTATCAACTACCTTTTTTACAAGAAGAAAATTTAGTATCGTAAGGCAACAAGGGAATGCAACCTGGTGTAGGTAATAAAATAAATAAATTGTGGATAATGTAGGTGTTCTATAAATAGGCACATAAAGTAAAAGAAAGTATAATTTTTTTCAGAGCACAAAAAGCATGGGGCCTCAAACACATAACTGACAATATATTGAACATATAGAGTTTTCTTCCAATGGATAATTAGGAATAAAGTAGGTTAAGGAACTTTTATTGGTTTTTCTTGTCATGATTTTAGTTTAAAAACACCTATTGCATCCACTAAATAGTGGAGAAACTATGATCTAAGAGGCTGTCAAATAGGTTTAGCGAAAAAGTCACTGCAATGTAAAGACCCATGAAAACTATGTCATTGTGTAACTAATCTAAAGTAAAATAAAATACTAATGGGCTTGCAACTCTTTATTTACTTTAAATTTAGCAAGCATCCACCATTCTTCTCAAGAGGTTGAAGAACAAGGTTCTTTTTACATTGGGTCTTGATAAAGTAAAATTTGAGTAACTACCCCAATAATATTTACCCTTATCGCCCATCAACCATATTTTAACTAGACACCCAATTTTTCCATGCAAAATTGATCAAATTCATCCAGTAACATACTCCAAGCAGTAGCAACTGCAATAACAGAACTTATTCCAGAATATAGTTCCAGTTTCTATCTGAATGAGAACTGTTTCAGATAAATTGGTCAGAAAACATTGAACATACTATCTGCCCTGGCTCTTACTCTCTTTCTCTCTCTTATATATAACTATAATAGTACATATGTTAGCACATAAACATATGGTTAATTTACCTCAAATTCTGAAGTCCCCACCACAAGCAATAACAGTATTTGGAGATGAAATTTTTAGATGTTGCAATCCCAGATGACAAAGCATTTGTGAAGATTCCATAATCAAATGGATCATTATCCCCTCCTGCACTGCAATTTGACTGAAGAACTTCAGTGCTGTTGGAACTCCAGGCAGCATAACCCTCCATATGGGAGTTGCCACAATACAAGAAAATTTTATTGCATCCAGAAGTAGCATCACAAGCCTTTTGCCAGCAAGTGTCTTGCCGCTCTACAGCAAACAAGTACCAGAATGCACCAACTATCTGCACAAGTACAGAGAAAAACACCATTTCTGCTTAATGGAATCAGTTGTTGACTCCAACTGAACATGGAGATACGAGGTTATTGAACATGAAGGAAGAAATCACAATCAAATCACTAGGAAAAGAGGAAAATTTTCCTTCCAAAATATGCAAACAAAGGTCAAAAAAGGATAACATTCTGGAATCTAAATTCAAAAGAAGAAAAAAAAAAAAGGAGAGGAAACATCGCAATTTTCTTTGCTGTCCTTTGAGCCATATGCTTGAGACTGCATAAGCCCAGGATATGATCCCAAAGTCTTAAAAAAACAATTATCTTGTCGATAAGTAGGGTTGTGTTCTAGTCAAGTTGAGTATGGTTTTACAAATAAGAGAGCTATCCCATCTTGTGTAACCCATGCACAATGGCCACTCCCAATAAATTTATAATCATTAAAAATATCAACAAATAATGAAAAGAAATATGTAAAATCAATATATGTTTACTAAAAGACAAAAAATAAACAAACCCACAAGAAGCATAGCTGTTAAGAATGTCAAGGGCAGCATGCAGACAATGAAAAAATCAAGAAGATAGTTGATAAATTTATTCCATTGATGAGACAAAGTTGTCAAACCAAACAAGACTTACATGACTAGCGAGCAAGTACAATAGCAGGTAATATGCAGCACCTGCCCATGCAGTTTCGGCAAAGACTCCTGTTGTCCTTTTCATTTCTGAAGTTAAGGGTAAGATCCGAAGAAACCTAGGAATGTATTGAAGCAAGATGATGAAAAGCAAGGCCTGTTTTGTAGCCAGGACATCTGAACCTTTTGAACTTAAAAGAAATTTCCAGACCACAATCTGCACATATGGAGAAATGATGAATAATGTATCTGTTGCAAACTCTTGCAACTTCAAAACTATCATATGCTAATTCCAAGACATTAAAATTACAAAGATCTCATAACTCATTGTCAACCTTCTGAAACTATAATGCACAATTTCAAATGCATTTTATATCAATATTGAGCATCAAAATATGCCTCAAAGCTCTCGTTAGAGTTTCACCACAAAACTTATCAGATCCTATCTGAAACTAGCCAGCAAGATAGGGGTAATATAATTGATAGTAGAGATTCCAATGAAGAACTGAGGGTAAGAAAAATGTTCTTTTTTTTTCTTGAGAAGAGAACCAAAAATTTGAAGAAATATTATAATATAAGAAACATGAAACATGGCTCCAAATTCAGCATTAAAAATGTACTCTATAATTGATGGTAGAGATTCCAATGAAGAACTGAAGGTAAGAAAAATGTTCTTTTTTTTTTTCTTGAGAAGTGAACCAAAAATTTGAAGAAATATTATAATATAAGAAACATGAAACATGGCTCCAAATTCAGCATTAAAAATGTACTCCCTAGATATCAGAACATGTGTTGTTTAAAAATAGCAAAATATTTGGAAAATGGCCTTAATTTTGCACTGACTCAGTAAAATTATTTCTAATAAACTATATGCAACAAAAGGAGGGGAAAAGAGAAAGCTGCTTTGGAACAAACATTATATAGAAGCACTCAATTTAATAATTAATACAGACATCATGAATAAAAATTTCTCGCCATATATAGATCATGACATTACTCTTGCTTTATTGGTGGTCCTAAATATGGATATAAACCAGATGGACTCCAAACAATTTTGTCCCTAGGAGAATTGTCATTCAGCCAAAAACCAAAATCTCTCTGAGTATAATTGTTATCATCAACAATCTTTAGCCAATTAAAAGTTTATTTTGGAGCAAATTGTAAATCAACAATTAATATATTACACAATGTATGGTGATTTGAATGCAAATGAAGTAGTTATGGGAAAGTATGTCAGTGATCAGGCATTTCCTTAAGTCAGCAAATGAAAGTATGAGAAGGAAACTGATGTACTTAACCAATAAGCATTGGCATAATGCACATAGCAGAATAAGACAAATAAGAAAGCAACATACAGTAATACTAGATACATATGGAACAAAAATGTAAAAGTAGACCAAATGCAGTGCCTACTTATATCAGTACAACATATTAGAAAATAATATGCTTGTGATAAGAATAATGCATTTATATAAGAAACAGAAAAAAAACACCAAAACAGAGGTATACACACAAAAGAACATATACAATAATCATGCATACTTCACACAAATATAAACAGGTGGTGCAGTTTTTAAACCTGTGGTAGGGGGATGACAGAAAGAAAATCAATGATGAAATATTGACGCAAGTATCTCTTTGCTATTTTTGCAGGATCTATCACAAGTTCACCTCGCCCAAACACACGAGATGATGGAGCAATATAAGCTGTGCGGAACTGAAGAGCCATGCGAATAAGATAGAATGCATCAATAATTGTCCTCAAAGTAGTTGCTGTAATTGCTAATTTTGGATCTATTTCAAGACAGTTCGCAGAATCTTCAAAAACTGGGAGATAAAAAAATAAAGGGTCCACTGACACAGCTAGAATACATGATAAGAAAAATAATCTATTGCAGAAAAGGAGAAACTTGTCTTGAGGATCAAATATCTTCTTCTCAGAAACTTTAAGGTCTTCTGGAAATACTGCCCAAGACACCCCAAATCTAAGTGAGCGACCAATGGACTTAAGTCCTTCAGATCCCTTTCTGATTCCTTTCTTAAAAGATCTGGATGTTGTATTGGTTTCCTGAGCAGCACGACTAAATCCCTCTATGCCAAATCCACATCTTCTCCCTGCTGTATCAGAAGACGATGAAAATCTAGAGTCCAAGTCATCCAACCTACAATTTAGAAAAGTAGTATTTATATCAACAAGTCAAAATACTTTACACTCTAAAGCACACAAAAAATGAGTGGGAGTAATGATAAAACAACATTTTTACACCATCACAATCTAACTACAGAAAAGGTAGGCAAGCTTCTATCAGATCTAGAAAATGTTCATCATCTATTAGATGGAGTAGGCACTTGAGATTTAAAAATTGCATCAACACATTTAGTTGTGTAGTTCTGAGATTGTCAAACTGACAACATAGTTTTATAAAAGCAACTTTCTTTATCATGTGACTACCTCCCATGCATAATTGCATTATCTATAAGACTTGTAAAAGAAGAGTTAGAAAAAGAAATATAACAAAAATCCAGCATCCCTGCCAAAAATTTTCAATCGTTTTGCTGTCTTTATTATCTTTAGCTACATCTAGAGCTCTAGATCCTGATTTTGCTTCTTTCTCCCATAGGTCCTTACATGGATCTATAAGAATGAATAATAAAACAGTAAAACACTATGGCAGGCCCATCACTGTAGATAATAATAACATACCATTTGTACAATTTCATAAAATGATAACCAATTCTTAACACCTGTTAGACGATCTATAAACATCCAACTTCCATGTCCTTCATGACTTCCTCACCAAACAATAAATGAAAAGTTGCCTGCTTACCTGACAAACTTCTCTCTCTGGCCACCCAAATATTGCGATTTGTAACCACAATCAAACATTTTTCGCTGCTGAACAAATGAACATCACCTGCAGGCTAACTGAAAAGAAACAGAATAAAGTGCAAGGCAATCAAAAAAGTATCATCCAGATCAAGATTGGTCCTAGGGCTACTGGTTAACAAAGTCAGCTCAAGCACTTAAACACCAAGTAACCATGGTAACAAGATGCCAATAGTTTAATGGGCATCTCAATAAAGATAATCAATAAAAACCAAAGGCAATAAACTAAAACAAAAAATTATCTAAGCTTCTCTAAATTGGCCAAATAATTGACCCTATCTAACACCACAATATAGAAAAAGAAAATAACAATGAAATGTCAAGTGAACTGCTGCAACACACCTATGCAATCCAAATCCATAGACTACATGACCATACCAGACAAACATGTTACTCATGTGCAGGTTTGTTGGCATATCCTCCCCATTGAATTTCCTATTATAAATTTGATGGGCCCTTGAAAGATTCATGTCAACTGTACTAAGACTCTAAAGTATATAGGCGGCAATGAACAACAGGCATAAAACTAATCCAAGAGAAAGGAATCCTTCAATTGTATTTGAAATTTTTGATGTGGCATCCAACACCAGAAACAGTCACTTTATTCAAGCAATCATCTCAAAATTCAGAACCATCCAAAGAGTATAGCAGAGGCTAACAAAAGTCCCAACCTTACTCCAAAATGCACAATCCATCATCACTTAATTATCCATAAAAGAATGGAACAAATATTGACAATTTGACACGTTAAGCCACAGTTTTTCCCTTGAAACTATTTAGGCAACAAAATGTTAGAGAACACTGATGAGCACGTAGAATCATTATTATCCCAATCAAAAGTTACATTTTGACCCTTAAAGAAATTCTTCAACATCAAGATGCCAAAAGAAATTCTTCAACATCAAGATGCCAATTGCCAAGCACCTTCAAAACTATCTTTTTATGAATAAAATTATATTACAAAATGTCACTCCGAATATCCTTCAACACAAATCCATAATATACAGCATGAACTGCTAAAGTTGGGAAACACAAACTGAAAGTAGCAGCCAATTAAACAAAAAAAGAAAAAGAGAAGAATAATAATCTAAACTACAAAGCTATACTGCACTAGATCTTCAAAAAATAGAACAGCTTGATTACCTACCGTTGACCACGGAAATTCAAGAACATGCTGTAAATTCAAATCAACAAGAAGTAAAAAATAGGAAAAAAAAACGAAAAGATTACCGATGTCCTAATAAAGTATAATCAAAGTAGTTCAATCAACAAACACCCAATATGAAAACTAAATCGAAACTCCAGTATTTTCACATTCAAGAACCAAATTCATCCAATACACTTGAACATCTCATACCAATTACTATAATCATAAGCAAATAAACAAAAAAAAAATCCAATTAACAACATAAACTACAGTAGACATATAGATTGGCTGATCTTGAGCAAATAAGTGTAGGGCAGAGAGAGAAAAGAGAAGAAGTAACGTACTGAGAAAATCTTGAGAGGTTTTTAGTTCATGATATTAGCAAAAGAAAAATCGGAAAAGTGAAAGGAGGATTGAGAGATAAAAAGAACATGCACAGGAAAGATTTATAACAAGGCGCCACCGGTGAGAGAGAGAGAGAGATAGAGAGGGGAAAGAAACTGAAAATGAAGTTGGAAATATCTTTTACCAGAAATACGCGCAAGTACGAAAAATATAAAAAATAAAAAAAAAGGTCAAATAATGTCTGAAAATTTCTATTTACCGCATTATTACCTACTACCATTGTTTTCCGGCTGCTTTTTATTTTTTATTTTGATAGTCCACATTCATCATTTTGTTAATTGATAACATAAAAATATATTAAATTCATAGATAAAATATAAAAAAAAAAACATTTTCATTATTTTCTAGTTAAATTAACTGATAAATCAATAATTACTGAATAGTACTTATTACTTTTTTCCTAATTTTATTCTTTCTTAGGACAGCAACGAAATCTTGTCGTAGAAAATTAAATATTTTCACTTTAATTATGTTGTATTTTTTTATATCAATAAATTTATGCTAATTCCTTTATTTGTTTATTGTAATTAGTTTAATTTATAATTGACAATTTCTTATCTAATTGAAATTTGTCACAAAAAAAAAATATATGGTATCATATTCAAATTAAAATCGGAAAGACTCAATTTTTTCCGAAGCGAATTAAATTGATCCGCAAATCAACCCATAACTGACGTGTTTCTTATATTTTAGCCTAAATTTTTTATTTTCACAATCATTATTGATTCGAAAATTTTAATGCACTAATTTATATTACACTTTGTGATTTCGTTATTGGTAAAGTTCATTGTTTTCTTTTCTTTATTTTAGTGAGATTCATTTTTATATCTTTTTGCTGAATCAAAGAAAAAAAAATCATAAATTTCATTTCAAAATCTTTGAGAAAGGGGAAAAAACTGATTATGGCTATCTTTATTATTTTGAGAAAATTTAATATAATTATTCATATTTAAAAATGCAATTAAAATTATTCAACTCGCTTCAAATCTTTTTTCTTTCAAGTTTCATCCAAATTTATTTGAAAATATGATAATTTAAAAGATTATTTGAAAATAATTCAACTCAATAGATATATGGAATGACTCAAAACCATCCAAAATTTTTAGATTTATGAGTATTTAGTTCAGCTGTTAGATGTAACTGATAGTTTTTTTTATCTTTAACAGTTAAATAAAAACGTTTGGTAACAACTAATAGCTAATAGAAAATGTAAATAGTTGATAATTGAAAATTTGAATCAATATCATGTCAATTTTAGAGTTTTTTTTTTGAATTTGAATCAATCTAATAAATATTGCCTCAAATTTGAACCAATCGTCTCGGAAATATTTTTGAAATAACTGAAATTTTTTTTAATAAAATAACAAAATTAATATTTTAAAAATAAAATACATCATTTGTAAAAAAAATTATTAAAAAAATACAGTTCTTCAAAATCAGTCTTTTAAAAATAACATATATTAAATTAATTGATTTCATTTATAAATTATAAATATACATCATTGAAAATTTTTATTTATAATTGATTATATTCTTTTGTTGTTATTATTTTAATTATTAAAATATATAATTCTATCAAATAATCATTGTATTTTTTTGTTTATTTTTATATTATAAAAAATATATATTTCTTGAAATAAATTATACATTTATTAATAATTTTACATTATAATAGCAAATATTCAATTAGTTTTACCAAATACTAGTATCAATAAGCTATCAATTGTCATCAACAGTTACTGTAACACCTCTTACCTTTGCGTACACCCATCCGTATACCGGACGGATAAGAGGTGCTATAGAAAATAAAACTCTCCAAAAATACTTTTTTAATTTTAAACATATTTAATATAAGAAATTTTAAAATATATACTAAAATATTATATATACACACATTTTTATTTTATTTATATACATGTTGTAATGAAATTTAAAAACTTATATATATATATATATAAATAGAATCAAGGGACCAACCCGTTCAGGGTGGCTACCACTGCTACTACTATGCTCCATTTTGTGGGTCTCAAGTCAGCGTCCCTTATCTACAAATAAAGACGCTATCTGCTACTTTGGTAACCTACGCGAAAGAAAACAAAATCCCGCGCTGAGTATATAACTCAGTAGTGCAAAAACTCTTATAATAATAATCATTAAAATAAAAATATGTATTTAAAATGAAATCAATTCAAAATTTACGTTTTTTCCTGTAAATACCACAATACAATATTTTGTTAATTCAAATATCGCTGATTTCTTAATAATATATTTTTCATATACTAACATATTATAACATCCTAGACTTGCTCTAGGGAATCAAACGTGTATCATATTACATCCCAACTTAGGATACACAGAAATGCACATGATCCAAATGTAATATGACTCAGCCCACAGAAATGCACATGACTGACAATTGTATTAAGTGATCCACAGAAATGCAAAGGATCACAATATTTCATTGGTCCACAAAAATACACAGGACCATAATTTTTACCCTATTGGCATGCCAACAATACTCTAGTTCACGCCTAGGCTAACATGTGAGAAAAATTTTTCATATTCATAATTCACTTCATTTCTCACAAAATGAATAAATATTCTTTTTCATACCAAAATAATTATCATTAAATAGAATTTTTAACATTTAAATTTTCTGAAATACAAAAATATATTTTCAACTCAATAATTGCAAAAATTCCAATTTTCACATAAAATATATTTATATGACTAATATTATAAAAATAGTTACACTAACTTCTTTACGCTCTGCCGGTATCGGCCGACTCTTTCTCTTTATCTCGGACTGGCGTCTGGTCCAATGTCGCACCTAGAGATAGAAAATTTTCATTAATTACCGAACCTTATACGATATATATATATATATATATATATATATATATATATATATATATATATATATATATATATATATCTAACAATATCTAAATTTTTTTGCCTATTTCTTCCTTTCACGTATATCGAGATCCTATAATTTAAAATTTTCTTATTATGCATGTTTAATGCATAAATTCCGGTTTTGGTCGTCATCACGCTTTTCGGTTTTGGTCGATTCTTATTATGCATGTTTAATGCATAAATTCCATAAATTCCGGTTTTGGTCGGTCTTGGTCGTCATCACCAAAAATTCAAATATAAATTTTCTATTATAATATTTTATTTTATTTATTTTTCCACCTCAAAAACTATTTTTTCTCCATTAATTTTCTTTATTCTTCTAATGTCTCATTCCGATTCAAACATTCTCCTTAATTCAATAAATACTCTAAAAATTCCAAATAAATTCATATCATCACTTTAACTCATTTTCTTTCATTTTCTATCATCAATTTCACCAAAATAATATTCTACAACTCTCAATAAATTTTTCCATAATTAGGCTAAAAATCTAAAAATTCCCCAAAATTCCTATTAAATTTTTCTTCCATTCCAAAATTGATTTTCTACTTCCAAACACTCCAATTAACTCCATAATTAATAATCATCGATTATTAATTTAATTATCTAATATATTAATATTCTAACTTAAACTAATAATCACATCCATTTAATAATATAAAATTCAATTATTCTCAAAATAATCTTCAATAAACTCTAATAATTATGCAATTAATTATACAATTCAACTAAATTAATTAATCACTTTAATAATAAAAATATACTTAAACTTCACAAATAAATTTATATCTCACTATTTAAAAATAACTAGGAGGTGCAGTTTATACCAGATGACTCGGTTTAACGAGCCGAAGATTCTGTCCAAAATACCCGATTAGTGGTCACCGGAAAAATTTCAACGGCGGCAGATTGATGATCGACTAGTACCAAAAGAAAGCTTGAGCTGTGAGGAGTTCAAATATATAAGTTTTATGGCTTGGAAGTGGCTGAAAATGTGTAGATCTATAAAAGTTCGCATGGCTCCGGCGAGAAAATTCCGACTCCGATCAGCCCCTAAACCGCAGTTCCCGGAGCTCAAATTACACATACCAAGGTTTTTTGACCTCCTGAGTCCATTTCCGGTGTCAAATTTAAGAAAAGAAGTCGGAAAATATGCGAAATGGGAGGGTAGCCCGAAATTCGATTTTTGCTGCTCCGATCTCGAAAATCCGATCAGTTTTTGGAAAATCAGACGTCACCGGAGTGATAAGGATGTGGAGAACTACTTCTGGTTCGAATTTGGTAAAGATTGGATGTCGTTTGGTTGATGAACGGAGATAGTGATCGTGTAGGGATAATGAGAGAGAATAAAATTTTTTTTTAGTTAAATCTTTGAAATCTCTCTCTATATATATACTCAGGGGCAATTTTGTACTTTTTTACAAATCTCAAATTTGTAATAAAATTTTACTCAAATAAAATTATTAAGTCACCAAAATAATTAAAAAAAATCTTAATTGAGCAAAATTAAAAAATTTAGGGTGTTACATTATTCCCCCCTTAAAAGATTTCGCCCTCGAAATCATACGTGATAGGTTATTACTAAATAATTGAGGATGTTGAGTCCTCATTATTTCTTCGCTTTTCCATGTAGCCTCTTCAACTGAATGTCTTCGCCAGAGGACTTTTACCAAAGGTATTTGCTTATTTCGCAATTGTTTTACTTCCCTTGCCATAATAGTTATAAGCTCCTCCTCAAAAGATAAATTTTGTTACACCTCGATTTCTTCTACTCGAATGACATGGGACGGATCCGACCTATATCTTCTGAGCATCGATATATGAAACACATTGTAAATTTTCTCCAACTCATGAGGTAAAGCCAGCTTATAGGCTACTGGTCCCACTCGTTCAATTATCTCAAAAGGCCCAATAAATCTGGGGCTCAGCTTGCCTTTCCTTCCAAAATGTAGTACTTTCTTCCAATGAGATACCTTCAGGAACACTTTGTCACCAACCTCGTATTCGATGTCCCTGCGTCTCAAGTCTGCATAAGACTTCTGTCTATCACTGGCTGCTTTAAGTTTATCTTTGATAATTCTAATCTTCTCCTCTGTTTGCTAAACCAAATCGGGTCCCACTATCCTTTGTTCACTGAGCTCAGTCCAACAAATTGGAGTTCTACATTTTCTGTCATACAGTGCTTCATAAGGAGTCATGCCAATACTTGTCTGGTAACTGTTATTATATGAAAATTCTATTAGTGGCAAGTACTTATCCCAACTACCTGTTAACTCAATCACACAACTCCGAAGCATATCCTCAAGCAACTGGATAACTCGTTCCGATTATCCATCTGTCTGAGGATGGAACGCAGTACTGAAGTGAAGGCGAGTACCCAAAGATCTCTGTAGGCTCTTTCAAAAATGTGAGGTGAATTTGGGATCTCTATCTGAAATGATAGACAATGGCACACCATGCAACCAGACTATCTCTTGTACATACAATTCTGCTAATCGATCCATAGAGTAGTCCATCTTGACTGGTAAAAAGTGTGCAGACTTCGTCAACTTATCGACAATTACCCATATTACATCATGTTTTTCTTTGAGTCAATGGTAGTCCTGACACGAAATCCATAGTAACTCTTTCCCATTTTCATTCTGGTATGGCAATAGGTTACAGTAACCCTGATGACAACTGGTGTTCTGCTTTTACTTGCTGACAGGTCAAACATCTGGTAGTATACTCTGAAATGTCTTTCTTCATACCCAGCCACCAATAGTAAGGCTTCAAATCCTGGTACATTTTGTTATTGCCAGGATGCATGGAAAAAGTCGATTCATGTGCCTCTTTCAATATATCTCGTCTCAATTCTGAGACATTAGGCACGCATAGTCTACCTCTATAATAGATATCACCATCAGCTTCAACTGAGTATTCCGGTTTCTCCCCATTGGAAATGGATTCTCTTATTTCAATTAACTTGGAATCATGCTTCTGAGCTTCTTTGATTCGATAGACCAATGTAGGTAGAACCCGAAGCTCTATAATTCAAAGAAAAATCTTTTAAGAACACATTATTATAAGAATTCAGATGCCTAATTGTACTTAGTATTTGAATTTACCTACTAGAGTCTTTTGACTCAAAGCATCAGCCACAGCATTAGCCTTTCTAGGCTGATAATCAATAATACAGTCGTAGTCTTTAATAAGCTCTAACCACCGCCTCTATCTCAAATTTAACTCTTTCTGTGAAGGTAAATACTTTAAACTCTTATGATCTATATAAATGTAACACTTCTCTCCGAACAGATAGTGTCTCCAAATTTTCAAGGCAAAAACAATAACTGCTAGCTCCAGATCATGCGAAGGATAATTCCTCTCATGCGACTTCAATTGTCTAGAGGCATACGCTATTACTTTCCCCTCTTGCATCAGTACACAGCCTAATCCATTCATTGAAGCATCGTTGTATACCACAAACTCTTTTCCTACAGTAGGTTGCGTCAGAACTGGTGCCTCTATCAATATAGTCTTCAACTGATCAAAGCTTACTTGACACTTATCTGCCCGCTCAAATTTAACATCTTTGCGAAGTAGTCGTGTTATGAGAGCGGCTATGGAAGAGAAACCCTTCACAAATCGTCTATAGTAGCCCGCTAACCCAAGAAAACTCCATATCTCAGTTACATTTCGAGGCGACTTCCAATTGAGAATGACTTCAATCTTACTAGGGTCAACTCTAATCTCATCTACTGATACCACGTGACCCAGAAACCCAACTTCCTTGAGCCAGAACTCACATTTTGATAGTTTAGCATACAACTGTTTCTCCCTAAAAGTCTGAAGCACAATCCGAAGATGCTGATCATGGTCCTCTCTATTCCTGGAATATACCAGAATATCATCAATGAAAACTACAATAAATTGATCTAAATAGGGCTTGAAGATCCTATTCATCATATCCATAAATGTTGTTGGCGCGTTTGTTAGCCCAAATGGCATGACTAGGAACTCATAGTGGCCATACCGAGTCCTAAAGGCAGTCTTAGGGACATCGCCCTCCTTGACTTTTAACTGATGATATCCCGATCTCAAATCAATCTTGGAGAATACCGCTGCACCTTTCAACTGATCAAACAGTTTATCTATCCGTAGCAGTGGGTATCTGTTCTTCATTGTCACCTTATTTAACTATCTATAATCAATGCACAATTGTAGGGCGCCATCTTTTTTCTTCACAAACAATACAAGCGCACCCCAAGGTGATACACTGGGTCTAATAAACCCCTTATCCAGCAACTCTTGCAACTGCATTTTCAATTCTCTAAGCTATGCTGGTGCCATTCAGTACGGTGTGATGGATATGGGTGCAGTACCTGGTAACAATTCAATGGCAAAGTCTATCTCTCTATCCGAAGGCAATCCTGGTAAATCCTCAGGAAACACATCAGGAACTCACAAACTGTAGGAATGTCCTGAAGCCTCGAACTCTCCTTTCTGGTATCCACCACATATGCCAAATAAGCTTCATTGCCCTTCCTAATCAACCTCTAAGCCTTCAAAGTAGAAATAACATTAGATGGCATCTTCCTTCTAATATCTTGTACCACTCTATCCTTGCACCCATTCTTTTTAAAAATTACCTTTCTAGCGGCATAATCTACTA
This sequence comes from Triadica sebifera, assembly GCA_023653625.1. NCBI lineage: Eukaryota > Viridiplantae > Streptophyta > Magnoliopsida > Malpighiales > Euphorbiaceae > Triadica > Triadica sebifera. Next base: position 285,096 of record CM042896.1, on the reverse strand, counting down.
CTGCCTCGTGCCGAACTAAACAATCCATCCCTAATATGACATCATATTCGTGAAATGGTAATTCAATCAGATTTGGGGGATATAGCTCACCCTGACTCACTAAGGGTAGCTGTCGATGCACTCTGTTAACCCTGGCACTATGATCCAGGGGATTCGTCACTACTATATCAAATTTTAAATTTTCAACCTCTAAACGCTCCCCAGGCAATAGTGTAGTGCATATGTAAGAATGTGTAGACCTGGGATCAATTAAAGAATATATATCATAACCAAGTAAAGAGAATTTACCAACGATAACATCTGGGGCATCATGCTCCTCTCGTGCTCTCATAGCATATGCTCGGGCAGGCGCGATGTGGCTTTCCCCTGGCCTACTAATAGTCTCTGACCTGGCCTGCACTGATCCAGTACGACCTCCCCTAGCCTTAACAAGTATTGATCCCTGTGTCGAAATCGGTTTTTCTCCTGTAGGCTCTGCACTCTGGTCTTTGTAGGGGCAATCCCTCCTGAAGTGGCCTGTCGCCCCATAAATGAAACAGGCTCTGGATGTCAGCCAACACTCACCAGCATGATATATGCCACACTGCTGACACTGAGGGCGCGGAACAAATCTTTCCCTTACTGAACCCGGAGTACTGGCAACTGATGGTGCTGCCCTAGCAGGCTATCCTCGCCAAGCTGATGTGCCTGAACCTCTAGATCCCCTATGGAATTTGCTACCAGAAAACCTGGTCTTCTTACTAGTGGATGAACTGGCACCCGACTGAAAATATGGTCTTTTGGGGTGGCTCAAAACTACTGTCTTCATCTCCTCAACCACGACCTCCTCAACTGCCTCAGCAGCAGTTCTCAAAGCAGTAAACTCCTTAATCTATGCTCCAGCCAACCTAGCTCTAATAGAGGGTCGCAGTCCCTTTTCAAACCTCCTACAACTATCAACCTCATCTGCAATAATACCCCCTTCATATTTATTGAGTCGGGTGTACTCCTTCTCGTACTCTTCCACAGTCATATCCCCTTGTCTGAGGTCTAGGAATTCTTGTCTCTTTCGATCAGTATAGGCCCGGAGAATGTACCTTTCTCTGAACTGCTCCAGAAAGAACCTCTAGGAAGGTGGATCAGGTGTCTGAGGGAGCTGTAATATTGTCTTCCACCAGTCATAAGCCTCCTCCTGCAGTAGAGACTCTACATATCTATATTTGTCTCGCGATCTGCAATCCATATGTCGGAACACTCTCTCTACCATCTCCAACCAATATTCTGCAGCTGTCGCGTCATCCTCCATGCGGCCATAGAAATCTGGAGCTCTCAATTTCCGAAGTCTCTCAAATCCTATCTCAGCTGTGGCTGGTCTTGCAGAACGCCGTAAGATCTCAGCCATATCCTCTAACAACTCCTCTCTAGTTGAACCCGAGATCGATGCATGTCTCTCATGTCTATGTGATCTATCCGATCCATGGGCGGATACACTGCCCTCAACTGTCCTTCGTCGAGATGAAGGATATGAAGCATCAGTGTCAAGTGGCTCATAATTATATGGAGTTTCTTCTCTAACCCTCCGCATTTGAAATCTATAATCCTATAAAGCACAACAGTGACCCACATTAAGAAGTAATAGCAGTTATATTTATACATTCAAATTATTTTTTCAAAAAGCAATGCATGAGCAGACAATCTTGATTCTACCCTTTGTTATCCTAGAATCGCCTAAACCACACTCTGATACCAATAAAATTGTAACACCCCTTACCCTTTCGTACACCATCCGTATACCGGACGGATAAGAGGTGCTACAGAAAATAAAACTCTCCAAAAATACTTCTTTAATTTTAAACATATTTAATATAAGAAATTTTAAAATATATACTAAAATATTATACATACACACCTTTTTATTTTATTTATATACATGTTGTAATGAAATTTAAAAACTTATATATATATATATATATATATATATATATATATATATATATATATATATATATATATATATATATATATATATATATATATATATATATATATATATATATATATAAATAGAATAAAGGGACCAACCCGTTCTGGGTGGCTACCACTGCTACTGTTATGCTCCATTTTGTGGGTCTCAAGTCAGTGTCCCTTATCTACAAATAAGGACGCTCTCTGCTACTTTGGTAACCTACGCGAGAGAAAACAAACTCCCGCGCTGAGTATATAACTCAGTGGTGCAAAAACTCTTATAATAATAATAATCATTAAAATAAAAATATGTATTTAAAATGAAATCAATTCAAAATTTACGTCTTTTTCTGTAAATACCACAATACAATATTTTGTTAATTCAAATATCGCCGAGTTTTTAATAATATATTTTTCATATATCAACATATTATAACATCCTAGACTTGCTCTTAGGGAATCAAACAGGTATCATATTACATCCCAACTTAGGATCCACAAAAATGCACAGGATCCAAATGTAATATGACTCAGCCCACAGAAATGCACAGGACTGACAATTGTATCAGGTGATCCACAAAAATGCACAGGATCTCAATATTTTATTGGTCAACAGAAATGCACAGGACCATAATTTCTACCCTATTGGTATGCCAATAATACCCTAGTTCACGTCTAGGCTAACATGTGAAAAAAATTCTCATATTCATAATTCACTTCATTTTTCACAAAATGAATAAATATTCTTTTCATACCAAAATAATTATCATTAAATAGAATTTTTAGCATTTAAATTTTCTGGAATACAAAAATATATTTTCAACTCAATAATTACAAAAATTCCAATTTTCACATAAAATATATTTATATGACTAATATTATAAAAGTAGTTGCAATAACCTCTTTATACTCTGCCGGTATCGGCCGACTCTTTCCCTTTATCTCGGACTGGCGTCTGGTCCGATGTCGTGCCTAGAGATAGATAATTTTCATTAATTACCGAAGCTTATACGATATATATATATATATATATATATATATCGTACAATATCTAAATTTTTTTGCCTATTTCTTCCTCTCACGTATATCGAGATCCTATAATTAAAATTTTCTTATTATGCATGTTTAATGCATAAATTCCGGTTTTGGTCGTCATCATGTTTTCCGGTGAACCAAAAATTCAAATATAAATTTTCTATTATAATATTTTATTTTATTTATTTTTCCATCTCAAAAACTATTTTTTCTCCATTAATTTTCTTTATTCTTCTAATGTCCCATTCCGATTCAAACATTCTCATTAATTCAATAAATACTCTAAAAATTCCAAATAAATTCATATAATCATTTTAACTCATTTTCTTTCATTTTCTATCATCAATTTCACCAAAATAATATTCTACAACTCCCAATAAATTTTTCCATAATTAGGCTAAAAATCTAAAAATTTCCCAAAATTCCTATTAAATTTTTCTTCTATTCCAAAATTTATTTTCTACTTCCAAACACTCCAATTAACTCCATAATTAATAATCATCGATTATTAATTTAATTACCTAATATATTAATATTCTAACTTAAACTAATAATCACCCCCATTTAATAATATAAAATTCAATTATTCCCCAAATAATCTTCAATAAACTCCAATAATTATGCAATTAATTATGCAATTCAACTAAATTAATTAATCACTTTATTAATAAAAATATACTTAAACTTCACAAATAAATTTATATCTTACTATCTAAAAATAACTAGGAGGTGCGTATATGTATAGTATATGCAAGGTATATGTGTGACATATGAGGTATGTATGTTGTATATGATAAAGATGAAATGGTTGATGAATTCTTAAATACAAGTGTATATGCATATGGACTAAAAAGACATTGTGACTAGTTAATCGATATTGTAATGCAAAAGAAGAGGCCTATGGCCCAACAAATGTGCAAATGAAACAAATGATCAAGCTACCTAGCAAATGCAAATATTCACATAGAAACCCGGGGTAATGTCTGTTTAACTTAGTCACAATAAAATGAAATAAGCAAAACATTTGTATCTGTAAAGAGTAATGATTATATGTTTCAACTTTATTGATATTTATATAATTCAGATGAATGGAATAGAATACATGGTATTTGTTGGATTTGTGATTTATTACTATGAGTTGTTCAATACTTTAGAGCTCATTTAATGATTATTCTCACTGAGCCGCAACTCATCAATTTGCATCATTTTTTAAGTAAAGAAAAGTGATAGCTCATTTTGAGTAGGATATAGAAGACATGGAGCATAGGTTACTGGCCGAGGCTCATCACTCTTTCTCCTTGCATTTCACACAAACATGAAAATATGTCATCTATGTTTTGTATTTACGTGCTTGAATATGTATAGTCATTTTGGAATGAGTTTTAAAATGTATAAATGAAAACAACTCGAAAATACTTATGTGTAAAATTTATATTTGATATATGTGATATATATTATGTTGTGGTGAAAACCTCAGTGTTAACTTAGCAAAGTCGTTGAATAATATTACAGGATATGAGACTTGCAAGTCATTGAATGAAATTGCAGGATATGAGACTTGCAAAGTCATTGAATAATATTACAAGATATAAAAAAAAATTTACTATCACTATTAAAAGTATATTTTGTTTTTCCAGCATGCTATGTGTGATTATTTGATACAGATATAGATTATACTTAAATGCATAAGATGTGGTGTTACAAAATTATCCCATCTTTTTGATATTATAAACTCTATGGTTGAATTAAGGTATTAATCTCAAATAACTTTCTGGTGGAATTTATTTAGTGTTGTTGATAGCCCTCTTGGTCTTGGCAAATTTCATGGATTTGATCAATAATTTCCTCTCGAGAGAAAGGCATAAATACCCAACTTACTACTCAAATGGACAATTTTTAGGCTAAAAATATCATTCTTCCAAATATAACCTTTTAGGGACCTAGTTACTAATTATACACTCAATCACAGTAGCACGTCCCTTTTCTTTCGGCCATAATTAGTTTTTTTTTTTTGTTCCAAACGGAGTATTTTGTATTTCATTATTGAAAAGTAAAAACGCAAACCATTTATGATAATTGATGCCTTACTAACAAAAAGAAAAAAAAGTTTATATGTTATTTTTTATTTTTCTTAATTGAATAATCAATAAATAATAATTACGAGAAAATTGCTTCTACCTCTGCGGATACAAGTTCTTTTTTTTTTTTTGGGATAAAAATAGAAGTTCCTAAATTATTTGTAGCAATGTTAATATTGTATGATGATGCCAGGTTTGTTTGATTGGATAAAAAATAATTTTCATACCCATAAATTGTGTAACCATGATAAACTGCAGAATAATAATAATAATAATAATAATAATAATAATAATAATAAATTTTATTTGTATAATGTCTACAATTTAAATTGAATTAATATATAAAATATTATTTTAGGTTTAGACAAATGTATAAATTCAACTATCTAATTGATTAACATAACTAACAATTTTCTTCTATAGGCAGATATTTGTCAGTTTTACAACAGCCTTATCACATATTTATCAAAAGCAGTCAATTTATTTATATTCGGTTTACAATAAGTTTATCACAGGTTTACCAAAAAATAGGATGTTGGTTATTGTTGTTTCACGCCACATGTATTTCAAATTGTTTTGTTTAGTTTATACTATTTATATTACGTTTACAACAGATTTATTATAAATTTATTAAAGCAGAAAGTTAATTATTACATCAAAGTAGAAGTTAATTATTATATCAAAAGTGCATGTGAGGTACATATTTAATATATACAAGTATATATTTAATATATATAAGATATATAAATAATATATGAATGTGAAATTAATTTCATGAAGATAATGATAAAACTTATAATCATGCTTCGTATACCTAACATATAGTGAAATATAACTCGCATATACTAAACATATGACTTACATAAACTGAATATATATTTTTATTTTTATTGTAACTGTTTCGTATGCCTCATATATACTGAATATATATTATTCCTATTTTAATATAATAACTTTTATCATCATAAGGTTAATATAATATCTTTGTGATTTTCATAATTTGATTAGTCTTTTTGTCTAATTTCATTTGCTTGTTAGTGTCTATGGCAATTTGATGCACAATTACAGGAAAAGCTAATTTTTTTTGAAAACTTTTTATCTAGAATCAGTTTATATTTTTATTTATGTACCAAAATATTAATTATTATATTAAAAATTATTTTTTATAGTAATAATAAATTAATAATTTTTTTATAAATAAATATATGAATTCTATTTTGATAAATAAATTTTCTTTAATTTTATCACTCTATTGCAACTTCTTTTCCCTAAAAATCATCTTTTTTTTTTTTCGATTTTCTCATTAAAAAAAACATTTTCAGCCAAGCATGCATTATGAAAAAAAAAAGAATAGAATTAAAAGAAAAACATTATAAGATAGGAAACGGGTAGTCTACATAGGCATTGTTTTGTTACACTTACCATAAAAATAATCTAACTTGCCATAAAAATAATCTAATTTGACTAACAATTTATATTTAATAAAGTAGTTTATTTGGAGAAAAAAAAGTTAGATTATAATCTTCAAAATAAATAACTAATAGAACTAGTTTTTTTATATATATAAATTAGTAGATTATAATTTTTCTTTTCCTTTTTACTCTTATTTTTTTTTTATCATTTTATAATAATAATATAATTATAAAATTATTTAATAATATAATAATAATAGTTATATGATAAAAATAGACATATTTATTATATTAAGATAAAATATTTAATATTATTTTTATATTATTTAATATGCATAATATTATATAATTCATTTCTATTATATATTTAAATAGATTTTATAATATTTTTGAATAATAAAAATATATTATTTTGTCATTTTATATTTTTCAGCTAATTTTACTAAACATTTTTAATTAAATCAATCATATTATCAGCTACCAGATTTTAAATTATTAAATTATCAACTAATAGTTAAATTATCAACTAGTTTTAACAAACAAAAATATATTAAGAGTCCACTTTAACCCTGCCAAATCAAGGGAAAGGGAGCGGAAAAATGGTAACTGAAAATAAGAATAAAAGGCATATGAGGCAGAAATGTAAAGATGCAAGACAAATACTTAATAAGCCCGGCGCTAAAAAAGACATTAAAAAGTCTTTTTTGGACAAAAAGAGGGTATAGGTGTACTTTTTTCTTTCCTCCCTATTTGGAGGCTCAGCATATGTATTTGGTGATCTTTGTAATTAATTGGCTTAAGGACTTCGGTTTATTTTATAAATTTCATAACTTATAAATCTATTTGAATCATACGACAGCTATTAAAGCATGTTTTTCAGGGAAATTGCTGAACATATGGGTTGATAATTTCTTAACTACCTGAAGAAGAAAATCTCAATTCTCGTTGGAGTTGCACTATTGAATCTTGGAATATATACATATTCTGTTTATAAAGCTACATATTGTAGAAATGGCTTCGATTGAATCAGTATCTAGAAAGTTTGAGAACATACTATTTATTTCATCATTTTCCAAATCTCACCAATCTGTTTTTGTGTTCAGCCCTCTGAAGTAGCAACAGCAGAATCTAACAATTACAGACAAACCCCAAGCCTATATCACATCTCTCTTCCTAAAATAATCCATCATATGAATTTCTTACACTGAAATATTTGAATAATCAACACTCTTTTGGAAATCAAGCTACTCAAGATGAAATATTTAAATGATCAAGAACCTTTTCAAATGTTCTGATTCACATCAAGCCACATGCGAGGTTACACTTTCTTCGTCTAATCAATCGTTCTCTTCTACAAAGAATCAACAGCAATTGTATCCTATACTGTGTTTCCAAATTTCCTTTCCAACGAAAATTATTCAATCATCCGCATAAAAATAGAAAAAGTTGTATTTCCTTTTGAATGACTAGTCTGCAGTATAAAAAGATATGAAACAGGCGCAAAACTGCAAAATGCGCCATATTGCAGTTCAGGCAAATATAGTGAATCCATTAGTCATTACCATCTCTTTGAATTTACCTATATGACCAAAAGGAAAGTGGCTCAATATTGATTTTATGTCATGCATCATAACCAAGTCAAGACAGAGTTATGACCAGCATGTCAGAAAAATATTAACAGCAGCTATGGAACCAACACATCTCACAGTGCAGACATCCAATCTTTGAAAGAATTCAGCCACCTCAGCTCACTTCTTATCCGTAGATACCAATATGCCTCCTACCATTCTCAACCCTGCTGATCCAGCACATCCACAATTATATTTCTAACTTCATTGCACAAAACTTCCGGATCACTTCCTTCTACAGGCTTATGAATAACAACTCTGACAGACCCCACATTCACAATGCTCTCCTTTCCTGGAGGCATGATTTTTCCAGTTCCCATTAGGGTAATAGGGACTACAGGCACCCCAGTTTTTGATGCAACAGAAAATGCCCCTTTCTATAACATAAGAAAATTCAAAAAGAAAAATCAGACAAAAGTAACATTCCTTCAGAATCATCTAGCACCATTCCAATATTTATAGATAGGTAAAGATATATAACAAAGAGTAACCATATTTACATTTCATGCACCTGCACACATACAAAATAAACAGCATAACTGACACAGATATTAACTATCGTTTCAAGGATCATTTTAGATTCCAGAAATACAACTTACATGTGTAGCACATGAAGTTCCAAGTCGACCTATACTACTCACAACAATCAGAGACTTTCCAGCCTTTGATTGGCTCTATTCCATATCAATCTAACTTCTCCCTTCCTATAAAGGCCTGATCTCATAAATAAAAACACAGAAAATTGCAGCAACTGCTCTGATGCATGTTCAAGGGCATCCATCATTTTTTCAATTAATATTCACAAACCAACGTCCATTTTCTTGTTAAGTATAAGATTCCTTTCTCGTCCTTCATCTTTTAGTTTTTCATTCTTTTTCATGGTTCAATATTATTACCTACTTTTTATCAACAAAATGCCTTAGCATGCAACAAGAAGAATTCTAGCATGACCTTACCTTAAAAGCACCTAATTTTCCATCTTTACTCCGTGTTCCCTCTGGGAAGAAATATACTGAGGCTCCCTTCTTCACTTGTTCCATGCATCGTTTAAGACATTCCTTAACATACAATGTCAACAAAAATTTCAAATCCAAGTCCAACAATACAACCGGAAGTCCGGAACTTCCGAAGAGTAAACAAAATTAAGCAGTTCTTGTTTATTGCCATCAATAGTGGACAAAATAAATGAAACTAAGATAACAGACAATAAAATGGCTTACCAACTGGCTTTTGCTGTCCATGCGCTTCAAAGGAATGACACCCAGCATTGACATGGCCCAACCAATGATGGGAAATAAAAATATCCCAGTCTTGCTGATAAACTTAAAGCTTCTTCCAAGAATGAGAAGTGTATATATGTCTAAAAAACTCTGGTGGTTTGAAATATATACAGCAGGAGCATCTGGAGAAGGTAGATTCTCCAATCCCTCAAACTTGATTTTAAAAAATGGAGAGACAGTAATTGTTGCCCAAATTTTAGCAATTAAGTAATGGGCTTTTCTTCGATATCGATCCAACAAAAGCACAAAAGGATGTTGTACCAACATAAGCACAATCAGAAAAATGGCAGCAATAGCAGTAACAGCATAAAAGCACAGGCCCCGAATTTTTGAATCCAATTTAGTTTCTGCAATTTAGAGAAATTTTTCAAAAGACAATAGCATAAGCTTAAATCCAAAGAAGGCAAATTACTGAAGAGGGCTCTTAAGAGAAACCTGACAATGGAAGGGCAGAATCAGGGATCCCACTGCTCACAAGTTCAGATCTGACAACTGTTTGTCTTGACAACTTCTTCCTTCGATGCAAGTTATAACCGAAATAAGGCCAGTTGAACTCCTCTTGTAAACATGAAGCCCACAGTGCTCTCACATGCTTGCTTGGAATGCAAAGTGAGCCACTTATGGCACCTATAAAATATAAAACAATACTATATAAGAACAATCTGAACCAATCAAATGAAAACATAGGATTGAATGCAGCAGTGGGTAATGATAAAACCCCAGAGAACGAGGCTAATATAAAGATGCTGAAGTTGGTATTGCGCCATTAAGATCCAATAATTCCAGAATATCATTTTCTTGTAGACTAAATTAGACTGATAGCTTTTATTCCAAATGAAAGGCAAATTAAATTGACCGAGCATCTGTTTGCACACAAGTGTATGATGACACTCATATCAGTATTATCATAGCTAGCAAAAATCTAGATAATCATCTCTTGTATACTAAAAGGTGCCACCATTTCTATATATTTTAAAGATTTTCTAAGACTGTGCGTGCCCATGGGCCATGTTATTCAACAAAGTAAAGTACCTCTTTCAAGATGAGCAGAAAAAGATTACAAGAATTCCTAGCAGCAATGCTCTGTGTTCAGTAATAAAAGCCAACAAGATAGAAAGAAGAAAGTCTCTTTTAAGAAATCTATGACAAGGCTATACCAGTGCAAGTAATAAACAAGGGAGTCTACATACATCAACCCAGCCCTTCCCCACCCCCGCTTATCCCTCTCTCCCCACCATAATTGAGATACCTTGAGAGGGTTCAAAATAGGCAAGTCATCCAAAAAGCATACCAATGTTTGCCAGAAAATGCAACTTTTCGATTACAGCATTACATATCAGTAGCCACTTAAACTACACTTTGAATAGTGTTATTCCATCACAAAATAAAGTATTAAATTATTCTTCCAGGCAGTCAAATAATCCATGAAAAACTACAGTAATTTTTTTTTCTAACAAATGTAGAAGTCAAATTTATCCAATTTCATTATGCTGTCAGTCATTTGTTTGTTGGGAAGCATGTTTAAGCAAATGTATGCAACAGGAATATCTTCACTTACAGTCATATGAACTTCTCAGAATTGCTTTCTTAATTGGAATGTGTCCAACATATAGTCCATTATGCACATAGAACTGCAATAAGTGATGTAAACAATTTAGTCAAGAAGCAAAGCATAAGGGTGCGGAAAAGGTAAAGATAATTTTAAGCTATAAGATATCAATAAGCGCGGCAATTTTCACATTAGACAAGCAATAAAGAAAGACAAAAGAATGGAGCATGAGGAGGAGCAAAAGAAACATCATAAACTGAAGACAGAATTGCTTCTTCGTATCCAATGAATGAACAAAAGAAACATCAAATTCCATCAAAGCAACAGATTCTTTGCAGCAGATATTTTCAAATAAATAAATAAAGGTTTTGAATTTTTCATTGAGAGTTGTTTTTCTTGGTGTATTTCTAGATCCTATTGTAAATGAACGACTGCTAAAATTGCTAATGCCAACAGCTTCCTTCGATCTCTTGGTCAATTCTTCCTAAACCTGAAATAACTAAATTAACAAAGAAACTGCACGCAGTGGTCCTAATCTGCAATTATGAAGAAGAATGTAAAAAAGAATCCAGATATAATGCCGCAAGAAATTGATCAAAGAGGTTGCGATCAACCGCGTCATAATAAAATCCAATTCCCACCACCATTTCCCTCCAATTTCTCACCAGCCAACCAGGACCCCACCTCCCAAAAGAAAAACAAAAAGAGGTGAATTAGGTAAAAAAAATTACTAGTAATGAAGGCGAGAAAGGACGAGCGTTAAATCTTTGAGAACCTGCAAAATTTGAGTTACCAACAGAAACAATTAGAAAAGGAGAAAAAGATTATGAAGGGTAGGGACTAGAAGAGCATGAAAGAGAGATTACAGAGACAAAAAGGATTGCGGATTGGGTGAGAACCGATTTCCATGAGTACACTGAAAATGTGAGAAATCTCTCTGCGAGCGTAGAATTTCGAAGGGATTAATGGATAAAGATAAAGGAAAAAGACGAAGGCTTCCCGGACCGACCCAAAAATAGACGACGGCTTTCTTGGAAGAAAAAAAAAAAGAAAAGAATTTTGCCAATGTCGAGGTAATATTCCTTTTTTTTTTTTGAAAAAAATCTGCGTTTTTTAAATTTTCTTATAGTCTTATTAAATGGGTTTTTTTAAATTAAATTAGTGTTTTTTTAAAAAAAAAAAAAATCAATCTGGTATTGCTTCAATTTTATTTATAAAAGTAGTGTCCATTGACCAACATCGGAACCAAGTTGTTTCGGTTTTTTTTTTTTTTTTTTTTTTTTTTTTTTTTTTTTTCTATATTATGCCTTTCTTAAGCACTATTTTTTACTTTTTCTTAGAGGATGAGTTGTTGTAAATGAGTCTCAATTATAAACGTTATTTTTAAGTCAAGTCCACATTTAGATTAATTCTCGTTCGAGCCGGAAAAGATTCTTTTCGAGATGGAAATTCTGGCTAAAGAAACAGCTGTGTACAAAGCAGAATTCAAACTTATAACCTCTTAAACCAAAAACAAACTCATTACCATATGATTTTGGTTAGAGAATCCAACAAATGAAACAAGATATTTCGGTTTTTGATTGATTTTCTTTTTTTTTTTTTAAAAGTAGTTTTTTTTTCTGCCAACTCTTTTTATTGGATTTTGGCTATTGGCTTTTTTTCTGTATTTTTTTTTACAAAATTTGTGCACAAACATTCTCGATTATTTAACATAATGTTTTAAGAAAAAAAGGATCTAATATGTCATCTCCTATATGAGAGTTTTGTTTGTCCTCTCTCCTATGAGAGTTTTTATGCGTGCTTGTGTCTTTAGTTTTGGTTTTCTTCTCGTTTATTGAATGATAACTCTTGGTGTATTATGGATATTTCTCTGAAAAACCTCTCTTTGCTGTCTGAGGAGAAGGTTGATTATTTGCCACTGGAAGAGAACTTTACTGATCAATCTGGTAATTTTGACTTTTGTCTGGTGGGGTTCTTCCTTACACACCATAGCATAAAATTTTAAGATTATAAGAGACCGGTTGGTCATATTGTGGAGGCCTGGCCAGGAGGTATGTCACTAAATTGGATAATCACATACATCTCTTTAAATTTTTCTATGAAGTAGATTTGAAGAAGGCACTTAAAGGAATGCCTTGGACATATGACAACCATATGCTTCTATTGCATCAATTGTAGGAAGGTGATTCTCCCTTTACCCCTATGCTTCAAATTTAGAAATTCTCACTTTTTCTCATTAACATAAATTCTTGGCACATATTTTTTTTAAACTCTATTACAAAGAAATCCCATGTTTGAGGGTTCAGAGTCCGGGGTTTCGCTAATACCAACTTCTACCATTCATAGGCATGCTCCTGAAGAAGAGACACTGCATACCTAACCTTGCACTCCACTTGTAGAATGTTGAAAGAGCAACTGAAACTTGTTTCTTGCTAAACTAAGAAACTAAGCATTCTCCAATAAAGTGACAAGTACCTGAAGTACTTTTTCTATCTAAAAGACTACCAGCATAATCAACATCTGAATATCCTACAATGTAAAAAGATGAATTTCTAGGATACCACAAACCTAGATGCAATGAGCCATGTAAATATCTTTGAATTCTTTTTACTGCATTTAAATGAGACTCTTTTGGACATGATTGAAAGCGTGCACATAAGCATATACTATACATTATGTTGGGTCTAGAAGTAGTAAGATATAAAAGTGATCCGATCATACCTCTATAGAGATTTTCATTAATGCTCTTACCCTTTTCATCATTGTCCAATTTTGTTGATGTGCTCATTGGAGTCTTGGCATTATTAGATCCTTCCATTCCAAATTTCTTAAGTAAGTCTTTGGCATATTTGGATTGATTGATGAATATGCCTTCATTGCCTTATTTTATTTGTAGATCGAGAAAATATTTTATCTCACCCATCATGTTCTTTTTGAATTCCCTAGTCATACACTTAGCAAATTCTTGACAAAGCAATTCATTAGTAGACCCGAATATGATATTATCAACAATTCTGTTAACTTGTGCAGATTTCTAGGTGCAAATATACAACCTGCCAAGAGGTTATATGTTAGAGAATGTTGGAAAGCATATTGACAATTATATTGGTACATTCATAAAATATGATATGAACAACAACAATAGGATTTGTGTTGGGTTTTGAAAGTAAATCTATTCATAAACGCAACAAAAAAAAAATTTCAAAATCAGAGAAAAAATATTATTATGTTTGTGTCATAACTTATTTATCAAACATAAAGGTTAGAAATTATACCTTATAATTTTTTGATTTGTTATTCAAATTTTTATCTTATTAGGTTGCAGCAAACTACAACAATTCATATTAGAATATCTTTAACGATAATTCACATGAATATATGAAAAATAAACTATCAAAAGAAAATGATTTGAATAATATTTAAAATGGTAGTTATGAATATGTTCTTGAGAGAATTATTTGTGTCTAAAATTTATTTTTCACCAAAAAATTATTTTTATGTCTCTTTTCTATCATTTTATATCTTTTCATCTGAATCATATTCAAAAAGAATATCAAAAGTCAAAATAGAGAAAATGAAACTTTATGAATGGTAAATAATCATAATTGGCATAACTAAGGCCAAAATGGCCTAACGACCACAATTGTGGTGCGTTGTGCAACACGCAACACAATGCACGACATGGGTCTACCTAGCTAGCAGGCGCACATGGACTTGTGAGCCAGCGGCCTACCTAGTCAGCGGGCCTACATGGGCCCGTGACCCCTCATAAGCTATTTTTTTCCGCAATCTCATCGCAATCCGATCCGAAATAATTCTCTCATATTTTTGAATTATATCCAAAACAATTTTACTCATTATTCACATCTCTAATGTGTGTGACCCATTAAGTTCTCAATTATGTTGGTCACTTAAATTAACGATTAATTTAAACAAGTCATGAGCGGTATCTAGCAATACATCATGACCCTTAATTGACCGAAAAGACAGTAGTTTGACCATTTTATACCTCATTTAGTTTAGAGTATGGACATGTGTTAACTCCCGCTAAACTGACTACATCACATCTAGCCCAAGTAATGTTAGTTATTGTTCCTGAGACTCATTACTTTGTTAGATATGTCATTGAAGACTATCTTCATGATATTTCGACTTCGGCCAGATATTTATGAGTAATGACTCCAACAAGAGGTCATGGATATACACTCATTCTATCAGGAGATGTGAATCTTTTATTAGTTACCTAATTACTTTTAAATACCTCAAGATGCAAGGAATAGTGTCAAAATGCAAAATTAGTATTCAAGATATCTTTGAGCATTTCAAGTTTAAGGATACTTGCACAATTGCTATGACGAGACTATCATTGATATTTGAATAGATTATCCATATAATTATCTCATAAAATATCATCCAATGTACTTACCTACACTTAACTAGCATCCACATGTTAACTTTAAATATCTCATATTTACAAATTATGAGATCTACTACTTAATCTAATCAAGGAGTATAATATGTGCTAGTTTGTCCAGATTAACAATGTCTCATCTCATTAATCCTATGACTATGGATAATTTAGATACTAACATAATTATACATGATAAGAATCTCAATATCACGATCTCATCATGATTTCCTTTATGCTATGTTATGTATCAAGGACTTTCATTAATTGATTTAAGATCACTATCAATTTATATATCAAGTAAATATCAAATTAATGAAAATGTCTTTTAGTAATCAAATGAATTTGTATAATAAGGACTAAAGGTGATGACATTTAAAGCATTTCTCTAACAATCTGGAAAGAATACATATGAGTAAGGATCTCATTAGATGTTCGAAAACCGTTATTAAGAGGAAAGAAAATTCACAAGCCTGGTGGATAGGGGTTTTTTGTTTCCTTCAAGAACAAGAGGCTAAGCACATTTTGTTATATTTATGGTTGTCTCAAACACTAAGATAAGTTATGTGAAAAACGTTTTTATTATGTTGGAAAAAGACATACTTAGAGCTTGAGGTAACTAGCTTAAAGCTGACTAAAAAATCAACATTGGAAAGAGGTAATCAATGGTTAAGAAACATGTAGAGGAAAGAGAAGGTCTACAATCAATGGGTTGGAATTCAAGGAGATCCATAGGTTTTTTTGGGTTAATCTCATATCCAGAATATGTGTTGAACCTTGAGGACCTTGAGGGGTATTTTCATTATTTTGATTCTAACAAATCAAATAGCAATAATGTATTTAACAATATGTATTCTAAGTTTGTTCAATAGGATATATCTTGAATGAAATAGATCCAAGAATGAAAGACAAATTTTGAAGATCAAAATAAAAAGAAATAGCATGTTCACGCCTATGACTACTTATGTCACGTCTGTTAAATCTTGAGGGGTATTTCCATCATTTTGATGATAACAAATAATATAGCAATATTGTATTTAACATACTTGTTTTTGTAAGTATATTATACAGGACATAAATTAAAATAGCAAGAATGGAGAATTGGAAGAATAATCCTTGAGAAAAAAAATTCAAGTAGTAGCATGTTCATTGCCGTGACTTTAGGAGTCACTCTCGTGAAGGAAGCTAACTGTTACCAAAACCAACATTTGAAGTTCACGGCCATGAAGGAAAAACAAACCGTGAAGTAAGCATTTCAGTCACCCCCGTGAATAAAGGAGTCACCCCCGTGAAGATTCATGCAATTTCATCCAGAGAGCTTCACGACCAGAGTCACTACTTGGATCACGGCTGGGAAGATTGTCACGCTCGTGAATGATTATGTCACGCCCGTGACTCAATATGTCAAAACATTCCAGAGAGCTTCACGACCAAGGTCACCACTTCAGTCACGGCATGGGAAGAACTGTCACCCCCGTGATAAGCATAGTCACGTTCGTGAACAATGAAAGAGAAAAATGTCAGGCACGATTTTTGTTTGGTACAACGGCTAGTTTCTTATATAATGCACCCCAACGGCTATATTCAGCCATGAGAGTATAAATGGAAGTCATTTATGCATTAAGAAATAAGAGAATGATAAAAAAAAACAAAAGAGTAGCATATACTTCAAATCACAAGCTATCTTGTACTTTCAAACTTTGAGAACAAATCTATTCTTTGTAAAAATCTTTTTGCTCCTCATATTTGAGCAATAAAGATTTATAAGTGGTTCTCTCTGTAATCTTTACTCAAGTGAGCTTTGGGTAGTTCTGGATTAAGAGTAGAACACTTGTAAGGGTTAGTTGTGTGAACCTCCAAAAGACAAGTTAAAAGGTTGTTTGTGTGAGCCTGTAAAACACAAAGTGTAGGTTATTTGTGTGAGCCTATAAAACACAAAGTGTAGGTTGTTGTGTGAGCCTATAAAAACACAAGGAATTGGTTATTGTGTGAGCCATTAAAACACAAGGGATTTTTGGGTTAGGTGTGAGCCATTGTGAGAAACACCATAGTTGGGAGTGAGCTTGTAAAACTCTATTGTAACACTTAGTGTGCTAGTGAAACTCCCAATTGCGATTGGGGAGAGAAGTAGGGTTTGTTAATACCCGAACCTCTATAAATCTGTGTGTCAAATTTTCTCTATCCTTCCTAAAATTAATTGTTTATTTCCGCACCTTAAATTTTAATTTTTAAAAACTCCAATTCAACCCCCTTTCTTGGCTTAATATCTGGGCAACAATTGGTATCAGAGCCTTGTCTAGCATCGAAGCCTAAAAAGCGCTAGTAAATAGTAAGATATGGCCAGTGAAGGATTCCAGAGTCTCAAACCTTACTTCGATGGAGCAAATTATGCCCATTGGAAGTTTAGGATGGAGACATACTTGGATAGTGAAGGAATTGAAGTCTGGGATAATGTACGAAAAGAATGGACACCACCAACCAGAAGTGGAGATGATGGTGAAGAGGAAATCCTATCAAGAGATGATTGGACAGAGCCTCAAAGAAGAGCAAATTTAAAAACAAGAAGGCAATGACAATCCTATCAAGCTCATTATCTATTGAAGAATGTGGGAGAATACAATACTGCTCAACAGCATATAGTATGTGGAAGACATTGGAGAACTATCATGAGGGAACTAAGCAAGTCAAATCCAAAAAGATTCAACTTCTAACCTCAGAATATGAGCTCTTCAAGATAAAATCCAATGAGTCAATCACTGACATGACCAACCGTCTTCTATCCATTATAAATGGAATGAGGAAACTTGGGAAGCATATGAGTTTGGAAGATGTAAACAATAAAATCCTGAGAAGTCTTCCTCTTAAAGACTATGGTTCAAGAGTTGTTGGCATAGAAGAAGCAAATAAAAATATGAGCATCATGAACACTGATGTGCTGATTGGCAAGCTTCTCACACATGAGATGGTAGTGAAGAGAGATAGAGAGCTTGAAGCAGAGCTAGAAAAAAGAAAACCCTTAGCACTCAAAGCCTCTACTTCAAAATCTCAAGAAGAAAGTGAAGATGATGAAGAGATGAGTGATGATGAAAATGAGGACATCGCTATGCTTTCAAGGAGATTAAAAAGAATCATTGAGAAGAAAATGAGCAATTCCAGAAAATTCAAGCAAAGAAACCTCAAACAAACTTCTAATGATACACATAGAAGTAAGGAAGAGGTAAAATGCTATAAATGTGGAAAGAAAGGACATATCAAACCAGAATGTCCATGGCTCAAAAAGCATAAGAACAAATACCAAAGAGACAATGGGGAGAAAGGTCATAAAGCCACATGGGATGACGAAAGCTCTTCAAGTGAAAAAGATGATAATGAAAGTGAAGAGATCAACCTATGCTTCATGGCTATTGAGGATCACGTCTCGGACAAAGTAAGATCACTACACTCATATTCTTTTAATAATGATAGTAGTGATAATGATAATAATAGTGATAGTGATGATGATGATGATGAGCAAAGCCTAATAGAAGAATTAAATATAGAATTAGAGAAATATAGAACTAAATTCAGTACCTATAGAAATAATATCTCTAATTTGAAAAATAAGATAGATGGTTTAGAAAAAGAGAACATAAAGCTTAAATCATCTAATGAATCTCTTCAAAAGTCATTAGATGAATACTCATCAAGACCCTCAACAGCTTCACTATTAAAAGAAAATAATACTTTGAAAAATTAAGTTGAGGAACTTAGAAATTCTATTTCTAAATTTCACAAAGGTAAAGAAAGCTTAGATACTCTCATTGTGTCTCAAAGACCACCTTTAGTTAGACATGGTCTAGGATTTAAGGACACATCATCATCTTCTAACAAAACTGTATTTGTTAAGTCTAGAGAACCTAACATCTCCACAACTGTTAAGAAAGCATCAAGAAATAAGAATGTTAAACCTTTTATACAGGAAAAGAATAATCATGCCTTTATGTATAGGAAGCATGCATCTAGAAAAACGCAAATTAATCATGAATGGGCATGCCATTGTTCTCAAAATCAGTCTAATAGATTTATGGCATTTAAACACAGTGTAAGACCAAAAAGCAAGTTTAGACCTAAACAATGTAATTATTGTATGAAAATGGGTCACATAAATAAACATTACTGGATAAGGAAGGTTCATTGGGAACCTTCATGTGCTAACCCCCAAGGACCCAAACTCATTTGGGTACCTAAATATCATACTTGATTTGTGATTCTATAGGTATGCCTCAAGTCCACAGTAAACAAAAATGCGTGGCTAGTAGATAGTGGATGCTCAAGACATATGACAGGAGACAAAGAACTCTTCAATGAAATCAAAAGTATTGATGGAGGTAAAGTTACCTTTGGAAACAATGCAAAGGGTAAGGTAATTGGCATTGGTTCTATTGGTGTTAATGGTACTACTTTTATTAAGGATGTCTTACTTGTTGATGGCTTGAAACATAACTTGTTAAGTGTAAGTCAATTATGTGATAAAGGAAACAAAGTAATCTTCACTTCAAATGAATGTCTTGTAATCTCTATTGATGGTCAAGAAATATTTAAAGGAAATAGAGATATCAATACGTACATAATAAACTTACATGAACTATGTAACCATTCCTCTAAGTGTCTTGTGACTACTAGTGATGAATCTTGGTTGTGGCATAGAAGACTTGGTCATGCTAACATGGACTTAATACAAAGTCTCAGCACAGGAGAGCTAGTAAAAGGATTACCAAGAGTCAAATATGAAAAAGGCAGGACATGTGATCCTTGTCAGAGAGGAAAACAACATAAGTCATCTTTCAAAGCCAAAAACATAGTAAGTATTTCAAAACCTCTTCAACTCTTGCATTTAGACTTGTTTGGACCTACTAGAATTGCTAGCCTAGGAGGAAAACATTATGCATTTGTCATCGTAGATAATTACTCTAGATTTACTTGGGTAATTTTCTTAGCTCAAAAGAGTGATGCTTTTGAAAATTTCAAAAACTTTGCTAAAAGAGTTCAAAATGAAAAATGGTACTGCATTTCAAAAATAAGAAGTGATCATGGGAAAGAATTTGAAAATGAAAACTTTGAGAGTTTTTGTATTGAACATGACATTTCACATAATTTCTCATCTCCTAGGACACCTCAACAAAATGGGGTAGTTGAAAGGAAAAATCGAACTTTAATTGAAATGGCCAGAACAATGCTTAATGAATATGAATTACC
Source organism: Triadica sebifera (assembly GCA_023653625.1). Taxonomy (NCBI): domain Eukaryota; kingdom Viridiplantae; phylum Streptophyta; class Magnoliopsida; order Malpighiales; family Euphorbiaceae; genus Triadica; species Triadica sebifera. Next base: position 264,527 of record CM042896.1, on the reverse strand, counting down.
AACTTATTTTTGGGCAGAAGCCATAAACACTGCATGTTATATTTCAAGTCGAGTTTTCAAAAGACCTCTTTTAAACAAAACCTCATTTGAGCTATGGAATGGAAGAAAGCCCTTAATATCATACTTTAGAGTATTTGGATGCAAGTGTTTTATATTGAACACCAAGGATAATCTTGAAAAATTTGCCTCTAAGTCTGATGAAGGTATCTTTTTAGGATACTCTACAACCAACAAAGCATATAGAGTATTTAATAAAAGATCATTAACGGTTGAAGAATCCATGCATGTTGTTTTTAATGAATCTAGTAAACTTGATCTTGTGAAAGGTAGTGCTCTTGATGATGTTGTAGGTAATATGGAAAAACTTGACATTGAAAATGGAAAAGAAGAAAACAATCAAGAAAATTTACTACCTCAAAATCAAGAACAAATGGAGCAAGAACTTCCAAAAGAATGGAGAATGACGAAAGATCATCCAAAAGAGCAAATAATTGGTGATCTATCAAGGAGAGTAAGTACTAGATCTCATTTTAAGCATTTAGTCACTGACATTGCTTTTATTTCACAAATTGAGCCTAAAAACATTGATGAGGCTCTTAATGATGAAAGTTGGGTAGTTGCCATGCAAGAGGAACTCAACCAATTTGAGAGAAATAAGGTATGGAACCTAGTACCTAGACCCAAGGATCATCAAATCATAGGTAGCAAATGGGTATTTAGAAACAAATTAGATGAACAAGGGTTAATAACCAAGAATAAAGCAAGACTAGTCGCAAAAGGATATAATCAGGAAGAAGGTATAGATTATGATGAAACATATGCACCTGTAGCTAGATTAGAAGCTATAAGAATACTCTTAGCATACGTATGTCACATGAACTTCAAACTTTTTCAAATGGATGTGAAAAGTGCATTTCTAAATGGTTTTATAGATGAAGAAGTGTATGTAGAACAACCACCAGGTTTTGAAAGTTATGATTTGCCAAATCATGTTTTTAAACTTTCAAAAGCTTTGTATGGTTTAAAACAGGCTCCAAGAGCTTGGTATGAAAGACTAAGTTTTTTTTAATAGAAAATAACTTTACAAAGGGAAATGTTGACACTACACTATTCATCAAAAAGCATAAGTATGATATACTAATTGTTCAAATTTATGTTGATGATATAATATTTGGTTCTACTAATGAGCTGCTTTGTCAAGAATTTGCTAAGTGCATGACTAGGGAATTTGAAATGAGCATGATGGGAGAACTTAAGTATTTCCTTGGTCTACAAATAAAGCAAAGCAATGAGGGCATATTCATCAACCAATCCAAATATGCCAAAGATTTAATCAAGAAATTTGGTATGGAAGGATGCAAAAATGCCAAGACTCCTATAAGCACATCAACAAAATTGGACAAAGATGAAAAGGGTAAGAGCATTAATGAAAAGCTTTATAGAGGTATGATCGGATCACTTTTATATCTTACTGCTTCTAGACCCGATATTATGTATAGTGTTTGCTTATGTGCACGATTTCAATCATGTCCTAAAGAATCTCATTTAAATGCTGTAAAAAGGATTTTAAGGTATTTACATGGATCATTGCATCTAGGTTTATGGTATCATAGAAATTCATCTTTTTATATTATAGGATATTCAGATGCAGATTATGCTGGTAGTTTTTTGGATAGAAAAAGTACTTCAGGTACTTATCACTTCATTGGAGAATGTTTGGTTTCTTGGTTTAGCAAGAAACAAGTTTCAGTTGCTCTCTCAACTGCTGAAGCTGAATATGTAGCAGTTGGATGCTGTTGTACACAAATTCTATGGATGAAACAACAACTTAAGGACTATGGTCATGAGATGAACCATATACTTATAAAATGTGACAACACAAGTGCTATAAATCTTTCAAAGAATCCTATTCAACACTCTAGAAGCAAACATATTGACATTAGACACCACTTTATTAGAGATCATGTTCAATATAGAGATGTTGAATTAGAATTTATAAGCACAGAAAATCAATTAGCAGATATTTTCACTAAGTCTCTAAATGAGGAAAGATTTAATTTCATTAGAAGAGAACTAGGTATGATTGATGGATTAACCTTGTGATTGCAAGAATATGAAATTTTAATTGTTGATCTTAAATCATATCACAAGTTATAAGATAGAAATTTTGATGAGAATTCATGTTTTAAGAAGTAGAATCTTTGTTGAAATGATTTAGTCTTATTGTAGAACTTAATTTCAATTTGATGAAAATTTTTAGGGAGCGTCATGCCTGTGACATATATTCACGCCCGTGACTTAAGTGGCCCAAAGAGGCAGTGTCGTTCACGACTTTGGTTCACGACATGATTCCCGGCTTCAAGTGGTGAAACTTAGTTTCACGGCTTGAGTCACGCCCGTGAAAATGGACTTTCATGCCCGTGACGAATTTTCACTCCCATGAACAATTACACCCCAAAACTCACAGAAGCTTTCACACCTTGTGTCACGGCTTGCTTCACGGGCATAAGTAGTGAAATTCAACAGTTCACGTCCGTGACGAGTTATTCACCCCCGTGACCTATGATCATTCACGCCCGTGATATTCATCGATCACGCCCGTGAAATTATTCACTCCTTCATTCATGGGTGGAATACTGCTTCAGCAAACTGTGAACACGACCATTCACACCCATGAAACCATAAGTCACGCTCGTGAATGTATCGAATATATAAGAAAATAGCCAATTACAACCTTCATTTCAACTTTTCATCTCCCAAAACCGCTCTCATTTACTCTCATTCATTGAGACATTGAAGATTCCGACCCCAAAGACTTGAAATTTCACTATAAATACCACCAAAAGTTCAAATCTTCATCAGAAATTATACATTTCTAGGGTTTTACATCAAATTTTCTGTCAAAATTGTTCGAATCTTAATCTCATATCCAAAATATGTGTTGAACCTTGAGGACCTTGAGGGGTATTTTCATTATTTTGATTCTAACAAATCAAATAGCAATAATGTATTTAACAATATGTGTTCTAAGTTTGTTCAATAGGATATATCTTGAATGAAATAGATCCAAGAATGAAAGACAAATTTTGAAGATCAAAATAAAAAGAAATAGCATGTTCATGCCTATGACTACTTATGTCACGCCTGTTAAACCTTGAGGGGTATTTCCGTCATTTTGATGATAACAAATAATATAGCAATATTGTATTTAACATACTTATTTTTGTAAGTATATTATACAGGACATAAATTAAAATAGCAAGAATGAAGAATTGGAAGAATAATCATTGAGAAATAAAATTTAAGTAGTAGCATGTTCACTGCCGTGACTCTAGGAGTCACTCCCGTGAAGGAAGCTAACCATTACCAAAACCAACATTTGAAGTTCACGGCCATGAACGAAAAACAAACCATGAAGTAAGAATTTCAGTCACCCCAGTGAATAAAGGAGTCACCCTCGTGAAGATTCATGCAATTTCATCCAGAGAGCTTCACGACCAGAGTCACCACTTGGATCACGGCTGGGAAGATTGTCATGCCCGTGAATGATTATGTCACGCCTGTGACTCAATATGTCAAAACATTCCAGAGAGCTTCACAACCAAGGTCACCACTTCAGTCACGGCATGGGAAGAACTGTCACCCCCCGTGACAAGCATAGTCACGCCCGTGAACAATGAAAGAGAAAAATGTCATGCGCGATTTTTGGTTGGTACAACGGCTAGTTTCTTATATAATGCACCCTAACGGCTATATTCAGCCATGAGAGTATAAATGGAAGTCATTTATGCATTAAGAAATAAGAGAATGATAAGAAAAACAAAAGATTAGCATATACTTCAAATCACAAGCTATCTTGTACTTTCAAACTTTGAGAACAAATCTATTCTCTGTAAAAATCTTTTTGCTCCTCATATTTGAGCAATAAAGATTTATAAGTGGTTCTCTCTATAATCTTTACTCAAGTGAGCTTTGGGTAGTTCTGGATTAAGAGTAGAACACTTGTAAGGGTTAGTTGTGTGAACCTCCAAAAGACAAGTTAAAAGGTTGTTTGTGTGAGCCTGTAAAACACAAAGTGTAGGTTATTTGTGTGAGCCTATAAAACACAAAGTGTAGGTTGTTGTGTGAGCCTATAAAAACACAAGGAATTGGTTATTGTGTGAGCCATTAAAACACAAGGGATTTCTGGGTTAGGTGTGAGCCATTTTGAGAAACACCATAGTTGGGAGTGAGCTTGTAAAACTCCATTGTAACACTTAGTGTGTTAGTGAAACTCCCAATTGCGATTGGGGAGAGGAGTAGGGTTTGTTAACACCCGAACCTCTATAAATCTGTGTGTCAAATTTTCTCTATCCTTCCTAAAATTAATTGTTTATTTCTGCACCTTAAATTTTAATTTTTAAAAACTCCAATTCAACCCCCCTTCTTGGCTTAATATCTGGGCAACAACGCCTGTGATATCTCTTAGCGCCAACTCTCCAATATTCAAAGTTCATGGCCATGAAGAATCATACCAATCGTGAATGATCAAACCAGTCACGCTCGTGGAATAAAGACACGCCCATGAAACAACATGTCAAGTTCTTCTAGAGAGCTTCACGGCCAGAGTCACCACTTAAACCACGGCTTGAAAGAATGTTCACACCCGTGAAAGTATAAAGTCACAGCCGTGATCAAACACTTCAAGTTCTTCCAAAAAGTTTCACGGTCAGAGTCATCACTTGAACCACGACTTGGAAGAACATTGACGACCGTGACACATATAGTCACACCCGTGAATGAGGACAGAGAAACATGTCAGGCACGAAGTTAAGAGTTGGTTCAATAGCTATTTTCGCATTAAATGCACCCAAACGACTATAATTCGCTGAGGAAGTATAAATGCAAGACATTTATCAATCCTAAGAAGAAGAACAACAATAACTTTGAATGTGAAATCTTATTGTAGCCATTGTGCATTAATTACTTTCAACAAATCCTTTATTCTTTATAAAAACCTATTTGCTTATATTTTCTGAGTTTTATAGGTTGGTGAGTGTTTTTATTGTAATCTATGATTCAAGTGAGTTTGGGTATATTGGGTTAAGATTGAAACACTTGTAAGGGTTTTGTTGCCCAGATATTAAGCCAAGAAGGGGGGTTGAATTGGAGTTTTTTTAAAAAAAAATTAAACTTTAAAGTGCGGAAATAAGAAATTAATTTTAGGAGGGATAGAGAAATTTGACACAAGGATTTTATAGAGGTTCGGGTGTTAACAAACCCTACTCCTCTCCCCAATCGCAATTGGGAGTTTCACTAACACACTAAGTGTTACAATGGAGTTTTACAAGCTCACTCCCAACTATGGTGTTTCTCACAATGGCTCACACCTAACCCAGAAATCCCTTGTGTTTTAATGGCTCACACAATAACCAATTCCTTGTGTTTTATAGGCTCACACAAACAACCTTTACTTTGTGTTTTTACAGGCTCACACAAACAACCTATACTTTGTGTTTTTACAGGCTCACACAAACAACCTTTTAATTTGTATTTTAGAGGCTCACACAACTAATCCTTACAAGTGTTCTACTCTTAACCCAGAAATACCCAAAGCTCACTTGAGTAATGATTATAGAGAGAAACACTCACAAATCTTAATTGCTCAATAAATGAAGAGCAAAAAGATTTTTACAGAGAATAGATATTGGTTCTCAAAGTATTGAATGTACAAATAGCTTGTAATAAGATTTTGATTCAAAGTATTTTGCTATCCTCATTGTCCTAAATGCATAAATGACTTCCATTTATACTCCTTGGCTGATTATAGCCGTTAGGGTGCATTTAATATGAAATTAGCTGTTGTACCAACTAAATAATCGCGCTTGACATTTTTCTCTTTCATCATTCACGGGCGTGACTATGTTTGTCACGGGCGTAACATTTCTTCCCAAGCCATGACTGAAGTGGTGACCTTGGTCGTGAAGCTCTCTGGAATATTTTGAAACATTAAGTCAGGGGCGTGACAAACTTCCCAGCCATGATCCAAGTGGTGACTTTGGTCGTGAAACTCTCTGGATGAAAATGCTATGAACATTCACGGACGTGACATTTTAATTCACGGGCGTGACTTAAATGTCCATTTCACGGTTTGTTCTTCCTTTATGGTCATGAACTTCAAATATTGGTTTTAGTAACGGTTAGCTCTTTTACGGGCGTGACATATAGGGTCACGGGCATGAACATGCTACTTCCTTAATTTTGTCTTTCAAGGATTATTTTTCCAATCTCCATTCTTGCTATTTTATTCCATGTCTCGTTTAATAGACTTAGAAAACAAATATGTTAAATATAATATTGCTATTTTATTTGTTATCATCAAAATGACGAAAATACCCCTCAAGGTTTAACAATCTCTCCCTTTTTGATGGTGACAAATAATTTAGCAATATGTGCTTTTTGAGACGTCTCCCCCTCAAAATATACTTAGGATAAAAAATTTATAAAATGCAAGAATTGTAAAGAATGATGTAGCATTGAAATAAACTTACTAGTTTTTAAGTATATGCAAGTTATATGTGAAGTATATCCAATATATACCATAATTCCTTTTTAAGACATGAAGTATATGTAAGGTATACTTAAGGTATATCATAGCATATTTATTTTTGTAACTTGCATGAAGGTATATACAAAGTATACTTAGGTATATCTAATGTGTATAAAGCTCAATTTCTCAATTTTATACTTTGCATATTAATTTTGAATCAAATTTTGAGTATTTCTAATTTCTTCCTACCTAATTCAATGTCAATGTATTTATAGGTTTTTGATTCAAAATTCATTTATCTTAATATATTGCTAGGTTCTCCCCTAAAATATATTGCTAGTTTCTTCTATATTGCTAGTTTCTCCCCCTTTTGTCACCAATCAAAAAGGATATAAAAATATCAAAAAGATAAACAAAAGTAAATATATTAAATAAAGGGAAATACAAACAAAGTTAATTAAAGTTCAGAAAGGAAATTTAAAATTTCCTACACACAATAAAAAAAACAAGTAAATAAAGAAGCGAACAAGCAAATTTAGGCTACTATCTAGCCTAACACCTAGCCGGACATCCTATCTCAAAGTCTAGCAACCTCTGCCTCAAGGCTGTCCATCCGAGACTCCATGAAGTCTTTGAGATTCTCCAACCTCTCATCCATCGAAGCCTGCAGCTGCTCAAAACATGGTGCCAAGAGGTCAACCACCTGCTGTGCTAAATTCGGTGTGGAAGCCGAGGACTGTCTGATGTCCTGCTCAGCCACTAGAGGTGCTTCCTTAACACGAGCCCTTTTCTTCTGCTGGATTCCTTGGAGGCCAGCTTTAAAGTCCTCCATGTCATTGTCTTCCCACATTATCTCCCCAGCAGTGTCTGTGAAACGGTAGAAAATGTTATTCTCGTAAATAATTCTGACAGCCGCTCCCATCTTTATGAAGGACTCGACATCCAAGCGATCTCGAGGATGCCCAGGGATGAGGTTGAAATGATGCTCATCCAGCTTCAAATAGCCAAGCTTCAAGGCTATGTGGGTGACATAACCACCAATGAGTATATCTCCCGTGGGTTTGGTGGTGATGGATAGAAGATGGTTTGCGGGTGTAAAGGTTTACGGGCGTGAAAATGCGTCACGGGCGTGAAAAGGTCTTTTCACGGGAGTGAATGAAGCCGTGAAAGTAAGCTTCACCACTTGAAGCCGTGAATCATGTCGTGAATCAAGTCATGAATGACACTGTCTCTTTTGGCTATTTAAGTCACGAGCGTGACTCCCCTTAAAATTTTCATCAAATAAAATTAAGTCCTAACAACAAGACTAAATCATTTTAATAAAGATTTTATTCCTTATAACATAAATTTTTATCAAAATTACTACCTTATATCTAGTGATATAATATAAAATTAAGATCATCAATTAAGATTTCATAATTTAGCAATCACAAGGTTAATCCATCAATCATATCAAGTTCTCTTCTAATGAAATTAAATCGTTCCTCATTTAGAGACTTAGTAAAAATATCTGCCAATTGATTTTCTGTGCTTATAAATTCTAATGCAACATCTTCATATTGAACATGATCTTTAATAAAATGGTGTCTAATGTCAATATGCTTACTTCTTGAGTGTTGTATAGGATTCTTTGAAAGATTTATAGCACTTGTATTGTCACATTTAATAGGTATATGGTTCATTTCATGACCATACTCCTTAAGTTATTGTTTCATCCAAAGAATTTGAGTACAACAACATCCAGCTGCTACATATTCTGCTTCAGCAGTTGAGAGAGCAACTGAAACTTGTTTCTTGCTAAACCAAGAAACTAAGCATTCTCCAATAAAGTGACAAGTACCTGAAGTATTTTTTCTATCTAAAAGACTACCAGCATAGTCTGCATCTGAATATCCTATAATATAAAAGGATGAATTTCTAGGATACCATAAACCTAGATGCAAAGATCCATGTAAATATTTTAGAATTCTTTTTACTGCATTTAAATGAGATTCTTTAGGACATGATTGAAATCGTGCACACAAGCAAGCACTATACATTATATCGGGTATAGAAGCAGTAAGATATAAAAGTGATCATACCTCTATAAAGCTTTTTATTAATGCTCTTACCCTTTTCAGCCTTGTCCAATTTTGTTGATGTACTCATAGGAGTCTTGGCATTCTTGCATCATTCCATACCAAATTTCTTAATTAAATCTCTGGCATATTTGGATTGGTTGATGAATATGCCCTCATTACTTTGATTTATTTGTAGACCAAGGAAATACTTAACCTCTCCCATCATGCTCATTTCAAATTCCTTAGTCATACACTTAGCAAATTCTTGACAAAACAACTCATTAGTAGAACCAAATATTATATCATCAACATAAATTTGAACAATTAGTATATCATGCTTATTCTTTTTAATGAATAATGTGGTGTCAACATTTCCCTTTGTAAAGCTATTTTCTAATAGAAAAGAACTTAGCCTCTCATACCAAGCTCTTAGGGTTTGTTTCAAACCATACAAAGCTTTTGAAAGTTTAAAAACATGATTTGACAAATCATAGCTTTCAAAGCTTGGTGGTTGTTCTACATACACTTCTTCTTTTATATAACCATTTAGAAATGCACTTTTCACATCCATTTGAAAAAGTTTGAAATTCATGTGACATGCATATGCTAAAAGTATTCTTATGGCTTCTAATCTAGCTATAGGAGCATATGTTTCATCATAATCTATACTTTCTTCCTGATTATATCATTTTGCAACTAATCTAGCCTTATTCCTAGTTATTGAACCTTGTTCATCTAGTTTGTTTCTAAATACCCATTTGCTACCTATAATTTGATGATCATTGGGTCTAGGTAATAGGGTCCATACCTTACTTCTCTCAAATTGGTTGAGTTCCTCTTGCATGGCAATCACCCAACTTTCATCATTAAGAGCCTCATTAACATTTTTAGGCTCAATTTGAGAAATAAAAGCAATGTCAGTGACTAAATGTTTGAAATGAGATCTAGTACTTACTCCCCTTGAGAGATCACCAATGATTTTCTCTTTTGGATGATCTTTTGTCATTCTCCATTCTTTTGGGAGTTCTTGTTCGTTTTCTTCTTGAGTTTGAGGCAGAGAATCATTTTGTGGTGAATTTTCTTGATCATTTTCTTCTTTCCCATTTCCAAGATCAAGTCTTTCCATATTACCGACAACATCATCAAGAACACTACCTTTCACAAGATCAAGTCTACTAGATTCATTAAAGACAACATGCATGGATTCTTCAATAGTTAATGATATTTATTAAATACTCTATATGCTTTGCTAGTTGTAGAGTATCCTAAAAAGATACCTTCATCGGATTTAGAGGCAAATTTTCAAAGATTGTCCTTGGTATTCAATATAAAACACTTGCATCCAAATACTCTAAAGTATGATATCAAGGGCTTTCTTCCATTCCATAGCTCAAATGAGGTTTTGTTTAAAAGATGCCTTTTGAAAACTCGATTTGAAATATAACATGCAGTGTTTGTGGCTTCTGCCCAAAAGTTAGTTGGTAAATCATATTCATTGAGCATTGTTCTAGCCATTTCAATTAAAGTTAGATTTTTCCTTTCAACTACTCCATTTTGTTGAGGTGTCCTAGGAGATGAGAAATTATGTGAAATGCCATGTTCAAGACAAAAGCTTTCAAAGTTTTCATTTTCAAATTCTTTCCCATGATCACTTCTTATCTTTGAAATACAGTACCCTTTTTCATTTTGAACTCTTTTAGCAAAGTTTTTGAAATTTTCAAAAGCATCACTCTTTTGAGCTAAGAAAATTACCCAAGTAAATCTAGAGTAATCATCTACGATGACAAATGCATAATGTTTTCCTCTTAAGCTAGCAATTCTAGTAGGTCCAAACAAGTCTAAATGCAGGAGTTGAAGAGGTTTTGAGGTACTTACTATGTTTTTGGCTTTGAAGAATGACTTGTGTTGCTTTCCTCTTTAGCAAGGTTCACATGTCTTGCCTTTTTCATATTTAACTCTTGGCAGTCCTTTTACTAGTTCTCCTGTGTTGAGACTTGGTATTAAGTCCATGTTAGCATGACCAAGTCTTCTATGCCATAGCCAAGATTCATCACTAGTAGTCACAAGACACTTAGAGGAATGGTTAGATAGTTCATGTAAGTTTATTATGTATGTATTTACATCTCTATTTCCCTTAAATATCTCCTGACCATCGATAGAGTTTACAAGACATTCATTTGAAGTAAAGATTACTTTGTTTTCTTTATCACATAATTGACTTACACTTAACAAGTTATGTTTTAAGCCATCAACAAGTAAGACATCTTTAATAAAAGTAGTACCATTAATTCCAATAGAACCAATGCCAATTACCTTACCCTTTGCATTGTTTCCAAAGGTAACTTTACCTCCATCAATACTTTTGATTTCAATGAAAAGTTCTTTGTCTCCTGTCATATGCCTTGAGCATCCACTATCTACTAGCCAAGCATTTTTGTTTATTGTGGACTTGAGGCATACCTATAGAATCACAATTCAAGTATGATTTTTAGGTACCCAAATGAGTTTGGGTCCTTGGGGGTTAGCACATGAAGGTTCCTAATGAGCCTTCCTTATCCAACAATATTTATTTATGTGACCCATTTTCATACAATAATTACATTGTTTTGGTCTAAATTTATTTTCTGGTCTTACAATATTTTTGAATACCATTTTTCTATCAAATTTATTTTGAGAATGATGACATGCACAATTATGATTAATTGTAGATTTTCTAAATGCATGCTTCCTATATATAAAGGCATGATTATTTTGTTTATGTATAGAAGGTTTAATATGCTTATTTCTTGGTGCTGTTCTAACATGTGTGGAGATGTGAGGGTCTCTAGACTTAACAGATATGGTTTTGTGAGAAGATGATGATGTGTCCTTAAATCCTAGACCATGTCTAATTAAGGGTGATCTTTGAGACATAATGAGAGTATCTAAGCTCTCTTTACCTTTGTGAAATTTAGAAATGGAATTTCTAAGTTCCTCAAATTCATTTTTCAAAGTATTATTTTCTTTTAGTAAGGAAGCAGTTGAGGGTCTTGATGAGTATTCATCTAATGACTTTTGGAGAGATTTCATTAGATGATTTAAGCTTTATGTTTTCCTTTTCTAAACCATCTATCTTATTTTTTAAATTAGAGATGTTATTTCTATAAGTACTAAATTTATTTCTATATTTCTCTAATTCTAAATTTAATTCTTCTATTAGGCTTTGCTCATCATCATCATCATCATCATCACTATCATCATCATTATCACTACTATCATTGTTCAAAGAGTATGAGTGTAGTGATCTTACCTTATTCGAGACATGATCTTCAATAGCCATGAAACATAGGTTGACCTCGTCGCTTTCATTATCATCTTTTTCACTTGAAGAGCTTTCGTCATCCCATGTGGCTTTGTGACCTTTCTCCCCATTGTCTCTTTGGTATTTGCTCTTATGCTATTTGAGCCTTGGACATTCTGGTTTGATATGTCCTTTCTTTCCACATTCATAGCACTTTACCTCTTCCTTACTTCTTTGTGCATCATTAGAAGTTTGTTTGAGGTTTTTTGCCTGAATTTTCTGGAGCTACTCATTTTCTTCTCAATAATTTTTTTTAATCTTCTTGAAAGCATAACAATGTCCTCATTTTCATCATCACTCATTTCTTCATCATCTTCACTTTCTTCTTGAGATTTTGAAGTAAAGGCTTTTAGTGCTAAGGGCTTTCTTTTCTCTGGCTCTGCTTCAAGCTCTCTATCTCTTTTCACTGCCATTTCATGTGTGAGAAGTTTGCCAATCAGCACATCAGTATTCATGATGCTCATATCTTCATTTGCTTTTTCTATGCCAGCAACTCTTGAGCCATAGTCTTTAAGAGGAAGACTTCTCAGGATTTTGTTGTTTACATCCTCCAAACTCATATGCTTCCAAAGTTTCCTCATTCCATTTATAATGGCTAGAAGACGGTTGGTCATGTCAGTGATTGACTCCTTTGATTTCATCTTGAAGAGCTCATATTCTGAGGTCAGAAGTTGAATCTTCTTGGATTTGACTTGCTTAGTTCCTTCATGATAATTTTCCAATGTCTTCCACATGCTGTATGCTGTTGGGCAGTGTTGTATTCTCCCACATTCTTCAATAGATAATGAGCTTGATAGAATTGTCATTGCCTTCTTGTTTTTAAAATTTGCTCTTCTTTGAGGCTCTGTCCAATCATCTCTTGATAGGATTTCTTTTTCACCATCAGCTCCTCTTCTGGTTGGTGGTGTCCATTCTTTTCGTACACCATCCCAGACTTCAATTCCTTCACTATCCAGATATGTCTCCATCCGAAACTTCCAATGGGCATAATTTTCTCCATCAAAGTAAGGTTTGAGACTTTGGAATCCTTCACCGGCCATATCTTAATCTTTACTAGCATTTTTTAGCTTCGATGCTAAACTATGCTTTGATACCAATTGTTGCCCAGATGTTAAGCCAAGAAGGGGGGGTTGAATTAGAGTTTCAAAAAAAATTAAACTTTAAAGTGCGGAAATAAGAAATTAATTTTAGGAGGGATAGAGAAATTTGACACAAGGATTTTATAGAGGTTCGGGTGTTAACAAACCATACTCCTCTCCCCAATCGCAATTGGGAGTTTCCCTGTAACACCCCCTCACCCAGCAGCTCGTGCCCGGATGAGGGAGTGCTACCTCTGACTTTATCATTTAAAATATCTTTATTAAATTTTGAATGTATTCATTTTTTTTTGTTTACCATTTATTTACTTTGCAGCATAAAAGAAAAGTTATAACATCAAAGATAAAAATACATTTTCTTTAATAACTTCTTCTTTACAAAGTGTACTGTTTATTTTACAAGTACTATAAAATAAAATTTAAAACATAAATACAACAGATGTGTGACCCACGGTGGTTGATATACGCTGCTTTACTAGGTCAGGTCACTGTTAGCTTTATCAACTACTGTCTACTTATTCTTTGCTATACCTGCGCGAGAGAAACTCCCACGCTAAGCTCTTGGCTTAGTGGTGCATATAAATAAGGCAATAAACTATTTTTAATGTCACATGCATTGTCATATAAAACTTTATGATCAAATCATGCAAACATACATTTCATAATATTCTAGTATGCATAACATCAATTTATTGTATCTCATTTTGTTTAACATAATCAAATCATCATTCTCATGCAAATCATGGTATTCTAGCATGTATAGATATCAAATTATATTATATTATCTCATACTTATTTATTTTATTACCACCTTATTGTATAACACTAAACCTTCTTTTTATCCATGCCACAATTCATAATTCCATTTTTATTATCCATGTCACAAATCATAATTCCCGTTTTACTTTCAATAATTCTTTTATGTCCCCTAACTTCTTTATTTAAGTTTTCATTTATGCCCAGGACACCTATGAACTACTGAATAGGATAACAGAGTTGCCATCCAGGCACTTAGGAGTGCCACCCGGGCAATATGATGTGCGAATATAAGTGCCAAACTCGGCGTAGATAACCGTGCCAAACTCGGCGTAGATAATAATGCCATACCCGGCATAAATAATAGTGCCAAACCCGGCGTAGATAACATTGTCAAACCCGACATATATATTATTGCCAAACCCGGCGTAGATAATCATACCATTAATGGATTTAATCATTTTCATCATACTCCCCCCTATTTGTCATGTCAAACTATCCTAAGTTGGTTCTAGTTAGGTGTTCTAGGGCTTATACAATTTCATTAAAATTCATAACAATTAATTTCATATTTTTCATGCATGTAATATCTCATATTAATCACATAATCACTTAATTAAAATAATATTGACATAATATAACAAAGTTCTCATCATTTTACTCATTTCATTCCTCAATTCACATGCTGCCCTGTCACTGGCAGATTCTGTCCTCTGTCTTGGACCTTAATTTTGGTCCTGTTCTGTTCTGAATTTAGTTACATAATCTTCATACATATTTTAAATATGGATCTTAGATTTAATATTCAACTTGAATCACTTAATTCTGAATTATGTATAAAAAGATATGATAATATTAACACTAACTGGTCACTGATAATTCTGTCCAGAATTTTCTGGACAGATTCTAAGTCTAACTTTTATGAATTTTTCTGGATCCTTACAGACATATTCAGATATTATGGTCTAAATATAAATTGTAGCCCTATATCTTAGCTTTCATAAATAATAAATAACACACAAATCCAAGCTCTATAACTCAAGTTATACCAGTTTACGTACTTACTAGTCATTATTAATAATTCTTCCCAGAATTTCTGGACAAATTATATGTTCGAACTTTATGAAATTGTATGGAAAATTACAGACATATTCAGGTTTTATGATCTAAATGAAAGTTATAGCTCTATGTCTTACCTTTCAAACCCAACAAAGAACATGAAAACTGAGATCGAGAAATTAAGTTATAATAGTTTAAGTTCACACTGCTCATCAATTTCCAGCAAAGAACATACCAACCAATCACATTCAATTTTTACCAAATTAAATCTTAAGTCTAGCAAACATGCATCCCCAAGATTTTTCATCACAAATAATATTAATTCAGAATCATCAATATTCCCAATAATTAAATTATGCAATTTAAACAAAATTAAAATAGGCTATTGCCTTAGATTATGCACAAACCTCTTTTTTTCTCTTTTCTTTCTCTTTACTTTTCTTTCTCCTTTCCTTTGCTACTTTGAGCTATATCCTTATCACTTTGAGTTCCTAAAGTTCATAAACAGATTATTAACACTTCATAAACTCTAATCTCTCTTTTCCTTACTCTCTTAAGCTACCTAGAGCATGAAAATGGAAGTTTCCATGCTTTTTCCCTCTTTTTCTCACTTTCTTTTACTAGAATCAAGGTTTAACTATGGAGGAAGAAAGGAAAACGTGGCTGGTTTGAGAGAACAGAATTTTCCTCAATGAAAAATGGATAAGGAAGAGAAAGAAGCAATCAAGAACAAAGTGACAAAAGTCATTAAAATAGGGGACACATAAGCCACATTCTACAAACCTTAATTAATGTCATATGCATGTATCTTTATTAGCGTATTAAACTTTGCCATTTGGTGTATTGGGCTTCGAGAAACGTGGAAGACACTCAATGATAGAAAAATTCTAGATCAAAGGTGATAATTAAGAAAGGATAAGCACTTAAGAACAAAGTGACAAAATTACATAATTAATGGAGACACCTAATCCAAATTCTAGAAACTTTAATTAATGTTAAATTCATGTATGTCAATTATCTTCTTAAAATGTGACACTTGGTGTGGTTGGCCTCCATATGCATTTTATGTCCCAATTCATGCATGTAATTTATGATTATCCCCTTTAAATCCTCAAATTTTCGATAAATTGCAAATTGACCCCTAAACTTTTAAAAATTCGCAATTTAGTCCTTTACCGAAATTTAACATCTTTAAATATTTTGAACACTTTATTAGATATTTTCCATACTTAATTACCATTATTTTCATTATTTTTCGATAAAAGTCCAAATTTAGATTTCGGTCCAACCGACGAGTCGATTTAACAACTCGCGTGACTTTAGTCTAAATTAGCGGATATGACATTCTCTCCCCCTTAAAATAAATTTCGTCCTCGAAATTTTTACCTGTTCATTCTTTGTTGAACATCTGAGGATATTGCTTCTTCATGACTTCTTCGCTCTCCCATGTGGCTTTTTCAGAAGCATGATTTCGCCATAACACTTTAACTAATGGAACTTTCTTGTTTCGTAAAACTTTTTCTTCCCGTGCTAATATAGCCACTGGTTCCTCTTCATACGTCAAGTCGGTCTGCACTTCTATCTCTTCAGTTGGAATAACATGAGTTGGATCAGACCTATATCTCCTTAGCATCGACACATGGAAAATATTATGGATTTTATCTAACTCTGGTAGAAGGGCTAACCGATATGCCACTGGTCCGATTCTTTCCAAAATCACATAAGGACCAATGAACCTTGGACTTAACTTTCCCTTTTTACCAAATCTCAATACTTTCTTCCAAGGTGAAACCTTGAGAAATACTTTATCTCCCACAGCATACTCTATATCTCGCCTCTTAAGGTCAGCATATGATTTCTGTCGATCTTGAGCTGCTTTCAATCTTTCTTGGATAATTCTAACCTTTTCTTCTGTTTGTTGCACTAACTCTGGCCCTATCAACTTCTTTTCACTCAATTCAGTCCAACAGATTGGTGTCTTGCATTTTCTTCCATACAATGCCTCATACAGAGCCATGCCTATGCTCGTCTGATGGCTGTTGTTGTAGGCAAACTCCATAAGAGGTAAATATCTATCCCAACTTCCCTCAAATTCAAGCACACAACTTCTCATCATATCCTCTAGCAACTGAATAACTCTCTCCGATTGTCCATCCGTTTGCAGATGAAAGGCCGTGCTGAAATTGAGTCGAGTCCCCAAAGCTTGCTGTAGACTCTTCCAGAATTGTGAAGTAAATCTGGGATCTCTATCAGATATGATGGACATTGGCACTCCATGCAATCTCACTATCTCACTTACATAAATTTCAGCTAGCTTGTTCAATGAGTAGTCCATTTTGACAGGTAAGAAGCGTGCCGACTTCGTCAATCGGTCCACTATCACCCACACTGCATCATGCTTCCTCTGAGTCACTGGTAAACCGGACAGAAAATCCATTGTGATTCTTTCCCATTTCCACTCTGGAATCGGTATTGGTTGCAGTAATCCTGTGGGCAACTGGTGTTCTGCTTTCACTTGCTGACAAGTTAGACATTTAGCAACATATTTAGTGATATCCTTCTTCATCCCTGGCCACCAATATTGAGTTTTCAAATCTTGATACATCTTGTTCCCTCCTGGATGCATGGTATATACCGTTTCATGTGCTTCTTTTAAAATATCGGACTTCAGCTCTTTTACACCAGATACACAAATCCTATTCTTGAAGTACACTGTGCCATCCTCTGTCAATGAAAAATCAGGCTTTTCTCCCTTTTTCACTGCCTTGACTATCTCTACTAACTTTTCATCTTGCTTTTGAGCATCTTTGATCCTCTGTATCAAAGTAGATTGTATTCACATCTCAGCTAAAATCTTCCTACTTAGTGCATCTACAACCACATTAGCTTTTCCTGGCTGGTAGTCGATTACACAATCATAATCTTTAATCAATTCTAACCATCTTCGTTGTCTCAGATTCAACTCTTTTTGTGAGGGAAGGTACTTAAGACTTTTATCATCTGTATAGATATAACATCTTTCCCCATACAGATAATATCTCCAGATCTTAAGAGCAAAAACTATCGCAGCTAACTCCAAATCATGTGTCAGATAGTTAAGTTCGTGAGGCTTAAGTTGTCTTGAGGCATAAGCAATCACCTTTCCTTCTTGCATAAGAACACAACCTAAACCATTATGACTAGTATCACTGTACACAACAAAGTCTTTTCCTGGAATAGGCTGAGTCAAAACTGGTGCTTCAGTCAACATTGCCTTCAGCCGATCAAAACTTGTTTGACACTTGTCTGTCCACTCGAATCGGACCTCTTTTCATAGCAGTCATGTCAAAGGAGTTGCTAATGATGAAAATCCCTTCACAAACCTCCTATAATATCCGGCTAATCTGAGGAAACTTCTCACTTCTGTCACATTTTATGGTGGTTTCCAATTAAGAATAGCCTTAATTTTACTAGGATCAACCCGAATACCTTCTGCTGAAATTACATGACCTAGAAAACTAACTGCTTCAAGCCAAAACTCGCATTTAGATAGCTTTGCATACAACTGCTTCTCCCTCAATGTTTGCAGCACTATTCTGAGATGTTGATCATGTTCTACTCGGTCTCTAGAGTAGACAAGAATGTCATCAATAAACACTACTACAAATTGATCAAGGTATGGCCTGAACACTCGGTTCATCAGGTCCATAAAAGCTGCTGGTGCATTCGTGAATCCAAAGGGCATAATCAGGAACTCATAATGACCATAACGAGTCCTAAATGCCGTCTTAGGTACATCTGACTCTTTTATCTTCAGTTGATGATACCCTGATCAAAGATCTATCTTTGAAAATATGGCTGCACCCTTCAATTGATCAAACAAGTCATCAATTCTAGGCAGCGGGTATTTATTCTTAATAGTCACCTTATTAATCTGCCTGTAATCGATGCAAAGATGAAGAGTGCCATCTTTCTTCTTGACAAATAATACTGGAGCACCCCATGGTGACACACTAGATCGTATAAAACCCTTATCTAACAACTCCTGCAACTGTACCTTCAGCTCTTTCAACTCTGCTGGTGCCATCCTATATGGTGTAATGGAAATAGGGGTGGTGCCAGTACCAAATCGATAGCAAATTCAATTTCTCTATTCGGCGGTAACCCTGGCAACTCCTCTAGAAATACGTCGGGGAACTCACTAACAGCAGGAATATCTACCAACTTCGGACTTGCTTTTTCCATATCAACCACATACGCTAAGTATGCTTCACATCCCTTATTGATGAGTTTCTGGGCTTTCAACACTGATATCATATTGTCTGGGTATCTTCTATCCTCACCCATCACCACTATCTCATCTTGTTCTAGAATTCTGATGATCATCTGTCTTTTTCTACAATCCACTACCACTCCATAACGAGCCAACCAATCCATTCCGAAGATCACATCGAACTCATGGAATGGTAATTCTATCAAGTCTGCTAGGAATTGCCTTCCTTGAATTTCAACTGGGCAACCCCTAAACACCTTGCTAACCCTCACACTGTGCCCTAACGGGTTAGTCACAATAATCTCAAATTCTAGAGTCTATGGTTCTAAACCCTCTTGACCCGGTGGTGGTGTGCATATGTATGAATGCGTCGACCCCAGATTTATCAATGCATGTATGTCAGAGCCAAAGAGAAGGAATTTACCAATTAAGACATCTGGTGCATCCTGCTCCTCTCGGCCTCGTATGGCATATGCCCTGGCTGGGGCAGCTCTACTACCTTCTGGCCTCTAAACTGACTGGACCCTGATCGGCCTCCTCTGCCTTGCCCTCAGCCTCGGCCTCTGCCTTGCCCAGAAGCCTGTGCCTGTATCAACTCAGTGCTCCCCGAACCTCTGCCATACTGTAACAAGGGACAATCTCTCCTCATATGGTCTTTAGAGCCACATCTAAAACACGCTCATGTCATCCACCAACACTCTCCGGGATGAAAACGACCACAATGTTGGCATTCTGATAGGGGTAGAGATCTATATGGTGTCTGTGTCGGTGCACTAGCTGCCGAAGAAACAGATCTCACTGGTTGTCCCCTCCTAAAAGAAGAAGGCCTGTTGGAACCCCAGCCTGAAATCGGCCACTGAAAGATCTAGCTCTTTTGCCACTTGAGTGTACTCTACTCGGTTGTGATATGGGCCTCTTGAACCCTCTATCTTGTGTTAACTGTTGTGTGACTAGAACTCTCTCAACTGTTTTGGCAGATGCTAGCAAACTAGGAAAACTCATAAGACGTAGAGCTGAGACTTGTAGCTTGATTGGGTCTCTCAATCCATCTTCAAATCGTCGGCACTTATCTGCCTTAGTGGATATAATGCCTCCAGCATACTTGCAAAGATGTGTGAATTCTCTTTCATATTCTATTACCGATAAGTTTCCTTGTTTTAGCATCAAAAACTCTCTTTTCTTGTCGTCTGTGTAGATAGGAGGAATATACTGCTCTTTAAACTTCTCTAGAAAGAACTCCCACGTCATAGGGTCAGGAGCCTCTATGCTTTGTGATTCAGATCACCACCAGTTATATGCATGCTCCTGTAGTAAAGATACTGCATACTCATATTTATGTTCATTGGTGCAATGTAGCTGATCAAAAACTCTCTCTGCTCGTTCTAGCCAAAACTCTGCCACTAAGGGGTCATCTTCCCGTTTACCGTAGAAATCGAGTGCCCCTAACTTCCTCAGTCTCTCAAATTGTAATCCTGATGAGGCTGGTTGTGATGTTCTTTGTAGCAAATCTATCATGTTCCTCATAAGCTCTGTTTGTCCTGTGCCAGCAATAGACTGCCCTCTTGATTGGCTAGCACTGGATCTAGATACATTAGCTTGGCGACGACTGGGTCGCGAGGAAGCCTATGTTTCAGTAGGCTCATTACTTTCGCCTCCTTCGGCCACAATATGTCGTGACCCAGAAGCCATACTATACCTATATCATAAAATAACGGCCCCAATCAGTAAGCAGCAATTTAGTACTTAATTGTGGGTACACATATATCAAAATTATATTTTTGAAAATCATTTTAAAATCCCAAAACTGCCCAAACAGATTATAATACCAAAATCCAGAAACACCAACCTGGCGCTCTGATACCAAAAACTGTAACACCCCCTCACCCAGCAGCTCGTGCCCGGATGAGGGAGTGCTACCTCTGACTTCATCATTTAAAATATCTTTATTAAATTTTGAATGTATTCATTTTTTTTTGTTTACCATTTATTTACTTTGCAGCATAAAAGAAAAGTTATAACATCAAAGATAAAAATATATTTTCTTTAATAACTTTTTCTTTACAAAGTGTACTGTTTATTTTACAAGTACTATAAAATAAAATTTAAAACATAAATACAACAGATGTGTGACCCACGGTGGTTGATATACGCTGCTTTACTAGGTCAGGTCACCGTTAGCTTTATCTACTACTGTCTACTTATTCTTTGCTATACCTGCGCGAGAGAAACTCCCACGCTAAGCTCTTGGCTTAGTGGTGCATATAAATAAGGCAATAAACTATTTTTAATGTCACACGCATTGTCATATAAAACTTTATGATCAAATCATGCAAACATACATTTCATAATATTCTAGTATGCATAACATCAATTTATTGTATCTCATTTTGTTTAACATAATCAAATCATCATTCTCATGCAAATCATGGTATTCTAGCATGTATAGATATCAAATTATATTATATTATCTCATACTTATTTATTTTATTACCACCTTATTGTATAACACTAAACCTTCTTTTTATCCATGCCACAATTCATAATTCCATTTTTATTATACATGTCACAAATCATAATTCCCGTTTTACTTTCAATAATTCTTTTATGTCCCCTAACTTCTTTATTTAAGTTTTCATTTATGCCCAGGACACCTATGAACTATTGAATAGGATAACGGAGTTGCCATCCAGACACTTAGGAGTGCCACCCGGGCAATATGATGTGCGCATATAAGTGCCAAACTCGGCGTAGATAACCGTGCCAAACTCGGCGTAGATAATAATGCCATACCCGGCATAAATAATAGTGTCAAACCCGGCGTAGATAACATTGCCAAACCCGATATAGATAACATTGCCAAACCTGGCGTAGATAATCATACCATTAATGGATTTAATCATTTTCATCATACTCCCCCCCTATTTGGCATGCCAAACTATCCTAAGTTGGTTCTAGTTAGGTGTTCTAGGGCTTATACAATTTCATTAAAATTCATAATAATTAATTTCATATTTTTCATGCATGTAATATCTCATATTAATCACATAATCACTTAATTAAAATAATATTTACATAATATAACAAAGTTCTCATCATTTTACTCATTTCATTCCTCAATTCACATACTGCCCTGTCACTGGTAGATTCTGTCCTCTGTCTTGGACCTTAATTTTAGTCCTGTTCCGTTCTGAATTTAGTTACATAATCTTCATACATATTTTAAATATGGATCTTAGATTTAATATTCAACTTGAATCACTTAATTCTGAATTCTGTATCAAAAGATATGATAATATTAACACTAACTGGTCACTGATAATTCTGCCCAGAATTTTCTGGACAGATTCTAAGTCTAACTTTTATGAATTTTTCTGGATCCTTACAGACATATTCAGATATTATGGTCTAAATATAAATTGTAGCCCTATGTCTTATCTTTCATAAATAATAAAGAATACACAAATACAAGCTCTATAACTCAAGTTATACCAGTTTAAGTACTTACTACTCATTATTAATAATTCTTCCCAGAATTTCTGGACAGATTCTATGTTCGAACTTTATGAAATTGTATGGAAAATTACAGACATATTCAGGTTTTATGATCTAAATGAAAGTTATATCTCTATGTCTTACCTTTCAAACCCAACAAAGAACATGGAAAACTGAGTTCCAGAAATTAAGTTATAATAGTTTAAGTTCACACTGCTCATCAATTTCCAGCAAAGAACATACCAACCAATCACATTCAATTTTTACCAAATTAAATCTTAAGTCTAGCAAACATGCATCCCCAAGATTTTTCATCACAAATAATATTAATTCAGAATCATCAATATGCCCAATAATTAAATTATGCAATTTAAAAAAAATTAAAATAGGCTATTGCCTTGGATTATGCACAAACCTCTTTTTTTCTCTTTTCTTTCTCTTTACTTTACTTTCTCCTTTCCTTTGCTCCTTTGAGCTAGATCCTTGTCACTTTGAGTTCCTAAAGTTCATAAACAGATTATTAACACTTCATAAACTCTAATCTCTCTTTTCCTTACTCTCTTAAGCTACCTTGAGCATGAAAATGGAAGTTTCCATGCTTTTTCCCTCTTTTTCTCACTTTCTTTTACTAGAATCAAGGTTTAACTATGGAGGAAGAAAGGAAAACGTGGCTGGTTTGAGAGAACAGAATTTTCCTCAATGAAAAATGGATAAGGAAGAGAAAGAAGCAATCAAGAACAAAGTGACAAAAGTCATTAAAATAGGGGACACATAAGCCACATTCTACAAACCTTAATTAATGTCATATGCATGTATCTTCATTAGCGTATTAAACTTTGCCATTTGGTGTATTGGGCTTCCAGAAATGTGGAAGACACTCAATGATGGAAAAATTCTAGATCAAATGTGATAATTAAGAAAGGATAAGCACTTAAGAACAAAGTGACAAAATTACATAATTAATGGAGACACCTAAGCCAAATTCTAGAAACTTTAATTAATGTTAAATTCATGTATGTCAATTATCTTCTTAAAATATGACACTTGGTGTGGCTGGCCTCCATATGCATTTTATGTCCCAATTCATGCATTTAATTTATGATTATCCCCTTTAAATCCTCAAATTTTTGATAAATTGCAAATTGACCCCTAAACTTTTCAAAATTTGCAATTTAGTCCTTTATCGAAATTTAACATCTTTAAATATTTTGAACACTTTATTAGATATTTTCCATACTTAATTACCATTATTTTCATTATTTTTCGATAAAAGTCCAAATTTAGATTTCGGTCCAACCGACGAGTCGATTTAACAACTCGCGTGACTTTAGTCTAAATTAGCGGATATGACATTCCCTAACACACTAAGTGTTATAATTGAGTTTTACAAGCTCACTCCCAACTATGGTGTTTCTCACAATGGCTCACACCTAACCCTGAAATCCCTTGTATTTTAATGGCTCACACAATAACCAATTCATTTTGTTTTATAGGCTCACACAAACAATCTTTACTTTGTGTTTTTACAGGCTCACACAAACAACCTATACTTTGTATTTTTACAGGCTCACACAAACAATCTTTTAATTTATGTTTTAGAGGCTCACACAACTAACCATTTACAAGTGTCCTACTCTTAACCCAAAAATACCTAAAGCTCACTTGAGTAATGATTACAGAGAGAAACAATCACAAATCTTAATTGCTCAATAAATGAAGAGCAAAAAGATTTTTACAGAGAATAGATATTGGTTCTCAAAGTATTGAATGTACAAATATCTTGTAATAAGATTTTGATTCAAAGTATTTTGCTATCCTCATTATCTTGAATGCATAAATGACTTCTATTTATACTCTCTTGGCGGATTATAGCCGTTAGGGTGCGTTTAATATGAAACTAGCCATTGTACCAACCAAATAATCGCGCCTGATATTTTTCTCTTTCATCATTCACGGGCATGACTATGTTTGTCATGGGCATGACATTTCTTCCTAAACCGTGACTGAAGTGGTGACCTTGGTCATGAAGCTCTCTGGAATGTTTTGAAACATTAAGTCATGGGTGTGACATACATATTCACGGGCATGACAAACTTTTCAGCCGTGATCCAAGTGGTGACTTTGGTCGTGAAGCTCTCTGGATAAAAATGCTATGAACATTCACAGGCATGACATTTTAATTCACGATCGTGACTTAAATGTCCATTTCACAGTTTGTTCTTCCTTCATGGTCGTGAACTTCAAATGTTGGTTTTGGTAATGGTTAGCTTTTTCACGGGCATGACAGAAAGGGTCACGGGCGTGAACATGCTACTTCCTTAATTTTGTCTTTCAAGGATTATTCTTCCAATCTCCATTCTTGCTATTTTATTCCATGTCCCGTTTAATAGACTTAGAAAACAAGTATGTTAAATATAATATTGCTATTTTATTTGTTATCATCAAAATAACGGAAATACCCCTCAAGGTTTAACAAATTTATTGTGTGAGCCATAAAACACAAGGAATTGGTTTATTGTGTGAGCTATTAAAACACAAGAGATTTTCTGGGTTAGGTATTAGCCATTGAGAGAAATACCATAGTTGGGAGTGAGCTTGTAAAACTCCATTGTAGCACTTAGTGTGTTAGTAAAACTCCCAATTGAGATTGGAAAGAGGAATAGGGTTTGTTAATACCCGAACGTATATAAATCTCGTGTGTGATATCTCTTCATCTCTACTCTGTTTAATTTTATTCTGAATTTAAAGTTAAGAATTTTTGTATAACCAATTCAACGCCCTTTTTGGTTCATTGTTTGGGCAATAATTGGTATTAGAGCTAAGTCTAGCATCAAACCCTAAAAAGCGCTAACAAAGATCAAGAAATGACCAATGAAGGATTCCAAAGTCTCAAGTCTTACTTTGATGGAGAAAACTACGCTCATTAGAAGTTCCGGATGGAGACATATTTTGATAGTGAGGGAATTGAAGTTTGGGATAACGTTCAGAAAGAATGGACACCACCAACCAGGAGAGGAGTTGATGGTGAAGAAGAAATCCTTTCAAGAGATGATTGGACAGAGCCTCAACATATAGCAAACTTTAAAAATAAAAAGGCAATGACAATTCTTGTAAGCTCCCTATCCATTGAAGAATGTGGCAGAATCCAACACTGCCCTACCGCATATAGTATATGGAAAACTTTGGAGAATTATCATGAAGGAACAAAGCAAGTTAAATCCAAGAAGATTCAATTTCTCACTTCAGAATATGAACTCTTCAAGATGAAATCCAATGAATCCATCACTGATATGACGAACCATCTTCTAGCCATCATAAATGACATGAGGAAGCTTGGAAAGCACTTGAGCTTGGAAGATGTAAACAACAAAATTCTAAGAAGGCTTCCTCTCAAAGACTATAGTTTAAGAGTTACTGGTATAGAAGAAGCCAACGAAGACATGAGCGTCATGAATACCGATGTGCTTATTGGCAAACTCCAAATACATGAAATGGCAGTAAAGAGAGATAGAGAACATGAAACTGAGCCAGAAAAAAGAAAGTCTCTAGCACTACGAGCCTCTACTTCAAAATCTCAAAAGGAAGTTGAAGATGATGAAGAAAAGAGTGATGATGCAAATGAAGACATTGCAATGCTTTTGAGAAGACTGAAAAGAATAATTGAAAAGAGAATTGGCAACTCTCGAAACTTCAAACAAAGAAATCTCAAACACTCCTCAAATGACTCTCAAATGAATAAAGAAGAGGTAAAATGTTATGAGTGTGGGAATAAGGGACATATCAAACCAAAATATCCAAGGCTCAAGAAATGCAAGAAAAAATATCAAAAAGATAATGGGGAGAAAGGTCACAAAGCCACATAGGATGACGAATGCTCTTCAAATGAAAAAGAAGACAATGAACGTGAAGAGGTCAACCTATGCTTCATGGATTTAGAGAATCACATCACGGATGAGGTAGGTCCTCCTTACTCATATTCATTCAATAATGATAGTAGTGATAATAACAGTGATAGTGAAGATGATGATGAGCAGAGTCTAACAGAAGTATTGAACCTAGAATTAGAAAAATATAAATGTAAATTCAATACTTATAAAAATAATATTTTTAAATTTGAAAAAAAAATGGAAGTTTTAGAAGAGGAAAATCTTGAGTTTAAATCTTCTAATAAATCTTTTAAAAAATCATTAGATGAGTACTCCTCTAGACCCTCAACTAAATCCTTACTTAAAGAGAACAATATTTTGAAAAATGAAGTTGAAGAACTTAGAAGCTCCATTTCAAGATTTCATAAAGGCAATGAGAGTTTAGATATCTCATAGTGTCTCAAAGACTACCTTTAATAAGACATGGTCTAGGATTTAATGGAAGATCATTTTCATCTCATAAAGACCATATTTGTTAAGTCAAATGCACCTCACATCTCCACATTAGAAGTAATAGCCCTAAGGGCTAAGTGCACAACACACATTAAATCCTCTATTTATAAAAAGAATGGTCAATGGTCAGTTAGCCTAAGAAGGAAATCTCAAAAAGTCAATCATGCTTTTATGTATAAGAGGCATGCACCTAGAAAAGCACCAAGTCATCATATCACTGCTTACAAACTCCATCTAATAGGATAATGGTAGCTAAAAACATGGTAAATTCGAAAAACATATTTAAGCTAAACAATGTAATTATTGTATGAAATTTGGTCATATCAATAAACATTGTTGGATAAGGAAGGCTCATTGGGAACCTTCATGTGCTAACTCCCAAGCACCCAAGTTCATTTGGGTACCTAAAAACAATACTTAAATCGTAATTTTATAGGTATGCATCAAGTCCACTATAAAAGAAAATGCTTGGCTTGTGGATAGTGGATGCTCAAGGCATATGACTTGAAACAAAGAGCTATTCAATGACATTAAAAGTATTGATTGTGGTAAGGTAACCTTTGGAAACAATAATAATGGTAAGGTAATTGGCATTGGGTCCATTGGTATTAATAATACTACTTTCATTGAAGATATTTTACTTGTTGATGGTTTGAAACATAACTTGTTAAGTGTAAGTCAATTATGTGATAAGGGAAACCAAGTACTCTTTACCTCTAATGAATGTCTTGTAATCTCTTTTAGTGGCCAAGAGATATTCAAAGGAAGTAGAAATGTCAATACCTACATAATAAACTTACACAAAATATCTAACATTTCCTCTAAGTGTCTTATGACTACTAGTGATGAATTTTGGCTGTGGCATAGAAGGCTTGGTCATGCAAGAATGAATTTAATTCAAATCCTTAGCAAAGGAAAGCTAGTAAGAGGACTACCAAAAGTCAAATTTGAAAAAGATAAGACTTGTGAACCTTGCTTAAGAGGAAAACAACACAAGTCCTCCTTCAAATCCAAAAATATTGTAAGTACCTCGAAACATTTACAACTTTTGCATCTATATCTTTTTGGACCTACTAGAGTTGCAAGCCTATGAGGTAAACACTATGCTTTTGTCATCGTCAATGATTACTCTAGATTCACTTGGGTAATTTTCTTAGCTCAAAAGAGTGATGCTTTTGAATCTTTTAAAAACTTTGCTAAGAGAGTTCAAACCAAAAAAGGTTATTTTATTTCAAAAATAAGAATAGATCATGGCAAAGAATTTGAAAATGAAAACTTTGAAAAATTTTATCTAGAACATGGTATTTCACAAAAATTTCATCTCCTATGACGCCTCAACAAAATGGGATAGTCGAAAGGAAAAATCGAACTTTAATTGAAATGGCTCGAACAATGCTCAATGAGTATGGGTTACCAACCTACTTTTGGGCCAAAGCCACTAATATAGCTTGTTATATTTCAAAGAGAGTTTTCAAAAGACCACTCTTAAACAAAACTTCTTTTGAATTATGGAATGGAAGAAAGCCCATGATATCATACTTTAGAGTATTTGGATGCAAGTGTTTCATAATAAATACCAAGGACAACCTTGAAAAATTTGCCTATAAATCCGATGAATGTATCTTTTTAGGATACTCCACCTTTAGCAAAGCTTATAGAGTCTTTAATAAAAGGTCATTAGCTGTTGAAGAATCTGTGCATGTTGTCTTTGATGAATCTAGTAAGCTTGATCTTGTGAAATGTAGTGTTCTTGATGATATCGTAGGTACAATGGAAAAGCTTGATTTTGATTATGAGAAAAATGAAAATGATCAACAAAACCCATATCAAGATGACTCTTTACCTCAAGCTCAAGAGCAAGACAAACAAGAGCTTCCAAAGGAATGGAAAATGACAAAAGATCTCCCCAAGGATAAAATCATTGGTGATCCTACTAAAGGAGTAAGCACTAGATCTCATCTCAAACTTTTAGATTCTAACCTTGCTTTTGTCTCTCAAATTGAGCCTAAAAATATTGATGAGACTCTTAGTGATGAATATTTGGTGATTGCTATGCAAGAAGAACTCAACCAATTTGAGAGGAGTAAGGTGTGGACCTTAGTTCCTAGACCCAAAGAGCATCAAATCATTGGTAGCAAATGGGTATTTAGAAATAAACTAGTTGAACAAGGTTCAATAACTAGGAATAAGGCTAGGTTAGTTGCAAAGGGTTATAATCAAGAAGAAGGAACATATTATGATGAAACCTATGCTCCGGTAGCTAGATTAGAAGTCATAAAAATTCTTTTAGCATTTGCATGCCATACGAATTTTAAACTCTTTTAGATGGATGTCAAATTTTTTTTAAAATAGTTTTATAGAAGAAGAAGTTTATGTAGAACAACCATCGTATTTTGAAAGTCATAACTTGCCCAATCATGTTTTTAAACTTTCAAAAGCTTTATATAGTTTGAAACAAGCTCCAAGAGCTTGGTATGAGAGACTAAGTTCTTTCCTTTTAGAAAATAATTTTTTAAAGGAAAATATTGACATAACATTATTTACTAAAAAGTATAAGCATGATATTTTAATTGTTCAAATTTATGTTGATGACATCATATTTGGGTCTACTAATGAATTGCTTTGCCAAGAATTTGCTAAGTATATGACTAGGGAATTTGAAATAAGCATGATAGGTGAGTTTAAGTTCTTTCTTGGTATACAAATAAAACAAAGCAATGAGGGCATATTCATCAACCAATCCAAGTATGTCAAAGACTTAATCAAGAAATTTGGAATGGAATGATGCAAAAATGCCAAGACTCCTATAAGCACTTCAACAAAATTGGACAAAGACGAAAAGGGTAAGAGCATTAATGAAAAACTCTATTAAGGTATGATCGGATCACTCTTATATCTTATTGCCACTAGGCCAGATATAATGTATAGTGTATGCTTATGTGCTAGATTTCAATCATGTCCTAAAGAATCACATTTGAATGGAGTGAAAAGAATCTTAAAATATTTAAATGGCACATTACATCTAGGTTTAAGGTATCCTAGAAATTCATCCTTTCATATTATAGGATATTCAGATGCACACTATACCGGTAGTCTATTGGATAGGAAGAGTACTTCAGACACTTATCACTTTATTGGTGAATGCTTAGTTTCTTGGTTTCGTAAGAAACAAGTTTCAGTTGCTCTTTCTACCGCTGAACCAGAATATGTAACAGCAGGATGTTGTTGTACTCAAATCTTATGGATGAGACAATAACTTAAGGATTATGGTCACAGTTTGGACCATATACCTATCAAATGTGACAATACAAGTGTCATAAATCTATCTAAGAATCTCATTCAACACTCTAGAAGCAATCATATTGACATAAGACATCATTTTTTTAGAGATCATGTTCAATATGGAGATGTTGAATTAGAATTTATCGATACAAACAATCTATTGACAGATATTTTTACCAAGTCTCTTAATGAAGAAAGATTTAACTTCATAAGAAGAGAGCTTGGTATGCTTGATGGATTAACCCTATCTTAAGCATGATTGTCAAAATTGTCAAACCTTGAATGTTAATTTTCCTTCATATGTTGTTTATTGTTGTCTAATCTTTTAAGGTATGAAGTGGTTAATATGATGGGAATATATGTTATAAGGCATATAAGCATCTAAGGAATCTTTAGTCTTAGTTTAGACATAATTTTATTTATTGAAAATTTAAGGAAATTCACGCACGTGACATATATTCACGGTCATTATTATAATCGCCAAAAGTTCCAATAGCTTTCACGTCTTGCTTCACGACATACTTCACAGCTGAAGGTAGTGAAGACTATATATCACGCCCTTAATACTTTTCTTTCACGCCCGTGACACTTTTTCATGACTGTGAATATAAACATCAAATAATTATAGAACCGTTCACGCTTTGTTTCAAGTGTTGCTTCATGGTCAGAAGCAGTGAAGATTGCACTTCATGACCGTGACTCATTTTATCACCACCGTGAAATTCATAAGTAACGTGTAATGCCCGATAATTTAGGCCACGGTCGCAGTTGAGCGAAATCCGGCATGCCAAACCGATCGGGTCTAAATTCAGACATGAAAGAAATAAATTAAAATAATAATAATATGGGAGAAAATATTTTGGATATTATTAATTGAGAATTTTGAAGTTTGAAATTAAAATTGGGAAAAAAATAATTTTTCGCTGAACGAAATTAGAAATTGCAGTGTTTTTAGCACAGAAATTATAAGAAGACATAAAAATGGAATATTCTTTATCTAAGGAAAGAAATATTCTTTTAATTAAGATAAATTAAGAGTGATTAAAATTAATGGACCAATGGGAAGCAAGATTAACAATTAATCCTAACCACCCACCTAATCCAACTATAAAAAGTCAAATTTTCATTTTTTTTATCATTCTTCTTTTTCATCTTGACCAAACCCATTTTCTCTCCCTTTTCTTCTTCTTTGGCCGTGACTCTCCTCCCCCAATTATATTCTTTTTCTTTCTTCAATTCAAGCTAAGATTAGATGAAAAAAAGGGGATTAAGGCAAAATCATCAAAGAGAAGTAGAATTTTGAGGTATGTATATTTGACAAAAATTCAATATATAAAAATATTGATTTTAATTTTGTAATGTGTATAAAATTCTGAATAATTGATTGAGAGATTAAGTGGTGATTAAATGATGCAATGAATATGAAAATAAAAACTAGAATATGAGGTTGATGCAAAAATGGAAATTGTATGATTTAATTGATGTGCTGAAAAATTCGTCTTATGAACAGTGTATAGTGTTTTGATCATAACCTGAGTTCTGGAAATCATTTCTGAGTGATTCCTATTGGGTTGGAAAGCTAAGACATAGGTCTTGAACTTTTATTCAGACCATTAGACATGAATATACCTGAAATTAGGTGAACACGTGACTCAATGTTGACCTAGAAATCTGTTCAAAAAATAAAACTGGGCAGATTTGAAATGAACGTAGCTTAGGAGAAAATTCATAACTTTTACTACACAATTCTTTTTAATGTATTTCTAGTTGGACATGAAAGATAATACATGTACCTATATTCTATTAATTTATCACTTGTCCAATATCCATCGAAAAAGGGATGAAAAATACAGACCAAAATAAGGCATAATTCTGTCCAGTAAAATACTGAGCAGATTGTAGTGAACGTAGTTTAGGAGCAAATTTATAACGTTTGCTACAAAATTCCTTTGAATATGATTCTAGTTGTATATTAAAGATAAGACATGTATCTAAATATTTCTAGTTTATCACTTGTTCCAATTCCATATAAAAATGGATTAAATTGACAGAGTAATATAAGGCATAATTCTGTCCAGTAAAATACTGGGCAGATTGCAGTGAACGTAGCTTAGGAAAAAATTTATAACTTTTGCTACAAAATGTCTTTTAATGTGATTCCAGTTGGAAATTAAAGATAAGACATGTACCTATATTTTGTTAGTTGATCTTATGTTCAGAATCTATCTAACAATAGACGAACAATACAAAGTATCATAAGGAAGAAATGCTGTCCAGAATAGGACAGCTGGAAGAAATGTGTTGATTGTGAATTTATGTGACATAAAATGTATTAATTGAATTTTTCTTATAATTATAATGATTTCATGAGCTAGTATGAGGTTGTAAAATATTGAATGAGAATTATTGCTTTTATATGGAGTTTATATTAATGTTCCCTACATAATTTATGTAAATATTAATAAAGGTAACAAATGTAATTTAAGCCCTATAACATCTAGTAGAGAACTAGAAATTAGGATAAGTTGGCATGCCAATAAAAGGGTAGAAATGTAGGCACTAAAAATAATAGTGATGAGATTTAATTTAAGTAGGCACTAACAAATAGTACTGAGTTGAAATTACGTAAGCACTAAGAAATAATACTGAGTTCAAAAATTACGTAGGCACTAAAAAGGTGCTGAGTTGTTATTGGAAATATAGGCATTAAACGCCGAGTTATAAAATAATTATGTAGGCGCCGAGTATACTGCCGGAGAGCAGAAACCCTGTATCCAGTGTTTAGTTCCGGTCTAAGATGTCGTGGGCTATTAAATAAATAACAGAAAAAAAATGTGAATTATGAAATTGATATTGTAAATTTTATATCTTGAATTGTTAAGAAATTTCAAGCATGCTTAATGAATGAAATGTCGTAATTGATGAATTAAATATTTTTGCATGGAGAATGGTTTTATTATTAATTGAATATTTGGCATGCTTAATAAATTAATTATAGTTTCAAAAATTTTATTTTAGAATTATTTATGTAATTATTGGATAGTTGCCAAACGTACCACTAAGCTAGAAGCTTAGCGCGTGTGTTTCACGCGCAGATAAATAGAAGTAGCTGTTCCGATAGGGCGACCAAAGAAGAGGGAACTCCCAAGATCAGATTGCAGCAGTCTAGTTCTTTTTGTATATTTTGAAAATTATGTTGTAAAAATTAAATTCTAAGAATCTTTTTTTTTATGTGAGTTTGTGGCATATAGGATTTATAAGGAATGAATTTTGTAATTTTATAAATCTAGTATTGTTTCTAAATATTATGGTTTAATTGCATGAGTTCAATTAAATCAAACTATTTCCATCACTAGTTATATATTTAAATGAAAAAAAATAGTAATAAATATTTCGCTAATAATAAACTCGAAAAAAAAATTATTACAATGATTTGTACATTGGGTTTAAAAAAAAAAAAAAGCTTATTAGCACTTCCATATCCTATTAACGTTTAGTAATCGTATTTTCGAAATGTGCATTCTGGTTAGATGAAGTGGCCTTTCTAGGACATATTATCTCAGCCGATGGGATCAGAGTTGACACCAGTAAGGTAGAGGCAATCCTCAACTGGAAACCGCCTCGGAATGTGACAGAGGTGAGAAGTTTTCTTGGTTTGGCTGGTTATTGTCGGAAATTTGTGAAAGGATTCTCAATGTTAGCCTCACCACTGACAAAATTACTTAGAAAGGAGACCAAATATGAGTGGATAGACCGATGCCAGACTAGCTTTGATAAGTTGAAGAAAATATTGACAGAGGCACCAGTGTTGACACAACCTACTGCAGAAAAAGATTTTGTGGTGTACAGTGATGCTTCCCTTAATGGTTTGGGTTGTGTATTAATGCAAGAAGGTAAAGTGATTGCTTATGCTTCCAGACAACTGAAGTCTCATAAGAGAAATTATCCAACACATGATCTGGAACTAGCGGCCATTTGTGTTTGTATTGAAAATATGGCGACACTACCTGTATGGTGAGCAATGTTATATCTATACAGACCATAAAATTCTGAAATATTTGCCTTCACAAAAGGAACTCAATTTGAGACAGAGACGATGGCTAGAATTAATCAAAGACTATAATTGTATCATTGATTATCAGCCAGGTAAGGCCAATGTGGTAGCAGACGCTCTAAGTAGAAAAACTCTTGCAGGTAAATGTTAAAACTTAAATTTATTAAGTGAATATGAAAAAAAATGAAATAATAATTTATTTATATATTATTTGGGCAGAATTGCGGATTCAACCCACATTGATCCAACAAGTAAAGAACAATCAGAAGCAGGACACGAAATTAAAGGAAATATTTGAAACGGTGAAAAAGGGTGAAAAACCAAAATTTACTATTGATTTAGATGGGAGTTTAAGGCAAAAGGGCAGGTTATGTGTGTAAGACATACCAGAATTGAAATAAGATATTTTGAAGGAAGCTCACAATGTTATTTATGCAATGCACCCAGGAAGCAACAAAATGTATTATGACTTGAAGGCATATTATTGGTGGCCAGGAATGAAAAGAGATATCACCAAGTATACTACCAGATGTTTAACTTGTTAGTAAGTGAAGGCTGAGCATCAAGTACCAAGTGGATTATTGCAGTCAATTTCAATTCCGGAGTGGAAATGGGAAAGAGTTACAATGAATTTTGTTTCTGGTTTGCCTTTGACACAAAAGAGGCATGATTCAATATGGGTAGTGGTGGACCGGCTCACTAAATCATCTCATTTTCTACCGATCAGGATGGATTATCCACTTAACCGTTTGGCAGAGATCTATGTTAATGAGATAATCCGTTTACATGGTGTGCCAATTTCAATCATTTCAGATCGAGACCCGAGGTTCACTTCAAAATTCTGGAAAAGTTTGCATCAAGTCATGGGTACTCGACTCAGTTTCAGCACAACTTTCCACCCACAAACAGATGGACAATCAGAAAGGGTCATACAGATATTGGAAGATATGTTGAGGAGTTGTGTGATAGAATTTGAAGGCAGTTGGGACAAACATCTTCCATTGATAGAATTTGCCTACAATAATAGTCACCAAGCCAGTATCGGCATGGCACCATATGAAGCCTTGTATGGGAGGAAATGTATAACACCTTTATGTTGGACTGAGCTTAGTGAAATGAAAGTAGTGGGTCCAGATCTAGTACAGCAGACAGAGGAAAAAGTGAGAGTAATAAGAGATAGGCTGAAAGCTGCTGCTGATAGACAGAAATCATATGCAGATTTGAAAAGGAGAGATATTGAGTATACAGTTGGTGATAAGATATTTTTAAAAGTCTTACCTTGGAAAAGGATTTTCCGATTTGGAAAGAAGGGAAAGTTGAGTCCTAGGTTCATTGGACCTTATGAGGTACTTGAACGCATAGGTCCTGTGGCGTACAAATTAGCTTTACCACCAAAGTTAGACAAGATTCATAATGTATTCCATGTGTCCATATTGAGAAGATATCGATCAGATCCATCTCATATCATATCAGCAGAACCTATAGAGATACGACCAGATCTAACTTATGAAGAAGAGCTAGTGGAAATTCTAGCTCAAGAAATGAAGGAGCTACGGAACAAGAAGGTACCATTGGTAAAGGTTATGTGGAAAAATTATAATTCAGAAGAAGCGACTTGGGAAAATGAAGAGGTGATGAAGGCCCAGTATCCACAATTATTCCACTCCAGTTAAAAAGGTAAATTTCGAGGACGAAAGTTTTTTTTAGGAGGGGAAAATTGTAATGCCCGATAATTTAGGTTACGGTCGAGGTTGAGCGAAATCCGGCACGCCGAACCGATCGGGTCTAAATTCAGACATGAAAGAAAAAAATTAAAATAATAATAATATGGGATAAAATATTTCGGATATTATTAATTGAGAATTTTGAAGTTTGGAATTAAAATTGGGAAAAAAATAATTTTTCGCTGAACGAAATTAGAAATTGCAGTATTTTTAGCACAGAAATTATAAGAAGGCATAAAAATGGAATATTCTTTATCTAAGGAAATGAATATTCTTTTAATTAAGATAAATTAAGAGTGATTAAAATTAATGGACCAATGGAAAGCAAGATTAACAATTAATCCTAACCACCCACCTAATCCAACTATAAATATTTCTAGTTGATCACTTGTTCCAATTCCATATAAAAATGGATTAAATTGACAGAGTAAAATAAGGCATAATTCTATCCAGTAAAATACTAGGCAGATTGCAGTGAACGTAGCTTAGGAAAAAATTTATAACTTTTGCTACAAAATGTCTTTTAATGTGATTACAGTTGGAAATTAAAGATAAGACATGTACCTATATTTTGTTAGTTGATCTTATGTTCAGAATCTATTTAACAATAGACGAAAAATACAGAGTATTATAAGGAAGAAATGCTGTCCAGAATAGGACAGCTGGAAGAAATGTGTTGATTGTTAATTTATGTGACATAAAATGTATTAATTGAATTTTTCTTATAATTATAATGATTGCATGAGCTAGTATGAGGTTGTAAAATATTGAATGAGAATTATTGCATTTATATGGAGTTTATATTAATGTTCCCTATATAATTTATGTAAATATTAATAAAGGTAACAAATGTAATTTAAGCCTTATAACATCTAGTCGAGAACTAGAAATTAGGATAAGTTGGCATGCCAATAAAAGGGTAGAAATGTAGGCACTAAAAATAATAGTTTTGAGATTTAATTTAAGTAGGCACTAAGAAATAGTACTGAGTTGAAATTACGTAGGTACTAAGAAATAATGTTGAGTTTAAAAATTACGTAGGCACCAAAAAGGTGCTGAGTTGTTATTGGAAATGTAGGCGTTAAACGCCGAGCTATAAAATAATTATGTAGACGCCGAGTATACTGTCGGAGAGCAGAAACCATGTATCCAGTGTTTAGTTCCGGTCTAAAATATCGTGGGCAATTAAATAAATAACAGAAAAAAAATGTGAATTATGAAATTGATATTGTAAATTTTATATCTTGAATTGTTAAGAAATTTCAAGCATGCTTAATGAATGAAATTTCATAATTGATGAATTAAATATTTTTGCATAGATAATGGTTTTATTATTAATTGAATATTTGGCATGCTTAATAAATTAATTATAGTTTCAAAAATTTTATTTTAGAATTATTTATGTAATTATTGGATAGTTGTCAAACGTACCACTAAGCTAGAAGCTTAGCGCGTGTGTTTCACGTGCAGATAAATAAAAGTAATTGTTCCGATAGGGCGACCGAAGAAGAGGGAACCCCCAAGATCAGATTGCAGCAGTCTAGTTCTTTTTGTATGTTTTGAAAATTATGTTGTAAAAATTAAATTCTAAGAATCTTTTTTTTTTATGTGAGTTTGTGGCATGTAGGATTTATAAGGAATGAATTTTGTAATTTTATAAATCTAGTATTGTTTCTAAATATTATGGTTTAATTGCATGAGTTCAATTAAATCAAACTATTTCCATCACTAGTTATATATTAAAATGAAAAAAAATAGTAATAAATATTTCGCTAATAATAAACTCGAAAAAAAAAATTATTACAATGATTTGTACATTGGTTGTAAAAAAAAAAAACTTATTAGCACTTACATATTCTATTAACGTTTAGTAGGGTAAGGAAGCGTTACATAACGCCCGTGACTATATAATGTCACAACTGTGAACCGATTCGTATCCTTTGTCACGGCTAGAGTGTCTTTTCAACAAACCGTGACCACGACTATTCACGCCCGTGAATATGTCGACTATAAAACAGAAATTTACCTTTTCTTCTCATTATCAACCTTAAAAATTCTCTCAATTAAAGCTCTCATTCATTATCTCTCATAAAATTTGGCCTCCTCATATTCTTTTTCATTTATAAAATCCTTTAAAACTCCTTTTTGAAAAATCACATCTCAAGGTTGTTCTCAAAATCCTTGGTTAGAAAATCACTCTCCAAAATTCTTTTCTGAGATTATCAATGGAATCCGGCTCATTAAAAGGCATAAGGAGAAAATCCCATGCTCTGAGATGCCACACGAACTACCTTCTCAATATTATTCCGAAGTTCAATTGTAATAATGCCATCAGAAAATATCTTGATTGGTGGGTATGTGACTCACCTTGCAATTGAACTCGGGTATCTAAAGCTCAATGAGCACAATTTCAACCTCATTCCAGCACATCCTTGAGACCGGCTAGATGTTGAGTCTTTTATAAAGATGGAAGCAGTTGTTCGCATAATCTACAAGAATAATGTCTATTACCGCTTCACCACTCCAGCTGGTGAAATTGATTGGGAAGACCAAGATTCAAATGAATTCAAAGTTGGCCTACAAGGAATCCAGCAAAGAAAACGAGCTCGAGTTGAGACAACGACCCCAAAGGTTGAGCAAGAGGTTGGTCAATCATCGGCCTCTACACCTAGCTTGGCGCAGTAGGTTGCTAATCTTTTAGTACTTCGCTTTGACCTATTACAGGCTTCTATCGATGAGAAATTGGAAAACCTCAAAAACTTCATGGAATCTCGTATGGATAGCCTCGAGGCGGAAGTAACACGTCTGAGAGATGGTCTGTCAGGCTTAAAGCCTAGTTAGAGTCCTAACTTTTCATGTTTTTGTTTATGTACTAGTTTCTATTATTTTGAGTGTAGTACTTTAATTCACATTTTTAAACTTTGTACTTTCTCTTTTTCGTATTAATATAATTACATCATTATCATTTTATGGTTTATTTTTGTTGATGATAAAAAGGGGAGAACCTAGCAATATATGAATATATGCAAATGTGTTGTATAACATATACCTCACATATAATTTGCATATACTTAACTAGTTAAACAAACAATTTGATATACTTTGAATATACCTCACATATACTTTGCATATAATTAACTAGTTAAGCAAACAAGTTGACATATTTAGAATATACCTTACATATACTTTACATATACTTAACTAGTTAAGCAAACAATTTAATATACTTTAAATATACCTTGCATATACCTAATTAGTTAGCAAAGATCCATGTTATACGTCGTTCAATTCTTGCACTTTATTATTTTTGTCTTAAGCATCTTTTGAGGGGGAGACTTCTCAAAAGCACATATTGCTAGATTATTTGTCACCATCAAAAAGGGGAAGATTGTTGAACCATGAGGACCTTGAGGGGTATTTCCGTCATTTTGATGCCAACAAATAAAATAGCAATAATGTATTTAACAATATGTGTTCTAAGTTTGTTCAATAGGATATATCTTGAATGAAATAGATGCAAGAATGAAACACAAATTTTGAATATCAAAATAAAAAGAAATAGCATGTTCACGCCCGTGACTACTTATGTCATGCCCGTGATATAACTTAGCGCCAACTCTCCAACATTCAAAGTTCACGGCCATAAAAGATCATACCAACCGTGAATGATCAAACCAGTCACGCCCGTAAAACAACATGTCAAGTTCTTCCAAAGAGCTTCACGACTAGAGTCACCACTTGAACTACGGCTTAGAAGCATGTTCATGCCCGTGAAAGTATAAAGTCATGCCCATGATCAAACACTTCAAGTTTTTCTAGAAAGCTTCACGGTCAGAGTCGCCACTTGGACCACGACTTGGAAGAACATTTACGACAGTGACACATATAGTCACGCCCGTGAATGAGGATAAAGAAGTATGTCAAGCGCGAAGTTAAGAGTCAGTTCAATGGCTATTTTCGCATTAAATATACCCAAACGACTATAATTCGTTGAGAAAGTATAAATGCAAAACATTTATGAATCCTAAGAAGAAGAACAAAAATAACTTTGAATGTAAAATCTTGTTGTAGCCATTGTGCATTAATTACTTTCAACAAATCTTTTATTCTTTGTAAAAACCTATTTGCTTATATTTTCTGAGATTTATAGGTTGATGAGTGTTTTCATTGTAATATATTACTCAAGTGAGTTTGGGTATATTGGGTTAAGATTGAAATACTTGTAAGGGTTTATTGTGTGAGCCATAAAACACAAGGAATTGGTTTATTGTGTGAGCCATTAAAACACAAGGGATTTTTTGGCCATTGAGAGAAACACCATAGTTGGGAGTGAGATTGTAAACTCCATTGTAGCACTTAGTGTGTTAGTAAAACTCTCAATTGAGATTGGAGAGAGGAGTAGGATTTGTTAATACCCGAACATCTATAAATCTCGTGTATGATATCTCTTCATCTCTATTTTATTTAATTTTATTCCGCATTTAAAGTTAAGAATTTTTTTATAACCAATTCAACTCCCCTTTTTGGTTCATTGTTTGGGCAACAATATGGTTGAGAGTGCAACAGGTTTAGTGAAAGGTATGGAGGAAGTGGGGGTGGAACAATTAGAAAACTCAGAAAAAGGGTGATATTCATAAAGTTAAGAGGAAAGCATATATGGCTTATAATGATGAGGATGGGATGGAGCTTTTTGAGGATCATAAAAGGAGAATGGACAACTTCTCAAGTAAGGCCTAGGTGAGTTTGGAGGCTCAAGAATCAGTGGGCGGGTCTTTTAAACAAGTTGAGAATGAAAAAAATCCCACAACTGCATTTTTTATTGGCAGGACCTAGGGCTTAGGCCTACCGGAGCCTATGATTGTTTTAAGTTAAAATTGTCGAGTATATTGGATGACCTACTAATGAGGCAATCACATGGGTATCTATTCAATGTCAGTGATAGTTTCATCATAATAATGGTATAAGTATCCTTAGACTTGAAATACTCAAGGTTATCTTGGATACTAAATCATATACTTTGACTCCATTCCTTGTTGCCTCGCAGAGATTGCTTATAGGGTGGTGATTGGGTATAGCATGAGGTATTCAAAAGTAGTTGAGTATCAATAAAGGATTTACCACTTCTGATAGGAGAGTATACATATGGCCTCTTATAGAGATCATTACTCAAAAATCTTTAGTCGAAGTGGACATGTCTTTAAGAAAGTTTTCAAGGACATATTTGATCAGGGTAATGAGTCTCATAGACAATAACTAATATCATTTGGACTAAATGTGACATAATCAGTTTAGTGGGAGCTAACATACAAACCATACTCTGAACCAATTGAGATATAGTTTGGTGAAAGGACGAATTGCACGGTAATTGTCTATGGAATGGTTTACAGTCAAACTACTGA
The DNA here is from genome assembly GCA_023653625.1 of Triadica sebifera. Classification (NCBI taxonomy): domain Eukaryota; kingdom Viridiplantae; phylum Streptophyta; class Magnoliopsida; order Malpighiales; family Euphorbiaceae; genus Triadica; species Triadica sebifera. The sequence goes on along the minus strand of CM042896.1, from coordinate 223,104 downwards.
CTTTCCGGTAAATTGGAGGTCATGATGTGTTACTAGATACTGCTCATGATCTGCTCAAAATCATGTGATGATTTGAGCTATCAATATAACCGGAAACTTAATGAGTCACATATATAGAAAGAATAAAGAAAATGTAAAATGTGTCTTGAATTGGATCTAAGACATGAGAGAGAAACGATTTGGCCATGCACCATGTGTCACAACCATGACAAAGGGGAGTCACAGCCATGACACTACTATTCACAGTCGTGAAAAGCTTCGATATCAGCTTTTGTGATTTAGGTTTTTCTATTTCAAATGAAACTCCTATGTATGAATTACGTATGTCCAACCCTAATATGATTAGAGGACATATAAATAACCCTTTTAAGGCCAAATTCGTAGCTACAACCGTGAGCTTGCACTTTAGTGCTTCGACACCCCATTTTCTTTTGATGTTTTTTCCGTTCTTTTGTGTAGATTACCGTTAGAGACAATCCAGCCTTAGATTGTTGTGGTTTGCAACTACCCAATCAATTGATTGAATTGAAGATTTAATATGCAAGTTAGTTTGGAAGTCATCTAAATTCTAAACTATATTCTTAGGGTTGCCCTCTCTTTATATGTAACTTGTGGGAAAAAGAAAAAGACAAAAGACATCCTTAGAAATAAGTTACTATACTTTCATTTAAGTATTAGATATCATATATATATATATATATATATGTGTGTGTGTGTGTGGGGTTAAAAGTTCACTTTATATCCAATTATTTAAAAAAAAAAAGAAACAAACAAAATCTTATGCCTCTTTTCTTAGGGGTTTCTGTGTATTTATATTTTTATACTTAGAGATTTTTATTTTTCTATCTATTTTAGAAAGCTGACCAAAATAAAAATAAATGTTCCAAAAAATTTAAAAAATTTAAGCACAATTTCAAAATTTTAACCTATTGCTTGTATCACAGGTATTTACATTGGTCATTGGAATTGGAATTGGTACATTTCAGCACTACAAGAAAATGGCTTTAACAGAGAAAATTTGTGGCTAGAAGTAAATAAAGATCACTTAATGTAAAAAAATAAAATAAAATAAAGATTCAAAACGAATTAAGCCTTGAACCCAAAAATAAAAACTTCGATTAATAATGTATGAATTTCACCCACTTAACAACCATTTTTTTGGGAATTCCAAGACCCACGAAAGTATTTTAATAATAATTATATTGCTTTTATATGTTCATTATTTAACTAAATTATAATAATTTCACATAAACCATTCTGCATATACAACCACGAAAAAGAAAAGGATTGGGATTGATACTTATCATAGTCAATTTGGAAATTTAGAAGTACATTCTCTTCTCCTCGGAATCTTCACCAGGGAAAAGCACCAACTCAATTTTAAATAATAACAATAATAAGTAACAACAATTTTGTAAAAAAAAAAAAAAAATTATGATGAAGTAACATTTCACAGAAAATTTCTCTTCTCAAATATAGTTCTTGAAAGAAATTAGGACTTGAGATACATGCAAAACCAAAAATACATCCACTTGAAGATTCTTGTATAAGAAACAGACGAAAGAAAACATGAGGGCATCATCAAATCAGATGGCAATTCAGCTATCTTCTTGAGTAGGAGGAGGTTCAAGAAGTCTCACGGAACGAGGAAGCATAAACTCAGCAAATATTGGATAGTGCGACGAAGGATAATATCCGTCAATATTATCATTCACAACTTCACATAAAGCAGGACTCAGATACCTACCTCTAAAAAGAATCCAATCCACATGCAGATCCTGAGTTTGGCGGTCCCAGCAGAGGCACAGTGCTCGTAAGATCAACTTGAGGAATTCAAGAGTTCCTTGCTTGTCACCTGAATGCAGTGGATAATAATGTGAGCATAGTTATTCTATGTTGTGTACTAGATCTATACATATATGCAGTGAGAAGTAACCTTTAAATCCATGATATGTGCGAATAAGCGAAACGTTTTTTCTCACCCGAGCATTGGGCCACACATCCCTCATATCTCCCACCACACCATGTTCTCTGGACAAAAAATTCAGCGTTCATCTAGTAAACAAATGAATAACTTGGAACACAGTCTTCAACCCCTAAAATTCAAAGAGCAGCATTCAATTTTATTAAGGAAAAACAATGTCTTACTTTGTTAGACAAACAAAATTTAGAAAAGAATTAGCAATCAATCACCTGTTTCAAGCTACAGTTTATAAGATGAAGCAAATATGAGTTTCTTTGTTTTTTGGAGCACTATTTTCCATGAAGACTTGCACATGCCTTTAACCTTAAGTTGTGCATTTCTTCATAAATGTTTTTTTGGTCGACAAGTGAATGATAAAATTTGCAGTAGAACAGCAACAAATGGCTGGAATCATGTACAAGACAATGAATCTACCAGTAAAAACATTCAACACATCCAAAGAAATTTTGTAGTCATCTACCTCTAAGCATATAAAGCAAGCCTTTGATCTAGATACCATGCAACGTTAGAAATGGCAGGAGAACCAATAGGTAAAATACTAATTTTTCTATGTACAAGCACCATGTACCCCTCCATGCACACAATAACTTTCACCATGCCCAATCGCTGCAAACAAGAAATACCTATCCACAAGAATAAGCCCACTCCCACAGCCATCTTATCTTATACATAGAACAGCAAGAGGTGCCTCATCCATTCAGCACCATATTCACATAAGAAACAACTAATAACAGCAACCATCACCTTCTTCAGTTCTTCTGCAGATTATCATTAGCGTAAATCCTCTTGTGGATTTCCACCCAAAAATCACTGCTTTGGAAGGAGATCTCTAACTTAATCTCATGAGTGAAAGAATAGCTGCATTTTGATATTTGGAATTCAAACAAGAATTAATCATAACAACCATATAATAATATCATATACCAAAGATACTACGTTTTTTCACCGAACAATATCACATATTTATTTTCACTGGCTCAGTTCCATAGACAACTAAGAGTTGATTGGCCGATATTTTCAAAAATCAGGGATAACTTATCAAAAATATGCGGCCCTTAAACATTGATAATGTTCAATAAGTATGATGACAACAAATACAAATCATGTTCTCTGAACAAATTATGAAGAAAATATAACTTGATCTCAAGAAATTAGGAAATAAAAAGACCTAATTTCTATGTGCCAAAGGTACCTTGATCTCCCAAGAAGAAAACGTCCACTAGTTGATTCCTTTTGTGTGTTAAAACCTCCACAATAAACAACTGGCAAACTTGGAGGTAAAGATGCAATATGTTGCCAAGTGAGTAAAGCACTTCGTCTACGGGCACGAGGGCTAATTTCATCCATGTTTGTATTCACTATCTGAAATGAAAACCCTGGTGGCTCCACTCCTTTCAATTGGAATGTGTGGGCATCATGTCAAAGAAACAAATGATAACAGACATAATAGAGGAGTGTGGACTCAGCTGATATATCACATGAAATTTGGAAAAATAGCAGGGAAAACTTGCAAGGATATCGCCCATGTAGCAATACATGGAACTGCAGCACCCCATGAGATGCTTCCTGGGACAGAGGGCGAATCTGATAACCAAAATGTTCCACCTTCTAGCAGCTCTACCTTTGTTGAAAAAGAAAGGACACAGACAGAGGCCAAATCGCATCAATAAATTGGATAACACACAATGTGAATGCTGATCCAGATTGGAAAGAATTGATTTCATACCATCTCCTTGTCATAGAAGATGGTGCAGTGTTCATCTGAAGTGTCTTGAGATCCTTTTCTTGATATTCCAAATTGATCATAACCTAAAATTATGAAGAAGCAATGCTCACTTTCAAGATTCGTAAGAGCAGGAGACTACTTTCAACATTGCAATCTCTTGGAAGACAAAAAAGGGCATATCATATAAAGCACAAGCTCAAAAATCATCTTATAAATGAAAAAGTAAAGCAGAAACTTTAACCAATAACTATAGCTAGTATTAAGTGTTAATCAAGCTCAACTTTTAGGTATTGAAAAAAAGAAAAATATTACTGATGAAGTGCCATTCATATTATTTCTCATCCAACTGATCAGCTATACAATGAGAAATATAGTTCATACTCTTCCCACAAGCTTCCTCCATCCAAAACTGCCTCTTCATTATATTCATATAATGGAAATCTCTCGAAAAGGAGCATAATCTCCATCCAATTCCACCCGCCAAATAGCTCCTGCCGGAAATCCCAAAATATTACTGCTGGACAATCCCCATGGAGACAAAGTGCCTCTCTATTGTATTCAAATATTTACCTATTTTAATGTACATTTGCTTTTCTTATATATGCCATTGAAAAATACTATGATTTCATCCTTCCAAATTTGTTGACATTGGTTTTATCATAGACCATTCCTATAAAATTATCATTGGTAACCAAGGGAGAATGAATGATTCCAGATTATCAAATGCATATAAACATAAGTATTCGTATAGCAGTTAGAAACGCATATAAAATTATCATTGTATCCCCAACTGAACACAGAGAAATTAGAATACATAGAAACCAAGACTATGAACCAATTTGCACCACAAGCTCATTCCAGCGACATTGAACATTGAATACAAAGACACAATATTATTTACTTAGATTCAGCAACTTCTTAATCATAAGCAGAGAAGAATTTAACATTTTTCATATTAAGAAAAAATTACCTGGCAAGCCCTGTTGAAGATAGTCCAACTGCGATTTCACACCTGAATCCACCAACCAAACAAAAGGATGAATTCATTAACAAGAAACTAATGAAGTTGATAATCTGAATAAACTAAGATCAACCAGGTGAAGCAAACAGAAGTAGCACAAAGCAAACAACCATGATTCCATTAACCAGCAGCACACATAATCTAAGTCAAAATCCAATGAAACCCCATCAAAAGAGAAAGAACCCATCTCCAAAACAAAAATAAAAAAGACCCAGATTAACCATTCCATGGAGAAAAAAAAACTAGCAACAAGATCGTAAACCGAAAACAGAGATGAAAGAAGAAGACAGCATACCTTGTTGAGTACAAAGAATCAAAGGAGAGTAACTAGTGATAACACTTAAACACAAATCTCTTCTCTTCTCCCATGAATTTGGGCTATCTTCTGGCTGATCTTCATGAAGATTAAAAGTCATAACAGTCAAAGAAACACTCATCGTTTTCCACACCAAATATCTAGAAAACCTGAAAAAGCAAACACACTGATTGTTTTCACAAATTCAACAGGCAAAATTAAAACAGATTGCAAAAACAAACCACAAATAAGCTAGAAATTCAATCAGAATGGTACAGTGTCTTATAAATCAACATAAAAGCACTAAATCAAGATCCTAACTTAGCTAACAAGGATTCCAGGTAACTAGTTTTGATAATGATGGAAATTTCGACTCTAGCCACAAAACACAAACAATGAAAATTGAATTAGCATTCCGAGAAACTGGTTTTGATAGTGAAAGGAAATTATTGACGTCGACCCAGGTAATCCCTAGACAAACATACCCCTAAAAATACAAATATAATTAAAAATAAAATTATGTATGCACACAGCATTTATTTTGCATTCTAGAAAACAAGTTCTCTCTCAAAAGCATATCTGGTTAGGCCTAACATACATTACCAAGAAATGCATCCCATATACTATATATTGTTGAAATAATAATTAATCTTTTAATACATACAACCAATACATTTATTTTATAGTTTTTAGTTTGGCTCAGACACAATTTATTATTTCATTAAAACTATCTAATTGAGCAACATTTATGAATTAGAAAATTTTCTTTCAAAAAAAAAAAATTCACAAAACTATATTTCTAAGCATACAATTGATGCTTTTATTTCTTGTAATCCAAATATTTTTTCATTAGTACATATTGTAGCAAAACTAATCACATTAATTAGATCACAGCTCATTTAAATACTAAAATGCTTTTAGAATTACACACTTGAGAACTTAATCATTTAATATTGACAAGCTGATATGCAGATCAGACCTCATATGACATTATGTTCCCAGTTCTTTAGCTGCTTAAAATAAAGATTTTTCTTTCAAGGGTATATGCGCTTGAAACATTTCTAAAAAATGTTAAGTATCTTACATCAAGCACAAAATTGATGCTACAGCAGTTAAAGTCAAAATAGTCATATGGGAGTCTTTTTTCTTTTTCTTTTGGGATTCCATACTTGAATGAAATAACTAAATAACAAGGTGAGAATCCTATTACGCACCAAGTTCAAAAACAAGGCAAACAACAAGGATCCAGCAGAAGAAACATCATATAGCGCCGCGTCAAAAAACAAAATCAACAAGATCTAAACCTAATCAGCTCATCAAAATAAAGATGTAAGTACGTATGTAAAGATATGGTTAAGTTACCAACTTACCATAAGGAAATCCTTAGGGGTGACGACGGGGAGATAGAAGCAATGAGAATGGATCAAAAGGAAAGCAAAAGCAAAGATTCATGATTTGAATGCGATATAGCCTCTCACCATGGCAGAAATCTAGATCAAACAATTCACTTCTCTCTCTCTCTCTCTCTCTAAAATGTGTCTTTAAGCATTCTCTCTCTAGAAGACTGGCACCGGAGAGTGGCGCAGTGCGATTTGTTTTAATATGACACGACACTAGCAATATGAGACTACAAAAATGAACCAGCAAATTACTTATAAACCCCCAAGTTTGATGAGCAAAAACTAACAGCACATTCTCCATTATTTAATAAAAATAAAATTTAGAATAACGATTAAAAATATTAAAATTTAAATATACTGCTATATATTTATTATCGTTAGTAATAAAATAGAAATTTTAAATTTTTATAAAAATATTATTATATGGTGTATAAAATTTTAAAAATTTATATAAAAATATTTTAAATATGAAAAAAATTATATAATATATTTTACTATAATATTTAAAATTCATACCATAATAAATAATTATGTATTATCTCAAACGATATGCAATGCATTGTTACCTTTTTAAAATCTTATTTTTAGCTGTAATTTATTAAAATCTAAGGTTATCTATAATTCATTCAACATCTTCAGACATTTATTTGGTATTTTCGTTTTTTATTTCTTTTTCGTTTGATTTTAACTTCCTCTATTATTATTAATAATTAACTTTTATATATTAATATTTGCAAATAAACTCCAAATGATTGGTAGCCATTTATTATAAGATTATAAGATCCCCTGCTCTTAGTATTATTCATCAATTGAGTTTCAACATAGTTTTTTTATATATATTTCTTGGAAATATCTTTTTCTTTTATTTAATCAATAATACATAATTATTCAATAAATTTTCCTTTTTCATTTGGAAAAAGATATAATTCAACATCTAGCATAAAAATCAAATAACACATTTGTCCTAAAAAAGCTATTAAAATCTAATTTTGGGATAAATTAACCCCTCCAATATTACCTTCGTTCCACCCCTTAACAATTTGTTGACATGAATAATTGGTTTGCTAAAATATTGGCACGGATCAATTAAAATTGACCAAACTCACCAAACCTTTCTTCTTCTCTCTCTTCCTCTCCTTATTTTTTCATTCAGAAAAAATGCAACTAAATCTTTAACATAAGAGTCAAATAACACATTTGTCCCCAAAGTACAAACAAGTCCATAAAATCTAATTTTGGGATAAATTAACCTCTCAAACATTACCTTCCTTCTACCCCTTAGCGGTTTGTTGATGTGAATAATTGGTTCACTAAAATATTGATTTGTGTTAACTAAAATTGATCAAAGTCACCGACACTTTCTTCTTCTCTCTTTTTCTCATATTTTCTCTCTTATCTCGAGCATTTTTCCAAAACAAGGTGGGTGTAAAAAAAATTTCCAACTTAAGGTAATAATTTGAAAAATTCCAAATTTAGGGTGTTTGAAAACAATTTTTCATTTTAGAATGAAATTGATGATGTGGCAAGGAAGGCTGGTGAGGGTTGCTAAAGTGGCAAATACATAAGTTGTTTGTGTTGAACCTTGAGGAGTATTTCCGTCATTTTGATGCTAACAAATAAAATAGGAATAATGTATTTAACAATGTTTGCGTTATAAGTTTGTTGAACAAGATATATCTTGAATAGAATATGATACAAGAATGAAAGACAACTTTTGAAAATCAAAATAAGAAGAAATAGCAAAGTCACGCCCGTAACTACTTATGTCACACCCATGGTATAGCTTAGCGTCAATTCTCCAACATTTAAAGTTCACGGCCATGAAAGATTATACCAACCATGAATGATCAAATCAGTCACACCTGTGAAAGAAAGACACGTCCATGAAATAACATGTCAAGTTCTTTCAGAGAGCTTCACGGCTAGAGTCACCACTTAAACTATGGCTTGGAAGAATATTCACGCCCGTGAAAGTATAAAGACAGAGAAACATGTCAGGTGCGAAGTTAAGAGTTGGTTCAGCGGCTATTTTCACATTAAATGCACCCGAACGGTTATAATTCATAGAAAAAGTTTAAATGCAAGCCATTTATGAATCATAAGAAAAACAACAACAATTACTTTGAATCTTTAATCTTGTTGTAGTCATTGTGCATTAATTATTTTTAACAAAACCTTTAATTTTTATAAAAACCTAATTGCTCATAATTTCTGAGCATTATAGGTTGGTGAGTGTTTTCATTGTAATATATTACTCAAGTGAGTTTGGGTATATTGGGTTAAGATTGAAACACTTGTAAGGGTTTATTGTATGAGCCATAAAATACAAGGAATTGGTTTATTGTGTGAGCCATTAAAACACAAGGAACTTTCTAGGTTAAGTGTTAGCTATTAAGAGAAATATCATAGTTGGGAGTGAGCTTGTAAAACTCCATTGTAGCACTTAATGTGTTAGTAAAACTCCCAATTGAGATTGGGAAGAGGAGTAGAGTTTGTTAATACCCGAACCTCTATAAATCTCGTATGTGATATCTCTTCATCCCTACTCTATTTAATTTTATTCTGCACTTAATAATCAAGAAATTTTTATTTCATAACCAATTCAACCCCCTTATTGATTCATTGTTTGGGCAACAATTAGTATTAGAGCAAGTCTAACATCAAAGCCTAAAAAACGCTAGCAAAGATTAAGAAATGGCCAATGAAGGATTCCAAAGTCTTAAGTCTTACTTTGATGGAGCAAACTACGCTCATTGGAAGTTCTAGATGGAGACATATCTCGATAGTGAGGGAATTGAAGTTTGGGATAGCATTCAGAAAGAATGCACACCACCAACCAAAAGAGGAGTTGTGGTGAAGAAGAAATTCTTTCAAGAGATTATTGGACAGAGCCTCAACGTAGAGCAAACTTCAAAAACAAAAAGGCAATGACAATCCTCGTAAGATCTCTATCCATTAAAGAATGTGGCAGAATCCAACACTGCCCTATCGCATATAGTATGTGGAAGACATTGGAGAATTATCATAAAGGAACAAAGCAAGTTAACTCCAAGAAGATTCAACTTCTCACTTCAGAATATGAACTCTTCAAGATGAAATCCAATGAATCCATTATCGATATGACGAACCATCTTCTAGCCATCATAAACAGCATGAGAAAGCTTAGAAAGCAATTGAGCTTGGAAGATGTAAACAACAAAATTCTGAGAAGTCTTCCTCTCAAAGACTATGATTCAAGAGTTGCTGGTATAGAAAAAGCTAATGAAGACATGAGTGTTATACCTACTGATGTGCTTATTGGAAAACTTCTAACACGCGAAATGGCGATAAAGAGAGATAAAAAAATTTGAAACCGAACCAGAAAAAAGAAAGCCTTTAACACTCAAAGCCTCTACTTCAAAATCTCAAGAAGAAGTTGAAGATGATGAAGAAAAGAGTGATGATGCAAATGAGGACATTGTCATGCTCTCAAGGAGATTAAAAAGAATAATTGAAAAGAGAATTGGCAACTCTCAAAAATTTAAACAAAGAAACCTTAAACACTCATCAAATGACTCTCAAAGGAATAAAGAGGAGATAAAATGTTATGAGTGTGGGAAGAAATGACATATCAAACCAAAATGTCCAAAGCTCAAGAAACATAAGAAAATATATCAAAAAGATAATGGGGAGAAAAGTCACAAATCCACATGGGATGATAAAAGCTTTTCAAGTGAAAAAGATGACAATGAAGGTGAAGAGGTCAACCTATGCTTCATTGCTTTAGAGGATCAGTTCACGGATGAAGTAGGTCCTTCTTACTTTTATTGATTTAATAATGATAGTAGTGATAATAATAGTGATAGTGAAGATGATGGTGAGTAGAGTCTAATAGAAGTATTGAACCTAGAATTAGAAAAATATAGATGTAAATTCAATACTTACAAAAAAAATATTTTAAATTTGAAAACAAAATGGAAGTTTTACAAAAGGAAAATCTTGATCTTAAAACTTCTAATTAATCTCTTTAAAAGTCATTAGATGAGTACTCCTCTAGACCCTCAACTAAATCCTTACTTAAAGAAAACAATGTTTTGAAAAATGAAGTTGAGGAACTTAGAAACTCCATTTCAAGATTTCATAAAGGCAATGAGAGTTTAAATACTCTCATAGTGTCCCAAAGACCATCTTTAATAAGACATGATCTAGAATTTAATGGAACATCATCATGCATGTGCATGTCACTGCTCACAAACTCCATATGATAGGATAATGGGACCTAAAAGCATGGTAAAACTGAAAAACATGTTTAGAGCTAAACAATATAATTATTGTATGAAATTTGGTCATATCAATAAACATTGTTGGATAAGAAAGGCTCATTGGAATCCTTCATGTATTAACCCCTAAGAACCCAAGTTCATTTGGGTACTTAAAAACAATACTTAAATTGTGATTTTATAGGTATGACTCAAGTCCACTATAAAAGAAAATGTTTGGTTTGTGGATAGTAGATACTCAAGGCATATGACCGGAAACAAAGAACTATTCAATGACATTAAAAGTATTGATGGTGGTAAGGTAACCTTTGGAAACAATGCTAAGGGTAAGATAATTGGCATTGGCTCCATTGGTATTAATAGTACTACTTTCATTGAAAATGTTTTACTTGTTGATGGTTTGAAACATAACTTGTTAAGTGTAAGTAAATTATGTGATAAGGGAAACCAAGTAATCTTTACCTCAAATGAATGTCTTGTAACCTCTTTTAGTGGCCAATAGATATTCAAAGGAAGTAGAGATATCAATACTTACATAATAGACTTACACAAAATATCTAACCTTTCCTCTAAGTGTTTTATGACTACTAGTGATGAATCTTGGCTATGGCATAAAAGGCTTGGTCATGCAAGCATAGATTTAATTCAAAGCCTTAGCAAAGAAGAGCTAGTAAGTGGACTACCAAAAGTAAAATTTGAAAAGAATAAGACATGTGAACCTTGCCAAAGAGGAAAACAACACAAGTCCTCCTTTAAATCCAAAATTATTGTAAGTACCTCGAAGCCTCTATAACTTTTGCATTTAGATCTTTTTGGACTTACTAGAGTTGCAAGCTTATGAGGTAAACACTATGTTTTTGTTATCGTCGATGATTGCTCTAGATTTACTTGAGTAATTTTCTTAGCTCAAAAGAGTGATGCTTTTGAATCTTTTAAAAACTTTGCTAAGAGAATACAAAACGAAAGGGATACTTTATTTTAAAAATAAGAAGCAATCATAGCAAAGAATTTGAAAATGAAAATTTTGAAAACTTTTGTCTAGAACATGGTATTTCACAAAATTTTTTAACTCCTAAGAAGCCTCTACAAAATGGGGTAGTCGAAAGGAAAAATCGAACTTTAATTGAAATGGCTCGAACAATGCTTAATGAGTATAAGTTAGCAACCTACTTTTGGGCCGAAGCCACCAATACTGCATGTTATATTTCAAATCGTGTTTTCAAAAGATCACTTTTAAACAAAACTTCTTTTGAGTTATAGAATGGAAGAAAGCCCATGATATTACACTTTAGAGTATTTGGATGCAAGTGTTTCATATTAAATACCAAGAACAACCTTGGAAATTTTTCCTCTAAATCCGATGAAGGTATCTTTTTAGGATACTCCACCTCTAGCAAAGCTTATAGAGTCTTTAATAAAAGGTCATTAATTGTTGAAGAATCTATCCAAGTTGTTTTTTTTATGAATCTAGTAAGATTGATCTTGTGAAAGATAGTGTTCTTGATGATATCGTAGGTACAATGGAAAAATTTGATCTTGATTATGAGTGTTAACCTTGAGGGGTATTTCTGTCATTTTGATGATAAAAAATAATATAGCAATATTGTATTTAACATACTTGTTTTTGTAAGTATATTATACAGGACATGAATTAAAATAGCAAGAATGGAGAATTGGAAGAATAATCCTTGAGAAACAAAAATCATGTAGTAGCATGTTCACTGTCGTGACTCTAGGAGTCACTCCCGTGAAGGAAGCTAACCGTTACCAAAACCAACATTTGAAGTTCACGACCATGAAGGAAAAACAAACCGTGAAGTAAGCATTTCAGTCACCCCCGTGAAGCTTCATGCAATTTCATCCAGAGAGCTTCACGACCAGAGTCACCACTTGGCTCACGGCTGGGAAGATTGTCACCCCCGTGAATAAAGGTGTCACTCCCGTGAAGATTCATGCAATTTCATCCAGAGAGCTTCACCACCAAGAGTCACCACTTGAATCACGGCTGGGAAGCTTGTCACGCCCGTGACTGAGTATGTCACGCCCGTGACTCAATATGTCAAAAATATTCCAGAGAGCTTCACGACCAAGGTCACCACTTCAGTCACGGCTTGGGAAGAACTGTCACCCCCGTGACAAGCATAGTCACGCCCGTGAACAATGAAAGAAAAAAATGTCAGGTGCGATTTTTTTGTTGGTACAACAGCTAGTTTCTTATTTAATGCACCCCAACGACTATATTCAGCCATGGGAGTATAAATGGAAGTCATTTATGCATTAAGGAACAAGAGGATGATAAGAAAAACAAAAGATTAGCATATACTTCAAATCACAAGCTATCTTGTACTTTCATACTTTGAGAACAAATCAATTCTCTGTAAAAATCTTTTTGCTCCTCATATTTGAGCAATAAAGATTTATAAGTGGTTCTCTCTGTAATCTTTACTCAAGTGAGCTTTAGGTAGTTCTGGGTTAAGAGTAGAACACTTGTAAGGGTTAGTTGTGTAAACCTCCAAAACACAAAGTGTAGGTTATTTGTGTGAGCCTGTAAAACACAAAGTGTAGGTTGTTTGTGTGAGCCTGTAAAACACAAAGTGTAGGTTGTTTGTGTGAGCCTGTAAAACACAAAGTGTAGGTTGTTTGTGTGAGCCTATAAAACACAAGGAATTGGTTATTGTGTGAGCCATTTAAAACACAAGGGATTTCTGGGTTAGGTGTGAGCCATTGTGAGAAACACCATAGTTGGGAGTGAGCTTGTAAAACTCCATTGTAACACTTAGTGTGTTAGTGAAACTCCCAATTGCGATTGGGGAGAGGAGTAGGGTTTGTTAACACCCAAACCTCTATAAATCTGTGTGTCAAATTTTCTCTATCCCTTCTAAAATTAACTGTCTATTTCCGCACTTTAAAGTTTAATTTTTAAAATGCCAATTCAACCCCCCTTCTTGGCTTAATATCTGGGTAACAATATGGATATCAATTTTACCACACCTTGGAACAAAAGGTTTTTGTTTCAAGACATGCTATTTTTTTAGAGAGAGAATTCCTTCTAAAAAGAGATAGTGGGAGCAAAATTAAACTTGAGGAAGTTTAAGATGCTCAAACAGATGCTGATCAACTGCCTGAACTCGAGCTTGTTACTTATACAAATGATATAACAGCTCAACCTTCTGAAGCACAAGAGCTTCGTAGGTCAAGTAGAATACGTACTGTTCCAGAGAGATATGGATTTCTCATTAGTGAACAGAATGACGTATTGCTCATAGAAAATGATGAGCCTACAACCTATGAAGAGGTTCTGAATTGTTCAGAATCTGACAAATGAATTCAAGCCATGAAGTCAGAAATGGATTCCATGTATGAAAACCAAGTATGGACTTTGGTTGACCCACCCGAAGGAATAAAGCCTATAGGGTGCAAATGGGTTTTCAAAAAGAAAACTGACATGGATGGTAAGGTGATTACCTATAAAGCTAGACTTGTTGCAAAAGGTTATCGTCAAAGACAAGGAATTGACTACGATGAAACTTTTAGCCTATTAGCTATGCTTAAATCCATAAGGATACTCCTAGCCATTGCTACTCATTATGATTATGAGATATGGCAAATGGATGTGAAAATAGCTTTCCTTAATGAAAATCTGACTGAGGATGTGTACATGACACAACCAGAAGGTTTCATATCCAAAGATGGCAAAAAGGTATGTAAGCTTCAAAGATCCATTTATAGATTAAAGCAAGCATCTAGGAGTTGGAATATTTTGTTTGATGAAACAATCAAACAGTTTGGTTTCTTACAAAATCCGGATGAACCTTGTGTCTACAAGATGGTTAGTGGGAGTACAATCGTATTTCTTGTGTTATATGTATATGACATATTGTTAATGGGAAATGATGTCTCAGCCTTACAATCAGTCAAAATTTGGTTATCCAAGAATTTATCTATGAAACACCTTGGAGAAACAGTCTATATTTTAGGGATAAAGATCTATAGAGATAGATCTAAAAGGTTGCTTGGTCTTTCACAGTCTACATACATAGATAAAATTCTAAAGAGGTTTAACATGGAGAAGTCCAAGAGGGGATATATTCCCATGACCCATGGGATTACTCTCTCAAAGTCTTTGTGTCCAAAGACACAAGATGAGAGGACACACATGAGTTTGATTCCATATGCTTCAGCTATAGGATCAATCATGTATGCTATGATATGTATAAGACCCGATGTATCATATGCTCTGAGTGTCATGAGTAGATACCAATCGGACCCTGGTGAGGGTCATTGGGTGGTTGTCAAGAATATCCTTAAGTACTTAAGAAGAACTAAGGAAGTATTCTTGGTATATGGAGATGGAGATATTACTGTGAGCGAGTATACCGATGCCAGCTTCCAATTTGACAATGATGACTCAAAATCTCAGTCAGGTTATATATTCACACTAAATGGTGGAGCAGTTAGTTGGAAGAGTTCCAAATAGAAAACGATTGCTGATTCCACAACCGAAGCAGAGTACATTGCAGCTTCTGAAGCAACAAAGTAAGTAGTTTGGATAAAGAAATTCATCACAGAACTTGGAGTGGTTCCCAACATTATTGATCCAATACAATTGTATTGTGATAATAATGGAGTCATTGCACAAGCAAAGGAGCCACGGTCTCATCAGAGATCCAAACATGTACTCAGAAGATACCATTTGATAAGAGAAATCATTGGTAGGAATGATAGAAAAAGTGCCCACTGATTAGAATATTGCTGATTCTTTAACTAAGCCACTTTTTTAAAAGAAATATGATTCTCATGTACTCGCCTATGGAATTAAATATAAAGGCGATTGACTTTAGTGCAAGTGGGAGCTTGTTAGAGGAGTGCTCTAAAGGCAATCACCTTTAGCACTTATTGTTCAAATTTATTTGATTAATAAAAGGCTCTTTCATTAATTTGATGTTCATTTGATATATGAATTGATAAGTGATCTTAAATCAATTAATGAAGTCTTTGATACATAACATAACATGAAGGAAATCATGATAAGATCATGATATTGAGATTCTTATCATATGTAATTATGTTAGTATCAAAATTATCCCTAGTCAAAGGATTAATGAGATGGGACATTATTAATCCAGACAAACTAGCATATGTTACACTCCTTGTTTGGATCAAGTAGTAGATCTCATAATCTATAAACATGAGATGTTTAGAGTTAACATATGGATGCTTGCTAAGTGTAGCTAAGTACATTGGATGACCAACTATGAGACAATCATATGGATAATCTATTCAAATGTCAATGATAGTCGCATCATAGCAATGGTGCAAGTATCCTTAGGCTTGAGGTACTCAAGGATATCTTGAATAATGATTCTGTATTTTGACACTATTCCTTGTTGCCTCAGAGAGGTAGCTCATAGGGTGGTGATTGGATACAGCTTGAGGTATTCGAAGGTAATTGGGTAACCAACAAAGAATTCACCACTCTTGATAGAAGGAGTGTATACCCATGGCCTCTTGTCATTGTCATTACTCAGGAATCTCTGGCCGGAGTGAAAATGTCATAAAGATAGTCTTTAATGAAATATCTAATAGAGTAATGAGCCTCAAGGACAAGAACTAATATTACTTGGACTAGACGTGACATAGTCAGTCTAGTGGGAGTTGACATATGTCCATACTCTGAACCAAGTGGGGTATAGATTGGTGAAAAGAATAATTGCACAGAAATTATCTATAGAAAGGTTTGTAGTCAAACCACTAACTTTTCGGTCAATTGGGGGTCATGATGTGTTGCTAGATACCGCTCTTGACCTGCTTAAATTAATTGTTAATTTAAGTGGCCAACATAACTGGGAAACTAATGGGTCACAACATTGAAGATATGGAGAATGAGTAAAATGGTCTTGGATAGGATCCAAAATATGAGAGAATTATTTTAGGATGGATCGCGATGAGATCCCATGAAAAAATTGTTCGGGAGTGTCACGGGCCCGTACGGGCTAAGCTGGTTACTGGCCCGCCTTGCGGGCCAGCTGGGCTGCCCAGCAGCAGCCCGTAGTAGGCCCAGCGCGCCTGCAGCTTCCATCCGTTGGCCAACGGCTGTAATTGGCCATAATTAGGCCAATTATGGCCAATTACTATTCATTAGTTACCATTTTCTCCATTTTTGACTTTTTATCTTATTTTTGAATTTGATTCAAATTGAAAAGACATCAAATGACAGAAAATAGACATGAAAATATTTTTTGTAAAAAAAAATATTTTTAAGACAACAAAAATTCACTCAAGAACACTTTCAAAGCTAGCACTTTGAATTTGTTCAAACCATTTTCTCTTGATAGTTTCTTCTTCATTCTTCGCATGGATTATCATTAGAGACATCCTAGTGTGGATTGTTGTGGTTAGCTACAACCCAACAAAGTGAAGATTTGAAGAACAAATAAAAATTACAAGTTATAATTTTTAACATTTACATTTACATAAATTAGTTTTAATGGTACAAGTATGATCTTTTGTTTTGGGTTTTGAAAAATTTTATTTTTCGCTGCGTTTATGAATATGATTCATTCTTCAAAACCCAACAAAAACTTGGGAAACACCTGAGCTTGGAAGAGGTTAATAACAAAATCCTGAGAAGTCTTCCTCTCAAAGATTACGGTTCAAGAGTTGCCGGTGTAGAAGAGGCAAATGAAGACATGAGCATCATGAATACCGATGTGCTTATTGGAAAACTTCTTACACATGAAATGGCAGTGAAAAGAGATAGAGAGCTTGAAGTAGAGCTAGAAAAAAAAAAGCCTCTAGCACTAAAAGCCTCTACTTTAAAATCTCAAGAGGAAGTTGAAGATGATGAAGAAAAGAGTGATGATGCAAATGAGGACATTGTTATGCTCTCAAGAAGGCTAAAAAGAATTATTGAAAAGAGAATGAGAAACTCTAGAATAGAAATTCAGGCAAAGAAACCTCAAACAGACTTCAAATGATGCACAAAGAAGTAAAGAGGAGGTAAAGTGCTATGAATGTGGGAAGAAAGGACATATTAAACCGGAATGTCCAAGGGTCAAGAAACACAAGAGCAAATACCAAAGAGACAATGGGGAGAAATGTAACACCCCTTCACCCCAGGAGCTCCTGTCCGGATTAGGATATGTTACGCTGACTTCATTGATTAAAATATCATTTTTAAAAATTCTATACATGAAAATCATTCATATATATTTTTTTCATTTACTATTTATTTACTTTGCATTTATAAAAAAATATAACATAAAAGTTAGACTACATTTTTATATAGTAACATGTTCTTTACAAAACATACTGTTTATTTTACAAATACTACAAAATAAAATTTACAAGATAATATACAAAAGTTGTATAACCCACGTGATATGCAACAGGTTGCTTTACTGGATTAGGTCACCACTGGCTTTGTCTACTATATTCTATTTATTCTTTACTAAATCTGCATGAGAAAACTCCCACGTTAAGCTCTTGGCTTAGTGGTGCATATAAATAAGGCAATAAACTGTTTTATGCAATCATGCATTATCATATTTCAACTCATGCTTAATCATATTCTCATGCAAATATACATATCATGATATTCTAGCATGTATAGACATCAAATTACATTATTTTATCTTATATTTATTTATTTTATTATCACCTTATTGTATAACACTAAATCTTCTTTTTATACATTCCACAATTCATAATTCCATTTTTTTTATCAATAATTCTTTGATGTTCCATGACTTTTTTATTTATGTCTTTATTTATGCCCAGGAAACCTATGAACCACTGACACGGATAACGGAGTTTCCATCCAGGCACTTAGGAGTACTATTCGGGCAATATGATGTACACATATAAGTGTCTTTACCAGCGTAGATAACAGTGTCATTATCGGCGTAGATAACCGTGCCATTATCGGCGTAGATAAAAGTGCCATTACTGGCGTAGATAACAGTGCCATTATCGGCATAGATAATAGTTCCATTACCGGCGTAGATAATCATACCCTTAATGGATTTAATCATTTTCATCATACTCCCCCCTATTTGGCATGCCAAACTATCCTAAGTTGGTTCTAGTTAGGTGTTCTAGGGCTTACACAATTTCATTAAAATTCATAACAATTAATTTCATAATTTTCATGCATGTAATATCTCAAAATAATCACCTAATCACTCAATTAAAATAATATTTACCTAATATAAAAAATTTCTCATCATTTTACTCATTTCATTCCTCAACTTACATGTTGCCCTGTCACTGGTAGATTCTGTTCTCTGTCTTAGACCTTAATTTTAGTCCTGTTTCGTTCTGAATTTAGTTACATAATATTCATGCATGTGGCAAAAGGCAAAAGAGCTAGATCTTTCAGTGGATAGAGGGTTCAAGAGGCCCATATCACAACCGAGTAGAGTACAGTCAAGTGGCAAAAGAGCTAGATCTTTCAGTGGCCGATTTCAGGCTGGGGGTTCCAACAGGCTTTCTTCTTTTAGGAGGGGACAACCAGCGAGATCTGTTTCTTCGGCAGCTAGTGCACCGACACAGACACCATATAGATCTCTACCCCTATCAGAATGCCAATATTGTGGCCGTTCTCATCCCAGAGAGTGTTGGTGGATGACAGGAGCGTGTTTTAGATGTGGCTCTAAATACCATATAAGGAGAGATTGTCCCTTGTTACAGTATGGCAGAGGTTCGGGGAGCACTGAGCTAATACAGACACAGGCTTCTGGGCAAGGCAGAGGCCGAGGCCGAGGGCAAGGCAGAGGAGGCCGATCAGGGTCCAATCAGTTTAGATCAGAGACAGTTGAGAGGCCAGAAGGTAGTAGAGCTGCCCCAGCCAGGGCATATGCCATGTGAGGCCGAGAGGAGCAGGATGCACCGGATGTCTTAATTGGTAAATTCCTTCTATTTGGCTCTGACATACATGCATTGATAGATCCAGGGTCGACGCATTCATACATATGCACACCACCACCGGGTCAAGAGGGTTTAGAACCACAGACTCTAGAATTTGAGATTATTGTGACTAACCCGTTAGGGCACAGTGTGAGGGTTAGCAAGGTGTTTAGGGGTTGCCCAATTGAAATTCAAGGAAGGCAATTCCTAGCAGACTTAATAGAATTACCATTCCATGAGTTCGATGTGATCTTGGGAATGGATTGGTTGGCTCGTTATGGAGTGGTAGTGGATTGTGGAAAAAGACAGATGATCATCAGAATTCTTGAACAAGATGAGATAGTGGTGATGGGTGAGGACAGAAGATACCCAGACAATATGATATCAGTGTTGAAAGCCCAGAAACTCATCAATAAGGGATGTGAAGCATACTTAGCGTATGTGGTTGATATGGAAAAAGCAAGTCCGAAGTTGGTGGATATTCCTGCTGTTAGTGAGTTCCCCGACGTATTTCCAGAGGAGTTGCCAGGGTTACCGCCGGATAGAGAAATTGAATTTGCTATCGATTTGGTACTGGCACCACCCCTATTTCCATTACACCATATAGGATGGCACCAGCAGAGTTGAAAGAGCTGAAGGTACAGTTGCAGGAGTTGTTAGATAAGGGTTTTATACGACCTAGTGTGTCACCATGGGGTGCTCCAGTATTATTTGTCAAGAAGAAAGATGGCACTCTTCGTCTTTGCATCGATTACAGGCAGATTAATAAGGTGACTATTAAGAATAAATACCCGTTGCCTAGGATTGACGACTTATTTGACCAATTGAAGGGTGCAGCCATATTTTCAAAGATAGATATTCGATCAGGGTATCATCAACTGAAGATAAAAGAGTCAGATGTACCTAAGACGACATTTAGGACTCGTTATGGTCATTATGAGTTCCTGGTTATGCCCTTTGGATTGACAAATGCACTAGCAACTTTTATGGACCTGATGAACCGAGTGTTCAGGTCATACCTTGATCAATTTGTAGTAGTGTTTATTGATGACATTCTTGTCTACTCTAGAGACCGAGTAGAACATGATCAACATCTCAGAATAGTGCTGCAAACATTGAGGGAGAAGCAGTTGTATGCAAAGCTATCTAAGTGCGAGTTTTGACTTGAAGCAGTTAGTTTTCTAGGTCATGTAATTTCAGCAGAAGGTATTCGGGTTGATCCTAGTAAAATTGAGGCTATTCTTAATTGGAAACCACCATGAAATGTGACAGAAGTGAGAAGTTTCCTCGGATTAGCCGGATATTATAGGAGGTTTATGAAGGGATTTTCATCATTAGCGACTCCTTTGACACGACTGCTACGAAAAGAGGTCCGATTCGAGTGGACAGACAAGTGTCAAACAAGTTTTGATCGGCTAAAGGCAATGTTGACTGAAGCACCAATTTTGACTCAGCCTATTCCAGGAAAAGACTTTGTTGTGTACAGTGATGCTAGTCATAATGGTTTAGGCTGTGTTCTTATGCAAGAAGGAAAGGTGATTGCTTACGCCTCAAGACAACTTAAGCCTCACGAGCTTAACTATCCGACATATGATTTGGAGTTAGCTGCGATAGTTTTTGCTCTTAAGATCTGGAGACATTATTTATATGGGGAAAGATGTTATATCTATACAGATCATAAAAGTCTTAAGTACCTTCCCTCACAAAAAGAGTTGAATCTGAGACAACGAAGATGGTTGGAATTGATTAAAGATTATGACTGTGTGATCGACTACCAGCCAAGAAAAGCTAATGTGGTTGCAAATGCACTAAGTAGGAAGATTTTAGTTGAGATGCGAATACAATCTACTTTGATACAGAGGATCAAAGATGCTCAAAAGAAAGATGAAAAGTTAGTAGAGATAGTCGAGGCAGTGAAAAAGGGAGAAAAGCCTGATTTTTCATTGACAGAGGATGGCACAGTGTACTTCAAGAATAGGATTTGTGTGTCTGGTGTAAAAGAGCTGAAGTTCGATATTTTAAAAGAAGCACATGAAACGGTATATACCATGCATCCAGGCGGGAACAAGATGTATCAAGATTTGAAAACTCAATATTGGTGGCCAGGGATGAAGAAGGATATCACTAAATATGTTGCTAAATGTCTAACTTATCAGCAAGTGAAAGCAGAACACCAGTTGCCCACAGGATTACTGCAACCAATACCGATTCCAGAGTGGAAATGGGAAAGAATCACGATGGATTTTGTGTCCGGTTTACTGGTGACTCAGAGGAAGCATGATGCAGTGTGGGTGATAGTGGACCGATTGACGAAGTCGGCACGCTTCTTACCTGTCAGAACGGACTACTCATTGAACAAGCTAGCTGAAATTTATGTAAGTGAGATAGTGAGATTGCATGGAGTGCCAATGTCCATCATATCTGATAGAGATCCCAGATTTACTTCACAATTCTGGAAAAGTCTACAGCAAGCTTTGGGGACTCGACTCAATTTCAGCACGGCCTTTCATCCGCAAATGGATGGACAATCGGAGAGAGTTATTCAGTTGCTAGAGGATATGATGAGAAGTTGTGTGCTTAAATTTGAGGGAAGTTGGGATAGATATTTACCTCTTATATAGTTTGCCTACAACAACAGCCATCAGACGAGCATAGGCATGGCTTCGTATGAGGCATTGTATGGAAGAAAATGCAGGACACCAATCTGTTGGACTGAATTGAGTGAAAAGAAGCTGATAGGGCCAGAGTTAGTGCAACAAACAGAAGAAAAGGTTAGAATTATCCAAGAAAGATTGAAAGTAGCTCAAGATCGACAGAAATCATATGCTGACCTTAAGAGGCGAGATATAGAGTATGTTGTGGGAGATAAAGTATTTCTCAAGGTTTCACCTTGGAAGAAAGTATTAAGATTCGGTAAAAAGGGAAAGTTAAGTCCGAGGTTCATTGGTCCTTATGAGATTTTGGAAAGAATCGGACCAGTGGCATATCGGTTAGCCCTTCCACCAGAGTTAGATAAAATCCATAATGTTTTCCATGTGTCGATGCTAAGGAGATATAGGTCTGATCCGACTCATGTTATTTCAACTGAGGAGATAGAAGTGCAGACCGACTTGACGTATGAAGAGGAACCAGTGGCTATATTAGCACGGGAAGAAAAAGTTTTACGAAACAAGAAAGTTCCATTAGTTAAAGTGCTATGGCGAAATCATGCTACTGAAGAAGCTACATGGGAGAGCGAAGAAGTCATGAAGAAGCAATATCCTTAGATGTTCAACAAAGAATGAACAGGTAAAAATTTCGAGGACGAAATTTATTTTAAGGGGGAGAGAATGTCATATCCGCTAATTTAGACTAAAGTCACGCGAGTTGTTAAATCGACTCGTCGGTTTGACCGAAATCTAAATTTGGAATTTTATCGAAAAATAATGAAAATAATGGTAATTAAGTATGGAAAATATCTAATAGAGTGTTCAAAATATTTAAAGATGCTAAATTTCGGTAAAGGACTAAATTGCGAATTTTGAAAAGTTTAGGGGTCAATTTGCAATTGATCAAAAATTGGAGGATTTAAAGGGGATAATCATAAATTAAATGCATGAATTGGGACATAAACTGAATATAGAGGCCAGCCACACCAAGTGGCACATTTTTAGAAGTCAATTGACATACATGAATTGGAAATTAATGAAAGTTTCTAGAAAATGCTTAGGTGTCTCCATTAATTATGTAATTTTGTCACTTTATTCTTAAGTGCTTATCCTTTCTTAATTATCACCATTGATCTAGAATTTTTCCATCATTAAGTGTCTCCCATGTTTCTTAAAGCCCAATACACCAAATGGCAAAGTTTAATAAGCTAATGAAGATACATGCATATGACATTAATTAAGGTTTCTAGAATGTGGCTTATGTGTTCCCCATTTTAATGACTTTTGTCACTTTGTTCTTGATTGCTTCTTTCTCTTCCTTATCCATTTTTCATTGAGGAAAATTCTGTTCTCTCAAACCAGCCACGTTTTCCTTTCTTCCTCCATAGCTAAACCTTGATTCTAGTAAAAGAAAGTGAGAAAAAGCATGGAAACTTCCATTTTCATGCTCAAGGTAGCTTAAGAGAGTAAGGAGAAAGAGAGATTAGAGTTTATGAAGTGTTAATAATCTGTTTATGAACTTTAGGAACTCAAAGTGACAAGGATCTAGCTCAAATGAGCAAAGGAAAGGAGAAAGAAAAGTAAAGAGAAAGAAAAGAGAAAAAGAGAGGTTTGTGCATAATCTAAGGCAATAGCCTATTTTAATTTTGTTTAAATTGCATAATTTAATTATTGGGCATGTTGATGATTCTGAATTAATATTATTTGTGATGAAAAATCTTGGGGATGCATGTTTGCTAGACTTAGGATTTAATTTGGTAAAAATTGAATGTGATTGGTTGGTATGTTCTTTGCTGGAAATTGATGAGCAGTGTGCACTTAAACTATTATAACTTAATTTATGCAACTCCTTTTTCCATGTTCTTTATTGGGTTTGAAAGATAAGACATAGAGCTATAACTTTCATGTAGATTATAAAACCTGAATATGTCTGTAATTTGCCATACAATTTCATAAAATTCGAACATAGAATCTGTCCAGAAATTCTGGGCAGAATTGTTAATAATGAGCAGTAAGTACTTAAACTGGTATAACTTGAGTTCTGGAGCTTGGATATGCGTTTTATTTGTTCTGTATGAAAGCTAAGACATAGGGCTACAATTTATATTTAGACCATAATATCTGAATATGTCTGTAATTATCCAGAAAAATTCATAAAAGGTAGACTTAGAATATGTCCAGAAAATTCTGGGCAGAATTATCAGTGACCAGTTAGTGTTAATATTATCATATCTTTTGCTAAAGAACTCAGACTTAAGTGTTTCAAGTTTAATATTAAAGCTAAGATCCATATCTAAAATATGTATGAAGATTATATAACTAAATTCAGAACAGAACAGGACCCAAATTAAGGTCCAAGACAGAGGACATAATCTGCCAGTGACAGGGCAGCATGTGAATTGAGGAATGAAATGAGTAAAATGATGAGAACTTTATTTTATTAAGTAAATATTATTTTAATTGAGTGATTATGTGATTAATATGAGATATTACATGCATGAAAAATATGAAATTAATTGTTATGAATTTTAATGAAATTGTATAAGCCCTAGAACACCTAATTAGAACCAACTTAGGATAGTTTGGCATGACAAATAGGGGGGAGTATGATGAAAATGATTAAATCCATTAATGGTATGATTATCTACGCCGGGTTTGGCAATGTTATCTACGCTGGGTTTGACAATGTTATCTACGCCGGGTTTGGCACTATTATTTATGTCGGGTATGACATTATTATCTACGCCGAGTTTGACACGGTTATCTACGCCGAGTTTGGCATGGTTATCTACGCCGGATTTGGCACTTATATGCGCACATCATATTGCCCGGGTGGCACTCCTAAGTGCCTGGATGGCAACTCCGTTATCCTATTCTGTGGTTCATATGTGTCTTGGGCATAAGTGAAAACATAAATAAAGAAGTTAGGGGACATAAAAGAATTATTGAAAGTAAAACGGGAATTATGATTTGTGATATGGATAATAAAAATGGAATTATGAATTGTGGCATGAATAAAAAGAAGGTTTAGTGTTATACAATAAGGTGGTAATAAAATAAATAAGTATGAGATAATATAATATAATTTGATATCTATACATGCTAGAATACCATGATTTTCATGAGAATGATGATTTTATTATGTTAAACAAAATGAGATACAATAAATTGATGTTATGCATACTAGAATATTATGAAATGTATGTTTGCATGATTTGATCATAAAGTTTTATATGACAATGCATATGACATTAAAAATAGTTTATTGCCTTATTTATATGCACCACTAAGCCAAGAGCTTAGCGTGAGAGTTTCTCTCGCGCAGGTATAGCAAAGAATAAGTAGACTGCAGTAGATAAAGCAAATGGTGACCTGACCTAGTAAAGCAGCTTATATCAACCACCGTGGGTCACACATCTGTTGTATTTATGTTTTAAATTTTATTTTATAGTACTTGTAAAATAAACGGTACACTTTGTATAGAAGATGTTATTAAAGAAAATGTATTTTTATCTTTGATGTTATGACTTTTCTTTTATGCTATAAAGTAAATAAATGGTAAACAAAAAAAAAATGAATATATTCAAAATTTAATAAAAATATTTTAAACGATGAAGTCAGAGGTAGCACTCCCTCATCTGGGCACGAGCTGCTGGGTGAGGGGGTGTTACACATACATTTCATAATATTCTAGTATGCATAACATCAATTTATTGTATCTCATTTTGTTTAACATAATCAAATCATCATTCTCATGCAAATCATGGTATTCTAGCATGTATAGACATCAAATTATATTATGTTATCTCATACTTATTTATTTTATTACCACCTTATTGTATATCACTAAACCTTCTTTTTATCCATGCCACAATTCATAATTCCATTTTTATTATCCATGTCACAAATCATAATTCCCGTTTTACTTTCAATAATTCTTTTATATCCCATAACTTCTTTATTTATGTTTTTATTTATGCCCAGGACACCTATGAACCACTGAATAGGATAACGGAGTTGCCATCCAGGCATTTTGGAGTGCCACCCGGGCAATATGATGTGCACATATAAGTGTCAAATCTGGCATAGATAACCGTGCCAAACTCGGCGTAGATAACCGCGACAAACTCGGCGTAGATAATAATGTCATACCCGGCATAAATAACAGTGCCAAACCCGGCGTAGATAACATTTCCAAACCTGGCGTAGATAATCATACCATTAATGGATTTAATCATTTTCATCATACTCCCCCTTATTTGGCATGCCAAACTATCATAAGTTGGTTCTAGTTAGGTGTTCTAGGGCTTATATAATTTCATTAAAATTTATAACAATTAATTTACTACTTTTAATGCATGTAATATCTCAAAATAATCACATAATCACTCAATTAAAATAATATTTACATAATATAACAAAGTTCTCATCATTTTACTCATTTCATTTCTCAATTCACATGCTGTCCTGCCTCTGGCAGATTCTATCCTCTGTCTTATACCTTAATTTTGGTTCTGTTATGTTCTGAATTTAGTTATATGATCTTCATACAAAGTTTAGATATGGATCTTATCTTTAATATTCAACTTGAATCATGTAATTCTGAATTCTGTATCAAAAGATATGATAATATTAACACTAACTGGTCACTGATAATTCTGCCCAGAATTTTCTGGATAGATTCTAAGTCTAACATTTATGAATTTTTCTGGATAATTACAGATATATTCAGATATTATGGTCTAAATCTAAATTGTAGCCCTATATCCTAGTTTGCATACAGAACAAAGAACACATAAATCCAAGCTCCATAACTCAAGTTATGATAGTTTAAGTACTTACTGCTCATTATTAACAATTCTGCCCAGAATTTTTGGACAGATTCTATGTTCGAGCTTTATGAATTTTTCTGGATAATTACAGTCCTATTCAGGTTTTATGGTCTAAATAAAAGTTATAGATCTATGTCTTATCTTTCAAACTCAAGAAAAAACATACAAAACTGAGGTCCAGATATTAAGGTATAACAGTTTAAGTGAACACTACTCATCAATTTCCAGCAAGGTACATACAAGATAATCACATTCAATTTTTACCAAATTAAATCCTAAGTCTAGCAAACATCAATCCCCAAGATTTTCATCACAAAATAATATCAATTCAGAATCATCAACATGCCAAATAATTAAATCATGAAAATAAAAAAAATAAAATAGGCTATTGCCTTAGGTTATGCACAAACCTCTTTTTTTCTCTTTACTTTTCTTTCTCCTTTCCTTTGCTCCTTTGAGCTAGATCCTTGTCACTTTGAGTTCCTAAAGTTCATAAATAGATTATTAACACTTCATAAACTCTAATCTCTCTCTTTCTCCTTACTCTCTTAAGCTACCTTGAGCATGAAAATGGAATTTTCCATGCTTTTTCTCTCTTTTTCTCACTTTCTTTTACTAGAATCAAGGTTTAGCTATGGAGGAAGAAGGGAAAACGTGGCTGGTTTGAGAGAACAAAATTTTCCTCAATGAAAAATGGATAAGGAAGAGGAAGAAACAATCAAGAGGAAGATGACAAAAGTCATTAAAATAGGAGGACACCTAAGCTCAATCTAGAAGCTTTCATTAATGCTAAATGCATGTATGCTAATTAACTTCTTAAACTTTTCCATTTGGTGGGTTATGCTTCAAGAAACGTGGGCTGGTTTGAGGGAAGATAAAAGTCTTCTAGATGTTTAAGTGATAAGAAAGAAGAGAGGCAATTAAGAGAAAATGACAAACTTAATCAATTATGGGACACCTAAGCTTATATACATTAAATGTCTCATTCATGCATGTTATATGGCCAATTAAGGGTTGCCACTTGGTGTGGCTGGCCTCCATATTCATTTTATGTCCCAATTCATGCATTTAATTTATGATTATCACATTTAATCCTTCAATTTTTGATAAATTGCAAACTGACCCCTAAACTTTTCAAAATTTGCAATTTAGTTCTTTACTGAAATTTAACATCTTTAAATATTTTGAACATTTTATTAGATATTTTCCATACTTAATTACCATTATTTTCATTATTTTTCGATAAAAATCCAAATTTAGATTTCGGTCAAACCGACGAGTCGATTTAACCACTCGCGTGACTTTAGTCTAAATTAGCGGATATGACAACCTTATTATGTGAAAATTTTAAATTAAGGTATAATTACATTTTATTGTAATATTAGATATATATGGAATAATGAATGTATAAACTAGTGAAATGAATAATTAGAAAGTGAAAGAAATATTTTAATGATAAAAATTTAATATAGGACGAAATATGAGAAAGGATAAATTATTATTTTTCTTGCTAATTAAATAAAAATTTAGTCATGCTTTGCAAGAAAATATGATATTGAGAATTTTTAAATGATATATTGAATATTTTTCTAATTATTGATTTTATTATGCATGATATGAAAAATAATGAATAAAGTGTGTTTAATGATGTTTAATGACTTAATTGAATGTTCATAATGAATTATTGATATATTAAAATGGAAAGTATGGAAAAATTTTGATAGTGATAAAATTGTTATGGATGAATAAAATGTAAAGTAATTAATAATGCAAAAATAATGGAATTTATGAATTTAATGAAAATTGAATTAAAGGAATAAAATAATGCCATTAGTTATTTTTTTATGGTTAAATCTAGATCATGATATAATTAGTTGGCCATATGAATACTATTACCGCGGTGCGGATCATAACGACTCGCTTATGTAGGCCAATGATGGTCTACTTCAGTAATAGTGATTCAGTGTGCAGTGCAGTGGTTGGGTAGTCTTTCGAGATTACTTTTCAGTGTAGTGGACTCTTGGGGTCTACGTTCCATATTTCCGGTCCGAAGATTTTCTATCAGATTGAAACTAGGAGCAAATGTGAATAAAAGGAGTACAAATAATTTAAGTGAAAAATATAATAAATGTAGCGAATGTGAATGAAATGATAAACATGACAAATGTGAATAAAATGATAAAAGTAGCAAATGTGAATGAAATGATAAAAGTGACAAATGAAATTGAAATGATAAAAGTGATAAATGTGAATAAAATGATACAAGTAGCAAATGTGAATTAAATGATAAAAAAATAAAAATAAAAATGACCAAATGACAAATGTGAATAAAATGATAAAAGTAGCAAATATGAATGTAGTAAAAATGAATAATATGATAAAAATGATTTAAGTGAAAAACAAAATTGATAAAAATGAAATAAGTGAAAAATGTGAGAAAAATAATAGAAGTGAAAAATATGAGAAAATGATAAAAATGAAAAATATAATAAATATGAAAATAACTATATTATCACCCTCCTGCTCTTCGTGACTTTCCCTTGATTCCGTATTCATTAAAATCTATATTGTCAGATGAAGGGTCCCGTATTAGAATATAGCACCTTAACATAATGCAAATACTGAAAACATGCACTTATTTTCTCATACCCACTAAATAAGAATCATTAAAACCTATAGCTCTGATACCAAAAATTGTAACACCCCTTACCCCACTGTTGTTCAGCAAGGTAAGTGAGTATTACTTATCTAATTGTTTTGTAAATTTAATGAAAAGAAGTAACTTTTTTTTTCAAACATATTGCAGACACTGAAATAAAAATTAATACAAGCACAAATATTCAAAAATTTTATTTATTTATAAAATATATTAATTTACATTATAATTCATGTCTATAATACATACTATAGAAAATAAAACCATAATTTAATTTACATAATTTTTTTTATAAAATATACCAAAAAGAAAATCCAAAGCTTTTTACTGCTTTCTTCCGGGTACCTTTCTTCTTCTGACAATCTATTTTCTACGACTACCTTTCTAAACTTGCGCGGGTGGTTTGCTAATAGCTTAGTGCTGCTTCAATGATAAAAATTATATATATATATATATATATATATATATATATATATATATATATATATATATATATATATATATTTCATATTAATTAATCATTTAATAAATAAAGCATAAAATAAAAAATTATAGAAATTCAATAAATTTTAGCAAATATTCAACATTTAATATCTTTAATTCATATAACATTGATTGAAATCACATACTTCGATATTAGTCCTATTATTATTTTCTTGTGCCCATAACATGTATAACCGAACTATCTAATAGGAATAACGGGATTGTCACTCCCGGCTTTCATAATATAGCGCCGAGAGCTTTTATAATAATGTCATTACTAGTTTTTGTTATATTGTCATTACCGGCTTAATAATTTTGTGCCGAACGCATTTATAAATTGTCATTACTGGTTTAATAATTTTGCGCCGAACGCATTTATAAATTGTCATTAGTAGTTTTTATATTTGGCACTGAGTGCCTAAATCCCCTTATTGACATGCCAAACTATTTCCTATTCTAGTTCTAGACTAGGTATTTTTGGGCTTAACTATTTTTATATTAATTCACAATATTTCAAAAATGTCAATATCATTCAACTATCATAATCATGCTTATTTATTTTTGTTCTTTATTCCCATTATTATTGCACTAAAATATCACACATAAATAATTTTTTATACATTCATAACTACCATTAAAATAATTATTCACATTAATTATTATATATAATTATCACAACACATGCACAAATCCAATATTTCATGTTTTTACCTATGGTAGATTTCAGACCTATTTTTGGGCTTCATTTTTAGCCCATTAATAATTCGAATTTAGAGTTCTGGCCTTCTAACAATTTGTAGCTTATTGTCTTAGCTTTCAGTTTCATTAAAAATAAATTAAATCCCATTTTTCTATCAAAAGTTATGGTTAATTGAATACTGTATCATCATAAATATTTCTGCCCAGAATTTTCTGAACAGATTCTAGATTTGAACTTCATGCATTTTCTGGGCAAATCTAGACATAATTAGATATTATGGTCTAAATACAAGTTACAACCCAGTGTCGTAGCTTTCATTTTCAACAAATAACATACAAAAAGACTGTTCCTGGAATTTTGTACCCGAGCCATCAATTGGCATAAATCCATATTCATCATTTGCATTCATTTTGATACTAAAATTTCCAGAATTACAACTACATTCATATGTCTCAATTATTTCACACCATTTGGTTTCATTACCATATAAAATATCAAAAACAACAACTAATTACATAACACATCAAACACACAATCATATTAAACTTTAACACATAATTACATACATATGAATATCATGTAAAATTTTTATCAATGAAACACATACCTAATCAGCCTTGGCTCTTCCCTTAATCCTTATTTTTCTTCCCTTATTAGCTAGCTTTCTCCTTGCCTTTGTCACCCTCTTGAGGGCCTTTCACTTGTTCACTTATTTTTCCTACATAACCATACCACATCTCAATTCCAATATCCATTTTCAATGCTTTTCATGTCTACATAGTATTCTAATGCTCCTAATATGTTTTACACCTTAATTGAGCTAAAATGTACTAAGGTTAAACTTCCCTCTTAATAAGTCATGGCTGCCCAAAAACTATATCCTAGTTTCCAATTCATTTTCTTCAATTCAACACTCAGTTCACATTTTCCTTATCCAATTATGGTGTTTCCATATTAATTTCAATTTTCCCTAATTTCTTTAACTATAGCAGTCCCTTATTCATCCCTTAATATGATACTTTCTTTAGTTTTTAAGCCATAAAACAATTAACTAACTTCAATTATCATTAATTCAAAACTTAATTACACTTCCATCAACTAATCCCAAACTTAAATTTGTAAGTTCAATCTTGCAATATAACCTATATTTATCCATCCTAATCACATCTATCATCAATATGGATCTCAAATGGAAGGAAAAAGGTTGAATTTAAGAGGAATAAACTAACCTTAAGTGTTCTCCAAGGTGGGCCGAAATCTGTCCCACTCTTCTCCCTTTTTCTTCTTATTTCTTCCTTCCTTCTTGCTCCTTTGGTACCTTTGTAGTAATAACTCTTTAATTTAGAATTTTCATCTCTCAAAACTATTTTTTTCTCACTATTAGCATGCTGGAAAAAGGAAAAAAATGGGGATTTATGGGAGTGGAGATGGACGGCCAAAGGTGAGGAGAAAAGAAGATGAAGATGACTTTATGGAAGAATGAGAAATTTGTTTTTATTGGTTTATTAAGTTAATTATTCTTGATTAACAATTAAACTTTAAGAAATTCCATATTTGCACATCTTCCTCCATATTCACACTTTTTTCCCAAACAATCTCCATAATACCGATTTTGTCCATAGTAAATTTTTTTTTTTCTAATTCTACCCCTAATCTTTTTAATTCCCAAATAATAATACCCTTAGTTATTTTTTTTATTATTAGTCATTTTTTTATGGGTTCAAATTTACACTTCGATTGAACTTGTGCGTCTCACTACGGTCACGCGCAATCTGGGCCTAAATCACTGAATGTTACAGACTGCGTGCAGGTAATAGCTAGGAAGATATCGGAGCAAAGCATACTACCTTTGGGGAGCAGATAGAAGGACAAAATAATAGTAGAATATTATAAAAATGACATGTATATATGAATATATGAATGGATATATGTATAAGAATGAAATATTGACTTATGGTTGAATAAATAATATTTTATATTATATTTGAATTGTTGTGCCCAATATGGGCTGTGGATTGTTTGCAGTGCAGGTGGGTAGTTAATTTATAGCCGTTATGCTGCCGAAGTTTTTGGAAAAATGAAAAGAATTAATAAGTGCTAATAATATTGTGGTCATTAAATTAAATTAAGACAAAATTTGGCACACATTGACTATCACCGTATTAACCTTCATAACGTACATATATAATGATTGTTATAAGGGTGTCACAGGTGACACTGGCCGTGAAACTCTCTGGAAGAATTAGGCATATTTGGTAACGAGCGTGACTGCTTGATCATTCACGGTTGGTTTGATCCTTCATTGTCGTGAACTTTGAATGGTGGAGAGTTGATGCTAAACTATATTCACGGACGTGACTTTGCTCTTTCTTTGATTTTTTATCTTCAAAAGATGTCTTTCAATCTTGCTTCAGGTTCTAATCAAAGTATATCCGGTTTAACACACTTAGAACACAAACATTGTTAAATACATTATTGTTATTTTATTTGTTATCATCAAAATGATGGAAATACCCCTTAAGGTTCAACAATCTCCACCTTTTTTATGGTGAAAAATAATCTAGCAATATATTCTTTTGAGAAGTCTCCCCCTCAAAAGGTGCTTAAGATAAAATAATAAAGTGCAAAATTTGAAAGAGATATAGCAAAGGTATTTGCAAACTAATAAGGTATATGCAAGGTATATCTTGAGTATATCTTATCAATTAACACATGTATAACCAAGTGTATTCAAAGTACATGTGAGATATATGTTAAGTATATCTTATGCATTAAAATGAGTTCAGAATAAGTTCAAGTTTGCAGAGTATATATGAGGTTGATGTGAGGTATATCTTATGCATATTATCAATTAAAATAAAGTTTACATATTTCATACCACACATTGCATATTTGCATAATCATATTCATGTATAGATCACATATATTGCTAAGTTCTCCCCCTTTTGTCATCAGCAAAAAGTTGAAAAATCAATAAGATAATTGTATTAAAATTAAAGGAGAAGGATTACATTGAAATTATAATGCAAAAAATAAAAAAAAATAAAAAAATAAAATAAAGTCCTATAACAGCAAAGGTAAAGCTACTACATGAAAACTAGGACTTTAAGTAGGCTTTAAGTCTAACAAATTGTCCTTTAGGCGTGATTCCTCCGCCTCGAGGCTATCCATACGAGACTCCACAAAGTCTTTGAGGTTTTCCAACCTCTCATCAATGAAAACCTGTATCATGTCTAGGCGAGGTGCTATAAGATTAGTAACCTGCTATGCCAAAGAGGATGTGGTAGAGGCCGATGATTGACCAACATCCTCAGCTACTACCAGTGTCGATGTCTCATCACGAGCTTGCTTCTGTTAGACTGGAGGCCAGCTTTGAAAGCTTCAGAGTCATAGTATTTCCAATCAATTTCACCAGCTGGAGTGGTGAAACGGTAGTAGACATTATCTTCATAAATAATATGAACAACTACTCCCATCTTGATAAAGGACTCAACATCGAGTCAGTTTTGTGGATGAGCTGGAATGAGAGTGTAATTGTGTTCGTCGAGGTTCAAATACCCTAGCTCAATGGCAAGGTGAGTCACATACCCGCCAATCAAAATATCTCATGATGGCTTCATTGCAATGGAAAAGAGGTGATTTGTGAACCATCATGACAATGCTACGGATAGTCCTCTTTGTGTCATCTCCAACAAAAAGAGCTACAATTTTCTAATTGCCCCGTTGCTATCTCTTTGAGCAAATATATTATAGGTGAGAAACCTATGTATATACTTATGCACAAGAGATCGAAAGTGGGTGCTCTTTGTTTTTTTCACAATTCACAGTCGTGAATATATGTCACGGGCGTGAACCACCTCAAATCTTTAAAAATTAAAATTAAGTCTAAAACAAGTCTAGAAGATTTCTAAAAAAGTTTATATGCCTTAAAACATATATTTCTATCATGTTAACCGCTTCATACCATAAAATCATTCAAGTAAAATGCATCATATGAAGGAATTAACATTCAAGGTTCACATAACATACAATTGGCAAAAATAATTAAGACAAAGTTGATCTATCAAGCATACCAAGCTCTCTTCTTATGAAACAAAAACTTTCTTCATTAAGAGGTTTGGTAAAAATGTCTGCCAATTGATTGTTTGTATCGATAAATTCTAACACAACATCTCCATATTGAACACGATCCCTAAGAAAATGATGTCTAATGTCAATATGCTTACTTCTAGAGTGTTGAATGAGATTCTTAGATAGGTTGATGGCACTAGTATTGTTACATTTGATGGGTATACGGTCCAAACTATGAACATAATCCTTAAGTTGTTGTCTCATCCATAGGATTTGAGTGCAACAACACCCTGCTGCCACATATTCCGCTTCAGCGGTCGATAAGGCAACCAAAACTTGTTTCTTGCTAAACCAAGAAACTAGGCATTCACCAATAAAGTGACAAGTGCCTGAGGTACTCTTTCTATCCAAAAGACTACCGGCATAATCTGCATCCGAATATCCTATGATATGAAAGATGAATATCTAGGATACCATAAGTCTAGATGCAATGTGCCATGTAAGTATTTTAAAATCCTTTTTACAACATTCAAATGTGATTCCTTAGGACAAGATTGAAATCCAGCACATAAGCATACACTATACATAATATTGGGCCTAGAGGTAGTAAGGTATAAAAGTTATCCGATCACACCTCTATAAAGCTTTTCATTTATGCTCTTTCTATTCTCATCTTTGTCCAATTTTGTTGATGAGCTCATAGGAGCCTTAGTATTTTTTCATCATTCTATTTCAAATTTTTTAATTAACTATTTGGTGTACTTGGATTGGTTGATGAATATGCCCTCATTGCTTTGCTTGATTTGTAGACCAATGAAGAACTTAAGTTCGCCCATCATGCTCATTTCAAATTCCCTAGTCATACACTTAACAAATTATTGGCAAAGAAATTCATTAGTAGACCCAAATATGATATAATCAATATAAATTTGAATAATTAAAATGTCATGCTTATGTTTTTTAATAAACAAGGTTGTATCAACATGTCCTTTTGAAAAATTATTTTCTAAAAGAAAAGAACTTAGTCTTTCATACCATGCTCTTGGAGCTTGTTTTAAACCATACAAGGCTTTTGAAAGTTTTAAAACATGATTAGACAAATTGTGGCTTTCCAAACCTCGTGGTTGTTCTACATAAACTTCCTCTTCTATAAGACCATTTAAGAAATCACTTTTGACATCCATTTGAAAAAGTTTAAAATTCATATGGCATGCAAATGCTAAAAGTATTCTTATGGCTTCTAATCTAGCTACTGGAGCATAGGTTTCATCATAATCTATACCTTCTTCATGATTATAACCCTTGGCAACTAACCTAGCTTTATTCCTAGTAATTGATCCTTGTTCATCGAACTTATTTCTAAACACCCATTTACTACCAATGATTTGATGGTCTTTTGGTCTAGGAACCAAGGTCCATACCTTACTTCTCTCGAATTGGTTGAGTTCATCTTGCATAACAATCACCCAACTTTCATCATTAAGAGCCTTATCAATATTTTTAGGCTCAATTTGAGAGACAAAAGTAAGGTTATAATCTAAGAGTTTGAGATGAGATCTAGTACTTACACCCTTAGTAGGATCACCAATGATTTATTCCTTGGGGTGATTCTTTGTTACTTTCCATTCCTTTGGAAGCTCATGGTTGTCTTGCTCTTGAGCTTGAGGTAGAAAGACATTTTGTTGTTGTTTCTTTTGATCATCATCATCTTTTTCATGATCAAGATCTAGCTTCTCCATATTACCTATTGTAACAACCCTTACCGTTCCGTACACCCATCCGTATACCGGACGGATAAGAGGTGCTACAGGATTTCAAAAATAAACATTTCTTTAATTTTAAAACATATCTAATATAAGAAATTAAAAAAAATATATATATATATATATATAGTATTATACATACACACCTTTTTATTTTATTTATATACATGCTGTGATGAAATTTAAAAACTTGTATATATGCATATCAAAATATAAAAAAGGGACCAACCCGCTCTGGGTGGCTACCACTGCTACTGCTGTGCTCCATTTTGTGGGTCCCAAGTTAACGTCCCTTATCTACAAGTCCAGACGTTGTCTGCTACTTTTGTAACATATGCGAGAGAAAACAAACTCCCGCGCTGAATATATAACTCAGTGGTGCAAAATTTTTTATAATAATAGTCATTAAAATAAAACATAAATTCAAATCTCTTTTTGTAAAGACAATAATATAATATTTTTACAATCCATTTAATTCATAATTCAATATATCTTTGATTTCTTAATAATATTTTTTTATATACCCACATATTATAACATTCTAGACTTGCTTATAGGGAATCAAAGGGGTATTATATTACATCTCAATTTAGGAATAATTCTAACTATATAGAAGAATGTCACCTGCCTATTACCTTAAAATTCATTTGAATTAAAGTTTCTTCTATTTTAGTTATTATATTTTCATATGTTAAATTTTTTTTTCATGATAGCAATATGTCATACAATTAATGAATCTATTTTATATGCGGAATTAACAAACCATGGCCATATCTTCAAACATAAGTTTGGATTTTCACTGTCCTGATGTTTACAAAATACTTATAATCCAAACAAAATTACATATTTTCATCATAAAAAGACATGTAAAACTTTTGAAAAACCATAATTATACTCATCACCCATGACATGAGAACAAGAACAAAATGCATATCATGTAAATCACCAACCCTCTGACGTGGATTTACTTTATTTGACTCTGTATGGGCTTGCTTCTCTTCCTATCAACTTCTCTCTATAGGCTCCGAACTTGCGTATGGGAAAACACCCACATGCTAATCAACGTAATGCTTAGTGGTATATATGTGCATAAATATTCATACATACTCTTATGATATATCATAAAAATTCCATGTTCATAACTTAATAAAAATTCACTTATAAATATTTTTATTATATTTTATTTCCAAATTTATTCTAAAATAATTTTAATTATGATCATTAAATATGTTAATTATCCAAGCCTAAATTGACGGGTGTTACATTTCTCTCCCCCTCGATAAATTTCGTCCTCAAAATTTACCTAATTGTTTATGTTGAAAACAACTGGGGATATTGTGCCTTCATCACTTTCTCGCTTTTCCATGTGGCTTCTTCAGTTGAATGATTCCTCCATAACACTTTGACTAATGGGACTCGTTTATTCCTTAACTCCTTCACTTTACAAGCCAAAATCTCTTTTGGTTCTTCATTGTATGTTAAATCTGGCCTTACTTCGATGCTGTTGGTTGGAATAATATGAGAATGATCTAATCGGTACCTCCTCAGCATAGAAACATGAAAGACTTTGTGGATCTTGCTCAACTCTGGTGGTAAAGCAAGTCTATAGGCCACTGGTCCAATTCTGTCTAAGATCTCATAAGGTCCAATAAACCTAGGGCTTAACTTGCCATTCTTTCAAAATCTGATGACCTTTTTCCAAGGGGAAACCTTGAGAAACACCTTGTCTCCCACTTCATACTCTATGTCTTTACTTTTGAGATATGCATATGATTTTTGCCTATCTGAAGCCGTCTTCAACCTTTATTGTATAATCTTTACCTTTTCTTCTGTTTCTTGGACTAACTCTGGTCCCACTAGCTTCTTCTCACTAAGTTCTGTCCAACACAATGGCGTTCGACACCTTCTACCATAAAGTGCCTCATAAGGAGCCATTTCAATGCTTGACTGATAGTTGTTGTTGTAGGCAAACTCCATCAATGGTAGGTATTTGTCCCAACTTCCCTCAAACTCTATTACACAACCCCTCATCATGTCTTCCAAAATCTGAATCACCCTTTCTGATTGTCCATCAGTCCGAGGATGAAAAGCTATGCTAAAGCTAATCTTGGAACCCAAAGCTCTTTGCAGACTACCCCAACACTGAGATGGAGACTGGCACTCCATGAAGCTGTACTATTTCATTTACATATAACTCCGCTAACCTGCTTAATGGGTAGTCCCTCCTGATGGGCAAGAAGTGAGCTGACTTTGTTAATCTATCCACAATCACCCACACAGCATCATATGTTTTTGGTGTCAAAGGCAACCCAATCACAAAATCCATGGTTATTCGTTCCCATTTCCATTCTAGAATCGTGATTGGCTGTAACAACCCTGAATGTATCTGATGTTCTGCCTTGACTTGCTGACATGTCAAGCACCTGGTGGTGAATTCTGTGATCTCATTTTTCATACCTGACCACCAATACTTATTCTTCAAGTCATGATACATCTTGTTACTTCCTGGGTGCATGACATATTTTGTCTCATGTGCTTCCTTTAAGATCCTCTATCTCAAATCTTCCACATTAGGTACGCATAATCGACCTTGGTAGTATAAACTGTTATCTGAACTACTTGTATAATCAGGTCTCTCCCCCTTAGAGACTGACTCAGCTATCTCAACTAACTTGTTATCTTGTTTTTGTGCATCTTTGATTTCTTGGTTGAGAGTCGGACGAATGTGTAATTCTGCCAAAGTCTTTCAGCTTAATGCATCGGCCACAACATTGGCCTTACCTGGATGGTAGTCGATCACACAATTGTAATCCTTGATCAACTCGAGCCATCTTCTTTTTCTTAAGTTCAATTCCTTCTGGGTAGGAAGATACTTTAAACTCTTGTGGTCGGTGTAAATAAAACACTTTTCCCTTACAAGTAATGACGTCATATCTTTAAAGCAAAAACAATGGCAGCCAGTTCAAGGTCATGTGTGGGGTAATTCTTCTCATGTGTCTTCAGCTGTCTAGAAGCCTAAGCTACTACCTTGTCTTCTTGCATCAGTACACTCCCTAATCCATTGCGAGAAGCCTATAGATGACATATTCCTTATCAAGGACTGGTTGTGTCAAAACAGGAGCCTTAGTCAACATCTTCTTAAGTCTCTCAAAGTTGTCCTGACATTTTTCTATCCACTCAAATTTCACATCTTTCCTCAGTAATCTGGTCAAAGGAGAAGCAATCATTGAAAAGCCCTTAACAAACCTCCTGTAATAACCGTGAAAACCGAGGAAACTCCTGATTTCTGTCACATTACGGGGAGGCTTCCAACTCATAACTGCCTCTACTTTGCTGGGATCAACTTTGATGCCATCTGCTGACACAATGTGTCCAAGGAAAGCCACATCATCGAGCCAAAACTCACATTTTGAGAGTTTGGCATAAAGCTTCTGTTCCTTGAGGGTCTGCAAAACTATCTTCAAATATTGACCATGTTCTTCCTTATTCTTGGAATACACTAAGATATCATCAATAAAAACCAACATGAACAAATCCAAATATAATCTGAAGATTCGGTTCATCAAGTCCATAAAGGCTGTCGGAGGATTTGTCAAACCGAAAGGCATCACCAAAAACTCATAATGCCCATATTCGGTTCTAAATGTTGTCTTAGCTATGTCATATGTCTTAATTTTTAATTGGTGGTACCTTGATCTCAAATCAATCTTAGAGAAAACTCCTGCACCCTTTAGCTGATAAAAAAGATCATCAATTCGTGGTAACGGATATCTATTCTTAATAGTCACCTTGTTCAACTGTCTATAATCTATGCACAACCTTATAGACCCATCTTTCTTCTTTACAAACAATACCGGTGCACCCTATGGAGACACACTTGGTCTGATAAAACCTTTATCTAATAACTCTTGCAGCTGTGCCTTTAATTCCTTCAACTCTGTCGGTGCCATTCTATACGGTGCAGCTGATATTGGTGTTGTACCTGGAGTGAGCTCTATAGACAATTCAATCTCTTTATCAGAAGGTAGCCCTGATAGGTCATATGGGAACACTTCTGGGAATTCATTCACTATAGGGATATCCTTAAGATTTGGACCTCCCTTCTTAGTATCAATCATGTGAGCTAAGTAGGCCTCACATCCCTTTCTCATCATTCTTTGAGCCTTCATCATAGATATCACTTGAGCAGGTGGTAGAAACCTTTCGCCTTCCACTACTACCTCTTCTAGTTCTGGAGTTTTAAGAACAACTGTCTTAGATCGACAGTCCACTACTGCCTCATATTTAGAAAGCCAATCCATGCCCAAGATAACATCAATTTGTGGAATGACAATTCAATCAAATCTGCTAAAAATTCTTTCCCATGCACTATCAAAGGGCAACTTTTGTATACCCGGTTAACAATCACACTGTGTCCCAGGGGATTTGTGACCTCAATCTCATATTCTAGATTTTTGCTCATCATATTGTTTTGACTAGGTGTGCTCATGCATACATAGGAATGTGTAGAACCAAGATCTATTAAAAGCACATAAAACTGAGTCATGTAAAGAAAATATACCCACAATCACATCAGTGGCTTTTTGGTCCTCTCTGGCCTTCATAGCATATGCCCTAGCTGGAGTCCTGCTGGGTCCCGGCCTGTTGATTGTTTCTGATGTGGCCTGATTAGGTCCTGCTCAACCTCCTCTAGTCTGAGTCTGATTTTGAACCCAAGCTGATCCTGCAGTCTGTGTAGGTGAACTAGTAGTCATCAGAGGGCAATCTCTTTTCATATGGTTCTTGGACCGACATCTGAAACAAGCACTTGTGACCATCCAACATTCTCCTCTATGGCTCTTGTGGCAGGTACCACAAATTGGAGCGCTCTCTCGGGTAGCCTGTGTATGTATGCTACCGGCTGCAGATATAGCCCTGGAGGGCTGCCCCCTCCTGTGTAGTCCACCCAGTGTATAACTCCTATTATGTCCCTGACTCCTTCCATGAGACTGTCCTGGGTAGTATCGACCTTTCTTGCCTATAGATTGGACCACTGGAGTTACTGTCTGCTTAAAAGTTTTCTCTGCTCTCTTTCTCTTTCTTTTTTCAACACTAACCGCGGATGCAATTAGTTGAGTAAAGTTGACATGCTGAAGTGCAGCCACAAAATCCCCAATCTCTGTATTAAGGCCATCCTCAAATATTCTACACTTATCTCTCTCACTTATGATAATCTCTAAAGCATACTTACTCAATCGAGTAAACTCTCTCTGATACTCTGTCATTGTCATCTTGCCTTGCTTAAGGTTCAGAAACTCCCTCTTTTTCTCATCTATGTAAAATGGAGGAACATTTTCTTCCTTGAACTCAGTGATAAAGAATTCCCATGTCATAGGCTTTGGAGCCTCTGGTTTCAAAAGAACTGACTTCCACCAATCATAAGCATCTTCCTGGAGTAGAGATATGACATATCTTGCCTTTTGGTCAGTAGGAACCTCAAGCTCATCAAGGACTCTTTCGGTCTTTTCTAACCAAAATTCTGCTATAGCAGGATCATCATCTTTTATACCTAGAAAATTTGTGGCTCCATACTTATGAAGCTTATCCATCTGTACTTTCGGTTTCAATGGTGGAGGTGGAGGAACTAAAGCAGGTTGTGGTACCACTCTTGCGATCTATTGCAGCAGATCAGCCATCTGCTGCATCAAAGGGTTTTGTTCCTGCTCGGTATGTCTAGAAACCTGCTGGGTTGCGGTTGGTATAACATTCGGACCCTGAACACTAGCTACACTGGGCTGGTTTGGTGCTCCAGTATTAGGAGAGCTATTGCTTTCAGTAACTTCATGCCCCTGAATTTCCATACTCTCTTCTAATCCTACAAGTCGACAGAGAAGTAGCCCATGTCAGAGTCATATGAGACATACAATGCATGCATGATAAACCTTTAGCCCCTTTAGGTCTAGAATTTCCTAAACCTGGGCTCTGATACCACTAAATGTAACACCCTCTTATATAGTTAGGAATAATTCCAACTATATAGGAGAATGTCACCTGCCTATTACCTTAAAATTCATTTGAATTAAAGTTTCTTCTATTTTAGTTATTATATTTTCATATGTTAATTTTTTTTCATGATAGCAATATGTCATACAATTAATGAATCTATTTTACATGAGGAATTAACAAACCATGGCCATATCTTCAAACATAAGTTTGGGTTTTCACTGTCCCGATGTTTACAAAATACTTATGATCCAAACAAAATTACATATTTTCATCATAAATAGACATGTAAAACTTTTGAAAAACCATAATTATACTCATCACCCATGACATGAGGACAATAACGAAATGCATATCATGTAAAGCACCAACCCTCTGACGTGGATTTACTTTATTTGACTCTGTATGGGCTTGCTTCTCTTCCTGTCAACTTCTCCTTATAGGCTCTGAACTTGTGTATGGGAAAACACCCACACACTAATCAACATAATGCTTAGTGGTACATATGTGCATAAATATTCATACATACACTTATGATATATCATAAAAATTCCATGTTCATATTATCCAATTTTGCATATAAATAATCATAAATAATAATCCATATATCACAATCCTTTTTATAGCAATATAAAAAAAAATCAATTTATCATATATCAATATGGAATATTGCATACCTGGTTTACTGGTTCAACACATATACATGTCATAATTTACAAAGGTAAATTCATATTCATACCTCATTTATAAAATCTATTTCCTTATTTCATTTACCTGATAACTAATTTTTTTTCCATATTTCATTTTTTAAAATATTTTATATTTTATAGCCCCAAAACTCTAAATCCGGACTATTTGGATGTGGGTTGTGAAACAGAAGCGCTCTCACCCGAGCTTAAGCCACCCTGCTCACTATATGTATCTATCTGTTTGAGTGCTCAACCGAGCTTCTCAAGTCAAGAGCGCTCTCACCCGAGCTTAAGCCATCTTGACTGAGTAAAATAAATAATTGCATGCATTTAGGATCAAGGGCGCTCTCACCCAAGCTTAAGCCATCTTGTCCATATAATGAAATTTTTCATATCATCATAATTTTTACGGTACCGTAAACCCCTCAATGGCATGCCATCTATCCTATTTATAGTCCTAAATTAGAGAATTGAGCTTGATTGATGTTATCATCTTATTGTTTACATAAATCATCAAATTTCACATATTCATAATAATTTTCGGTTTACATGCCCTATACATATAAAAATTTCTCAATTTCATTTGAAACCTCAAATCACAACACATTATATTAATTTAGTCAACATACAATAAGAATTTTAAATATAACTATTATCATATTATTTAAAATTAAAACATATATATATATATATATATATATGTCACCCATTATTTAAAATACCAAATTACTAAATATTTATTTCTGGACAGATTCCTGCCCTCATTTTGGATTACACCTTTCACCTATTTTTGATTTGAATTTGACCTTATAGTATTCTATGAATTTTTAGATTAATATCTTATCTTTCATATACAAAAATAATCATATAAATCTAAATTTTCTAGCTAAAGTTATGTCCAAATAACTGTATAGTGCTCAGTAAAAATATGTCCAGTATTTTTCAGAATATTCTTAGGTCTGAGATTTTGTATCAAATTTTAGGTCCAATATAAATTCTAACTAGCATTTATACTCTTCATAAAGTTTTTATATCTATGTGTCTAATTTATGTTCCAACTAGTTTCATCCCGAGCTAAGTTCCAGAACAAAATATATAACCAAAATACCATAGAATGTTCAGAAAATAATTACCCAGAATTTTCTGGGTACTTTCACATCCGAGATTTTGTAGAACTTTTTAGACCAACTTAGAGTCAGATATAGAATTTATACACTTTATA
The DNA here is from genome assembly GCA_023653625.1 of Triadica sebifera. Taxonomy (NCBI): domain Eukaryota; kingdom Viridiplantae; phylum Streptophyta; class Magnoliopsida; order Malpighiales; family Euphorbiaceae; genus Triadica; species Triadica sebifera. The sequence continues at coordinate 178,466 of CM042896.1, read as the reverse complement.
AAAGTTTTAGGTCTATGTGTCTAGTTTCATTTTCAACTAATTTCATCCCGATCCAAGTTCCAGAACAAAAGATATAATCAAACACCCATAGAATGTTCAGAAAATAACTACCCAGAATTTTCTGGGTACTTTTAAATTCGAGAAATTGTAGAACTTTTTAGACTAACTTAGAGTCATATATAGCATTTATACTCCATATAAAGGTTTTAGGTCTATGTTTCTAGTTTTCTTTCCAACTAATATCATCCCGATCCAAGTTCCATAACAAAAGATATAATCAAAATACCATAGAATGTTCAGAAAATAACTACCCAGAATATTCTGGGTACTTTCAAATCGGAGATTTTGTAGAAATTTTTAGACCAACTTAGAATCAGATATAGTATTTACACTCTTCCTAAATGTTTTAGGTCTATGTGTCTATTTTCATTTTCAACTAATTTCATCCCGAACTCAGTTCCAGAACCAAATATATAATCAAAATACCATAGAATGTTCAGAAAATAACTACCCAGAATTTTCTGGGTACTTTCAAATCTAAGATTTGGTAGAAATGTTTAGACCAACTTAGAATCAGATACAGTATTTACACTCTTCATAAAAGTTTTAGGTCTATGTGTCTATTTTCATTTTCAACTAATTTCATCCCGATCCAAGTTCCAAAATAAAAGATATGATCAAATACATCAAGACTGTTCTAGATGAATTTTAACAAAATCAGCAAACACAATAAGTTATTTGTTCACTCTTCCTTCAACATCAAACATCATTGTAATGCAAATAAAATGCACAAAGGAATAAATATGTTCATATGTATAAACTTTGACATAATGAAGTCTAAACCTTGACACAATGAAGTCTTAACCTCTCTTCAAACCTTAAGCTATTATAGTTATTTTAAGTTTTTTGAGAGAGGAAGAGGAAGGAGAGGAAGAAGAAAATGAGTGAAAGAAGAGAGAATTTGTGTATGGAAGAGTGAGAGGAAGGCTAGGGTTCTGAAAGTTGGAAGAAGAAGAAGAAAATAATATTTTTATACTCATGGTAAATACCCTATTACGTCCCCCCTTGTTTTTGCCAAATATTCACTTAAATCCTAGGTTTTTATCTTATTATTATTAACTTACCCAACCTTTCTATTTATTTTATTTAACACACATAACTTAATAAAAATTCACTTATAAATATTTTTATTATATTTTATTTCCAAATTTATTCTCAAATAATTTTAATTACGATCATTAAATATGTTAATTATCCAAGCCTAAATTGATGGGCATTACACAGAGAGCGTCTTGACTTGTAGATAGAGACGCTGATTGGAGACCCACATTATAGAGCACAACAGTAGCAGTGGTAGCCACCCAGAGCGGGTTGGTCCATTTGTTATATTGTGATATGTAATATACAAGTTTTTAAATTTCATTACAGCATGTATATAAATAAAATAAAAAGGTGTGTATATATAATATTTTAGTATATATTTTAAATTTCTTATATTGAATATGTTTAAAATTAAAGAAGTATTTTTGGAGAGTTTTATTTTCTGTAGCACCTCTTATATAAAATTTTACTCATATAAAAATATTAAGTCACCAAATAAATTAAGAAAAATCTTAATTGAGCAAAAATATAAAAATATGGGGTGTTACACATACAATGTTATCAAGAATACTGCCTTTCACATCATCAAGCTTATTCATCAAAAGCAACATGCTTAGACTCTTCAACAACTAAAGACCTTTTATTAAAAACTTTATAAGCTTTGCTAGTTGTAGAGTATCCTAAGAAGATACCCTCATCGAAGTTAGAGGTAAATTTTCAAAGTTGTCCTTAGTGTTTAATATAAAACCCTTACATTCAAATACTCTAAATTATGATATCATGAGTTTTCTTCCATTCCATAGCTCAAAAGTAGTTTTATTTAAAAGTAGTCTTTTGAAAACTCGATTTGAAATATAACACGCAATATTGGTGGCTTCGGCCCAAAAGTAGGTTGGTAAGTCATACTCATTGAGCATTATTCGAGCCATTTCTATTAAGGTTCGATTTTTCCTTTTTATTGTCCCATTTTATTGAGGTGTCCTAGGAGTTGAAAAATTGTGTGAAATACCATATTCTAAACAAAGGTTTTCAAAATTTTTATTTTCAAATTTTTTTCCATGATCGCTTCTTCTTTTAGAAATCAAATAGCCTTTTTCATTTGGAACTCTTTGAGCAAAATTTTTGAAAGATTCAAAAGCATCACTCTTTTGAGCTAAGAAAATTACCCAAATGAATCTAGAGTAATCATCAATAATAACAAAAGCATAGTGTTTACCTCCTAAACTAGCAACTCTAGTAGGTCCAAAAAGATCTAAATGCAAAAGTTGTAGAGGCCTAAAGGTACTTACTATATTTTTGGATTTAAAAGATGACTTGTGTTGTTTTCCTCTTTGGCAAGGTTCACATGTCTTATCCTTTTTGAATTTGACTTTTGGAAGTCCACTTACTAGTTCTCCTTTGCTAAGGCTTTGAATTAATTCAATGCTTGCATGACCAAGCCTTCTATGCCGTAGCCAAGATTCATCACTAATAGTCATAAGACACTTAGAGGAAATGTTAGAAATTTTGTGTAAGTCTATTATGTAAGTATTGACATCTCTATCTCCCTTGAATATCTCTTGGCCATTTAAAGAGGTTACAAGACATTGATTTGAGGTAAAGATAACTTGGTTTCCCTTATCACATAATTGACTTACACTTAACAAATTATGTTTCAAACCATCAACAAGCAAAACATCGTCAATAAAGGTAGTATTATTAATACCAATTGGGCCAATGCCAATAACCTTACCCTTAGCATTGTTCCCAAAGGTTACCTTACCACCTTCAATTCTTTTGATGTGATTGAAGAGTTCTTTATTTCCAGTCATATGCCTTGAGCATCCACTATTCACAAGCCAAATATTTTCCTTTATAGTGGACTTGAAGCATACCTATAAAACCATAATTCAAGTTTGGTTTTTAGGTACCTAAAAAAACTTGAGTCCCTGGGGGTTAACACTTGAAGGTTCCCAATGAGCCTTCCTTATCCAACAATGTTTGTTGATATGACCAAATTTCATGCAATAATAGCATTGTTTAGTTCTAAATATATGTTTCAATTTTGACATGCTTTTTGGTCTCAACATCTTTTTAGAAGGAGTTTGTGTGCAATGACATACACATGCATGATGAATAGGTACTTTCCTAGGTGCATGCCTCTTATACATGAACGCATGATTGGCCTTTTGAGGTTTTCCTCTTAAGCTAAGTGACCTACGACCATTCTTCTTTTGAATAGGGGGTTTTGTGTGTGTTATGCTCTTAGCCCTTGGGGCTATTACCTCAATTATGGAGGTTTATGGTGCACTAGATTTAACAAATGTAGTCTTGTGAGATGAAAATGATATTTCATTAAATCCTAGACCATGTCTTATTAAAGGTGGTCTTTGAGAAACTATGAGAGTATCCAAATTCTTTTTCCTTTTATGAAACCTTGAAATTGAGTTTCTAAGTTCCTCAACTTTAGTTTTCAAAATATTATTTTCTTTAAGCAAAGATTTAGTTGAGGGACTAGAGGAATACTCATCTAATGATTTTTGAAGAGTTTCATTAGAAGTTCTAAAATTAAAATTCTCTTTTTGTAAAGCTTCCATTTTATTTTTCAAATCTAAAATATTATTTTTATAAGTGTTAAATCTACTTCTATATTTTTCTAATTCTAGGATGAAAACTTATATTAAACTCTGCTCATCATCATCTTCACTATCACTATTATTATCACTACTATTATCATTAAAAGAGTATGAGTAAGAAGGACCTACCTCATCCATGAAGTCATCCTCTAAAGCCATGAAGCATAAGTTGACCTCTTCTCCTTCATTTTCATCTTTTTTGCTTGAAGAGCTTTCATCATCTCATATGGCTTTGCGACCTTTCTCCCTAACATCTTTTTGAAATCTTTTCTTGTGTTTCTTGAGCTTTAGACATTCTAGTTTGATATGTCTTTTCTTTCCACATTCATAACACTCTACTTCCTCTTTATTTCTCTGAGAGTCATTTGAGGAGTGTTTGAGGGTTCTTTGTTTGAAGTTTCGAGAATTGCCAAGTCTCTTTTCAATTATTCATTTTAATCTTCTTGAGAGCATGGTAATGTCCTCATTTGCATCATCACTCTTTTCTTCATCATCTTCAATTACCTCTTGAGATTTTGAAGTAGAGGCTTTGAGTGCTAAAGGCTTTCTCTTTTATGGTTCGGCTTCAAGTTCTCTATCTCTTTTTACCGCCATTTTGTGCGATAGAAATTTGCCAATAAGCACATCAGTAGGCATGATGCTTATGTCTTCATTGGCCTTTTCTATACCTACAACTTTTGAACCATAGTCTTTGAGATGAAGACTTCTCAGAATTTTGTTGTTCACATCTTCCAAGCTCAAATGCTTTCCAAGCTTTTTCATGCCATTGATAATGGCTAAAAGACAATTCATCATATCGGTGATAGATTCATTGGATTTCATCTTGAAGAGTTCATATTCCGAAGTGAGAAGTTGAATCTTTTTAGATTTAACTTGTTTAGTTCCTTATGATAATTATCCAATGTTTTCCACAGGCTATATGTGGTAGGGAAATGTTGAATTCTGCCACATTCTTTAATAGATAGAGAGCTTGCGAGGACTGCCATTGCCTTTTTATTTTTGAAATTAGCTCTTTGTTGAGGCTCTGTCCAATCATCTCTTGAAAGAATTTATTTTTCACCATTCACTCCTCTCTTAGATGGTGGTGTCCATTCTTTCCGAACACTATCCCAAACTTCAATTCCCTCACTATCGAGATATGTCTCCATCTGGAATTTCCAATTAGCGTAGTTTGCTCCATCAAAGTAAGGCTTGAGACTTTAAAATCCTTCACTGGCCATTTCTTGATCTTTGCTAGTGCTTTTTAGGCTTTGTGCTAGACAAGCTCTGATACCAATTGTTGCCCAGACAATGAACCAAGAAGGAGGGGTTGAATTGGTTAGCAAATAAAAATTGCTTAATTTGAAAGTGCAGAATAAATTAAGTATATTAAGGAAGGAGAGATAACACTCACAAGATTTTACAGATATTCGGTGTTAAAAACCTTACTCCTCTCCCCAATCTTAATTGGGTGTTTCACTAACACAATAAGTATTACAATAGAATTTTTCAAGCTCACTCTCAACTATGGTGTGTCTCTCAATGGCTAACACCTATCCCAGAAATTCTCTTGTGTTTTTCATTGACTCATATAATAACCAATTTCTTGTGTTTTATGGCTCACACAATAACCCTTAACAAGTGTTTCACTCTTAACCCAATATACCCAAACTCACTTTTGAGTAATTGATTACAATGAAAACACTCACTAACCTAGAATGCTCAGAAATAATGAGCAATTAGGTTTTCACAATGAATAGAGGTTTGTTGAGAAAAATAATTAATGCACAAGGCTACAAAAAGATTAAAGATGCAAAGTAATTGTTGTTCTTCTTGTTGGGATTCATAAATGACTTGCATTTATACTCCCTATGTGAATTATAGCCATTTAGGTGCATTTAATGAGAAAATAGTCATTGAACCAACTCTTAATTTCATGTCTGACATGTTTCTCTGTCTTTGTTCATGGGCGTGAGTATATGTGTCACAGTCGGGAATGTTCTTCCAAGCTGCGGTACAAGTGGTGACTCTGACCGTGAAGCTCTTTTGAAGAATTAGAAGTGTTTGATCACGGGCGTGACTAATATTTTTCACGGGCGTGAATATTATTCCAAGCCATGGTCCAAGTGGTGACACTGGCCGTGAACCTCTCTGGAAGAATTAGGTATGTTTGGTCATGGGCGTGACTGCTTAATCATTTATCATTGGTTTGATCCTTCATAGCTATGAACTTTGAATGGTAGAGAGTTGATGCTAAGCTATATTCACGGGCATGACATTAGTAGCCACGGGCGTGACTTTGCTATTTCTTTGATTTTTTTATCTTCAAAAGATGTCTTTCAATCTTGCATCAGGTTCTAATCAAAGTATATCATGTTTAACACACTTAGAACACAAACATTGTTAAATACATTATTGCTATTTTATTTGTTATCACCAAAATTATGAAAATACCCTTCAAGGTTCAACAAATTATATTTTAAAATAAAAAAATTAAATTAATTAAGTTTTGAGCCCAGTTATAATTTTTATAATTTATTAATTTATTAAATAAAAAAATTATTTCTAAATTCCAATTTATAATTTCTTAGAATCAAATTCATCTTTTTTTTTTTATAACAATCTAACGTATTACACAAAATTACAAAATAATAAATAATATAGCAATATTGTATTTAACATACTTGCTTTAAGTGTATTATACAGGACATAAATTAAAAATAGCAAGAATGGAGAATTGGAAGAATAATCCTTGAGAAACAAAAAGTAAAGAGTAGCATGTTCACTGCCGTGACTCTAGGAGTCACTCCCGTGAACAAAGCTAGCCGTTACCAAAACCAATATTTGAAGTTCACGGCCATGAAGGAAGAACAAATCGTGAAGTGGGCATTTCAGTCACCCTCGTGACTAAAGGTGTCACCCCCGTGAAGAGTCATGAAATTTCAACCAGAGAGCTTCACAATCAGAGTCACCACTAGGGTCACGGCTGGAAAGATGTTCACCCCCGTGAATGATGGTGTCACCCCCGTGAATGATTCTCTCAATTTCATCTAGAGAGCTTCATGACCAGAGTCACCACTTGGCTCACGGCTGGAAATTCTGTCACGCCCGTGAAGGATTAATGTCACGCCCGTGACTCTATATGTCAAAACATACCAGAGAGCTTCACGACTAAGGTCACCACTTCAGTCACGGCATGGGAAGAACTGTCACCCCCGTGACAAGCATATTCACGCCCGTGACCAATGAAAGAGAAAAATGACAGGCACGATTTTTTAGTTGGTACAACGACTAGTTTCTTATTTAATGCACCCTAACGGCTATATTCAACCATGGGAGTATAAAATGGAAGTCATTTATACATTAAGAAATAAGAGGATGATAAGGGAATGATAAGAAAAATAAAAGATTAGCATATACTTCAAATTACAAGCTATCTTGTACTTTCATACTTTGAGAACAAATCAATTCTCTGTAAAAATCTTTTTGCTCCTCATATTTGAGCAATAAAGATTTATAAGTGGTTCTCTCTGTAATCTTTACTCAAGTGAGCATTGGGTAGTTCTGGGTTAAGAGTAGAACACTTGTAAGGGTTAGTTGTGTGAGCCTGTAAAACACAAAGTGTAGGTTGTTTGTGTGAGCCTGTAAAACACAAAGTGTAGGTTGTTTGTGTGAGCCTGTAAAACACAAAGGAATTGGTTATTGTGTGAGCCATTAAAACACATGGGATTTCTAGGTTAGGTGTGAGCCATTGTGAGAAACACCATAGTTGGGAGTGAGCTTGTAAAACTCCATTGTAACACTTAGTGTGTTAGTAAAACTCCCAATTGCGATTGGGGAGAGGAGTAGGGTTTGTTAATACCCGAACCTCTATAAATCTTTCTGTCTTATTTTCTCTATCCCTTCTAAAATTAACTATTTATTTCTGCACTTTAAAGTTTAATTTTTTAAACTCCAATTCAACCCCCCTTCTTGGTCTAATATCTGGGCAACAATTGGTATCAGAGCCTTGTCTAGCATCAAAGCCTAAAAAGCGCTAGTAAAGAGTTAGATATGGCCAGTGAAGGATTCCAAAGTCTCAAACCTTACTTTGATGGAGCAAACTATGCCCATTGGAAGTTTAGGATGGAGACATACTTGGATAGTGAAGGAATTGAAGTCTAGGATAGTGTACGAAAAGAATGGACACCACCAACTAGAAGAGGAGCTGATGGTGAAGAGGAAATCCTATCAAGAGATGATTGGACTGAGCCCCAAAGAAGAGCAAATTTCAAAAACAAGAGGGCAATGACAATTCTATCAAGCTCATTATCTATTGAAGAATGTGGGAGAATACAACATTGCTCAACAGCATTTAGTATGTGGAAGACATTGGAGAACTATCATGAGGGAACTAAGCAAGTCAAATCCAAGAAGATTCAACTTCTAACCTCAGAATATGAGCTCTTCAAGATGAAATCAAATGAGTCAATCACTGACATGACTAACCGTCTTCTATCCATTATAAATGGAATGAGGAAACTTGGGAAGCATCTGAGCTTGGAAGATATAAACAATAAAATCCTGAGAAGTCTTCCTCTTAAAGACTATGGTTCAAGAGTTGCTGGCATAGAAGAAGCAAATGAAGATATGAGCATCATGAATACTGATGTGCTGATTGGCAAGCTTCTCACACATGAGATGGCAGTAAAGAGAGATAGAGAGCTTGAAGCAGAGCCAGAGAAAAGAAAACCCTTAGCACTTAAAGCCTCTACTTCAAAATCTCAAGAAGAAAGTGAAGATGATGAAGAAGTGAGTGATGATGAAAATGAGGACATCGCTATGCTTTCAAGGAGATTAAAAAGAATCATTGAAAAGAAAATGAGCAATTCCAGAAAATTCAGGCAGAGAAACCTCAAACAAACTTTTAATGAAACACATAGAAGTAAGGAAGAGGTGAAATGTTATGAATGTGGAAAGAAATGACATATCAAACCAGAATGTCCAAGACTCAAGAAGCATAAGAGCAAATATCAAAGAGACAATGGGGAGAAAGGTCACAAGGCCACATGGGATGACGAAAGCTCTTCAAGTGAAAAAGATGATAATGAAAGTGAAGAGGTCAACCTATGTTTCATGGCTATTGAGGATCACGTCTCGGACAAAGTAAGATCACTACACTCATACTCTTTCAATAATGATAGTAGTGATAATGATAGTAATAATGATAGTGATGATGATGATGATGAGCAAAGCCTAATAGAAGAATTAAATATAGAATTAGAAAAATATAGAACTAAATTTAGTACCTATAGAAGTAATGTCTCTAATTTAAAAAATAAGATAGATTGCTTAGAAAAGGAGAACATAAAGCTTAAATCTTCAAATGAATCTCTTCAAAAGTCTTTAGATGAATACTCATCAAAACCTTCAACAACTTCACTGTTAAAAGAAAATAATACTTTGAAAAATGATGTTGAAGAACTTAGAAATTCCATTTCTAAATTTCACAAGGGTAAAGAAAGCTTAGATACTCTCATTGTATCTTAAAGACCACCTTTAGTTAGACATGGTCTAGGGTTTAAGGACACATCATCATCTTCTAACAAAACAGTATTTGTTAAGTCTAAAGAACATAATATCTCCACATCTATTAGAACTGTGCCGAGAAATAAGAATGTTAAACCTTCTATACAAAAAAAGAATAATCATGCCTTTATGTATAGGAAGCATGCATCAAGAAAAACGCAAATTATTCATGAATGTGCATGCCATTGTTCTCAAAATCAATCTAATAGAATTATGGCATTTAAATACAGTGTAAGACCAAAAAACAAGTTTACACCTAAACAATGTAATTACTGTATGAAAATGGGTCATATAAATAGAAATTGCTGGATAAGGAGGGCTCATTGGCAACCTTCATGTGCTAACCCCCAAGGACCCAAACTCATTTGGGTACCTAAACATCATACTTGATTTGTAACTCTGTAGGTATGCCTCAAGTCCACAATAAACAAAAATGCATGGCTAGTAGACAGTGGATGCTCAAGGCATATGACAGGAGACAAAAAACTCCTCAATGAAATCAAAAGTATTGATGGAGGTAAAGTTACCTTTGGAAACAATGCAAAGGGTAAGGTAATTGGCATTGGTTCTATTGGTATTAATGGTACTACTTTTATTAAGGATGTTTTACTTGTTGATGGCTTAAAACATAACTTGCTAAGTGTAAGTCAATTATGTGATAAAGGAAACAAAGTAATTTTCACCTCAAATGAATGTCTTGTAATCTCTATTGATGGTCAAGAAATATTTAAAGGAAATAGAGATATCAATACATACATAATAAACTTACATGAACTCTCTAACCATTCCTCTAAGTGTCTTGTGACTACTAGTGATGAATTTTGGCTGTGACATAGAAGACTTGGTCATGCTAACATGGACTTAATACAAAGTCTCAGCACAGGAGAGCTAGTAAAAGGATTACCAAGAGTTAAATATGAAAAAGGCAAGACAAGTGAACCTTGTCAAAGAGGAAAGCAGCACAAGTCATCTTTCAAAGCCAAAAACATAGTAAGTACTTCAAAACCTCTTCAACTCATACATTTAGACCTATTTGGACCTACTAGGGTTGCTAGCTTAGGAGGAAAACATTATGCATTTGTCATCGTAGATGATTACTCTAGATTTACTTGGGTAATTTTCTTAGCTCAAAAGAGTGATGCTTTTGAAAATTTCAAAAACTTTGCTAAAAGAGTTCAAAATGAAAAAGGATATTGCATTTCAAAAATAAGAAGTGATCATGGGAAAGAATTTGAAAATGAAAACTTTGAAAGTTTTTGTCTTGAATATGGCATTTCACATAATTTCTCATCTCCTAGAACACCTCAACAAAATGGTGTAGTTGAAAGGAAAAATCGAACATTAATTGAAATGGCAAGAACAATGCTTAATGAATATGCATTACCAACTTATTTTTGGGCAAAAGCCACAAACACTGCATGCTATATTTCAAATCGAGTTTTCAAAAGACCTCTTTTAAATAAAACCTCATTTGAGCTATGGAATGGAAGAAAGCCCTTGGTATCATACTTTAGAGTATTTGGATGCAAGTGTTTTATATTGAACACCAAGGACAATCTTGGAAAATTTGCCTCTAAGTCTGATGATGGTATCTTTCTAAGATACTCTACAACCAGCAAAGCATATAGAGTATTTAATAAGAGATCATTAACTGTGGAAGAATCCATGCATGTTGTTTTTAATAAATCTAGTAGACTTGATCTTGTGAAAGGTAGTGCTCTTGATGATGTTGTAGATAATATGGAAAAACCTATCATTGAAAATGGAAAAGAAGAAAACGATCTAGAAAAACTACTACCTCAAAATCAAGAACAAATGGAGTAAGACCTTCCAAAAGAATGGAGAATGAACAGAAATCATCCAAAAGAGCAAATAATTGGTGATCTATCAAGGGGAATTTTGCTAAGTGCATGACTAGGGAATTTGAAATGAGCATGATGGGAGAACTTAAGTATTTCCTTGGTCTACAAATCAAACAAAGCAATGAGGGCATATTCATCAACCAATCCAAATATGCCAAAGATTTAATCAAAAAATTTGGTATGGAAGGATGCAAAAATGCTAAGACTCCTATAAGCACATCAACAAAATTGGACAAAGATGAAAAGGGTAAGAGCATTAATGAAAAGCTTTATAGAGGTATGATCATATCACTTTTATATCTCACTGCTTCTAGACCCGATATTATGTATAGTGTTTGCTTATGTGCATGATTTTAATCATGTCCCAAAGAATCTCATCTAAATGCTGTAAAAAGGATTTTAAGATATTTACATGGAACATTGCATCTAGGTTTATGGTATCCTAGGAATTCATCTTTCTATATAATAGGATATTCAGATGCAGACTATGCTGGTAGTCTTTTGGATAGAAAAAGTACTTCAGGTACTTGTCACTTCATTGGAGAATGTTTGGTTTCATGGTTTAGCAAGAAACAAGTTTCAGTTGCTCTTTCAACTGCTGAAGCTGAATATGTAGCAGTTGGATGTTGTTGTACACAAATTCTTTGGATGAAACAGCAACTTAAGGACTATGGTCATGAAATGAACCATATACCTATAAAATGTGACAACACCAGTGCTATAAATCTTTCAAAGAATCCTATTCAACACTCTAGAAGTAAACATATTGACATTAGACATCACTTTATTAGAGATCATGTTCAATATGGAGATGTTGAATTAGAATTAATATGCACAGAAAAGCAATTAGCAGATATTTTCACTAAGTCTCTAAATGAGGAAAGATTTAATTTCATTAGAAGAGAACTAGGCATGATTGATGGATTAACCTTGTGATTACAAGAAAATGAAATTTTAATTGTTGATCTTAAAACAAATCACAAGTTAGAAGATAAATATTTTGATGAAAATTCATGTTTTATGAAGCAAAATCTTTGTTGAAATGATTTAGTCTTGTTGCATAACTTAATTTCAAATTAATGAAAATTATAGGGGAGTCACGCCCGTGACTTATACTCACGCCCGTGACTTAAGTGGCTCAAAGAGGCAGTATTGTTCACGACTTCGGTTCACGACATGCTTCACAGCTTCAAGTAGTGAAACATTGTTTCACGGCTTGAGTCACGCCCGTGGATAAGACTATTCACGCCCGTGACGTATTTTCACGCCCGTGACGTATTTTCACTCCCATGAACCATTACGCCTCAAAAAACTCACAGAAGCTTTCACGCTTTGCGTCAAGGCATGAGTCACGACTTCAAGTGGTGAAACATAGTTTCACGGTTTGAGTCATGACCATGGCAAAGAAGTTTCACACCCGTGATAGAGTTTCATGCCCGTGAATAATTACACCCAAAACTCACAGACGCTTTCACGCCTTGTGTCACAGCTTGCTTCACGGGTATAAGTAGTGAAATTCAACACTTCACGTCCGTGACATAATATTCACCCCCGTGACCTATGATCATTCACGCCCGTGATGTTCATTGAGCACACCTGTGAAAGCATTCACGCTTTCATTCACGGGTGGAATTCTGCTTCAGCAAACTATGAACATGACTATTCACGCCTGTGAAACTTGAAGTCACGCCCGTGAATGTATCGAATATATAAGAAAACAGCCGGTTACAAACTTCATTTCAACTCTCCATCTCCCAAAACCGCTCTCATTTACTCTCATTCATTGAGACATTGAAGATTCCGACCCCAAAGCCTTGATATTTCACTATAAATTCCTTCAAAAGTTCGAATCTTCAGCAGAAAATAGATATTCCTAGGGTATTTCATCATATTTTATTTTCATTCCTATCAAAATCAAAATCAAAATGGAGTCTGCTTCGTCAAAAGGGAAGAGAAAGAAGTCCCATGCACCAAAGAGATATTCAGATTACCTCATGAACATCATACCCGAAAGTTGCCATCCTCGGTATGCAACTTTAAATAAGCGACCAATTTTATCATCAAGGTCCTTCGAATGGTAGACAGTCCGTAATCTAGGACTCGAGATGGCTATGACAGAGCAATTTCAAGCCTGTCATCTAAAAGACTTTGTTGACATTCATCTGCTAACTCTACGGGAGCCAACGCTGGAATTCCTCAGCACCTTGCAGGTTTCACCAACTGGAGTGGTGAAATTCCAACTCTGCAAAAATGAAAACACCCTCAGCGCCATTGCTTTTGGAGAATTGCTCAACCTACCATAAGATGGCATTCTGAATGAGACTGAGGTAGAATTCTCTGCCCCTGCAGCCTGGACTCATTTCGGATACAATTGTAGCTGGGATGTAAAGAAGACGAAAAACACTCATCTCGTGGCCCCAGTACACAGGTATTTGCATAGGTTTCTAACCTATAGCATTTTTGCTCGGGGAGAGAGCAATGGAACTATTAGGAAGTCAGAACTCTTCCTATTTGAGATGGCTCACCGGGGAATCAAAGTGGCGCTTTCCAGATGGTTTGCAAACCATCTTCTCTCCATCGCAACCAAGCCCACAGGAGATATCTTGATTAGGGCTTATGTCACTCATATGGCAGTGAAGCTAAATTACTTGAAGCTGGATGACCATCATTTCAACATTATTCCTGCCCACCCACGAGATAGGCTAGATATCGAGTCTTTCATAAAGATGGGAGCAGCAGTGAGAATCGTTTACCAGAATGATATCTTTTATCGCTTCACTGATATTGCTGGAGAAATTATCTGGGAAGATCATGACATGGAGGATTTTAAAGCAGGCCTCCAGGGAGTCCAGCAGAAAAAGAGGGCTAGGATTGAGGAAGCCACTCCAGCCATCGCTCAGGACATTGGACAGTCCTCAGCCTCCACACCGTCTTTAGCGCAGCAGGTGGTCGACCTCTTGGCACCACATTTCAAGCAGCTGCAGACTTCCATGGATGAGAGGTTGGAAAACCTCAAGGACTTCATGGAGTCTTGGATTGACAGTCTTGAGGCTGAAGTAGCTAGGCTTCGTGATAGGATGTCTAGCTAGGATATAGGCTAGAGTGTAGCCTAAACTTGTTATGTTTGATCATTTTTCTTTATTTTGTTACTTATTATGTTTCTGTATCCTTTCCTTCATATAATATATATTTGCTTTTGTTTACTTCAATCTACATATTCTTTTTGATTGATGACAAAAGGGGGAGAAAACTAGCAATATATGAAAGAATTTATATGATAAGGGAAAGTAGGATCAAACTAGCAATAATAAGAATTGTGAATCAAATTTGAAATTGATTGCAAAGTAGAATTATAACCTAAGTATACCTTGCATATACCTTAAAAAGCAAGTTACAAATAAAAACATGCCATGATATACCTTAAACATACTTTACATATACTTTATGTCTTGAAAAGGATTTGTGGTATGTATTGGATATACTTTTCTTATGACTTGCTTCTAGCTTAAATGCTACATCCTTATTCACTATTCTTGCACATTATAATTTTTATCCTAAGTATATTTTGAGGGGGAGACTTCTCAAAATCACATAATGCTAGATTATTTGTCACCATCAAAAAGGGGGAGATTGTTAACCTTGAGGGGTATTTCTGTCATTTTGATGATAATAAATAATATAGCAATATTGTATTTAACATACTTGCTTTAAGTGTATTATACAGGACATAAATTAAAAATAGCAAGAATGGAGAATTGGAAGAATAATCCTTGAGAAACAAAAAGTAAAGAGTAGCATGTTCACTGCCGTGACTCTAGGAGTCACTCCCGTGAACAAAGCTAGCTGTTACCAAAACCAACATTTGAAGTTCACGGCCATGAAGGAAGAACAAATCGTGAAGTGGGCATTTCAGTCACCCCCGTGACTAAAGGTGTCACCCCCGTGAAGAGTCATGAAATTTCAACCAGAGAGCTTCAC
Organism: Triadica sebifera; assembly: GCA_023653625.1. NCBI lineage: Eukaryota > Viridiplantae > Streptophyta > Magnoliopsida > Malpighiales > Euphorbiaceae > Triadica > Triadica sebifera. The sequence goes on along the minus strand of CM042896.1, from coordinate 163,363 downwards.
AATCAGAGTCACCACTAGGGTCACGACTGGGAAGATGTTCACCCCCGTGAATGATGGTGTCACCCCCGTGAATGATTCTCTCAATTTCATCCAGAGAGCTTCATGACCAGAGTCACCATTTGGCTCACGGCTGGAAATTCTGTCACGCCCGTGAAGGATTAATGTCACGCCCGTGACTCTATATGTCAAAACATACCAGAGAGCTTCATGATCAAGGTCACCACTTCAGTCACAGCTTGGGAAGAACTGTCACCCCCGTGACAAGCATATTCACGCCCGTGACCAATGAAAGAGAATAATGACCGGCGCAATTTTTTAGTTGGTACAACGGCTAGTTTCTTATTTAATGCACCCCAACGGCTATATTCAGCCATGAGAGTATAAAATAGAAGTCATTTATACATTAAGAAACAAGAGGATGATAAGGGAATGATAAGAAAAATAAAAGATTAACATATACTTCAAATTACAAGCTATCTTGTACTTTCATACTTTGAGAACAAATCAATTCTCTGTAAAAATATTTTTGCTCCTCATATTTGAGCAATAAAGATTTATAAGTGGTTCTCTCTGTAATCTTTACTCAAGTGAGCATTGGGTAGTTCTGGGTTAAGAGTAGAACACTTGTAAGGGTTAGTTGTGTGAGCCTGTAAAACACAAAGTGTAGGTTGTTTGTGTGAGCCTGTAAAACACAAAGTGTAGGTTGTTTGTGTGAGCCTGTAAAACACAAAGGAATTGGTTATTGTGTGAGCCATTAAAACACAAGGGATTTCTGGGTTAGGTGTGAGCCATTGTGAGAAACACCGTAGTTGGGAGTGAGCTTGTAAAACTCCATTGTAACACTTAGTGTGTTAGTAAAACTCCCAATTGCGATTGGGGAGAGGAGTAGGGTTTGTTAATACCCGAACCTCTATAAATCTTTGTGTCTTATTTTCTCTATCCCTTCTAAAATTAACTATTTATTTTCGCACTTTAAAGTTTAATTTTTTAAACTCCAATTCAACCCCCCTTCTTGGTCTAATATCTGGGCAACAGTCATGAAGCATTCTGGAAGGATTTGAAGTGTTTGATCACAGGTGTGACATTATATATTCACGGGCGTGAACATCCTTCCTAGCCGTGGTCCAAGTAGTGACTCTGGCCATGAAGCTCTTTGGAGGAATTTGTCATGTCTTCTCACGGGCGTGACTTTCTTTCATGGTCGTGACTGATATGATCATTCACGGTTGCTATCATTCTTTATGGTCGTGAACTTCAAATGTTGGATAGTTGGCTCTAAGCTTCATCACAGGCGTGACATATAAGGTCACGAGCCTGAACATGTTATTTCTTCATTTTTTTTGTCTTTTTAAGGTTAGTCTTCCATTCTCCATTCTTGCTATCATGTTCCATACCCTATTCAATGAACTTAGAAAACAAGTATTTTAAATACATTATTGTTATTTTATTTGTTAGCATCAAAATGACGAAAATACCCTTCAAGGGTTCAACAATCTCTCCCTTTTTTATGGTGACAAATAATCTAGCAATATGTTCTTTTGAGAAGTCTCCCCCTCAAAAGATACTTAAGATAAAAAAGTTACTAAAGTGCAAGAATTGTAAAGAATGATGAAGTGTAGCATCAAAATATATTTCTTAGTTTTAGGTATATGCAAGTTATATGCAAGGTATATCCAATGTATATCAATTTTTTACTTAAAACAAGTTAAGAATATGCAAAGTATATTTAAGGTATATTCAAAGTATATCAAGTGCATATTCATTCATGTAACTTGCATCAAGGTATATGCAAAGTATACTTAAGGTATATTAGCTCATTTTCATACTTGCATATTCATTTGATTCAAAATTTGTATTTCAAATCTCATTTAACTTTAAATAAAATATATTGCTAAGTTCTCCTCCTTTTGTTATCAACAAAAAGAATAACAAAAAGATAAATCATAATGGAAAACAAAAGCAATTATATTAATATAAAAAAATACAAGGATTTGAAAAGTAATTGAAAGTCCTACATCAAACAAGTTAGAAAAATAACATAGCTAAAATATCGTCCAGCTAGATTTTGAGTCGAACATCCCATCTCTAAGGCGAGCTACTTCCACCTTGAGGCTCTCCATGCGAGACTCCATGAAATCCTTGAGGTTTTCTAACCTCTCATCCATTGAAGCCTGCAATTGCTCAAACTGTGGTGCCAAGAGATCAACTACTTGCTGAGCCAAGTTTGGTGTGGAGGTAGAGGATTGTCCAATTTCTTGCTCAACCTTTGGAGGCGCCATCTCAACTCAAACTCTTTTCCTCTGTTGGATTCCTTAGAGACCAGCTTTGAAGTCATCTGAGTCATTGTCCTCCCAAATAATCTCACCAGTAGTGTTGGTGAAGTGGTAGTAGATGTTGTTCTCATGAACTATACGAATAGCTACTCCCATTTTGATAAAAGACTCGATGTCTAGTCGGTCTCGAGGATGTGCCGGTATAAGGTTGAAGTGATGCTCCTCTAGCTTCAAATACCCTAGCTTGATAGCAAGGTGAGTCACGTACCCACCAATCAAAATGTCTCCGGAGGGCTTAATGGCAATTGACAGAAGATGGTTTGCAAACCATTGAAATAAAGCCACTGTTAGGCCTCTTCGAGCCATCTCTAGAAGAAAGAGCTCTGACTTCCTAATCGATCCGTTGCTGTCTCCTCTGGCAAAAATGTTATAGGTTAGAAACTTATGCAAGTACTTGTGCACTGGGGATCGAAGGTGGGTGCTTTTCATCTTCTTGACGTCCCAACTGCAGTCAAGCTCGAAGTGAGTCCATGCCTGAGTAGCATAGAACTCCACCTCACTCTCATTCAGGATACCGTCAGAGGAAAGGTTGAACATGTCACTAAACTCTGTGGTAGTGAGGGTGTTCGGATGCTTACAAAGTTGGAATTTTACCGTGCCGGTGGGAGAGACTTGCAGGGTGCTCAGGAATTCTAGAATTGGTTCCCTCAGCGTCGGTGAAATCTTTCAGATGACAAGCCTGGAGTTGTTCTGTCATGATTATCTCGAGACCAAGTGTTCTGATAGTTTTCCACTCAAATGATCGAGAGGAAAGCAGTGGTATTTGCTTGAGAACCGAGTATCTTGGATGACAGTGCTTCGGAATAATGTTTATAAGGTAGTTTGTGTACCTTTTTGGAGCATGAGACTTCTTTCTGGTACCTTTGGAGGAGTCAGTTTCCATTTTTGATTGAGAAATGTATTTTTGAAGAGTGAAAATCTAATGGAAATTTTGAAGTAGTACCTAAGGTGTTTTGATTTATGATGATGGAGATAGTTTTTGAAGGTATTTATAAATGGAATGAGTTGCTAGGGGGTCATAATCTTCAAAATGGTATTCAATAGTGATAAATGAGAGAAGTTGAGAGAAGTTGGAGAGTTGGAAATGAGAGAAATAACGACATAAATGTTTTATAGCCGACATCTTCACGAGCGTGAAAACGAAGTCACGGGCATGAAATGTCGTGTTCATGGTTTGCTAAAGAGACGCTTTACTCATGAAGAGGGGTGTGAAACTATTCACGGTCGTGACAATTAAAGGTAATGGGCGTGAATGATGAAATATCACGGTGGTGACAAACGAGTCACGGGCGTGAAGTACAATCTTCACTACTTGTGACTGTGAAACAGAGCGTGACATAAAGCGTAAATGCTTCTGGAAGTTTTTGGTGGAAATGTTCACGGTCGTCAATAAGTGTCACGGACGTGAACAAAGGGTTTCATGGGGGTGATAGAAAAAGGTTATGGGCATGAAACATAGTCTTCACTACCTTCAACCGTGAAACATGTCGTGAAGCAAGACGTGAAAGCTATTAGAGCTTTTGGTGATTATGATCACGATCGTGAATATATGTCACGGGCGTGAATTGCCTAAAATCCTCATTAAATAAAATTAAGTCTAAAACAAGACTAAAGCATTTCTAAGGAGCTTCTATCCCCTATAACATATATTTCTATCAAGTTGGCTACTTCATATCTAAAAAGATGAGACAAAAAAAACACAAGATTATCAATTAAGGTTCAACAATTTTGGCAATCATAAAGTTAATCCATTAATCATACCAAGCTCTCTTCTTATGAAATTAAATCTTTCCTCATTTAGAGACTTAGTGAAGATATCTGCCAATTGGTTGTTTGTGCTTATAAATTCCAATACAACATCTCCATATTGAACATGATCTCTAATAAAATGATATCTTATGTCAATATGCTTACTTCTAGAGTGTTGAATGAGATTCTTAGATAGATTTATAGCACTTGTATTGTCACATCTAATAGGTATATGGTTCATATTATGACCATAATCCTTAAGTTGTTGTTTCATCCAAAAGATTTGTGTACAACAACATCCTGCTGCCACATACTCCACTTCAGCGGTAGAAAGAGCAACTGAAACTTGTTTCTTGCTAAACCAGGAAACTAAACATTCTCCAATAAAGTGACAAGTACCTGAAGTACTTTTTCTATCTAAAAGACTTCCAGTGTAATCAACATCTGAATATCCTATAATGTGAAAGGATGAATTTCTAGGATACCATAAACCTATATGCAATGAGCCATGTAAATATTTTAAAATTCTTTTTACTGCATTTAAATGAGACTCTTTAGGACATGATTGAAAGCGAGCATATAAGCATACACTATACATTATTTCGGGTCTAGAGGCAGTAAGATATAAAAGTAATCCGATCATACCTCTATAGAGCTTTTCATTAATGCTCTTACCCTTTTCATCTTTGTCAAATTTTGTTGATGTGCTCATTGGAGTCTTGATATTTTTGCATCCTTCCTGTTGCCCAGATATTAAGCCAAGAAGGGGGCTTGAATTGGAGTTTCAAAAATTAAACTTTAAAGTGCGGAAATAAAAAGTTAATTTTAGGAGGGATAGAGAAATTTGACACAAGAATATTTATAGACGTTCGGGTGTTAACAAACCCTACTCCTCTCCCCAATCGCAATTGGGAGTTTCACTAACACACTAAGTTACAATGGAGTTTTACAAGCTCACTCCCAACTATGGTATTTCTCACAATGGCTCACACCTAACCCAAAAATCCCTTGTGTTTTAATGGCTCACACAATAACCAATTCCTTGTGTTTTACAGGCTCACACAAACAACCTTTTATCTTGTGTTTTACAGGCTCACGCAAACATCCTTTACTTTGTGTTTTACAGGCTCACACAAATAACCTTTACTTTGTATTTTAAAGGCTCACATAACTAACCCTTACAAGTGTTCTACTCTTAATCCAGAAATACCCAAGACTCATTTGAGTAATAAATGATTACAGAGAGAAACACTCACAAATCTTTATTGCTCAATAAATGAAGAGCAAAAAGATTTTTACAGAGAATAGATATTGGTTCTCAAAGTATTGAATGTACAAATAGCTTGTAATAAGATTTTGATTCAAAGTATTTGCTATCCTCTTGTACTAAATGCATAAATGACTTCCAGTTATACTCCCTTGGCTGATTATAGCTGTTAGGATGCATTTAATATGAAACTAGCGGTTGTACCAACCAAATAATTGCGCCTGACATTTTTCTCTTCCATCATTCACGGGCGTGACTATGTTTGTCGTGACTGAAGTGGTGACCTTGGTCGTGAAGCTCTCTAGAATGTTTTGAAACATTGGGTCACGGGCGTGACATACATCTTCACGGGCATGACAAACTTGAAGCCGTGATCCAAGTGGTGACTTTGGTCGTGAAGCTCTCTAGATGAAAATGCCATGAACATTCACGGGCGTGACATTTTAATTCACGGGTGTGACTTAAATGTCCATTTCACAGTTTGTTCTTCTTTCATGGTCGTGAACTTCAAATGTTGGTTTTGATAACGGTTAGCTCTTTCACGAGCGTGACACATAGGGTCACGGGCGTGAACATGCTACTTCCTTAATGTTGTCTTTCAAGGATTATTCTTCCAATCTCCATTCTTGCTATTTTATTCCATACCCTGTTTAATAGACTTAGAAAACAAGTATGTTAAATACAATATTGCTATTTTATTTGTTATCATCAAAATTATGAAAATACCCCTCAAGGTTTAACAATCTCTCCCTTTTTGATGGTGACAAATAATCTAGCAATATGTGCTTTTGAGAAGTCTCCCCCTCAAAAGATACTTAGGATAAAAAATTGATAAAATGCAAGAATTGTAAAGAATGATGTAGCATTGAAATAAACTTACAAGTTTTTAAGTATATGCAAGTTATATGTGAAGTATATCCAATATATACCAAAATTCTTTTTAAGACATGAAGTATATGTAAGGTATACTTAAAGTATATCATGGCATATTCATTTATGTAACTTGCATTAAGGTATATGCAAAGTATACTTAAGATATATCTAATGTGTATAAAAGCTCAATTTCTCAATTTCATACTTGCATATTAATTTTGAATCAAAGTTTGAGTATTTCTAATTTCTCCTAACCTAACTCAATGTCAATGTATTTGTATGTTCTTATTTTTGATTCAAATAATTCATTTTAATATATTGCTAGGTTCTCCCCCTTTTGTCATCAATCAAAAAGAATATAAAGATACCAAAGGATAAACAAAGAAAATATATTTGATAAAAAAAATACACACCAAAGTTAATTAAAGTTCATAAAGGAAATACAAAAACAACAAAACAACAAGCAATCACACAAATTTAGGCTACCATCTAGCCTAACACCTAGCCTAATCATCTAGCCGGACATCGTATCTCGAAGTCTAGCAACCTCTACCTCAAGGCTGTCCATCCAAGACTCCATGAAGTCTTTGAGGTTTTCTAACCTCTCGTCCATCGAAGCCTGCAGCTGCTCAAAATGTGGTGCTAAGAGGTCAACCACCTGTTGTGCCAAATTCGGTGTGGAAGTCGAGGATTGTCCGATGTCCTGCTCAGCCGTTAGAGGTGCTTCCTCAACCCGAGCCCTTTTCTTCTGCTGGATCCCTTAGAGGACGGCTTTGAAATCCTCCATATCATTGTCTTCCCAGATTATCTCCCCAGCAGTGTCTGTGAAATTGTAGAAAATATTGTTCTCGTGAACAATTCTGACAGCTGCTCCCATCTTGATAAAGGACTCGACATCCAATCGATCTCGAGGATGCCCAGGGATGAGATTGAAATGATGCTCATCTAGCTTCAAATAGCCAAGCTTCAAGGCTTTGTGGATGACATAACCACCAATCAGTATATCTCTAGTGGGTTTGGTAGCAATGGACAGAAGATGGTTTGCAAACCATCTAGAGAGCGCCACCGTGAGTCCTCTTCTAGCCATCTCAAGTAGGAAGAGCTCCAATTTTCTGATGGTCCCATTGCTTTCTCCCCGAGCGAATATGCTATAGGTCAGGAACCTATGCAAATATTTGTGCACTGGGGACAGGAGATGAGTGTTGTTTGTCTTTTTAACATCCCAGCTGCAATCTAAGCCAAAATGGGTCCAAGCTCGAGTGGTAGAGAATTCTACTTCGCTGTCATTGAGTATCCCATCCAATGGTAAGTTGAATAATTCTCCAAATTTAGTGGCATTGAGGGTGTTTGGTTTGTCACAAAGTTGGAATTTCACCATTCCAGTAGGGACACTTGCAGAGTGCTAAGAAATTCCAGTGTTGGCTCCCTCAGTGTGGGCTGGTGAATCTCCACAAATTCTTTCAAGTGACAGGCCTGGAGTTGCTCTATCATTGCCGTTTGTAGCCCGAGAGTTCAAACGGTTTGCCATTCAAAGGACCTTGATGAAAGGAGAGGCCTTTTCTTCAATGTGGAGTACCGGGGATGGCATTGCTCCGGAATTCTGTTCATCAGGTAATCTGCGTACCTCCTGGGTGCATGAGACTTCTTTCTCTTTCCCTTTGATGAGGCAGTCTCCATTTCAGTTGAAGAAGTGAGCTTTGTGAGGTTTGAGAAAAATATTTGACAGAAATTTGATAAAAACCTAAATGAGTATGATTTTTGATGAAGGAATGGACTATTGATGGTATTTATAGGAAAATTTTGTGACTTGGGGGCCGAAATCTTCAATAACTCATTGAATGTGTGTAAATGAGAGCGGTTTCAAGGAGTTGAAAGGTTGAAATGAGAAAAATAACCTGTTGTTCTCTTATATGCCTGATGCATTCACGGGCGTGAAATGATTTTTCACGGGCGTGAATGGTCGTGTTCACGGTTTGCTAAAGGAGTACTCTACCCGTGAATATGGTCACGGTCGTGACCTTTAAATGTCACGGGCATGAATGATGAACTGTCACGGGGGTGAAACAGTAGTCACGGGCGTGAAAGGTTGAATTTCACTACTTATGTCCGTGAAGCAAGGCGTGTCTCAAGGCGTGAATGCCTCTGTGTGTTTTGGGGTTGTAAACGTTCATGGGCATGGAAATTCGTCACGGGCGTGCATAGGTCTTTTCACGGGAGTGAATGAAGCTGTGAATATAAGCTTCACCACTTGAAACCGTGAACAATGTCGTGAATCAAGTCGTGAACGACACTGCCTCTTTTGGCTATTTAAGTCACGGGCATGACTCCCCTAAAACTTTCATCAAATAAAATTAAGTCCTAAAAACAAGACTAAATCATTTCAATAAAGATTTTATAAATTTTCATCAAAATTACTACCTTATATTTAGTGATATGATACAAAATTAAGATTTTCAATTAAGATTTCATAATTTAGCAATCACCAGGTTAATCCATCAATCATACCAAGTTCTCTTCTAATGAAATTAAATCTTTCCTCATTTAGATACTTAGTAAAAATATCTCCCAATTGATTTTTTGTGCTTATAAATTCTAATGCAACATCTCCATATTGAACATGATCTCTAATAAAGTGGTATCTAATGTCAATATGCTTACTTCTTGAGTGTTGAATAGGATTCTTTGAAAGATTTATAACACTTGTATTGCCACATTTAATAGGTATATGGTTCACATCATGACCATAGTCCTTAAGTTGTTGTTTCATCCAAAGAATTTGAGTACAACAACATCCAGCTGCTACATACTCTGCTTCAGCAGTTGAAAGAGCAATTGAAACTTGTTTCTTGCTAAACCAAGAAACTAAGCATTCTCCAATAAAGTGACAAGTAACTGAAGTACTTTTTCTATCTAAAAGACTACCAGCATAGTCTGCATCTGAATATCTTATAATATAAAAGGATGAATTTTTAGGATACCATAAACCTAAATGAAAATTTTATTTTTCCGCTGCGTTTTATGAATGAGATTCATCTTCAAAACCCAACAACCTCATTTTGTTCAAAGCATGGACTGTGTGTCAACTCAACTAGACTAACTACATCGTATCTAATCTAAATGATAGTAGTTCTTGTCTATGACACTCATTACTCTATTAGACATGTTCTTGAAGACCTTCTTCAAGACTTGTCCACCTTGTCCAAGAATTTCTGAAAAATGATCTCTATAAAAGGCTATAAGTATACTCTTTCCTATTAGGAGTGGTAAATCATTTAATGACTACTTAACTACCTTCAAATACCTCATGCTATACCCAATCACTACACTATGAGCAAACTCTAAGAGGAACAAAGAATGGAATCAAAGTATAGGATTCTATAAGAGGCTATAAGTATACTCTCTCCTATTAGGAGTGGTAAATCATTTAATGACTACTTAACTACCTTCAAATACCTCATGATTTACCCAATCACTACATTATGAGCAAACTCTAAGAGGAACAAAGAATGGAGTCAAAGTATAGGATTCTATATCCAAGATAATCTTGAACATCTCAAATTTAAGGGCACTTGCATCATTGCTATAATGAGACCATCACTGACATTGAATAGAATGCATGTGATTATCTCATAGCAGGTCATCCAATATATTTGGTATCTAGCAAGCATCCACATGTTAATTGTAAATATCTTATATCTTTACCTTATAAGATCAGTTGTTTGACCTAGTCAGGGGGTGTAACATGTGCTAGTCTATTCACATTAAAAATGTCTCATCTTGTTAATCCTATGAATAGGGATAGTTTAGGTATAAACACAATTGCTCATGATATAAATCTCGCCATCATGATTTCCTTTATGTTGTGTTACATACCAAGGACTTCATTAAATGGTCTAAGATCTAAATCATATTCATATGTGAATGAACACCAATATAATGAAATTACCTTTAGGCTTTTCTTTAACAATCCCTAACTTGTACTAAAGCCAATCGCCTCTATGCATTATACCATAGACAAGTACATGACTATCATATTTCTTTTGGAGAAATGACTTAGTGAGAGAATCGACTATATTCTAGTCAGTGGGAACTTTCTCTATCTTTACATCATGTTTATCTACTATATCCCCAATCAGAAGGTAATGTTTAAGTATATGCTTGGATTTTTTATGAGACTTTAGCTCCTTTGGTTATACAATGACTCTATTGTTATCACAATACAAGGGTATTGGATCAATAATTCTAGGAACCATTTCTAACTCTATGATGAATTTCCTTATCCATACCATTTCTTTAGCTGCCTAAAAAGTTGTAATGTACTCTGCTTCGGTTATGGAATCTACAGTTGTCTCTTATTTTATACTCTTCCAACTAATTGCACCACCGTTTAACGTGAAAACATAGCTTGACTAGGATTTGGAGTTATCATTATCATATTGGAAGATGGCATGCATACCTACTTACCTTTCATATCACTATCTCTATAAACTAAGAATGCATCCTTAGTTCTTTCCAAGTACTTAAGGATATTATTGATAGCCACCCAATGCCTCTGACCAAGATCTGACTGATATTTTTCTGTGACACTTAGAGCATATGATAGATCGGGTCTAGTACATAACATAGCATACATGATGTATCCAATTGCAAAAGCATATGGAATCCTACTCATGCATGTCCATTCATCCTATGTCTTTGGACACATGGATTTAGAAAGAGTAATCCCATGAGTCATAAGAATTAATCCTCTCTTGGACTGTTCCATGCTAAACCTCTTTAGCATCTTATCTACATATGTACACTGAGAAAGACCAAAAAACCTTTTAGATCTATCTTTATTGATCTTAAACCTCAATATGAGGTTCTTCTCCAAGGTCTTTCATAGAGAAATTCTTAGAAAGCCAAATTTTGACTTATTAAAAAACTGAGACATCGTTTCTTATAAAAAAATATGTCATCTACATACTATTCTTGGAATATGACTGTGCTCCCACTAACCTTCTTGTAAACACAATATTAATCCATATTTTGTCTCATCAAATCAGATGTTCCAACTCCTAGATGCTTGCTTCAATTCATAAATGGATCTTTGCAATTTGCATATGTTTTTGCCACCACTGGATGTGAAACCCTCAAGTTGTGTTATGTACACATCCTCAGTCAAATTTCCATTGAGTAAAGTTGTTTTCACATCCATTTCTCAAATTTTATAGTTATATTGACCAGCAATGGCTATGAGAATTCTAATGGATTTAAGCATAGCAATTGGAGAAAAGGTTTCTAAGTAACTACATTACCTTTCATGTCGGTCTTGTTTTGAAGACCCATGTGAACCCAATGGGTTTTATACCTTTAGGTGGGTCAACCAAAGTCCATACTTAGTTTTTATACATGGAATCCACCTCTTACTACATGGCTTTTAGCCATATGTTAGCTTCTAAACTATTCAAAATACCTTCACAGGTAGTAGGCTTATCATCCTCTATGAGCAATACATCATTTTCTTCACATATGAGAAATCTATATCTCTCAAGAACAATCCTTATCCTACTTGACCTGTGAAGCTCTTGTGTTTCAGAAGGTATAGTTGTTACTTCATATGTATAAGTAATATATTTGGGTTCACTTAGCTGCATTTGTTTCAGCATCCTAAACTTCATCAAATTCAATCTTGCTCTCACTGTCTTCATTTAAAAGAAATTATTTCTCTAAGATGACAACATGCCTTGAAACAAAAACCTTTTGTTCCAAAAGGTGGTAAATTTGATATCCAAATGATTTTTTTGGATATCCCACAAACAAACACTTATCAGACTTAGCTTCTAGCTTATCTAATATTGTCCACTTCACATATGTAGGACAACCCCATACTTTTATGTGTGAAAGAATAGGTTTCTTATTTTTCCATATCTCATATAGAGTAACATTAACTGACTTAGAAGAGACTTTATTTAATATATAAACAATAGTCTATAGTGCATGCCCCAAAAGGACTTAGGTAGTTCTACAAAGCTCATCATTGACCTCATCATGTCTAGCAAGGTTCAATTTCTCCTTTTAGCCACACCATTGTGTTATGGCATGTAAGGTGGAGTCCACTTAGATAAAATCTCATTCTCTCTTAGATAACCTTGAAACTCTCGACTTAAGTATTCTCCACCTCAATCTAATGCAAGTGTTTTAATACTTTTTCCAAGTTGCTTCTCTACTTCATTTTTGAATTTAATGAACTTTTCAAAGGCTTTAAATTTGTATTTCATCATATACAAGTACCCAAATCATGAAATTTAATCAATACATGTAAGAAAATAGATAAAACCATCTTTGGCATGCTCTGACATTGGGCCATATACATCTATATGTATAAGGTTCAATAGCCCATTGCACGTTCACCCTTTCCACTAAAAGGTGAATTTGTCATCTTGCCTAATAAAAAAGATTCATGTGTCATATGATTCATAATCAAATGACCCTAAGTCACCATTCTTGTGTAACTTAGTCATGCACCTCTCATTTATAAGCCAAAGGCGCCAATGTCATAAATATGATGGTTTTAGGCTATCCAACTTTTGTCTTTTATTATTGATATTGAGGATTGAATTAGACATATCAAGAATATAAATCACATTGCATAATGCACCAGATTCATAAAGAATATCATTTAACCATATAGAGCAACCATTGCCATTAATAGTTAAATAAAAAACTTTTCTATTTAAATAAGAAACACAAATAATATTTTTCATTAAAAATGGAACATAACAACAATTGTCTAATTTTAAAATAAGCCCACTATGGAGTATCAATACATAAGTTCCTACAATTAATGCAACAACTCTTGCTCCCATGCCAACACACAGGTCTGACTCTACTTTCTTGTGTTGTCTATTATTCCTTCAGCCCTGCATATCAGTACATATGTGTGAGCCACATCTCATGCATTATTACTAGAAACAATATTAACCTCAATAACATAAATACCTTAAGTATAAGGTGCATCTGATGTCTGAACTTTTTCCTTCTTTATAGGCTCCAGATCGGCCTTGTAGTTCCTCTTCCAATGGCCATTCTTGTCATAATTGAAGCAAGTCCCTTTTGAAGCAGACTATTTGCTTTTCTTCTTGATGCCTCCTTAGGCCTTTGTGGACTTTTTTTTTCTTGTCTTTGTTTTTCTAAGAAGAATCAGAAGTGTGCATCAGCATCAAATCCTTTTGTTCTTTCTTGTTAGAAGGCTCAATTGTCTTTAGCATATTGATGAATTCATGGATCGAAGTGGATATCTTGTTCATTTGATAATTTAACATAAAGTGTGCATAACTAAAAAGCAAACTTTAGAGAATTAAGTTTATACTTAGCTCATGATTCATAATGAAACCTAAAAAGGCCAACCTCTTAATGTACCTATTCATATTCAATGAATGTTATACTGGAGAAGCCCCTTTACCATCTTAGAGCAAAAGAGCAACTTAGATATCTCATATTGCTCAGTTTGAGCTTGCTCATCAAAAGGCTCCATTGGATGATATACTATGGTATTTGCATCCATATTCTCATGCTGATTTTGAAACTCGAGAGATATAGTGGCAACACTAGTATAGAAAAGGGTTATACATGTATGTTGTTTTCTTTACGTGTATGTTAAATGGTAGATACATATGCAGGAGATGCATATGATATGGATTTTTTGTGCATGTCATTATGACAAACACATATGACTTTATTATATGCATATATCATTTATTAATAGCATATGCATATAATCAAGTTTCAATTAATTTTTTCCTAGTATTTTCTAGGTACCAACCAGTCTAGAATTTTGCATCCAATTTTTAGTTCATTTAAAATTAAAATTTAAACTTAGGTCCTTCATTAAAATTATATTCGTATGAGTCAACTTTCATTTGCAACTAGTTTTATCCAATTCTAATTACCAGAATATTAGTTGTGATAAAAAAATGTCAAAGATGCTCCTGGAATTCTAAAACAGAGTCATCTATTGACACAAACCTATCTAATAAATACATTCATCATATGCATTCATTTTTATACCAAAATTTCTGGATCACAATTGTATTCATATATCTTAATACTTTCACACCATTTAGTCCAATTACCAACAAAAATTTAAAAGTAACCATCAATCACATTTCATAGCAAATTACACTCATATCAAGCATTAGCATATAATTTCACACATTTAAATGATATGTAAAATTTTTATCAATGAAGCACATACCTAATCAGCCTTGGTGCTTTCGTTTTTCCTTCTTTTCCTTATCTCACAAAGTAGCTCTTTCTTTCCCTTTATCACCCTCTTGAGAACCTCTCTTTTGCTCACTTGATTGTCCTACACAACCATACCACATCTCATTTCTATCATTCTTTTCAAAAGTTTTCATGCATGCATAAAATCCTAATGCCTCTAATATATTTTATACCTTATTTTAGCCAAAAATTACTAAGATTAAAGTCCCTTTTTATTTGGTTAAAGCTATCCAAAATGATTCTTTAGGGTCCTTTAATTGAAGTATCACCCAAACCACACTCCACTCATCACCAATTTCCTTGCCCTTAGGTCAATTCATTTTTTTCCAAAATACTTTAACCATGGAATCCCCTCCTTCATCTTTTAAAGTTATATTTCTTTGTATTTTAAATAATAAAATCATAAATTAAGATTATTTAACATTAATTACAACCTCAATTCCATTTTCCCCAACCTAATTCCAACTTCAAAACCTAGATCAATTCTTGCCACATAACTCTAATCAATTAATTTCAATCATATCTATCATCCTTATGGGTCTCAAATGGAAGGAAAAAAGTCAAATTTAAGGAGAAGAAACTCACCTTAAGGGATCTCTACACTTGACCAAAATTCCTCTAAATCTTCTCCCTTTTCTTTTCTTCTTTCTTCTTTCCTTCTTGTTCCTTAGCTCTCTTTATGGAAAAAAAAAACTCTATCATTTCTTAGTTTTTCTCTCTCAAAACATATATTTCTCTCTTTTTCAAGCTTGAAATGAACCAAAAATAGAGGAGTTGGAGGCTTTAAGTGGTTGGCAACTAGAAGGAAGAAAATGAAGATGATGAGTTGATTTTTGTGATGGAAAAATGTAGAATTTATTACCATTAGGGTAATTTTATTTATTTTTTCAATTCTAGCACCAATTTTTTTAATTCCCAAATAATAATACCCTTAATTATTTTTCTTCATAATTTTTTATTTTTTAATGGGTCCAAATAATAATAGCCATTCGAGCGATGAATGTCAGATTGGATATGACACAAGATGGAGCGATAATCGCAAAAATGCAAGTCAAAACCAGTCTTTCTTCAATAAGTAAAAGTGACACAAAAGCTAGATGATTGTTTGATTACCATATTGAATCGAGTAAAAGAGGGCAATGAGGGTGATTACTCTTTGGGTGAAGATGACAACCTCTGTTTCAACCGAAGGTTATTTGCACCCAATCAAGATGAATTGAGGAAGAACATTCTCACAGAAGCTCATCATAGTAGCTACACGATGCATCCTAGTGGTAATAAGATGTATCAGGACTTGAAAGTACATTATTGGTGGTTAGGAGTGAAACATGATGTGATAGAATTCGTGAGCAAATATTTGATATGCCAACAGGTGAAAGCTGAACACCAAGTTTAATCGGATTTACTTTAGCCTATCGCAATACCAGAGTGGAAATAGGATCAAGTAACCATGGATTTTGTGACAGGACTGCCTTTGACTGGAAGAAAGCATGATGTTATCTTGGTAGTCATACCATTTCAATCCATTTAATATCAGTACGGATGGGCTATCCATTGACCAGGTTGGTAGAAATCTACTTAACGAGATAGTGAGGCTCCATGGAGTACCATCCTCCATTATTTCAAACAGAGATCCAAGATTTACTTCCCAGTTCTAAAATAAGTTGCAGGAAGTATTGGGGACAAAACTTCATTTTAGTACTACTTTTTTATCCCCAAACTGATGGGCAGTTGAAGCGTCTAATTCAAATACTTGAGGATATATTAAGAAGTTGTGTCTTTGAGTTTGAAAGAAGTTGGAAAAAGTATTAACCATTGGTCTAGTTTGCTTACAACAACAGTTATCAGTCCAACATCAAAATGGTGCCATATGAAGCACTTTATGGAAGAAAATGTAGGAATACTTTATGTTGGACAAAATTATGTGAGAAGAAACTAATAAGGACATATTTAATTCGCGAAACTGAAGAGAAGGTACGATTGATCAAAGATAGATTGAAAGAAGCCATGGACCAGCAGAAATTATATGCAGATTTAAGAAGAAAAAGACATAGAGTTCCAAGTCGAAGATCAAGTGTTTTTGAAGGTATCATCCTGGAAGATGGTTATGAGGTTTGGCAAGAAAAGCAAATTAAATCCAAGATTTTTAGGCCCTTTATGAGATTATATAGCGAATGAGACCCGTAGCCTATCGATTGAAGTTGCCTCAGGAGTTGGAAAATATTCATGATGTGTTCCATGTGTCAATGCTACGGAGGTATAGATTAGACCCTAGCCACGTGATCAAGCTAGGAGAAATTTGGATACAAGCTGATTTGACTTGTGAAGAGAAACTACTAAGGATCCTAGCCAAAGATATTAAACAACTCAGGAACAAGCAAATCCTACTAGTAAAGGTGTTATGGAGTTATCACAATGTGGAATAAGCCACGTGAGAACCAAAGCAGCAATTAGACAACATTATCCATGACAGTTCAATACAGGTAAAATTTCGAGGATGAAATTTTTATTGGTAGGGGAGAATTGTAATGGCCAAAATACTGGGTTAGTCGTAAACTGTAGTTTCTGAAATTGATCAGTATACCCGAGGTCAAAAATACATCCGTTGGTAAAAAATATTTTATTTGATAATAAAAAAATATAGGTTATGATTTGTTCGGCGGTAAAATTTGGAGGGAAAATGAAGTTAAATAAGTCCTCAAAAGTCAAAACTAAGAAAGAAATGAGACCCGATTTAATTCATAAATTGGTTGACCTATGTTGACCGAGCTATGAAAAATAGCAAACGATATCTAAAATTTTATTTTAAAACATTGATAGATTTTAAATAATATTTAGGATTATTTGACAATAAAAAATAATTTTATAGTTACATCGAAAATTAATTAATCAATCCAGTTTGAGTGAGCCGGACAGAAAATAGACTCCGAATTGAGTTGAAATGTTTTTATGTATATATATATATATATATATATATATATATATATATATATATATATATATATATATATATATATATATATATATTATGAATTATAGACTCAAATTTTGATGAAATTGAGTTTGGAAAGTGTGAGAAGTAAATTAGAGTGTTTAATTGGGCCTAAATGGGTTGGACTTTGTTTGGGCCCAAGCCCACCCATTTAAGCCACTATAAAAGGGGCAAAAATTAGAATTCTCTATATAGAATTCTGCTTTATCTTCTTCCTCTTCTCCTCCCTCTTGGCTGACGCACTCTTTTCTCTTCCAAATTTCTTCCATTTTCTATAATTTTTACACCAAAATCAAACACCCTAATATTATTTCAGCCACTCCAGTAGCTAGTGGAAGTCTCTAATCTTCATTTAGAGGGCTAAAGTGGAAGGAAACTAAATCAGACAAATTTTGATACAAATTTGAGGTAAGAGAAATTAAGAGTTTTAAAATTGTTTAATGGTTCGAATAAATAGTTTGAGGTATGTAGATAATAGTTATGAAGTTAAATTGAGTTAGGAAGGCAAAATAATGGTGGATTAATTAAGTGCATGATTCAGCCATGGTAAGTGCATAAGGAGTGAATGTGCTTCAAAGGAAAAAGCTAAGGAAAATGAAGCTTAGGAAGTCTAAAGGAAGAAAATAAGGTTAGTGATTTCAAAATCTACCTATTTCCATTGTTTAAGCTTGAATTAGGGTTATATAAATTAGGAAATTTGTGTGATTTGCATGTAAATGATAATAGAAACTTAAAACATGATTAAGAAAATATAGAAAGTGGATTAGAATGGTTAAATTCAATTAAAAAAATTATTTAGTGGAACTTTGAAAAAATGACCATATTATTTATAAAAATACATATTAAGGCATAATTATATTTTAGTGTAATATTATGGTACATATGTAGTAATGGATGTATACATTAGCGGAATGAATTGTTAGAAGGTGGAAGAAAAATTTTAATGATGAAAAATGGATGTAGGCCGAAATATGAAGAAGAAGAATTTAATATTTTTTTCTTGCTAATTAATTGAAAACTAAATCATAAATTTCAAAAAAATATGATATTTAGTGTATATGAATATATTGAATATTTTTCTAATTAGTAATTTTCTTATGTATGAATTGGAACATAATGAATAAAGTGTGTCTAATAGTGTTTGATGGCCTAATTGAAAATAATGGCGAATATTTGATATATTAGAATGGAAAGTGTGGAAAACAAATATGGTAAAGATGATTTGGTTATAGATGAATAAAATTTTAGGTAATTAATAATGTAAAATAAATGGAATTTATGAATCTAATGGGAATTGAATCAAAGGAATAAGTTCATTGCCCTTAGTTGTGTTATGATGATTAAATCTAGTTCAAGATATAATTGGCTAGTCATACGGGCACTATTTTCTCGGTGCGGGTCATAACGACTTACTTGGGTAGACCAATGGCGATCTACTTCAGTAATAGTAATTCAGTGATTAGTGTACAGTACAGTACAGTGCTTGAGTGGTCATTCAGGATCACTTTTACTATAATGGACTTATGGGGTCCACGTACCACGTATTCGGTCCGAAAATTTTCTATCGAATTGAAACTAAGGGCAAATATGATAAAAATGATAAGAGTAACAAATATGATAAAAATGAAAAAGTGACAAATATGATAAAAGTGAAAATATGATAAAAATGATAAAAGTAATAAATATGATAAAAATGGTATAATAAAAAAATGATAAAAGTGATAAAGATGGCAAAAATAGTAAAATAGTAAAATGGAAAAAAAAAAAAAAAGAAAAATTAATTAAAGAAGTAGAATGAAAATGACTAAATTGAATGAAAATGAAAATTTAGGAGCAAATTGAAAAAAAAAACAATACTATAAGATTAATTAAGTAAAATTGTTAATTTAATAAAGGTATTAAATAGTAAATTAATAGTAAATAATAACAATTAAATATTGATAAAAAGGATAATTAATATATTAAAGAGTAAAATTTGAATAGTGTAGTGAATATGATATTGAATGAATGTATGAAAATTTTAGATCAATGGAAATCCTTAGATTGGTAATCACCACTGTGTATTTTTAATGCTCAGCACGTACTTATTTGACTGCGTGCAGATAATATAGCTAGGAAGGCACAGAAGCAAGCATACCATTTTTTTGGTAGCAGCTGAAAGAAAAAATTAACAAAGTACATTATTATGAATATCATGTATATAGAATTTGGATTATATATGTGATTTGATAAGGAACTTTAATGAACTATTATATGTAAAAAAATGAAATGTTGAGTTTTGTTGAATAGAGAATATCTTATATTATATTTGAGTTGTTGTACCCAATATGACATGTGGATTGTTTGTATTACAGATGTGATAGTTAGATTTATAACCGTTATATTGTCGAAATTTTTGGATAAAAAAAATAATGAAGTGGTAACGATATTATGGTCATTAAGTTAAGAGGAAAAAAATTTACACATATTGTCTATAATCAATTTTAGAAGATACCAATAGACTTGGTAATTGCATAAAACTATGTAAAGTGTGTATAGAAGAATTGTTATAAGGGTGTCACACTAATCGAATAGGTCATCAATTCAATTTTCAAAAATATACCTGCATCATTCAACTAATCGAATAGGTCATCAATTTGTGATAACGGATATTTGTTCTTGA
This sequence comes from Triadica sebifera, assembly GCA_023653625.1. Taxonomy (NCBI): domain Eukaryota; kingdom Viridiplantae; phylum Streptophyta; class Magnoliopsida; order Malpighiales; family Euphorbiaceae; genus Triadica; species Triadica sebifera. The sequence continues at coordinate 143,222 of CM042896.1, read as the reverse complement.
CTGTCACCTTATTTAGTTGTTTATAGTCTATGCATAACCTCATAGACCCATTTTCTTTTTCACAAAGAATATCGGTGCACCCATGGAGATACACTCAACTTGATATAACCCTTCTCTAACAATTCCTGCACTTAAGCCTTCAACTTTTTCAACTCGGATAGTGTCATTCTGTATGACACTGTTAATATAGGTGTTTTACCTAGGATTAGCTCTATAGAAAACTCGACCTTTCTATATGGTGGTAATCCCGATATATCTTTAGGAAACACATGTGACATTCTATTAACAATTATTTGAATACATATATTATGTGAATTAATATGATTATAGTCGATGTATGCCAAATTGTTTTTCTTATTTTAATTTAATGACCATGATATTATTAACGCTTCATTAATCCTTTTAATTTTTCAAAACTTTTGGCAACATAACAACTATAATTTAACTACCCTACCTGCAATGCAAATAATTCACAGCCTATTTTTGGACACAATAATACCAATATAATATAAAATATTTTTCATTCAACTACAAATCAACATTTCATCATTTACACATTAATAATTCATAAATATTTTTTATCAGAATATATACATAATTTTATTCCTACATCTCCATATCCATACATATATATACATGACATTTTGTATACTAACCTACTATTATTTATTCTTCTATCAGCTCCCAAAATTTGTATGCATGCTCTTGTCTTTCCTGCTGCTACCTACATGCAGTCAAATAACTACGTGTTAAGCATTAATATGCCAAGTGGGGATTACTAATCTAAATATTTCTATTAACTTTTTTTCATGCATTCATACATGCAACTAAATTTTTAATATACTATCCAAATTTTCTCCTTAATATATTTCTTATTCTTTTTATCAATGTTTTATTATTGTTTACCCTTAATTCACTAATTAATATTTTCATTAAATTTACCAATTTTTCTCAGTTAAGTTTTTTTAGAACTTCCAATTCCTTTCAATTTAATCATTAACTTTCATTTTCTTTTAATTTAGTCCATTTTTCTCCTTATCACTTTAATTAACTCTTTTTTTTTTTCAATCTTCTATTTAATTAACTACAAATTCCACTTTAATTCTTAAATTTTTATTTATTTATAATTATGCCCCTACTTTATATTATTTTACACTTTTGCCACTAACTATATATTATTTTTATTTTTATTACATAATTTTAACATTTTTCTCCACTTATATTTCATTTTTCAATTTTACTATTTTTGTCACATTTATCATATATATCATTATTATTATTATACCATTTTTATCATATTTTTCATATTTATCACTTATATAATTTTTCTCACATTTTTTCTATAAATCATTTCTATTATATTTATCATTTTTATCACTTATCTCGTATTTTTCACTTTTATTATTATTCTCACATCTTTCACTTATTTCATTTTTATCATATTTTTCACTTACATCATTTTTACTACTTTTATTCACATTTGCCCCTAGTTTCAATCCGATAGAAAATCTTCGGACCAGATACATGGGAAGTGGACCCAAAAGTTCACTACACTGAAAAGTAATCCTGAATGATCATCCGAGCACTGCACTGTACACTGTTCACTTAATCATTATCACTGTAGTAAACCATTATTGGCCTACATAAGCGAGTCGCTATGATCCTTTCCGCGGTAATGGTGTCCCTATGGCTAGCCAATTATATCCTAGGCTAAATTTAACCATCAGAAAAATAACTAAGGACATTATTTTATTCATTTAATTCAATTTCTATTAAATTCATTCATTCCATTATTTTTACATTATTAATCACTTAATATTTTATTCATCCATAGCAAATTTATCACTACCATAATTTTTTCATACTTTCCATTCTAATATATCAATATTTCATTATGAATATTCAATTAAGACATTAAACATCACTACACATACTTAATTCATTAATTTTCATTTCATGCATAATATAATCAATAATTAGAAAAATATTCACTATATCATTTAAAATTTCTCAATAAATTTATACATACTCAATATCATATTTTCTTGCATTTCATGACTTAATTCTCATTTAATTAGCAAGGAAAATATTAATTTCTCCTTCTTCATATTTTGGCCTATATTTAATTTTTATCATTAAAATTTTTCGTTCACCTTCTAAATATTGATTTTATTAATTTATACCTTCATTGTTTCATATATATCATAATATTACAATAAAATGTATTTATACCTTAATTTACATTTTTCACATAATAAGGTCATATTTTTTAATTTCCACTAAATAATTTTTTTAATTAAAATTAACCATTCTAATTCACTTTTTATAATTCCTTAATCATGTTTTAGGCATTAATTATCAATCCCATGCAAAACACACAAAATTTCTAATTTTCATAACCCTAATTCATGTTTAATCAATGAAAATAGGTAGATTTTGAAATCACTAACCTTATTTTCTTCCTTTGACCTTCCTAGGCTTCCTTTTCCTTAGCTTTTTCCTTAGAAGCACCTTCACTTCCCTTTGAACCTACCATGACTGAAAATTGTACATAATTAATCCACATTATTTTGCTTCCTCAACTCAATCTAACTTCATAATTATCATCTATATACCTTAAACTACCTATTTGAACCATTAAACCAATTTAAAACTATTAATAGCACTTACCTCCAATTTGTATCTAAACTTGTTTCCTTTGATTTTCTTCCACTCTAGCCCTTCAAATGAAAATCAAAAACTTTTGCTAGCTACTAGAGGTAATGAATTTATATTAGGATGGTTGATTTTGGTGTAAATATTGAAGAAAATGAAAGAATTTTGGAGACGAAATGGGAAAAGATAGGTTCAGCCAAGCAAAGGGATTTGGGGAAGGAGTTGCAGAATTCTCTCTAAAGAATTATGATATTTTGGCCTATTTATAGTGGTCTAAGTTGGGTAGGCTTAGGCCAAACAAAGCCCAACCCATTTAGACCCCATTAAACATTATAAATTATTTCTCTCACTTTCCAAACTCAATTTACCCAAATTTGATTCCATAATTTATAATATATTTTTATATGTCTACAAAAAAATTTGCAATTCAATCGGAGTCCGTTTTCTGTCCAGATCACTCAAACTAGATTGATAATTCAATTTTCGGTATTACCATAAAATTCTTTTTTCACTGTCAAATAATCCTAAATATTATTTAGAGTCTTTCCATCTTTTAAAATAAATTTTTAGATGTCATTTTCTATTTTCCATAACCCGGTCAAAGTACGATCAACCAATTATTTAATTAAATCATGTCTCATTTTTTCTTAGTTTTGACTTTTAAGGACTTATCTGACCTCATTTTCACTCCAAATTTTACCCTCCGAATAGTCATAACCTATATTTTTCGATGATCAAATAAATTATTTTTCATCCACGGGTGTATTTTTGACTTTAAGGTATGCTGATCAATTTCAGAAACTATAGTTTATGACTAACCCATTATTTGGGTCATTACAACACACTGGAATTCATTTACTGTGGGGATATCCTGATGTTATGGACCTTTCTTTCTAGTATCAACCATATGAGCCAAATAAGCTTTGCATCTTTTTCTCATTATTTTCTCTGCCTTCATCATAGAAATCACTCATGGAAACTATGGGAACAACTCACCTTCCACTTTCACATCTTCCTGTTCTGCAGTTTTTAACATCACAAATGTTTCCTTACAATCTACAACTACACCATATTGTGTTAGTCAATCCATGCCCAATATGACATCAAATTCCCAAAAAGAAACTTTATCAACTATGCCAGGAACTATTTCCCTTGTACAATAAAATGACAACCTCTATATACCCGATTCACTATCATATTATGCCCTAAAGGGTTTATGACCTCAATTTTATATTCAAGATTCTTACTTATCATATTGTGCTGCCTAGGAGTGTTTGTGCATATGTATGAGTGTATTAAACCCAGATTAATCAATGTACATATATCAGAGTCATAAAGAGAAAACATACCAACAATCACATTTGTAGTCTCCTGGTCCTCTTTGGCCCTCATAGTATAAGCTCTAGCTGGCACTTGGCTTGGTCCTGTCCTGTTGACAATCTCAGAGAATGCCTGGCTAGGTCCTGTATGACCTCTAGTCTATTGCCCAGGTTGAGCTAGAGTTGACCATGTAGTCAGTGTTGGTGCACTACCAGTCATTAGCAGACAATATCTCCTCATATGCTCATTTGATCCACATTTAAAACAAGTACATGTATTCTTCCAACACTCTCCTATATGAGTCTTGTGGCAGATGCCACAAACTGGAATACTATCTCTAGTAATTTGTGTCTGATTACTACCTGTTGTAGATGTAATTTAGGAGGGATGCCCCTTTATGTATGAACCTCCCTAAGTATAACCTCTGTTCTATCCCTGACTCTTGCCATGAGACTGTGAGAGAACTTGACCCTTCTTGCCTAAAGGCTGGGTCACTAGAGTCACTATCTGTCTAAATGCTTCCTCAACTCTTTTTCTCTTCCTCTATTCCACACTAACAGTGACTATAATCAACTTGGTGAAGCTATCATGCTGAAGTGCAGTGAAAAATCACTTATCTCTGCATTGAGGCCATACTGAACCTCCTGCACTTATCTCTCTCACTAGTGATTATCTCATAAGCATATTTACTTAGCCGAGTAAACTCTCTCTGGTACTCTATCACTGTCATCTTCCCTTGTCAGAGGCTTATAAATTTTTCTTCTTCTCATCCACATAAATCGAAGGAACACATTGTTCCTTGAATTTAGCTACAAAAAAAGTGTCAAGTCATATGTCATATCCGCTAATTTAGACCCCTAGTCGCGCGAGTTGTTAAATCGACTCAACGGTTCGACTAGAGTCTAAATTTGGATTTTTATCAAAAAATAATTAAAATAATGGCAATTAAGTATGAAAAATATCTAATAAAGTGTTTAAAATATTTAAAGATGTTAAATTTCAGTAAAGGACTAAATTGCAAATTTTAAATAGTTTAGGGGTCAATTTGCAATTTATCAAAAATTGGAGGGTTAATGGGATAACCAACAATTAAATATATGAATTGGGACATAAAATGCATGTGGAGGCCAGCCACACCAAGTGGCAAATTTTAAGAACCCAATTGACATGTATGAATACATGAATTAGACATTAAAATCACATGGGCTTAGGTATCCCATAATTAATTAAGTTTGTCTTCATTCTTTTAATTATTCCTTCATCCTTCCTTGTCTCTTCATATCTAGAATTTCCTATCATTAAGTTGTCTTCCACGTTTTCTTGAAGTACTACACACCAAGTGGCATACAACAATTAGCCAAGTGATGTGCATGAATTAGGCATTCATGAAAGCTTCTAGATTATGCTTAGGTGTCCCCATCTTAATGAATTTTGTCATTTTCTTCTTGATTGTTTATTCTTCTTCCTTAACCCTTTTGCATTGAGAATTTCTGCCTTCCTAATCCAGCCCACGTTTCTTCAAGTTCCTCCATAGCCAAAGCTTAGTTCTAGTTAAAGAAAGTGAGAAAAAGTAAGGGAAAAAACCATTTTCAACCATAAAAGAGCAAAAAGAGAGAGATATTAAGGTCATGGAGTTTCAATGAGAAAAAAGATAAATTTGTTATATTATATAAATATTATTTTAATTGAGTAATTATGTGATTATTTTGAGACTTTAAATGCATGAAAAGTGTGAATTTATTTTCTATAAATTTTAATGAGATTGTATAAGCCCTATAACACCTAACTAGAACCAACTTAGGATAGTTTGACATGTCAAGCAAGAGGGAGTTTGATGAAGTCCATTAATGGTATAATTAATGAAGTTGGTGATGACACTATTATTAAAGCTGGTGATGACACTATTATTGAAGCCGGTCGTGACACTAATATTAAAGCCAGTGAGGACACTATTATTAAAGCCAGTGATGACACTTATATGCTCACATCATATTGCCCGAGTGGCACTCTTAAGTGCTTGGATGAAAACTCCGTTATCCTAATAAGGGGTTTATAGGTGTTTTGGGAGTAAATAAAGAAGTTATGTAAAATAAAAATAGAATTATGAATTGTAATATAGTTAATTATGATATGTTATATAATGATATGTTAATAAAATAAACAAGTATGTGATAAAAGAATATAATTTGATGTCTATACATGCTAGAATTCCATGATATGTATATTTGTATGAGAAAATGATTAAACATGAGTTGATATATGATAATGCATGATTGCATAAAATAGTTTATTACCTTATTTATATGCACCACTAAGCCTAGAGCTTAGCGTGCGAGTTTCTCTCGCACAGGTATAACAAAGACTAAGTAGTCAATAGTAGATAAAGGTAGCGGTGGCCTGATCCAGTAGAGCAACTTGTATCAATACTTTGGGTCACACAACTGCTGTATTTATGTTTTGAATTTTATTTTATAGTACTTGTAAAGTAAGCGCACGTTTTGTAAATAATACTTTATTATATAAAATATATTGTGTTTCTTAATTATGATTTCTTTTACATTACAAGCAAATAAATAGTAAATAGAGAAAAAAAATATATGAATGATTTTCATGTATACAAATTTTAAAAAGGGATATGTTAACCGATGAAGTCAGCATAACACTCCCTTATCCGGGCATGAGTTGCTGGGGTAAGGGGGTGTTACGGTGTTTGGTATCAAAGCTCAGTTTGGGCGGTTTTAGGATTTTAAACTGGTTTTCAAAAATAATTATGACAAGTGTGTACACACAATTAAGTATTAAAGTTGTTGCTTGCTAATTGAGGCCGTTATTTTATGATATAGGAAAAATATAGCTTCAGGGTCACGACATATTGTGGCCGAAGGAGGCAAAAGTAATGAGCCTATTGAAATAGAGGCTTCATCGCGACCCAGTCGTTGCCGAGCTATTGTATCTAGATCCATGCTAGCCTATCAAGGGGGCAGTTTATTGCTAGTACATGACAAACATAGCTTATGAGGAACTTGATCAATTTGCTATAAAGAGCATCACAACCAGCCCCATCTGTGCTACAATTTGAGAGGCTGAGGAAGCTAAGAGCAACTTGTATCAATACTATAGGTCACACAATTGCTGTATTTATGTTTTGAATTTTATTTTATAGTACTTGTAAAGTAAGCACATGTTTTTTAAATAATACTTTATTATATAAAATGTATTGTGTTTCTTTATTATGATTTCTTTTACACTACAAGCAAATAAATAGTAAACAATAAATAGTAAATAGAGAAAAACATATATATGAATGATTTTCATATATACAAAATTTAAAAAGGGATATGTTAACCGATGAAGTCAGCGTAACATTCCTTTATCCAGGCACGAGTTATTGGGGTAAGGGGGTGTTACATCATAGGCTATGGAACATTTGGTTTTAGCAAGACAATCTTCCACCAGTCATAGGCATCTTTCTATAATAAGGATATAACATACTTGGCCTTCTAATTAGTGGCCACCTCAAATTCATCACAGACCCTCTCTATCTTTTCAATCCAATACTCTGCAGCAGCAAGATCATTATCATTTGTTCCCAAAAAATCAATAGCTCCAAACTTACAGAGCTTGTTCAACTGTACCCTTGGTCTTAGTGGTGGAGGTGGAGGAGCTGGTGCTGGTGGTACAACTTTAACTATCTATTACAGTAATCTTACCATCTGCTGCATTAATAGAATATGATTCTTGTACCTTGTTCAGGAGCTTATGTGACATCCTTATAACAATCATTCTATACATGCATTACGTGGGTTAATACGATTATAGCCGATATGTACCAAAAAATTTCTTAATTTAATTTAATGATCATAATATTATTAGCACTTAATTAATATTTTTTATTTTCCAAAACTTTTGGCAGCATAACGGCTATAAATTAACTACCCTACTTGCAATTCAAACAATATACAGCCCATTTTTGGGCACAACAATACACAAATAATACAAAATATTTTCCATTCAACCACAAATCAATATTTCCATTCTTTACACATATAATGATTCATAATTATTCTTTATCAGAACATATACATAGTTTCGTTCCTACAACTCCATATTCATACATATATATACATGTTATTCTTGGTACTAACATACTATTATTTATTCTTCTGTTAGCTTCCAACATTTGTACGCTTGCTCTTGTCTTTCCTGCTACTACCTACACGCAGTTAAATAACTATATGCCCAGTGGTAATTACTAATCTAAAAATTTCCATTGACTTATATTTTCATACAAACATGCAATAGTATATTTACTACACTATTTAAATTTTTTCTTTAATATATTATTCTTTTTATCAATGTTTTATTCTTTACCCTTAATTCACTAATTAATATCTTCATTAAATTTACCAATTCTTCTCAATTATGTTTTTTTTTCAATTTATCCTGAACTTTTATTTTCTTTCAATTTAGTCTATTTTTCACCTTACCACTTTAATTAATTCTTCTTTTCTTTTTTTTTTAAATCTTCTATTTAATTAGCTACAAATTTCACTTTAATTCCTAAATTTCTATTTATTTACAATCATGTCACTACTTTACATTTATTTACACTTTTGTTACTAAGTATTTTATTTTTTTATTCATTTTCCTTTTAACTACATAATTTCACATTTTTATTCCACTTATTTTTTATTTTTCAATTTTACTATTTTTATCACATTTATCACCTTTATCATTATTATTATTATACCATTATACCATTTTTTTTATCACTTTTATCATATTTATTACTTATATCATTTTTACAATATTTTTCACATTTATCAATTTTCTCACATCTTTCACTTATTTTATTTTTACCATATTTTTACTACTTTTATTCACATTTGCCCCTAGTTTTATTCCGATAGAAAATTTTTGGACTAGATACATGGGACATGGACCTCAAAGGTCCACTATACTGAAGAGTAATTGTAACGGCTGGGCTTCAGCCCGAGTCTCAGGCCCGCAACGACTGAGTCCACCCGCCGTCTCACTGAGACCAATGGGCTGCCGGGGTCTATGGCCCAATACCTCCAACCCATCACTACCAGCCCAGTCCAAGCCAGATTGCGCAGTAGGTTGTTGGAGGCAAGAGTCGAACCCTTGACCTCCCTTTAGCCTCAGTAAGAGACTACCAATTGTATCATGGTACAATTGGTAGTCTCTTACTGAAGCTAAAGGGAGGTCAAGGGTTCAACTCTTGCCTCCAATAACCTACTGCGTCATCTGGCTTGGACTGGGCTGGCAGTGATGGATTAGAGGTATTGAGCCATGGACCCCGGTAGCCCGTTGGTCTCAGTGAGACGGCGGGTGGGCTCAGTCGTTGCGGGCCTGAGACTCAGGCTGAAGCCCAACCGTTATTTTTACATTAATCCAATTTCCAATAAATTCCATTATTTTTACATTAATGATTAATTAACATTTTATTTATTCATAACAATTTTATCACTACCATAATTTTTCCACATTTTCCATTCTAATATATCAATATTTCATCATTAATAATCAATTAAGTCATTAAACTCACTAAATATGCTTTATTAATTATTTTTCATTTCATGCATAAAATAATCAATAATTATAAAAATATTGGTTATATTGCATTTTCTGACTAAATTTTTATTTAATTAGCAAGGAAAATAAAAATTCCCTCTTCTTCATATTTCGGCCTACACTAGATTTTCATCATTAAAATTTTTCTTTCACCTTCCAATTATTCATTTCACTAATTTATACATTCATTATTCTATATGTATCATAATATTACACTAAAATGTAATTATACCTTATTATACATTTTTCACATAATAGGGCCATATTTTCCATTTTCCACTAATTAATTTTTTAATTGAAATTAACCATTCTAATTCACTTTTTATAATTTCTTAATCATGTTTTAAGCATCAATTATCAATGTCATGCAAAACACACAAAATTCCTAATTTCCATAACCCTAATTCATGCTTAATCAATGGAAATAAGTAGATTTTGAAATCACTAACCTTATTTTCTTCCTTTCGCCTTCCTAAGTTTCCTTTTCCTTGGAAGCACCTTGATGCGGAACCCCAAAGACCGTGCCTTGAAACCCCTCAACAAGATAAGGTAAACAAACCTTAAGCTATGGTGATCATAAATTGAATCTGACCCAAAGCTAACAAATGTAGCAAAGAACCAAGATTATATGGTTTATTAAGAATAGCCACGCCACAAGTAATATTACTTGATAAGTAACTAATTCATAAAGATAATAAAGAGATGAAAATCTTCCTCACCTTAAAGAAAACTCTCAAATTCGTTTTTATTCATTGATTCATTCGTTGATGTCTTATCAAAGAAGCCTAGATGAGTATTTATAGCCCTAAGTCTTTGAATCCTTTATGGTAAAGGATAACTAAGTCCTATTCTAACTCAACTCCTAAAAGTACAGTCATAATCTAACTCATATTCTAAAAAGTAGAGTCCTACTTGAATTAGGATACTAATTCAATCCTTCTAAAATAAGACAAGTGGTGGGTTGGGCTTTATTTCTTTGGCCCACATGTGCATCACTAATTAAAACCTAAGGTAATTAAAATAGATAGCCCACATACATAATTAAGCCCAATTATAAGTTAAGCCCAAATCTCATAACTAGGCACATGTTCTTGAGCACGTGGTTGGCATATGATGTCTGCCATATGGATGGCACATGTCTTGCATATGTTTGGCACATGACTCCTAGCACATGATTTGCACATGACTTGTAATCTTCAAGGTTTATGGACTTTGTCTTGTTTAGCCCATTTGAATTCAATCTTCATGAAAGACTCCCTTGATCTTCACTTTAGGCTTCCCTTTCTGTAGTATTAACCCATAAGCTTGATTGTGGATTTTTGGCCCAATATAGCAACCAATGCTCTAATGCTGCCTTCTATGACTTGCAACACGCCCCACATTGAATTGGATTATACGAAAAGTCTTTTGAACTCCTTTTAGGCCCATTTCAATGATATAAGATTGCTCCTCTCTATTGACAAAAGATTGTAATTCATTTCCTTCATGTATGGTTCCCGTGCATACATCACACCTTCACTTCCCTTTGAACCTACCATGGCCGAAAGTTGTACATCATTAATCCACCATTATTTTGCTTCCTTAACTCAATCTAACTTCATAATTATCATCTACATACCTTAAACTACTTATTTGAACCATTAAACCAATTTAAAACTATTAATTTCACTTACTTTCATTTTGTATCTAAACTTGTTTTCTTTGATTTCCTTCCACTGTAGCCCTCCAAATAAAGATCAAAAACTTCTACTAGCTACTAGGGGTAATGAATTTATATTAGGATGGTTGATTTTGGTGTAAAGATTGAAGAAAATGGAAGAATTTTGGAGATGAAATGGGAGAATATAGGTTCGGCCAAGCAAGGGAATTTGGAGAAGGAGTTGCAGAATTATCTCTAAAGAATTCTGATATTTTGGCCTATTTATAGTGGTCTAAGTTGGGTAGGCTTAGGCCAAACAAAGACCAACCCATTTAAGCCCCATTAAGCACTATAAATTATTTCACTTTTCAAGCTCAATTTCACCCAAATTTGATTCCATAATTTATAAAATATTTTTATATGTCTACAAAAAAATTTGTAACTCAATCGGAGTCCCTTTTTTGTCCAGCTCACTCAAACTAGACTAATAATTCAATTTTTAGTGTTACCGTAAAATTCTTTTTTTTCACTGTTAAATAATCCTAAATATTATTTAGAGCATATCCATGTCTTAAAATAAATTTTTAGATGTCTTTTGCTATTTTTCATAGCCCAGTCAAAGTACGGTCAACCAATTTATTAACTAAATCGAATCTCGTTTTTTCTTATTTTTGACTTTTGATGACTTATTTGATATGATTTTCACTCCAAAATTTACTCCCAGAATAATCATAACCTATGTTTTCCGATGATCAAATAAAATATTTTTTGCCCACGTGTATTTTTGACCCCAGGTATGTTAATCAATTTCAAAAATTACAGTTTATAATTAACCCGATATTTGGGCCATTACAGCCTGTGGGTCAGGGACTGGTACTGCACCTAGATCCTGAATACTAGATGCATTGGGATGGTTCGATGCCCCATTATGTGGAGAGCTCTGGCTCTTAGCCATGTCATTCAATTCAAATGCCATTTCACTCTAGTCCTACAAGTTAACAGAGAAGTAGCCATAGGCAGAGTCAGACAAGACACATGTATATATGCATTGTTGGGTTTTTAACATGCATCACATACATAACACCATAGAAAATTAAAATTAATTAAGCCCAAAAACCATGGAATGCCCTATGAACATTAAAATAGGATCATGCCATCAATATGGAAGAAGTTGACTTCCTTGTTTGTTTCTTTTCAATCTTTCAAGTTTGTGAGTCTTTCTTTCAAGTTGGGTTGTTGCAAACCACAACAATCCAATGCTAGATTGTCTCTAATGACAATCTACAAAAAGGAACAAAAGAAACAACCTCAATAGGAGATGGGGTGTCAAAGCACCAAAGTGCTATGATGTTTCAATTTCAAAGAGAAAAAGAAGAGAGAATAACATTTATTCCTATGAATTTGGCCCTTAAAAAGGTTATTTATTTGTTCTCTAATCATATTAGGGTTGGACATACGTAACTCAAGCATATTAACCACCCCTATCAACATTTCCTATATTCTAGAATGTAACATCAACCATAAACATGCATGATATCATATTCAAACATTCAGACTATTCTCCATGCCTTATTTATCAACATTCCAACGTCAATTTTCCAAATATCAAACATTATCATGCATCACAGAATATTTTCAACCACTTAATTCGATTCCAGCATATACCATATCAACCTTTCTTGTTACTAAACACATCATACTACAAAATTCATAGCAAAGCACATTACAAATGAATTAAAATGAGTATATGTACAAACCTTAATAATGGAGCTCTAAAACTCATTTCTTTTGCGTCGATTGCCTCTGGTGGGGTTCTCCACCATCAGTTTCAGTCCCTATCATGAAACAAAGACCGTAATTACGTTCTATATCTGCCATTATATCTATTTAAGCCATAAATTATCTAAACCTTAACTTTTCATTGATTTTAAACCTATAAATCTAACTCTCCCATTAAACTGAATCGAGACTATCAAAGATTAACGAAAACATCCTTCCTTACCTCTGTTTTGATGTTTACATATTGATTCAAGAGTTCATAATGTGTTCTATAACTTCTTAAATTCCATTTTCGATAACTATGGTAAAAACCTTGTTTTTAATTTGTCTTTAATCTCTTTTATGGTGAGGATTTCATGTTTAATCAACTAACAACTAAACGATTGACAAAGAAGGGTTTCTAGGGTTTTAGAGTTTTGGTAGCCAGGGTTTTACAGTTGTGACTTTAAATTACTTGTTATAAGATATATTGATATTGATATTGATATAAAAATAAGTTAGAAATTTTTTTATTTCAGAACAGGTTTAGATAGATTCGGTCATGTGGCATTCGTCCGTACAGTGGGGTTTACCATACTGTGTAAAGGGTGTTACAGTTGCAAACCACAAATAGTAATCCATGTGAAGGAACAAATGAAACAACCACAAGAGAGATAGGGTGTCAAAGCACTAAGGTGCTAGCAATGGTGTTTCAACTTGAAAGATAAGAAGAATAGAGAATAACTTTTATTTCTCAAGTTGGAAACCACAAATTTGGCCCTCAAAATGGTTATTTATATGCCCTTTAATTATAATTAGGGTTCGACGTATGTAATCAATTAAAGTTTTATTTGAAATAGAAAACCTAAAATCATATTAGCGGTTATCACAATTGTCATGCCCTTGACAAACTTGTCATAACCATGACTCTTATGTTGTTACACTCGTGACAACCCTTGTTAAGGTTATTCTAACATTTCACCTTATTCATTTGAGTATAACCTATCCCTGTGTCAGGCAATCACATATGGCATACTAACAAGACATAAGATCTTGTTAACAGTGATAGTAAATTGTTTTTCCATCATATCTTGTAATATCATTCAATGACTTTGCAAGTCAACATTGAGGTTTTCACCACAATATAATATATCACATCTATTAAAACTTAAACTTTAGATCCAAAGGATTATGAGTTGCTTCCATTTATACATTTTAAAACTAATCCAGAGTGACTATACATATTCAAACATATAAATCCAAAATACAGATGACATATTTTCATGCTCGTGTGGAATGCAAGGAGAGAGAGTGATGAGGCTCGGCCGGTGACCTTTGATCCATGTCTTTTATATGGAAATGAAAAAGAGCTAACATTTTCTTTATTTGAAAAATTATGCAAACTAATGAGATGCGGCTCAGTGAGAATAATCATCAAATGAGCTTTAAAGTAATAGGCAACTCATAGTAACAATTCATACATCCAATGCATACCGTATATATTCCATTCCATTAACCTTTATCATATAATCACAAATGAAATTTAAAAATATAATCACTATTCTTTACTTATGCTCATGCTTTGCTCACTTTATTTTGTTGTGACCAAGTTAAATGAACTTTGCCTCGGGTTTCCATATGAACATTTGCATTTGCATTTGCTAGCTAGCTTGATCATTTGTTTTATTTGTATATTTGTTGGGCCATAGGCCTCTTCTTCTGCTTTGCAATATCGATTAACTAGTCACAATGTCTTTTAAGTCCATGTGCATATGCACTTGTACTTAAGCATTCATCAACCATTGTATCTTATCACATATATCAAACATATACCTCAAATATACCACAAGTATACCACTTATATGTACCAAAAATGTCACAATTTATCCACCATCATATTATCAAGGACAAATCATGATAATCATATGAATCACATAACAAGCAACATTCATATGCACTAAAGAATTCAATTGATAATTAGACTCACGTTTGTCCTTTGATTCTGACCCTTAACTTATTGTCTATCCCCTCCTTACGAGTCTCTAATATGTTGTGAGCCTAATATGGAAATATAATCAATTAATTTTATTGGGTTTTGAAGAATGAATCATATTCACAAACGCAACGAAAAATAAAAATTTTCAAAACCCAAAGCAAAAGATCATACTTGTACCATTAAAACTAATTTATATAAATGAAAATGTTAAAAATTATACCTTGTAATTTTTATTTGTTCTTCAAATCTTCACTTTGTGGGGTTGTAGTAAACCATAACAATCCACACTAGGATGTCTCTAATGATAATCCATGCGAAGAATGAAGAAGAAACTATCAAGAGATAATGGTTTGAACAAATTCAAAGTGCTAGTTTTGAAAGTGTTCTTGAGAGAATTTTTGTTGTGTTTTAAAAAAATATTTTTTTTCATGTCTATTTTCTGCCATTTAATGTCTTTTCAATTTGAATCAAATTCAAAAATAAGATGAAAAGTCAAAAATGGAGAAAATGGCAACTAATGAATAGTAATTGGCCTAATTATGGCCAATTACAGCCGTTGGCCAACGAATGGAAGCTGCAGGCACGCTGGGCATGCTGTGGGCTGCCGCTGGGCAACTCAGCTAGCCCGCGCAGGACCGTATGGGCCTGTGACACTCCTGGACGATTTTTTTCATGCGACCTCATCGCGATCCATCCTAAAATAATTCTCTCATATTTTGGATCCTATCTAAGACCATTTTACTCATTCTCTATATCTTCAATGCGTGTGACCTATTAGGTTCCCGGTTATGTTGGCCACTTAAATTAACAATTAATTTAAGCAGGTCATGAGCGGTATCTAGCAATCAATCATGACCCCCAATTGACCGGAAAGTCAGTGGTTTGACTACTAAACTTTCCATAGACAATTTCTGTGCAATTATTCCTTTCACCAATCTATACCCCACTTGGTTCAGAGTATGGACATGTGTCAACTCCTACTAGACTGACTACATCACGTCTAGTCCAAGTAATGTTAGTTCTTGTCCTTGAGGCTCATTACTCTATTAGATATGTCATTGAAGACTATTTTTATGATATTTCCACTCCAGCCAGAGATTCCTGAGTAATGACCATGATAAGAGGCCATGGGTATACACTCCTTCTATCAAGAGTGGTGAATCCTTTGTTGGTTACCCAATTACCTTCAAATACCTCAAGCTGTATCCAATCACCACCCTATGAGCTACCTCTCTGAGGCAACAAGGAATAGTGTCAAAATACATAATCAATATTCAAGATATCCTTGAGTACCTCAAGTCTAAAGATACTTGCACCATTACTATGATGCGACTATCATTGACATTTGAATAGATTATCCATATGATTGTCTCATAGTTGGTCATCCAATGTACTTAGCTACACTTAGCAAGCATCCACATGTTAACTCTAAACATCTTATGTTTATAGATTATGAGATCTACTACTCGATCCAATCAAGGAGTGTAACATGTGCTAATCTGTCTGGATTAATAATGTCCCGTCTCATTAATCCTATGACTAGGGATAATTTTGATACTAACATAATTACCCATGATAAGAATCTCAATATCATGATCTCATCATGATTTCCTTCATGCTATGTTATGTATCAAGGACTTCATTAATTGATTTAAGATCAATTATCAATTCATATATCAAATGAACATCAAATTAATGAAAAAACCTTTTATTAATCAAATAAATTTGTACAATAAGTGTTAAAGGTGATTGCCTTTAGAGCACTCCTCTAACAAGCTCCCATTTGCACTAAAGTCAATCGCCATTGTATTTAATTCCATAGGTGAGTACATGAGAATCATATTTCTTTTGGGGAAGTGGCTTAGTTAAAGGATCATCAATATTTTGATTAGTGGGCACTCTTTCTATCTTTACATCATTCCTACCAATGATTTCCCTAATCAAATGGTATCTTCTGAGTACATGTTTGGATCTCTGATGAGACCGTGGCACCTTTGCTTGTGCAATGGCTCCATTATTATCACAATACAATTGTATTGGATCAATAATGCTGGGAACCACTTCAAGTTCTGTGATGAATTTCTTTATCCAAACTGCTTCCTTTGCTGCTTCAGGAGCTGCAATGTACTCTGCTTCGGTTATGGAATCAGCAGTCATTTCCTGTTTGGAACTCTTTCAACTAACTACTCCACCATTTAGTGTAAATATATAACCTGACTGAGATTTTGAGTCATCCTTGTCAGATTGGAAGCTGGAATCGGTATACCCACTCACAGTAATATCTCTATCTCCATATACCAAGAATACATCCTTAGTTCTTCTTAAGTACTTAAGGATATTCTTGACAGCCACCCAATGACCCTCACTAGGGTCCGATTGGTATTTACTCGTGACACTCAGAGCATATGATACATCGGGTCTTGTACATATCATAGCATACATTATTGATCCTATAGCTGAAGCATATGGAATCAAACTCATGTGTGTCCTCTCATCTTGTGTCTTTGGACATAAAGACTTTGAGAGAGTAATCCCATGGGTCATGGGAATATATCCCCTCTTGGACTGCTCCATGCTAAACCTCTTTAGCATTTTATCTATGTATGTAGACTGTGAAAAACCAAGCAACCTTTTAGATCTATCTCTATAGATCTTTATCCCTAAAATATAGACTGCTTCTCCAAGGTCTTTCATAGAGCAATTCTTGGATAACCAAATTTTGACTGATTGTAAGGCTGAGACATCATTTTCCATTAACAATATGTCATCTACATATAACATAAGAAATACGATTGCACTCCCACTAACCTTCTTGTAGACACAAGGTTCATCCGGATTTTGTAAGATTTAATCATTACTTATTTTCTATTGAAAGATATATTTGATGAAAAAATATAATTTGTAAGCTTACATAAATGGATCTTTGAAGCTTACATACCTTTTTACATACCGAATATTCCAACTCCTGGATGCTTGCTTTAATCCATAAATGGATCTTTGAAGCTTACATACCTTTTTGCCATCTTTGGATATGAAACCTTCTAGTTGTGTCATGTACACATCCTCAGTCAGATTTCCATTAAGGAAAGTTGTTTTCACATCCATTTCCCATATCTCATAATCATAATGAGTAGCAATGGCTAGAAGTATCCTTATGGATTTAAGCATAGCTATTGGGCTAAAAGTTTCATCGTAGTCAATTCCTTATCTTTGACGATAACCTTTAACAACAAGTCTAGCTTTATAGGTAATCACATTACCATCCATGTCAGTTTTCTTTTTGAAAACCCACTTGCACCCTATAGGCTTTATTCCTTCGGGTGGGTCAACCAAAGTCCATACTTGGTTTTCATATTCTGACTTCATGGCTTGAAGCCATTTGTCAGATTCTGAACTATTCAGAACCTCTTCATAGGTTGTAGTATGAGCAATACGTCGTTTTGTTCACTAATGAGAAATTCATATCTTTCTGGAACAATACGTATCCTACTTGACCTATGAAGCTCTTGTGCTTCAGAAGGTTGAGCTGTTATATCATTTGTATGAGTAACAAGCTCGGGTTCAGGCAGTTGATCAACATCTGTTTAAGCATCTTGAACTTCCTCAAGTTCAATTTTGCTCCCACTATCTCCTTTTAGAAGGAATTCTCTCTCTAAAAAGATAGCATGCCTTGAAACAAAAACATTTTGTTCCAAGGGGTGGTAAAATTGATATCCATATGATGCTTTTGGATATCCCACAAACAGACATCGATCAGACTTAACTTCTAGCTTATCTGACATTGTCCGCTTCATATAAGTAGGACAACCCCAAATTCTCATGTAAGAAAATGTGGGCCTCTTGTTATACCATATCTCATATGGAGTAATATCAACTGACTTTGAAGGAACTCCATTTAATATATAAATGGCGGTCTCTAATGCATAACCCCAAAAAGATTTAGGCAATTCTGCAAAACTCATCATAGACCTTACCATGTCTAACAAGGTTCGGTTTCTTCTTTCAGCCACACCATTGTGTTGTGAAGTGTAAGGTGGAGTCCATTGAGATAAAATCCCATTATCCCTAAGATAATTTAGAAACTCTTGGCTCAAGTATTCACCTCCTCGATCTGATCGAAGTGTTTTAATACTTTTGCCAAGTTGTTTCTCTACTTCATTTATGAATTCTTTGAACTTTTCAAAAGCTTCAGATTTGTATCTCATAAGATACACATATCCATATCGTGAGTAGTCATCGATAAAAGTAATGAAGTAGATGAAACCATCTCTAGCATGTGTAGACATTGGACCACATACATCTGAATGTATTAAGTCTAAAAGTCCATTAGCACGTTCACCATTTCCCTTAAAGGGTAATTTAGTCATCTTGCCTAGTAAAAAAGATTCACATGTGTCATATGATTCATAATCAAATGACCCCAGACTACTACTTTTGTGTAGCTTAGCCATGCATTTCTCACTTATATGACCAAGATGACAATGCCATAAATAAGATGATTTCAACATATCTTGTTTTTGCCTTTTATTATCATTGATGTTTAAAATTGGATTTGACATATCTAATATGTATATTCCATTGCATAATGTACCGTTAGCATAAAGAATTCTATTCAACATAATAGAACAACAATTGTTACTAAAAGCTAAATGGAAACCATCTTTATTTAGACTTGAAACAAAAATAATGTTTTTAGTCAAAATAGGTACATAATAGCAATTCTCCAAATTTAATATAAGCCCACTAGGGAGGGTCAATACATATGTTCCTATAGCTAATGCAACAACCCTTGCTCCATTTCCAACGCGTAGGTCTGACTCTCCCTTATTGAGCTGTCTACTATTCCTTAGGCCCTGCATATCAGTGCATATGTGTGAGCCACAATCGGTATCTAATATCCATATATTATTATTGGAAACAGTATTAATTTCAATGACAAAAATACCTGAAGTCGATGGGGCATCAGATGCCTTCTTCTTTAAGGACTCCAAGTAAGCTTTGCAGTTTCTCTTCCAATGGCCATCCTTGCCACAATGGAAGCATGTCCCTTTTGGAGCAATCTCCTTGGCCTTTTTCTTGGCCACGCCTCCCTTAGGCTTCATGGAATTTTTCTTCTTCTTAAGGTTCTTCCTTTTAGAACTTGAAGAGTCCACCAGCATCACAGCCTTACTGTCCTTCTTGACAGATGGCTCAGTTGTTTTAAGCAAGTTAATTAGCTCAGGAATAGTGGTAGAGATTTGGTTCATTCTATAGTTAAGCACAAAATGTGAATAACTATCAGACAAACCGGTTAGAATTAAGTCAATACTTAATTCATGGTCCATCACAAATCCCAAGGTGGCCAACCTCTCAATATAGCCATTCATCTTCAATGCATATTGCACTGGAGATGTCCCCTCAACCATCTTAGTGCGAAAAAGCAACCTTGATGTTTCGAACCTTTCGGAACATGCTTGCTCATCAAAAGGCTCTCTTAGATGGTATACTATGGAATTAGCATCCATAGCCTCATGCTGCTTTTGCAACTCAGCTCACATAGTTGCAAGCATAATGCAACTTGCTATCTCACTAACATCGAGATGCTTTTGATATGCCTTCTGAATATCTTTAAAAGCATTAGCAGTAGGGGGATTAGGGAGTGCCTCATCTATGACATAGCCAATCTTTTCGGATTTGAGAACTATTCTCAGATTCCTTAGCCAATCCAAAAAATTGGGCCCGGTCAACTTATTTGATTCCATTAGCGATCGCAAATTCACACTTGTCATGATGATGATTCTAGCAACCTAGATGTAAAATAAAACATGTTAGAATGTACATAAAATGCATGTTTATTAGGTCTTTAATAAATCGCATTATGGCTCCCACTATTTTATAGCGAATCTATAGCCCTCATTACGAACCCGGGAGAACTTATATGGAAGTTCTCTTAGTGGGTCGATATCCAACTAGCTAAGAATAACCTTGAGGCAACTTAACAAGCTATCCTTAGTTTGGTTGGTAGGTATCTAATCCATACCAATTGTATTATTCATGCAACTATCGAATCTTGTGCTATCAACTTATTGATGTGTGCACATACATTGGGCTATCGACTCTTGATATGTGTACATCTCATGTATACAAACCCAACTTCACCTCCAATACACATTAACCTTGGTGCAAATCCAACAAGTTAATAATATCGGTTAAGTCTAATCCATTAATCGTGAAATCTAATTTCAATGGATTGAACATATTCTTATAAAGTGAGCTTGAGGCAACTCAACAACCCTAACTCTAGAAGAACTCTGGTTCTCCCCATATTAATGGAAGGTGTAAGACTTAATTGTTTATTTAGTGAGGGATTTCTTTGTTAAGTCTCATCAAGTTATTATTTCATGCTTTTATATATCATACATTAATCACATTGATATATAAAGATAGTTACATTAACTATATGGTATGATTATGGACATACTAAAGTCAATCTCTTGAGCCAAAGAGAGATTGACTAGGTCTTACCTAGGTATATGCATGAATTTACAACCCAAAATAGAAATCAAATTCCTATTTCTAAGTCTTCTTGTTTATGGTACCAACTCCTTTGCTTCTTGCTCCTTTTTATCTTCATTCTATCCTAATCCTATGTAATCTAATTACATATTTCAAATTATAGAAAACCTCAATTTACATTTGAGGGGAGTAAGATGAGAAGAGAAATACATAAGAAAGAAAAAAAGAGGTAGGGACACGCAGACCCTATTTACCATGAAACAAAATAATTTCATACATTCTCAATCACATTGGGCCTAAGTCCATAATCATCCATCATGCCTTTTCATACACCCCTAACATGCATTCTCTAATGCACAAAATAAAAATGACAATTTTGGATTTCAATTTATAAATCGATTCAACACTTGAATCGAAATTCCCTATATGTGTTCTTTCGATTAATTTAATTTTGTATGTCATTTTAAAGTGGAATTTAATATTTAATCAAATTAAATTAAATTCTATATTTCCAGAAATATTCAAAATTAATTCTCCTTAAAATCAGAATATTATGATGTTAAAATTAAATAATTTAATTTTAATATACATACCAATTTCTAGTCATACTAGAATTACAATTGTACAACTTAAATTAATTCAAAATTAATTTCCAAAAATTCTTAAAATTTCCAAAACATCAAATCACCATTCTAATTATCTTTATATCAGCTCAATTTCATCAAAATAGTTTTGGCACAAGCCAAAATTACTAAGACAAACGAACCAACAGACTTAGATGCTCAAAATGACTAATTCGATATCTAGAATTTTTTAAACACATACAAAAAAAAATCAAACAAAACAGCCCTATCGGGTAAGCTAAAACAGTCTCGTTTTTGTATTTGTTTGAAAAATTAATTAAAATAATTTTTAATTAATTATTGGACACTTCCAGAGGCATAAACATATTTCAATATGTCTAAATAATTTTTTCATAATTAAATTATAAAAACAATGCAACCAGCCCCATCAATTAAGCCAAACAACAGCACATGTTCATAAATAAGACAATTTTAGGCATTTTTAAAATAAATCCGAAATTAATTATTTGAATCACATTCAAATCATTTTTCAATCAAAATAATCATTCTTAATCATCCCATCATCAGCTTAAAGAAAGAAAAATTTGTAAATTATATTTTACAAATTAATTTCAATTTTTCAAAACCTATTGATCCAAAATCATCAAAATATGCAATCCCATTGCACTTTCAATTAAAATTAATTATAATGGATACAAGGAGGCTTTGATACCAATGTTGGGTTTTGAAGAATGAATCATATTTATAAACGCAGTGAAAAATAAAAATTTTCAAAACCCAAAGCAAAAGATCATACTTGTACCATTAAAACTAATTTATATAAATGTTAAAAATTATACCTTGTAATTTTTATTTGTTCTTCAAATCTTCACTTTGTTGGGTTGTAGTAAACCACAACAATCCACACTAGGATGTCTCTAATGATAATCCACGCGAAGAATCAAGAAGAAACTATCAAGAGAAAATGGTTTGAACAAATTCAAAGTGCTAGCTTTGAAAGTGTTATTGAGAGAATTTTTGTTGTGTTTTAAAAAAATATATTTTTTTCACAAAAACATATTTTCATATCTATTTTCTGCCATTTGATGTTTTTTCAATTTGAATCAAATTTAAAAATAAGATGAAAAGTCAAAAATGGAGAAAATGGCAACTAATAAATAGTAATTGGATATAATTGGCCTAATTATGGCCAATTACAGCCGTTGGCCAACGGATGAAAGCTGCAGGTGTGTTGGGCCTGCTGCGGGCTGCCGTTGGGCAGCTCAGCTGGCCCGCAAGGCTGGCCAGTAGCCTATCTAGCCCGCGCGGGCCCATGACACTCTCGAACGATTTTTTTTATGCAATCTCATCGCGATCCATCCTAAAATAATTATCTCATATTTTGGATCCTATCTTAGACCATTTTACTCATTCTTCATATCTTTAATGCGTGTGACCCATTAGGTTCCCGGTTATGTTGGTCACTTAAATTAACAATTAATTTAAGCAGGTTATGAGCGGTATCTAGCAACACATCATGACCCCCAATTGATCGGAAAGTCAGTGGTTTGTCTACGAACCTTTCCATAGACAATTTCTGTGCAATTATTCTTTTCATCAATCTATACCTCACTTGGTTTAGAGTATGGACATGTGTCAACTCCCACTAGACTGACTACGTTACGTCTAGTCCAAGTAATGTTAGTTCTTGTTCTTGAGGTTCATTACTCTATTAGATATGTCATTGAAGACTATCTTTATGACATTTCCACTCCGGCCAGAGATTCCTAAGTAATGACTACGTGTAGCGCTCCCTTACCCTACTAAACGTTAATAGGATATGGAAGTGCTAATAAGCTTTTTTTATTTTTACAACTAATGTACAAATCATTGTAATAATTTTTTTTTTCGAGTTTATTATTAGCAAAATATTTATTGCTATTTTTTTTCATTTAAATATATAACTAGTGATGGAAATAGTTTGATTTAATTGAACTCATGCAATTAAACCATAATATTTAGAAACAATACTAGATTTATAAAATTACAAAATTCATTCCTTATAAATCCTACATGCCACAAATTCACATAAAAAAAAGATTCTTAGAATTTAATTTTTGCAATATAATTTTCAAAATATACAAAAAGAACTAGACTGCTGCAATCTGATCTTGGGGGTTCCCTCTTCTTCGGTCGCCCTATCAGAACAGCTACTTCTATTTATCTGCGCGTGAAACACAAGCGCCAAGCTTCTAGCTTTGTGGTATGTTTGGCAACTATCCAATAATTACATAAATAATTCTAAAATAAAATTTTTGAAACTACAATTAATTTATTAAGCATGCCAAAGATTCAATTAATAATAAAACTATTTTCTTCATGCAAAAATATTTAATTCATCAATTATGACATTTCATTCATTAAGCATGCTTGAAATTTCTTAACAATTCAAGATATAAAATTCATAATATCAATTTCATAATTTACATTTTTTTAATTATTTAATAGCCGACGACATCTTAGACCAGAACTAAACACTGGATACAGGGTTTCTGCTCTCCGGCAGTATACTCGGCGTCTACATAATTATTTTATAACTCGGCATTTAACGCCTACATTTTCAATAACAACTCAGCACCTTTTTGGTGCCTACGTAATTTTTGAACTCAGCACTATTTTTTAGTGTCTACGTAATTTCAACTCAGCACTATTTCTTAGTGCCTACTTAAATTAAATCTCAGCACTATTATTTTTAGTGTCTACATTTCTACCCTTTTATTGGCATGCCAACTTATCCTAATTTCTAGTTCTCGACTAGATGTTATAGGACTTAAATTACATTTGTTACCTTTATTAATATTTACATAAATTATGTAGGGAACATTAATATAAACTCCATATAAATGCAATAATTCCCATTAAATATTTTAAAACCTCATACTAGCTCATTCAATCATTATAATTATAAGAAAAATTCAATTAATACATTTTATGTCACATAAATTCATAATCAACACATTTCTTCCTGCTGTCCAATTCTGGACAGCATTTCTTCCTTATGATGCTCTATATTTTTCGTCTATTGTTATACAGATTCGGAACATATGATCAACTAACAAAATATAGGTACATGTATTATATTTAATTTCCAACTGGAATCACATTTAAAGACATTTTGTAGAAAAAGTTATAAAGTTTTTCCTAAGCTACGTTCACTGCAATCTGCCCAGTATTTTACTGGACAGAATTATGCCTTATTTTCCTCTGTCATTTTAATCCATTTGTAGATGGAATTGGAACACGTGATCAACTAGATATATTTAGATACATATCTTATCGTTAATATACAATTGGAATCATATTAAAAGGAATTTTGTATCAAAAGTTATAAAGTTTCTCCTAAGCTACGTTCACTACAATCTGCCCAGTATTTTACTGGACAGAATTCTGCCTTATATTGGTCTGTATTGGTCATCCCTTTTTCGATGGAAATTGAACAAGTGATAAACTAACAAAATATAAGTACATGTCTTATCTGTAATTTCCAACTATAATTACATTAAAAATCATTTTGTAGTAAAACTTATGAATTTTCTCCTAAGATGCGTTCATTGCAAATCTGCCCAGTTTTTTTTGAACAGATTTCTAGGTCAACTTTGAGTCACTCTTTCACCTCATATAAGGCATATTCATATCTAAAGGTCTCAATAAAAGTTCAAAAACTATGTCTTAAATTTCCAACCTAACAAGAATCACTCAGAAATAATTTCAAGAACTCAAGTTATGATCACAATATTATACACTGTTCATAAGACGAATGTTTCAGCACATCAATTAAATCATACAATTTCTATTTTTGCATCAACCTCATATTCTAGTTTTGCACCCTATGAGCTACCTCTGTGAGGCAACAAGGAATAGTGTCAAAATACATAATCAATATTCAAGATATCCTTGAGTACCTCAAATCTAAGGATACTTGCATCATTGCTATGATGCAACTATCATTGACATTTGAATAGATTATCCATATGATTGTCTCATAGTTGGTCATCCAATGTACTTAGCTACACTTAGCAAACATCCACATGTTAACTTTAAACATCTCATGTTTATAGATTATGAGATCTACTACTCGATCCAATCAAGGAGTGTAACATGTGCTAGTATGTCTGGATTAATAATGTCCTGTCTCATTAATCCTATGAATTGGGATAATTTTGATACTAACATAATTACACATGATAAGAATCTCAATATCATGATCTCATCATGATTTCCTTCGTGCTATGTTATGTATCAAGGACTTCATTAATTGATTTAAGATCACTTATCAATTCATATATCAAATGAACATCAAATTAATGAAAAAACCTTTTATTAATCAAATAAATTTGAACAATAAGTGTTAAAGGTGATTGCCTTTGGAGCACTCCTTTAACAAATTTATGACCAGAGAAACTTAATGTGGCTTAAACAAATTAATGTGCATAGTTCACATATATAGTTAGGGTTTTTCCTATGGGGCAGTATAACCTTATGAGACTGATTAGCTAATAAAGTTTTCTAGAATTGTCCAATTTATATGATTTATGTTCCTAATTAAAATTAATATATAATTATATAACATAATCAAATTTCAGAGACATTGGAGCATTTTACAAATTTTGGTGAAATTTCCAATTGTGTTATGTTTTCTGCCCTGTTTCTGCCATTTGACAGTTTTAGGATACCAAATTTGTTCCTTCATATCTTACAATCTATAAGTCATATTAAAATGAAACTTGACAAAAAATTAGATAGGTTAAAATGGAACATTTTATATTTACAAAATTTATCAATTATGCCTCTAAGGTCCTTAAATTATAAGAAACATTTCACTGGTTTAGAATAAAGCTGGCTTCCAGACCAGTATGACTTGTTAAGAATTTATCTCACTTTATACATAACATATTAAGGTGATATTTGTACCACTATTTAGCTAACATATAAAACTATAACTTTACTGTTTTCATAATTTACATAATTGATCTCTAAGAAGCTCAAATTGGCGAAACAAATTGTTGGATCTGCCCAAGGCACTCAGCAGGTAGTTCAAACTATAGGACAATCATGGTTTCATTCCCCATAACTCAACATCCACAAGACATATAAACTTGAAATTTGGTATACGTATAGATAACACATAATCTACAACTTTTATGTTTCGATCCTCTAAAAATACTGGCTTAATCATATTCAAAACTAAATAATACAGTAGCTAACTCAACTAGGGTTCACATCCGGACCATAAAATGCCAATATCTTTTCATTACACACCAAAGTTTGCAAAAATATTTATATATCCATAAACCTAAGACTAAAGGAACAAATTTTATGTTTTAAAATTTTTCATAATCATTCTCTATTCATATTAAAATCGGGGTGCAAAATACTGATTCAACTTAACCCTAACAGCTCAAACAATACTAGAACAATGAAGAGAATGTTACTTACCAAGAACGAACTTGAAAGGGATCAATTTGCTGCAAAACTCAAGTGAAATAAGGAAGAAAAGAAGGCTGAAATGGTGGAAGAAGGAGAAGAAACGAAATTGGAGTGAGGGAGGCAGATTAGTGAGGAGGAAGATAAAGTCCACCTCCCACCTCCTCACTTTTGTCCTTTTCCCCATTTTGTTTCTTCCTTTCTTTTCTTTTTCTTTTTCCTTCGTTTCTTTTCATTTTCACTATATTAATTCAATATAATAATTTTATTCACATAAATTTCAATTTCATGTCACCTTCAACTAAATTATAAAATAGACACGTGCAATTCGGCAAAATTGCAAAATACTCAGACACGTAGCTAGTGCATGTTGTGAACTTGTCCCTATAAAAATACATATAAAGTGCATGTGTTTAAGTGAAATATATGCAAATGCATATGTCCAATTGAAATGCATGTAAAAATGTATATGTGGGATGTCGAGGATGTTACAGTTATGATACACGATACCATACTTACTATCACGTGTGTGCCATAGCTGGCACGTGTGTGATGTGCAACACATCATTCACGACCATGAATGTGCTTGGCCTAAATGTTTCTCTCTTGTGTCTTGGATCCAAACCAAGACCCATTTCATATTTCTTTTATTCCTTATATGTGTGTGACCCATTAGCTTCCTGATTATGTTGGCAGCTCAAATTATCATATGATTTTAAGTAGATCATGAGCAGTATCTAGCAGTGCATCATGACTGCCCAAAAAACTAGAAAATTAGTGGTTTAACTGTAAACTATTCCATCGATAATTAGTGTGCAATTTGTCCTTTCACCACACTACACCTTATTTGGTTTAGAGTATGGACTACATGTCAACTCCCACTATATTGACTATGTCACATCTAGTCCAAATAATGTCAGTTCTTGTCTACAAGTCTCATTACTCTATTAGACATGTCCTTGAAGACCTTCTTTAAGACTTGTCCACTTCAACCAAGGATTTCTGAGTAATGACATCAATAAGAGGTCATAGGTATACTCTTCTTCTATCAGGAGTGGTAAATTCTTTTTTTACTACTCATCTACCTTCGAATATATCATGTTATACCCAATCACTACCCTACGAGGGACCTCTGAGAGGTAGTAAGGAATGGAGTTAAAGTGTATGATTTTATGTCCAAGATAACCTTGAGCATCTCAAGTCTAAGGATATTTGTACCGTTGTTATGATGAGACTATCACTGCCAGTAAATAGATATCCATGTGATTGTCTCAAAGTAAGTCATCTAATGTACTTGGATACTCTAGCAAAGCATCCACATGTTAATACTAAACATCTCATGTCTTCAGCTTATGATATCAACTGCTTGACTTAGTCGAGGTGAATAACATGTGCTAGTCTATTCAGATTTACAATGTCTTGTCTTGTTAATACTATGTGTAGGGATAATTTAGGTATAAATACAATTGCACATGATAGGAATCTCTCCATCATGATTTCCTTTATGTTGTATTACATACCAAACACTTCATTAAATAGTCAAAGATCTAAATCAAATTCATATATGAATAAACACCGATATAATGAATATGGCTTTTATTAATTATAAATGAGTACATCAAGTGCCTAAGGTGATTGCCATTAGGGCACCTCTCTAACATATTGCCACTAGAAGACAGAAGGTGTTAAGAGTGAAAATTACTAATTTTTATCAAAAATACTCTTAAACTCATGAGGCATGGGATAGATTCAAAATGCTTCTTTTGTAGTGTCCTCACTATTGGTACTCTCTACTAGTAACAAATCAGTCCCTCTATGATGGTTTGAGCCAGCAATATATTATATGGTTAACAACGTAGTTGAAGTAGCTATGGGATAAAAGACAACTATTGAGGTCTATCACATATTTGAACTACTAGGATCTAATTTTCAACACAAAGTGTGAGAGGAAGAAAAATGGCAATGCATGAAGTTTTCAGTAGTAATGTGGCTTTAAAATAGCAGAGCTGAGAAAGGAAAGTTTGAATACTAATCAGCAAAGGACAAGCTTCTGTGAATGAGGCATGTGGAATTTGTGATATTTATGACCATGAAGCTAATATGTGTTCTTCATTTGATTATTTGATAGGGAACAAAGTAGAGCAAGCTAATGCCTTAAATTCCTTCCAACCCAGGTAGCAAAACAATGCTTACTCAAACACTTATAATCCCCGTTGAAGGAACCATCGTAACTTCTCTTGGAGAAATTTTAATCAAAACCCACCTCAAGTACTGAGAAACCAAAATACAAAATCACAATACCATTACTAAGAGCCTCAAAATCAGTCTCCATACCCAAATCCAAACCAAATTGGACCTGTTAGTAATCTAGAAATCCAACTCTAGAAGAAACTCTACATAATTTCATACTAGCCACTCATGATAAGCAGGAGAGAACATATAAAAGGCTTGATTTAATTGAAGCTTCATTCAAAAGGCTAAAAATTCAAATTGGACAAATAGAAGAGGTAGTACAAGAAAATGAAAAAGAAAAGTTACCAAGCCAAATCTATAAATATGCATGGTAACTACTTGTAATTCTGAAACTAACTTGGAGTATTATTGTGTTGTAGGTACACATGAACTACAAGACAAGGAATTGAGGTCACTAGAGATAGAATCCAAGTGGGAAATAGAAGTTCCAACACCTCAATTGCATAAAGCAACTAAGCCTTATAGGCTACCTTTTCTCAAACACAGGGAACATAATAAGGGTAAAATATCTTTTTGAGTTAAGGGTGACTCACATTTGTTTGATTTTATCAGGAAAATACCTCCACCAACAAAGTCTTTAAAAGAGTAGCCCTTAAATATGAAAAAAAGGAACCTAAAGTGACATCACTAGTAACATTAATTGAAAAGAAGAA
Organism: Triadica sebifera; assembly: GCA_023653625.1. Lineage (NCBI taxonomy): Eukaryota > Viridiplantae > Streptophyta > Magnoliopsida > Malpighiales > Euphorbiaceae > Triadica > Triadica sebifera. Next base: position 112,811 of record CM042896.1, on the reverse strand, counting down.
AGATCCTATGAGATTTACTATTGATATTATCTTGGGAGAGGGAATGACAATAAAGGCTATGCTGGATTTATGCGTTAGTATTAATTTAATATCCTACTCAGTTTCCAAGCAATTGGGTATAGGAGATTTAAAACCAATTAACATAGGCCTCTAGTTAGCAGATAGTTCAATAAAACTTCCTGTAGATATAATAGAAGACCTTGTGGTGCAAATTGGCAAGTTAAAAGTACCTGTGGATTTCATGGCCATGGATACTGATAATGCTAGTCTAAAGGAAAATAATTCAATAATACTACACCCATATTGATGTTAAACATAAAAAATTAGCCATGTCATTATTGGGTGTAACTGGTGATATTGAGGTATGTGATTTATCTAAGTCTATTGTAAATAAATGTTTCTACATTATTATGGTTCAGAAGCTTGTCTCTAAAGTAAATTTGCAAAAAATGAAAAGTAGAGTTGGTGACACTAAGAATAATACAAAGGTGGATAAGCAGCTTTAAATGACTTTCCACCCACCTTAAAAAGACCATAGTCAGCAATGTATTGCCTAGACAATAAATATGGCACTTCTTAGGAGGCAACTCAAGTTATTTATGTTATTTTTAGTTTTAGTTTTTATTTTAGTTTTTATTTAGTTTTTGAGTTTCTACTTACATTATAACTCTAAATTGTGTTTAGGGAATCTATTTACTGAAGAGAAGATTTGTTGAAATAAGAAAACAAGGAGCTTAGACACATCTGAGAGTAAAAAAGTGTCACTGGCATGAGGATCTACATGGCATCCAAGGAAGGTAGAGAAGTGTCATAAGAGTGAGAAATCCTTATGCACATGACACCGAAAGTAGTAGATGTGTCATGGATTTGAGGCATTTCTCATACGTGTGACACTTGTTGTTTTACACTCTATTGCTCATATGACACTTTAAAATGTGCAAATATCTCTCAATTTCTCACGATCGTGCCATTCCTCCACCAAATTTTCTTCTCTTTGTCATTTTTCTCTCAACTTTCCATAAACCCTAACACCCAATTTCATCAATAATTCTCATTTTTAGCTCAAATTAACATAAAATCTTGTAAACCCATCACAAGTTTGGTCCCTATATACAATTTTTTAGCAAAATCAACATGCCTAGAACAAGAAGCTCATCACATAGGCGTGGAGAGTCATCACACGCACACGACCCAATTCCCCCACCATGTCACGAGCGTAAGAATGAGGAAGCTACATGTGACAGTGCAAAGTAAACTTCAGAAAATGCTAAAATGGACATTTGTGTGTAGTAACTCACAAAACTATGAGAATAATTTTTAAATTCTTTTTAGAATGAGCTAGAGATGTGCCTGATAGTTTTAATGTTGTTGAAATTTGGCAAGTATTGATAGGAGAACCCCATTATAATCCTAGGAATGCTTTAATAATGAGTTTTAAAGATTCATGTAATGCTCTCTTTCACAAGTTCATGCTATATTTGAAAAATTAGAGAGCAATAAAGTTTCTAAGATTGAATTATTTATGTTATGATGTATGCAATGTAGGACCAAAGTTTGCACTTCTGCATTTATTTTTAGGCATATGCTCTATACCATGAGACATCCTAGGGATACACTTGGTTTAGGCCATATTATTACTGCCTTTGCTAAACATTTTTGTGTATTTAATGTTTTAGCCATTAATCTAATATTGATTCCTAACAAAGAAAATTTTGATAGTATTTCATTTCAACAATCTAACCTTATTATTAAAGAAGGAGATACTATTCGATGGTCAGTATTGTCATTTGGTGAACCTTTATAACAAGCTGGTGAGCAGCAACCTTCTCAACAACCAATTGAGCCTAAACAATCCTTTATACCTAAAGTTCATTGAGTTATGTAACACTTGGATTGCATGGGTCATAGGATGGATCATTTGGAGTGCACTAGTGCCCAACACACTATTCTCTTGTACCAGAGTTTGGAACATCTTCCTCCACCACCTCAGTGATGCATTTTTCATACTAAAGGGGTATTATTTTTCCTTTTGCTTATTTATTTTCTATTCTTTTTCTTGAGCCATTGAGGATAATGTCTCATATAAATGTGAAGGAAGGAATTATATCTTCTAGCGATGAAATTTTATAGTTTAAGTTTTTTTAAAAAAAAACCAAAAATTAAAAAAAATTCATGTTTTATTTTTATGGTTTCAACTTTTATGCTTGATTTCTTTTCTTTATTTTCTTATGCATAAGTTAATGAAGGAATGTTAAATTTTGACCTTATTAGATTCACATAGCTTGATTAAGTTTAGGATATTTTTAATTCTAGTTTCATGCTTTTATTTTAAAGACATTTTAGTTTGAGTTATATGTTGCCTCATGTATATAGAATTAGTAATCTACTTAGGCTATGAATTATTAAACATTGGTAACTAATATGTTAAGTATTTAATCACACAAAAAAAAAAGATAAAAGAAAGAAAAAAGTCAATTGAAAAGTGGAATTAACAAAAATAGCGTGATGGAGCATAAGATTCACTCACCTTATCTACTCCATTGTCTTACCAAGGATATGAGTATGCAAAGCACCCTAAATGAGCATAGTGTGTTTCTAAAAAAGAAAAAAACAAACTTCTAAAAGTTCAAAGTAAAGAAGTGCACTATGACTTTAGGAAGAATTGTTGACTCTTTATTAAAAAAAATCAAAGTAAAACAAGAAGTACTACAAAGAATAAGTGTGGGGCTTTAACATATGAGTTTTGTTTTATGTTTATAGTAAGAAGATTGGCTAGATTTGCTCTTTGCTATTAATTATGAGGCAATATTGTGTTTGAATTGGTTTATTTTTGAATTAGGGTATGTAACTAATATTGAGATGGTATTGAGTTTAGTTGGCTATGTGAATTTGATGTGGGTGAGGTTGGTGCATTAGGGAAACTTAGAGATTATGAAGGTTGAGATCATGTGTATTAGTTGAAGTTGTTGGTTTAATATGTTTTCAATATTTCTTCATGTTTAGATATTGTTTGAGGGCAAGCAATGTTTAAGTACGGGAGAATTTGATGTGTTTTATTCATGTTTTTAATGTTTAATTATATGTTTATATCATGTTTTAGGTACTTAGTGGTTTTAATTTTGTGTTACAACATGGAGCAAGTGTCACGCGTATGAAGGCAATGTCATGTGCATGAGGTTCTTGTTGCTAGCATGCCACACATGTGAGGACATGTCACAGGCATGAGGGCCTATTGCAAGTGTGAGAGATTCCCTCAACTCTTGTCGCTAACGTGAGACTTTGACGCAAGCATGAAGATATTGAAGGCCAACCTCTTATGGGTGCACAAATGCGTAAATACATATCATTATTTCCTGTCAGGTGTGTGAAGAATCAACTCACGCGTGACAATTATTATATTAAAAAATTTGTTGCATGTGTGAGACATCAACACATACGTGACAACCCTTTTTTGCTGCAGAGTCCAATCATGTTCAAACTCCTATTCTAATCAAATGGGCCCAGACATTGAAGTTTGTTGTTGATTTGAAGAACTACTTTTTGGGAGATTATCTTTTAATTAGGAAGTTTTATATTTTTAGAGTTAGATTATAAGTAGGACTTTTTATATTTTAAATTCAAAGATTGTTTTACATTTTTAGTAAGGATCATCACATGTAGACTCAGGAAAACTCTTTCTAGCAGTTGAATTCATTGAGAATTGCATAATGTTTTTCCTTTTATCTTTATTTTCTATTATGTTTAACTTAGTCATCAAAATAGACATGACAATTGTTATTATAATGTTTTAATAAATGCATGATTTTCTTCAATTTTAATTGTGTTTAATAAATTTTAGCTTGATAATTGCTTGAACACCAATTATTGAACTTTGAATGAAAATCTTAAGGTTAAGTTATTAAACACACCATATGTAATTTAACTAAAAATTGGGTTGAACACTAATTAATTTGTAATGCCCCACTTATATATTAGGGATAATCCCACATATATAAGAAGGATGCCACAAGCTTAACTCGATAAATCTATTCAAATTAAAATTTTTCATGTTAAATAACTTAATCTATTTATTTATATTGGTTTAGGCAAGTCTTCTAATTAACAATATATATTTATCATTATATTGTATACACATATGGCACCCAATTATATTACATAATTATTTACATATACAATATTAACATATGAAACATGTCTACCACAAACCATATATATAGTTGTTGCCCAGAAATTGAACCAAGAAGGGGGGTTGAAATGGATATTAAAAATTCTTAACTTTTATGTGCGGAAAAAAAGGTTAAGTAGAGTAGGGATAGGGAGATATCACACAGGAAATTTTATAGAGGTTCGGGTGTTAACAAACCCTACTCCTCTCTCAAATCTCAATTGGGAGTTTCACTAACACACTAAGTGTTACAATGGAGTTTTACAAGCTCACTCCCAACTATGGTGTGTCTATCAATGGATCACACCTAACCCAGAAATCCCTTATGTTTTAATGGCTCACAATAAACCAATTCCTTGTGTTTTAATGGCTCACACAAATAACCATTACAAGTGTTATACTCTTAACCCAATATACCCAAACTCACCTGAGTAGTATATTACAAAGAGGAACACTCACAAATCTATAATGCTCAGAAAATAATGAGCAAAAAGATTTTTTACAGAGAATTAATATTTGTTTGAAAGTAATAAATGCTCAAATGGCTACAACAAGATTTTGATTCGAAGTATTTTCTATTATCTTTTTCTGGATTCATAAATGACTTGCATTTATACTTCCATGGAGAATTATAGCCGTTTGGTTGCACTTAATGCGAAAATAGCTATTGCACCAATTCTTAATTTTGCGCCTGACATATTTCTCTTTCCTCATTCACGGTCGTGAATATGTGTGTCACGATCGTGAAAGTTCTTCCAAGTCGTGACTTGAGTGGTGAGTCTGGCTGTGAAGCATTCTGGAAGGATTTGAAGTGTTTGATCACAGGCGTGACATTACTCTTTCACGGGCGTGAACATCCTTCCAAGCCATGGTCCAAGTGGTGACTCTGGCCGTGAAACTCTCTAGAGGAATTTGACCTGTTTTATCACGGGCATGACTGATATGATCATTCACGGTTGCTATGATCATTCATGGCCATGAACTTTAAATGTTGGTAGTTGGCACTAAGCTTTATCCGGGCGTGAACATGTTATTTCTTCAATTTTTGTTTTTTTAAGTTTAGTCTTCCATTCTCCATTCTTGCATCATGTTCCATACCATGTTCAATAAACTTAGAAAACAAGTATGTTAAATACATTATTGCTATTTTATTTGTTAGCATCAAAATGATAGAAATACCCCTCAAGGTTCAATAATCTCCCCTTTTTTGATGGTGACAAATAATCTAGCAATATGTGCTTTTGAGAAGTCTCCCCCTTAAAAGATGCTTAAGATAAAAAATTACTGAAGTGCAAGAATTTTTAAGAATGATGAAGTATAGCATGGATGTTTGTTTCCTAGTTTAGGTATATGCAAGGTATATGCAAAGTATATGCAAAGGATACCAAATTTTTGTTTATAACTAGTTAAGTATATGCAAAGTATATTGAAGGTATATTCAAAGTATAAGTATATTCATTTAAACTTGCATATTCTTTTAATTCAATTATATTGCTATATTCTCCCCCATTTGTCATCAACAAAAAGAACATAAGAGATAAATCATAAAGGAAAACTAATGCAATTATATTGATATAAAATGAAAAAGTACAAAGTTTTTGAAAAGTAATTTAAAGTCCTACATTAGAAATACTAGAAGTTAACAAAGAGAAAAATAATAGTCTAGCTAGATTTGGAGTCGAACATCCCATCTCTAAGGCGAGCTACTTCTGCCTCGAGGCTCTCCATGCGAGGCTCCATGAAATCCTTGAGGTTCTCTAACCTCTCATCAGTCAAAGCCTGCAATTGGTCAAAATGCAGTGCCAATAGATCAGCCACCTGCTGAGCTAAGTTCGGTGTGGAGGCCGAGGATTGTCCAATTTTCTGCTCAACCTCTGGGGTCACTGCCTCAACTCGAACTCTCTTCCTCTGCTAGATTCCTTGGAGGCCAACTTTGAAGTCGTCTGAATCGTTGTCCTCCCAAATAATCTCACCAGCTGTGTTGGTGAAGTGGTAGTAGATGTTGTTCTTATGAACTATGTGAACCGCCGCTCCCATTTTGATAAACTACTCGACATCTAGTCGGTCTCGAGGATGTACTGCTATAAGGTTGAAGTGGTGCTCTTCTAGCTTCAAATACCCAAGCTTTATAGCAAGGTGAGTCACGTACCCACCAATCAAAATGTCTCTAGAGGGTTTTGTGGCAATAGAAAGTAGATGGTTTGCAAACCATCGAGATAGAGCCACTGTTAGGCCTCTTCGAGCCATCTCCAAAAGAAAGAGCTCGGATTTCTGAATTGATCCGTTGCTGTCTCCTTTGGAAAAAATGCTATAGGTCAGAAACCTATGCAAGAACTTGTGCACTGGTGACTGAAGGTGGGTGCTCTTCATCTTCTTGATGTCCCAGCTGCAGTCGAGTCCGAAATGAGTCCATGCCTGAGTGGCATAGAACTCCAGCTTACTTTCACTAAGTATACCGTCAGATGGAAGATTGAACATGTCACCAAATTCCTTTGTAGTGAGGGTATTCGGATGTTTGCAAAGTTGAAATTTCACAGTGCCGGTGGGAAAGACTTTCAGGGTGCTAAGGAACTCGAGGGTAGGTTCCCTTAGCGTTGGTTGATGTAAATCAACAAAATATTTTAAATGACAAGCCTGGATTTTTCCGTCATGCTTGTCTCGAGATCAAGGATCCTAACAGTGTGCCACTCAAATGATCAAAAGGAAATGAGTGGTTTTTGCTTAAGAACCGAGTACCTCGGATGACAGTGCTCCAAAATGATATTGAGAAGGTAGTTCGTGTACCTTCCCGGAGCATGAGACTTCTTTCTAGTGCCTTTGGAGGAGCTGGGTTCCATTTTTGATTGAGAAATAGATTCTCGAAGAAAGAAAATCTGATGGGATGTTTGAATAGAACCTAGTGAATTTTGATTTCTGATGATGGAAATAGTTTTTGAAGGTATTTATAGATGGAGAATGTTGCTAGGGGGTCGGAATCTTTGAAATGTTATTGAATGGTGATAAATGAGAGAAGTTGGAGAGTTGAAATGAGAGAAATAACGGCAAAAAATATTTTATAACCGATATCTTCATGGGCGTGAAAGCTAAGTCACGGGCGTGAAATGTCGTGTTCACAGTTTACTGAAGAGGCACTCTTCCCATGATGAGGAATATAAAATGATTCATGATCATGACATTTAATGGTCATGGGTGTGAATGTTGAAATTTCACGATGGTGACAAATGAGTCACGGTCGTGAAGTATGATCTTCACTACTTGTGACCGTGAGACAAAGCGTGACACAAAGCTTGAACGCTTCTGTAAGTATTTGGTAGAAATGTTCACTATCGTAAACAAAGAGTTTCACAGGAGTGACAAAAAAAAGTTATGGGTGTGAAACATAGTCTTCACTACCTTCAACCGTGAAACATGTCGTGAAGCAAGACATGAAAACTACTGGAGCTTTTGGCGATTATGATCACGACCATGAATATATGTCACGGGTGTGAACTGCCTAAAATCCCCATTAAATAAAACTAAGTTTAAAACAAGACTAAAGAATTTCTAAGGTGCTTCTATCCCCTATAACATATATTTCTATCAAGTTAGCCACTTTATACCTTAAAAGATGAGACAATAACATAAGATTATCAATCAAGGTTCGACAAATTTGGCAATCATAAAGTTAATCCATCAATCATACCAAGCTATCTTCTTCTTATGAAATTAAATCTTTCTTCATTTAGAGACTTAGGGAAGATATCTGCCAATTGATTGTCTGTGTTTATAAATTCCAATACAAGATCTCCATATTGAACATGATCTCTAATAAAATGATATCTTATGTCAATATGCTTACTTCTAGAGTATTGAATGGGATTCTTAGATAGATTTATAGCACTTGTATTGTCACATCTAATAGGTATATGGTCCATACTATGACCATAATCCTTGAGTTGTTATTTCATCCAAAGGATTTGTGTACAACAACATCCTGCAGCCACATACTCCGCTTCAGCGGTGGAAAGAGCAACTGAAACTTATTTCTTGCTAAACCAAGAAACTAAGCATTCACTAATAAAGTGACATGTGCCTGAAGTACTCTTTCTATCCAAGAGACTGATACGGAACCCCAAAGACCGTGCCTTGAAACCCCTTAACAAGACAAGGTAAACAAACCTTAAGCTATGGTGATCAAATATTGAATTTGACCCAAAGCTAACCAATGTAGCAAAGAACCAAGATTATAAGTATTATTAAGAATAGCCACGCCCCAAGAAATATTACTTGATAAGTAACTAATTCCTAAAAGTAATAAAGAGATGCAAATCTGCCTCACTTTAAAGAAAACTCTTCAATTCGTTTTTATTCATTCATTCATTGATTCATTCATGTCTTATATAAGAAGCCTAGATGAGTATTTATAGCCCTATGTCTTTGAATCCTTTATGGTAAAGGATACTAAATCCTATTCTAACTCAACTCCTAAAAGTACAGTCATAATCTAACTCAAATTCTAAAAAGGTAGAGTACTACTTGAATTAGGATACTAATTAAATCTTTCTAAAATAAGATAAGTGGTGGGTTGGGCTTTATTTCTTTGGCCCACATGTCTATCACTAATTAAAGCCTAAGGTAATTTAAATTAGGCAGCCCACATACATAATTAAGCCCAATTACAAGTTAAACCCAAATCCCATAAATAGGCACATGCATGACACATGATCTTGAGCACATGGTTGGCACATGATGTCTTCCACATGGATGGCACATGTCTTGCACATGTTTGGCACATGACTCCTAGCACATGATTTGTACATGACTTGCAGATGACTTGTAATCTTCATGGTTTATTGACTTTGCCTTGTTTAGCCCATTTTGAATTCAATTTTCATGAAAGACTCCCTTGATCTTCACTTTAGGTTTCCCTTTATATAATATTGGCCCATAAGCTTGATTGTGAATTTTAGGCCCATTGTTGCTCTCAAAGATCCATTTCTGCCTCATATGGTTTGGAACACGGCCCATAAGCATTTTGATCATATTAATGGGATTTTGAACACTTTTTAAGCCCATTTCAATGCTCCACTCTATTGATAAAATATTGTCCTTCATACATGGTTCCCGTGCATACATCATTCCCCCTTTACTCAAGAAGATTCGTCCTCGAATCTTTACCTACGTCCAAAGAAAAATGCACAACACGAAGCAAAGGATAATTAAAATTGTTAGTAAAAAACTCACTTTTCACCTCTTTTTCTTTTTCACACAAATTCATTATTTTCCCTATTTGCTCATTACTAACACTTTCATCCCTCAAAACCTCATCTCTCTCAATTCTCTCTTTAGCTTCTCCATAAACAACCCTTTCCTTCATCTCAATCTCATTCACCGTTACTCCCTCAAGCTCATCCAAGTCATGTTCATTACTTACCTCCATGGATTCACTATCATTAGCCATAAATTCATCTTGAATGATGTTTTCACTCTCAATTGCAATACTCTCAATAACGCTAACACCATTAACTTCTTCTAGTGAAATAGAATCAATACTCTCACCTACAATTTCAACTTCACTAGTATGAGCATCATTAATATCCTCATGAATTTGATTATTACCATCATCCACCATTTTAAAATTAGGAAAAAAATCAAATTCATAATGAAAATTTGATTTTTGAATTTCACACCTTCTTGGATAAGAATTCTTCATTTCATTATATTTCTCTTCCTTCCCCCACCTATCAATCTTAGCACATATCTTGTCCATTTCTTTTTGAAAGGCACTGACCGAAGATGCTTTTTTTTCTTTCTTTCTATTCTTTGTCTATCATTATCATAATGTTCAAAATAGTCTTTTTCTTCATGAGATTGAAACCTCCTAATGCCTTGAGGTCGAGACCCCTCTCTTAATCTTCTTGTGTCAAAGATACTTTGCTGCCTCAAATCATCAATTTGCTGATTTTGTCTCTCCATCTTGTCTATAAATTTTCCAATCTTTACCTCCAATATTTGAATGTAAGATTTACAACATCCGTTGGCATATAATTACCATGTTCCTCATGTCCACTACTTCCTCTTGTGCCTTCCTTTGACATAGTTAGTAATTCAAGAAGGTAACAATGAAGTAAAATGACCTCACAATCACTTCCTCACGTGTTTCACTCAAATCATAATATAACTACTCTCGTGTTTCACATAAATAATGGCTTTTACCCTCTTTTAAGCTCACCTCTCTTACCTTTTACCACTCCAAGTATGAATCTCAATATTACAATTAAGAACCAGAAACAAAATCAAACAATATGCAAGTGATCTATGATAAGAATTAACAATGAACCCTAACAAGAATGAATGGAACAAAGTCTAGAAGCAAACTGATGTGAAAGAAATTCATATTTAAAGTTATACACGAATTTAAATAGGTGTATGCTACTGATTATTGTTCAAATTAAATCTAAGAATGCAAATTAGACTTAACTAAGGTAATTAGATGCAAAAAGGACAGAATTAAAAGAATGAAAACTTAAGAGCACAAAGAATTAGACAATATTGAAAAAAATTCAGAATCGGTTTCCTCCTAGTAAGTAGCCGATTGTCCCTTAATTAAACTCATATTCAACCTTAATTTATCACCAACTAGCAAGAACTCAAGGTATATTTAATAGATAAGCTCAATTTCTCAAGATCAAATCAATGCTCAATATGATCACTAAGGTATCTAAATTCAAAAGCTGTACTTTTCAATTTCAAAACCAATTATTTAAGTTGGATTGCAGTAGTTTATGATGATACCAAACAATTCCAGCAATAAAAAATCACAAGATTTCAACTTGAAGCTCAAAATAGCACAATTTCACAATTTTGGTGCTATATTCTAAATTCTGATTTTTTTTCTTTTTTTTTTATCAAATAACACTAAACTAATGCTTAATAAACCTCAAACAAATCAAAGAATTGAAAAAAAATCCAAACTTGCAATTTTACTCTTTATGGAAGAAATTTTTCTTAAGGTACCTCTAATGGCAGAATTTAAATCTAACTAAGTTAACAACTAGAAAGCAATTTTAAAAGATAGGTAATGATTACCTAACCAAAAGCTCTGATACCAAACTGATGCGGAACCCCAAAAATCGTGCCTTGAAACCCCTCAATAAGACAAGGTAAACAAACCTTAAGCTATGGTGATCAAATATTGAATCCGACCCAAAGCTAACCAATGTAGCAAAGAACCAAGATTATAAGTATTATTAAGAATAGCCACGCCACAAGCAATATTACTTGATATGTAACTAATTCCTAAAGGTAATAAAGAGATGCAAATCTGCCTCACTTTAAAGAAAACTCTCAAATTCGTTTTTATTCATTCATTCATTGATTCATTCATGTCTTGTACAAGAAGCCTAGATGAGTATTTATAGCCCTAAGTCTTTGAATCCTTTATGGTAAAGGATAACTAAATCCTATTCTAACTCAACTCCCAAAAGTACAGCCATAATCTAACTCAAATTCTAAAAAGGTAGAGTCCTACTTGAATTAGGATACTAATTAAATCCTTCTAAAATAAGATAAGTGATGGGTTGAGCTTTATTTCTTTGGCCCACATGTCTATCACTAATTAAAGCCTAAGGTAATTTAAATTAGGCAGCTCACATACATAATTAAGCCCAATTACAAGTTAAACCCAAATCCCATAAGTAGGCACATGCATGACATATGATCTTGAGCACATGGTTGGCACATGATGTCTTCCACATGGATGACACATGTCTTGCACATGTTTGGCACATGACTCCTAGCACATGATTTGCACATGACTTGCAGATGATTTGTAATCTTTAAGGTTTATGGACTTTGCCTTGTTTAGCCCATTTTGAATTCAATCTTTATGAAAGACTCCTTTGATCTTCACTTTAGGCTTCCCTTTCTATCATATTGACCCAAAAACTTGATTGTGAATTTTAGGCCCATTGTTGCTCTCAAAGATCCATTTCTGCCTCATATGATTTGGAACACGCCCCATAAGTATTTTGATCATATTAATGGGATTCTAAACTCTTTTTAAGCCCATTTCAATGATATAAGATTACTCCACTCTATTGACAAAAGATTGTCCTTCATACATGGTTCCCATGCATACATCAGAGACTTCCAGCATAATCAGCATCTGAATATCCTATAATGTGAAAGGATGAATTTCTAGGATACCATAAACCTAGATGCAATGAGCCATGTAAATATTTTAAAATTCTTTTCACAGCATTCAAATATGACTCTTCAGGATATGATTGAAAGCGAGCACATAAGCATACACTATACATTATGTCGAGTATAGAGGCAGTAAGATATAAAAGTGATCCGATCATACCTCTATAGAGCTTTTCATTAATGCTCTTACCCTTTTCATCTTTGTCCAATTTTTTTGATGTGCTCATTGGAGTCTTGGAATTTTTGCATCCTTCCATTCCAAATTTCTTAATTAAGTATTTGGCATATTTGGATTGGTTGATGAATATGCTCTCATTGCCTTGTTTTATTTGTAAACCAAGGAAGAATTTTAGCTCACCCATCATGCTGATTTTGAATTCTCTAGTCATATACTTAGCAAATTCTTGGCAAAGCAATTCATTAGTAGACCTAAATATGATATCATCAACATAAATTTGAACAATTAGAATATTATGTTTATGCTTTTTAATAAATAAAATAGTGTCAACATTCCCCTTTGTAAAATTATTTTCTAAAAGGAAAGAACTTAGTCTTTCATACCAGGCTCTTAGGGCTTGTTTCAAACCATATAAAGCTTTTGAAAGTTTAAATACATGGTTAGGCAAGTTATGGCTTTCAAAACCTGGTGGTTGTTCTACATAAACTTCTTCTTCTATAAAGCCATTTAAAAAAGTACTTTTTACATCCATTTGAAAGAGTTTGAAATTCATATGGCATGCATATGCTAAAAGTATTCTTATGGATTCTAATCTAGCTATAGGAGCATAGGTCTCATCATAATCTATTCCTTCTTCCTGATTATATCCTTTTGCAACTAACCTAGCCTTATTCCTAGTTATTGAACCTTGTTCATCTAGCTTATTTCCAAATATCCATTTGCTTCCAATGATTTGATGCTCCTTGGGTCTAGGAACTAAGGTCCATACCTTACTTCTCTCAAATTGATTGAGTTCATCTTGCATAGCAATCACCCAACTTTCATCATTAAGAGCCTCATCAATATTTTTTTGGCTCAATTTGAGAGACAAAGGCAAGATTAGAATCTAAAGGTTTGAGATGAGATCTAGTACTTACTCCCTTTGTAGGATCTCCAATAATATGCTATTTGGGGTGATCTTTTGTCAATCTCCATTCCTTTGGGAGCTCTTGCCTATTTTCCTCTTGAGCTAGAGGTAGAGAGTCATCTTGATGTGAATTTTCTTGATTATTTTCTTCTCTTTCATTTTCAAGATCAAGTCTTTCTATTGTACCTACAACATCATGAAGAACACTACATTTCACAAGATCAAGCTTACTAGATTCATCAAAAACAATATGCATAGATTCTTCAACAGCTAAAGACTTTTTATTAAAGACTCTATAACCTTTGCTTGTGGTAGAGTATCCTAAAAATATACCCTCATCAGATTTAGAGGCAAATTTTCCAAGGTTGTCTTTGGTATTCAATATGAAACACTTGCATCCAAATACTCTAAAGTATGATATTATGGGCTTTCTTCCTTTCCATAGCTCAAATGAAGTTTTATTTAAGAGAGGTCTTTTGAAAACTCGATTTGAAATATAACATGCAGTATTTATGGCTTCGGCCCAAAAGTAAGTTGGTAAACCATACTCATTGAGCATTGTTCGAGCCATTTCAATTAAAGTTCGATTTTTCCTTTCGACCACCCCATTTTGTTTAGGCATCTTAGGAGAGGAAAAATTCTGTGAAATGCCATGTTTTAGACAAAAATTTTCAAAGTTTTCATTTTCAAATTCTTTTCCATGATCACTTCTTATTTTTGAAATATAATACCCTTTTTCATTTTGAACTCTCTTAGCAAAGTTTTTGAAAGTTTCAAAAGCATCACTCTTTTGAGCTAAGAAAATTACCTAAGTGAATCGAGAGTAGTCATCAACACTGACAAAGGCATAGTATTTACCTCCTAAGCTTGCAATCCTATTAGGTCCAAAAAGATCTAGATGCAGGAGTTGTAGAGGTTTTGAGGTACTTACAATGTTTCTGGATTTGAAAGATGACTTGTGTTGTTTTCCTCTTTGGCAAGGTTCACATGTCTTGTCTTTTTCAAATTTGACTTTGGGAAGTCCCTTTACCAGCTCTCCTTTGCTGAGGCTTTGAATTAAATCCATGCTTGCATGATCAAGCCTTATATGCCATAACCAAGATTCTTCACTAGTAGTCACAAGACACTTAGAGGAAAGGTTAGATATTTTATGTAAGTCTATTATGTAGGTATTGACATCTCTACTTCCTTTAAATATCTGTTGGCCATTAATAGAGGTTACAAGACATTCGTTGGAAGTAAATATTACTTTGTTTCCCTTATCACATAATTGACTTACACTTAACAAGTTATGTTTCAAACCATCAACAAGTAAGATATCTTTAATGAAAGTAGTACCATTAATACCAATAGAGCCCATGCCAATTACCTTACCCTAAGCATTGTTTCCAAAGGTTACTTTACCTCCATCAATACTTTGGATTTCATTGAAAAGTTCTTTGTCTCTGGTCATATGCCTTGACCATCCACTATCTACTAGCCAAGCATTTTTGTTTATTGTGGACTTGAGGCATACCTATAGAATCATAATTCAAGTATTGTTTTTAGGTACCCAAATGAGCTTGGGTCCTTGAGGGTTAGCACATGAAGGTTCCCAATGAGCCTTCCTTATCAAGCAATGTTTATTTATGTGACCAAATTTCATACAATAATTACATTGTTTAGCTCTAAATATGCTTTTTGGTCTTACAATGCTTTTGAATGTCATATTTCTATTAGGTAGAGTTTGAGAGCAATGGCATGCACAAACATGATGACTTGATGCTTTTCTAGGTGCATGCTTCTTATATATAAAGACATAATTAGCCTTTTGAAGTTTCCTTCTTAGGCTTACCAACCCTTGATCATCCCTCTTATGTATAGAAGATTTAGTGTATGTTGTGCACTTAGCCCTTGGGGTTGTTACAACGAATGTGGGGATGTGGGGTTCAATTGACTTGGAAAAAGTAGTCTTGTGAGATGAAGATGATGTACCCTTAAATCCTAGACCATGTCTAATTAAGGGTGGTCTCTGAGACACAATGAGAGTATCTAAACTCTCTTTTCCCTTGTGAAATTTTGAAATGGAGTTTCTAAGTTCCTCAACTTCATTTTTCAAAATATTGTTTTCTTTAAGCAAGGATTTAGTTGAGGGTCTTGTAGAGTACTCATCTAATGATTTTTGAAGATATTCATTAGATGATTTAAGCTCAAAGTTCTCATTTTCTAAAACATCCATTTTGATTTTCAAACTACAAATGTTATTTTTATAAGTATTGAATTTACTTCTATATTTCTCTAGTTCTAGATTCAATATTTCTATTATGCTTTGCTCATCATCATCTTCACTATTACTATCATTATCACTAATATCATTATTGAACGAGTATGAGTGAAGTGATCCTACCTTATCCGATACGTGATCCTCTGTAGCCATGAAGTATAGGTTGACCTCTTCATTTTCATTGTCATCTTTTTCGCTTGAAGAGCTTTCGTCATCCTATATAGGTTTGTGGCCTTTCTCCCCATTGTCTCTTTAGGGTTTGCTCTTGTGCTTTTTGAGCCTTGGACATTCCGGTTTAATATGTCATTTCTTCCCACATTCATAGCACTTTACTTCCTCTTTACTCCTTTGAGAGTCATTCGAGGCCTGTTTGAAATTTCTTTGCTTTAATTTTCTAAATTTACCCATTCTCTTCTCAATAATTCTTTTCAGCCTTCTTGACAGCATAACAATGTCCTCATTTGCATCATCACTATTTTCTTCATCATCTTCAACTTCTTCTTGAGATTTTGAAGTAGAGGCTTTTAGTGCTAGAGGCTTTCTTTTTTTTAGCTCGGCTTCAAGCTCTCTATCTCTTTTCACTGCCATTTCATGTGTTAGAAGTTTGCCTATAAGCACATCAGTATTCATGACACTCATGTCTTCATTGGCCTCTTCTATACCAGCAACTCTTGAACTGTAATCTTTGAGAGGAAGACTTCTCAGAATTTTGTTATTTACATCTTTCAAGCTCAGGTGTTTCCCAAGCTTTCCCATGCCATTTATTATGGCTAGAAGACGATTCGTCATATCGGTGATTGACTCATTGGATTTCATCTTGAAGAGTTCATACTCTGAAGTAAGAAGTTGAATCTTCTTGGATTTAACTTGCTTAGTTCCTTTTTGATAGTTTTCCAATGTTTTCCACATGCTATATGCAGTTGGGCAGTGTTGTATTCTGCCACATTCTTCAATGGATAATGAGCTTGAGAGAATTGTCATTGCCTTCTTATTTTTGAAATTTGCTCTTCTTTGAGGTTCTGTCTAATCATCTCTTGATAGGATTTCTTCTTCACCATCAACTCCTCTTCTAGTTGGTGGTGTCCATTCTTTCCTAACACTATCCCAGACTTCAATTCCTTCACTATCCAGATATGTCTCAATCCAGAACTTCCAATTACCATAATTTGCTCCATCAAAGTAAGGCTTGAGACTTTGGAATCCTTCATTGGCCATTTCTTGATCTTCGCTAGCGTTGTTTAGGATTCGATGCTAGACTAATCTCTGATACCAATTGTTGCCCAGAAATTGAACCAAGAAGGGGGGTTGAATTGGATATTAAAAATTCTTAACTTTTATGTGCAGAAAGAAAAGTTAAGTAGAGTAGGGATAGGGAGATATCACACAGGAAATTTTAGAGAGGTTCAGGTGTTATCAAACCCTACTCCTCTCCCTAATCTCAATTGGGAGTTTCACAAACACACTAAGTGTTACAATGGAGTTTTACAAGCTCACTCCCAACTATGGTGTTTCTATCAATGGATCACACCTAACCCAAAAATTCCTTATGTTTTAATGGCTCACACAATAAACCAATTCCTTGTGTTTTAATGGCTCACACAAATAACCCTTATAAGTGTTGTACTCTTAACCCAATATACTCAAACTCACTTGAGTAGTAGATTACAAAGAGAAACACTCACAAATCTATAATGCTCAGAAAATAATGAGCAAAAAGATTTTTTTACAGAGAATTAATGTTTGTTTGAAAGTAGTAAATGCACAAATGGCTATAACAAGATTTTGATTCAAAGTATTTGCTATCCTCTTTTTTTGGATTCATAAATGACTTGCATTTATACTTATATAGTGAATTATAGTCGTTTGGTTGCATTTATACTTATATAGTGAATTATAGTCGTTTGGTTGCATTTATACTTGTATAGTGAATTATAGTCGTTTGGTTGCATTTAATGTGAAAATAGTTGTTGCACCAACTCTTAATTTTGTGCCTGACATGTTTCTCTTTCCTCATTCACGGTCGTGAATATGTGTGTCATGGTCGTGAAAGTTCTTCCAAGTCGTGACTTGAGTGGTGAGTCTGGCCGTGAAGCATTTTGGAAGGATTTGAAGTGTTTGATCATGGGCGTGACATTATTCATTCATGGGCATGAACATCCTTCCAAGCCGTGGTCCAAGTGGTGACTCTGGCCGTGAAGCTCTCTGGAGCAATTTGACATGTTTTATCACGGGCGTGACTGATATGATCATTCACGGTTGCTATGATCCTTCATTACCGTGAACTTTAAATGTCAGGTTGTTGGTGCTAAGCTTTATCATGGGCGTGACATAAAAGGTCACGGCCGTGAACATGCTATTTCTTCAATTTTTGTCTTTTTAAGGTTAGTCTTCCATTCTCCATTCTAGCATCATGTTCCATGCCCTGTTCAATAAACTTAGAAAACAAGTATGTTAAATATATTATTGTTATTTTATTTGTTAGCATCAAAATGCGGAAATACACCTTAAAGTTCAATAATAGTTAAACTAAAAAAAACATAATAGGTAACCAACCCTCTAACTTCGCCTTTTGTGTCTCCGCTGCTATGGGCTTAGATTTCTTCCTAATCAATTCCTCTATCTACTATCTACAGCTTCAATTCCTGTGTGAGAAGAACCCATGCTAAGCTATCTCTAGCTTAGTGATACATATAAGTATTAAAATTTTCCTCAGGCAGTCACACAAATGCATGTATCAAATAAAACCATGGCCCATCAAATTTTATTACATATTTGTCATATAAAATAAATAATTATATATAACATAAAAGAATAAATATAACAACCTCATTCAATAATTAGATTTGCACCACCTCATGTAAGTATTTTATACATTGCTACTTACATCAATTACTAAATTTGTATATTTCATATTATAATATATTAGCCCAAAATCTCGTTCCTGGACTGTCCGGATATGACGTGTGAAATAGGAGCGATCACGGAGCTTAAGCCACCCTACTCACATAATCTCAAGTCAAGGGTGCTCGGGAAACTTTAGCCACCTTGACCTAGTATAATAATTCATTTGTATGTAATTAGGATTAGGAGCGCTCTCGGAGCTATAGCCACCCTGTCCTTAAATCATATCAATATCGGTATCGAAACTTCCCCCTAATGGTGCACCATCTATCCTATGTTAGTCCTTATGTAGAGAAATGGGCAATTAACACCATTAATTACTTCTTTCTATAACCAATACTTATTTCATATTAACATAATAATATACTCACAATATATTTCAAAACCATGTAATAGCATGATATTTTATCAAATATTGGCATAATGTTAAGTTCATAGTTAATGACATTTCTATAATATTAAAACATGCCATAATATATAATTTCATCATTGTGACATATAATTTATGTCACGCACACACAATTATGCACAAGGGCAAACAAGAATAGATATATGTACAAACCTCGATAGTATTTTTCTTTTCCAAAATATAAGCTCAGAGCTTCTTCACTTTTATTGTTCTTCTTCTTGTTGAGATCATAATTTAAAAATATAATTAATTAATACTTTGATAAAATATTTATTCTTAATATAATTTAAATAAATAACTACAATTTCTTATAAGCTGGAATAGGACCTCTTAGGACTGTTGGATCAATAACTTTTTCTACACTTATCCAATTTATATGATTCTTGATCGTAATTAAATATAACATATAAAACTAAAACATGCTAAAATTTCAGAAGTTTTGAACTATTACACAATGTTTGGTATAATTTTAAAGGTTGCTATGTTCTCTGCCCCTAGGCAGTTTTGGGGTACCATATTTAAAAATTAATATCTTCCAATGTGTAGCTTAAATTATTATGAAACATTTTATACAGTTACAAAGTTAATTTGGAACATTTTTCATGTTTATCACATTTCCAGATTCTGTCTCTAAGGTTCTCAAATACTTGAGGATCTATAACTAGTTCAACATAGAGTATCAACCCGACCAATTCAATTGTTCAGCTCATAACTCACCAAATACATGACATTTTAAGGTAAGAATTTCACAAGAGCTTAGATAAGACATAAAAATAAAATTTTCATGTTTTGAACTTTAGCTAATTCGACCTCTAAGAAGCTCAAAAAGGAACACGAATTTACTGGACTGCATAGGTACTAGGACATAACTCAATCAAGGAACATTTATAGTTCATTTCACTATAACTCAACCTACACAAGATATATTTCTATGAAATTTTGCAAAGACCTAAACAAGACATATATCTACAACTTTTATGTTTTATAAAACCTCAGATTCAGCCATTAAGATGATCAAATTGAGCAAAATCCGTATTGATACTCTTCTAGGGACTAGTCTCACTCAAATGACCATTTTTCTTCATATACTCAAAATCATTCAATAAAAAAATATACAAGAGATAAATGAACAACTTTTATGTTTAACACTTTTCCAAATTTTATTTAAAAGACAATAAAAAATAGAGTGAAACCTCGTGTAGTAACATAACCCAAAAAGTTCTAATAACACAATGATAATAGCAAAAGAGATTACTTACCAAGATTCGATTTATTTGGAGTGAATTTTCTTGCAAATCATGAATGAGAGGATGAAGATTTTGGGCAGTGATATGGAGGAAGGAAAGGGATGATGAAGAAGAAAAAGAAGAGAGTTTAAGTTGGAAGAAAATGGGGCAAAGTCTTAATTGACTTTCCCCTCCAACCCTTATCCCGTTTTCACCTTTTTTTTTCCCTGCTGTGTCCACTATTTTATTGTTCACTTTTTTTAGTATTTATTTATTTTTATTTTATTTATTTATTTTCACATATTTACTTATATCTAGTCCCTTTAATTTTTACCAAAAATACAATTTAATTATGTGGTCTAATTTAATCAAATTTATCATGTCTATCAATTTAATTTATTTTAATTTCTAATTTAATCATTTATTCTATCTATTTTAATCTCTATTGTCTATCATGTATTTTCTATGTATACCACATACTTATTCTAATTAAATTCTAATTAGTGGATGTTACAATTCTCTCTCCATTAAGATGTTTCGTCCTCGAAACTTACCTAATGCATCGTCACTGAACAAGTGAGGGTATTGAGCTTTAATCACCTCCTCGCTTTTCCATGTTGCTTCTTCGATTGCATGATTCCTCCATAGTACTTTCACTAATGGTACTTGCTTGTTCCTCAACTCCTTAATTTCTCTTGCTAAAATTTGGATTGGTTCTTCTTCATATGTCAAATCTTGTCTCACTTGAATTCTTTCAGTAGGTATGATGTGATTAGGATATGATCTATATCGTCTTAATATTGAGACATGGAAAACATCATGTATTTGACTTAACTCCGGTGGTAAAGCGAGTCTATAAGCAACAGGTCCAACTCTTTCTAATATTTCATAAGGTCCGATGAACCTTGGACTTAACTTGCCTTTCTTCCCAAATCGCAAAACTTTCTTCCAATGAGATACTTTAAGAAAAACTTTATCACCCTCTGCATATTTAATGTCCCGTCTCTTGAGGTCAGCGTATGATTTTTTTCTATCTATAGCTACTTTAAGTCTTTCAAGAATGATTCTCACTTTTTCTTCTGTCTCTTACACTAGGTCTGGTCCCACAAGCTTCCTTTTGCTGAGCTTTGTCCAACATAGAGGTGTTCGTCACTTTTCTGCCATAAAGAACCTCATATGGAGTCATTTGGATACTAGAATGATAATTGTTATTGTAGGTGAATTCCATTAAAGGAAGATATTTGTCTCAGCTACCTTCAAATTCAATGACACAACTTCTCATCATATCTTCTAGAATCTGAATGACTCTTTCTGATTGTCCATCTGTCTGCGGATGAAAAGCCATGCTGAAATTGAGTTTAGTACTTAGAGCTCGCTGTAGACTACCCCAAAATTGAGATGTAAAGCAGGGATCTCTGTCATACACAATAGAAATAGCCACTCCAAGAAGCTGTACAACTTCATTCATATAAATTTATGTCAATTTATTCAGTGGGTAGTCCTTTCTGATATCTAAGAAATGTGCTGACTTTGTAAATCTATCCACTATGACCCATACAGTATCATGTTTCTTTGGATTCAAAGGCAATCCAGTCACAAAATCTATAGTGATCCGTTCCCACTTCCATTCTAGAATAGAAATTGGATGTAGCAACCCTGAAGGTACTTGATGTTCAGCCTTGACCTGCTGACAAGTCAAACATTTTGAAGTATATTATGTGTTGTCTTTTTTCATACCTACCCAGCAGTATCTACTCTTCAACTCTTGATATATCTTGTTACTCCCTGGGTGCATAGCATATTTGCTTTCATGGGCCTCTATAAGAATCCTCTGTCTAAGATTTTCTACATCGGGCACACATAATCTGTCTTGATAGAACAGTCCACCATCTAAATCCATAGTGAATCCAGGTCTCTCCCCCTTAGAGATTAGCTCAGCTAATTCAATTAGCTTTCTATCATGTCTTTGTGCATCTTTGATTTTCTGCGTAACAGTGGGTTGAATGTGCAACTCTGCTACAATCTTTCTGCTTAAAGTATCTGCCACTACATTAGCTTTGCCTAGATGGTAGTCAATCACACAATTATAATCCTTTATTAGCTCTAGCCATCTTCTCTGCCTTAAATTCAATTCTTTCTATGAGGGAAGATATTTTAAACTCTTGTGATCTATGTAAATGAAACACTTCTCCCCATATAAATAATGGCACCAAATCTTCAATGCAAAAACTATAGCTGCCAACTCCAGATCATGGGTAGGATAATTCTTCTCATGCGGCTTTAACTGCCTAGAAGCATAAGCAACCACTTTTCCATCTTTCATCAATGCACAACCCAATCCATTATGAGAAGCATCACTATGAATGACATACTCCTTATTAAGGATTGGTTGTGTCAAAATAGGTGCCTTAGTGAGCATACTTTTAAGCTTATCAAAACTCGCTTGACACTTATCTGTCCACTCAAATTTAACATCCTTTCTCAATAGTCTTGTTAAAGGAGAAGCAATCATTAAAAAACCCTTGACAAATCTCCGATAATATCCTGCTAAACCCAAGAAACTTCTGACTTCGATCACTTCCATGGGGGTTTCCAACTCACAATTGCCTCAACTTTGCTAGAATCCACTTTAATGC
Organism: Triadica sebifera; assembly: GCA_023653625.1. Classification (NCBI taxonomy): domain Eukaryota; kingdom Viridiplantae; phylum Streptophyta; class Magnoliopsida; order Malpighiales; family Euphorbiaceae; genus Triadica; species Triadica sebifera. The sequence goes on along the minus strand of CM042896.1, from coordinate 89,939 downwards.
CTTCTACAAAGATAATGTGTCCCAAAAATGTCACCTGCTTTAACCAAAACTCACATTTTGAGAGTTTGGAATAAAGCTTATATTCTTTGAGAGTTTGCAATGCTATTCTCAAATGTTTTTCATGTTCTTCTTCTTTAGAATACACCAAAATATCATCAATGAAAACGACCACAAATTGATCAAGATGCGACCTGAAGATCCTATTCATAAGATCCATAAATGATACTAGAGCATTGGTCAGCCCAAATGGCATAACCAAAAACTCATAATGACCATATCTGGTTCTGAATGTGGTTTTAGCTATATCCTCTGTCTTCACTCTTAATTGATGATAACCAGATCTCAAGTCTATCTTGGAAAATACTCCTGCACCTTTCAGTTGGTCAAAGAGATCATCAATCCGCGGTAATGGGTACTTGTTCTTAATGGTTGCCTTATTCAACTGTCGATAATCAATACATAGCCTCAAAGATCCATCCTTCTTTTTCACAAACAATACCGATGCACCCCGTGCGGATGTACTTGGTCTAATGAAATCCTTATCAAGGAGTTCTTGCAATTGTGTCTTAAGTTCTTTCATCTCTGATGGGGCCATTCTGTTTGGCGTCTCTGATATAGGCATAGTTCCTGGAACAAGATCAATAGCAAAATCTACCTCTCTCTCTAGAGGTAACCCAGGTAAGTCATAGGAAACACATCTGGAAATTTATTTACCATCAGAATATCTTCAAGATTTGAACCTCCCTTTCTGGTGTCAATCACATGGGCCAAATAAGCTTCACACCCTTTTCTCATCAATCTCCTAACTTTCATTATGGATATGACTTGAGGATGTTGTGAAAATAATTCACCTTTCATAATAATTTCCTCCTAATTTTATATCTTAAGTACCACAAGTTTAGACTTGCAATCCACCACTGCTTCGTGACGTGAGAGCCAATCCATGCCTAATATGACATCATAATAATGGAAAGGCAACTCAATCAAGTTTGCAGAAAAGACCTTCCCATACACAACCAAAGGATGATTCCTAAATACTTTATTCACTATTACACTATGACCCAAAGGATTCTTAACTTCAATTCCATTTTCTACGTTCTTTCTAATCATGTTATGTTGGCTAGGTGTACTAGTGCAAATATAGAAATGTGTGGAACCCGGATCTATGAGTAAACAAATGTCAAAATCTTATAACGAAAACATACCAACAATAACATCTGTTGTCGCCTAATCTTCCTTAGCTTTCATGGCATAGGCTTGGGTTGGAGCTCTGCTGGATCCAAGTCTATTCACTGTCTCTAAAATAGCCTGCCTTAGTCAGCCTGGTCCTCTTATGAATTGAACTCTAGGCTAAGTCAGAGTTGACCTAATAGTCTGAATAGGAGTACCACTTGTCAAGAGTGGGCAATCCTTCCATATGTGCTCCTTGGACCCACATCTAAAGCAAGTACCTGTGACACGCCAACATTCCTATAGATGGCTCCTATTGCAAATGTTACATGCCGGAATAGCTTCCTTGCCAACATAAGGTTGTGAACTTGCCGTAGCAAAAGGTGTCTTAGAGGGAAGTCCCCTCCTAATAGACCCTGTTTGTTAATAGGTATGACCCTTTCCCTGTCCTTTATTATGTGAATGGCCAATAAAGAAATGACTCTTCTTCTCGGTGAATTGAGTCTTATGAGTAGCTGACTTTTTAAAAGATTTTTCTATTTTTCTCTTTTTCCTTTTTTCAAGGCTGAGTGCTGCAGAAACTAGCTGAGAAAAATGGGTATGCTGGAGAGCAGTCACAATATCTTCAAACTCTTCATTAAGACCATCTTCAAATCTTCTGCATTTATCTCTTTCATTTACAACTAATTCAAAGGCATACTTGTTCATTCTGGTGAAATCCCGCTGATACTCAGTCACTAACATTTTACCTTTCTTGAGATTTATGACTCTTTCTTTTTCTTATCAATATATATCAACAAGATATATTTCTATTTGAATTCAGAGAGAAAGGAATCCCATGAGACCGGTTCCACCATATATGCCTTAGTAAGAACTGATTTCCACCAATCATATGCCTCATCTTGGACTAAAGAAGTAACAAATCTAGCTTTGTCATCTGCTTCTACTTGCTTTCAGTCTTTTCCAACCAATACTCACCTACAGCTGGATCCCTATCTTTCTTACCATAGAAATCCAAAGCCCCATACTTACGAAGCTTATCAATTGTTACTTTTGGTTTAGGTGGAGGCACTGGGGTAGGCTGAGGAATGGCTCGTACCATCTGTTGGAATAATCCAATCATCTGTTGTATAAATGGATTTTGACCAGGTTCAATCTGTTCTGTTGCCTGCGATAGGGGATTTGGAGCAGCATTTTTCCCTTGCATACTCGCTGCACTAGGCTGATAAGGAGTCCTAGTATCAGGAGAGCCGGTTCTTTCAGCCATATCCCATTCATCTGAAGACATCTTCCTACAATCCTACAAGTTGCCAAGAAGAAAGCCCATATCGTAATTATATGAGACACATGTATATTTATACCTAATATCCCTTTTTCCACCTAGGCCTGGAAATGCCTAAACCTGCTCTGATACCACTAAATGTGATGCCCCACTTATATATTAGGGATAATCCCATAGATAAAAAAGGATGCCACAAGCTTAACTCGATAAATCTGTTCGAATTAAAACTTTTTCATTTTAAATAACTTAATATATTTATTTATATTGGTTTAGGCAAATCTTCTAATTAACAATATATATTTATCATTATATTGTATACACATATGACACCCAATTATATTACATAATTATTTACATATACAATATTAACATATGAGACATGTCTACCACAAACCATATACATAGTTAAACTAAAAAAAACATAATAGGTAATCAACCCTCTAACTATGCCTTTTGTTTCTCCGCTGATATGGGATTGAATTTCTTTCTGATCAACTCCACTATCTACTATCTACAACTTCCATTCCTGCATGAGAAGAACTCATGCTAAGCTATCTCTAGCTTAGTGATACATATAAGTATTAAAGTTTTCACCAGGCAGTCACACAAATGCATGTATCAAATAAAACCATGGCACATCAAATTTTATTACATATTTGTCATATAAAATAAATAATTACATATAACATAAAGGAATAAATATAACAACCTCATTCAATAATTAAATTTGCACCACCTCATGTAAGAATTTTATACATTTCTACTTACATCAATTACTAAATTTTCATATTTCATTCTATGATTTATTAGCCCAAAATCTCGTACCTGGACTGTCCGGATACAGGGTGTGAAATAGGGGCGCTCGCGGAGCTTTAGCCATCTTGACCTAGTATAATCATTCATCTGTATGTAATTAGGATTAGGAGCGCTCTCAGAGCTATAGCCACCCTGTCCTTAAATCATATCAATATCGGTACCAAAACTTCCCCCTAATGGTGCACCATCTATCCTATGTCAGTCCTCAAGTAGAGAAATGGGCAATTAACACCATTAATTACTTCTTTCTATAACCAATACTCATTTAATATTAACATAATAATATACTCACAATTTATTTCAAAACCATGTAATAATAGCTTGATACTTTATCAAATATTGGCATAATGTTAAGTTCATAGTTAATAACATTTCTATAATGTTAAAACATGCCATAATATATAATTTCATCATTGTGACATATAATTTATGTCATGCACACACAATCATGCACAAGGGCAAACAAGAATACATATATGTACAAACTTCAATAGTATTTTTCTTTTCCAAAATATAAGCTCAGAACTTGTTCACTTTTGTTATTCTTCTTCTTGTTGAGATCCTAAATTAAAAATATAATTAATTAATACCTTGATAAAATATTTATTCTTAATATAATTTAAATAAATAACTATAATTTCTTATAAGCTGGAACAGGACCTCTCAAGACTATTGGATCAATAACTTTTTCTACACTTATCCAATTTATATGATTCTTAATCCTAATTAAATATATTATGTAAAACTAAAATAAAATAAAATTTCAGAATTTTTGAACCATTACACAATTTTTTATATAAATTTAAAGGTTGTTCTGTTCTCTACGCTTAGTCAGTTTCGGGGTACCATATTTAAAAATTTATATCTTTCAATGTGTAGCTTAAATTATTGTGAAACTTTTTATACAATTATATAAGTTAATTTGGAACATTTTGCTTGTTTCCAGATTTGGTCTCTAATGTTCTCAAATACTTGAGGATCTATAACTGGTTCAACATAAAGTATCAACCCGACCAGTTCAATAGTTCAGCTCATAACTCACCAAATACATGACATTTTAAGGTAAGAATTTCGCAGGAGCTTAGATGAGACATAGAAATAAAATTTTTATATTTTGAACTTTGGTAATTCGACCTCTAAGAAACTCAAAAAGGAACAAGAATTTACTGGACTGCACAGGTACTAGAACACAACACAATTAAGAAATAGCTATAGTTCATTTCACTATAACTCAACCTACACAAGATATATTTATACTAAATTCAGCAGAGACCTAAATAAGACATATATCTACAACTTTTATATTTTACAAAACCTCAAATTCAACCCTTAAGATGATCAAATTGAGCAAAAACCCTGAAGTATCCTATTGATACTCTTCTAGGGACCAGTCTCATTCAAATGACCATTTCTCTTCATATACTCAAAATCATTCAATAAAAAATACACAAGACATAAATGAACAGCTTTTATATTTAACACTTCTCCAAATTCGATTTAAAAGACAATCAACAATAGAGTGAAATCTCATGCAGTAACATAACCCAAAAAGTTCTAATAACACAATAATAATAGAAAAAGAGATTACTTACCAAGATCAGATTTATTTGAAGTGAATTTTCTTGCAAATCATGAAGGAGATGATGAAGATTTTGGGCTGTGATATGGAGGAAGGAAAGGGATGATGATGAAGAAGAAAAAGAGAGTTTAAGTTGGAAGAAAATGGGGCAAAGTCTTAATTGACTTTTCCCTCCCCCTCCCTTATCCCGTTTTCATCTTTCTTTTTTTTCTGTTGTTTCCAATATTTTATTGTTCACTTTTTTTAGTATTTATTTATTTATTTTTATATATTTACTTATATCTAGTCCCTTTAATTTTTACCAAAAATACAATTTAATTATGTGGTCTAATTTAATCAAATTTATCATATCTATCAATTTAATTTATTTTAATTTCTAATTTAATTATTTATTCCATCTATTTCAATCTCTATTGTCTAACATGTGTTTTTTTATAATTAAACTCAATTAGCTTGATTAATTACTATTGAAAGGCAAAAGCCATAAAATCTAAGTTCATTAGTTTTTATTTGTTAGGGGCATGCATGCTAGGAGTTGTGAGTTAAGTTCATGATTTCCCTCTCATTTTTTACTGATATCACATTCTACTATAATCTTAGTTACTATTAGTTCACTATTTCTAGGTTTATTAAATTACTACAACTTGGTTAGACTGTTTAGGATTTATTTCATTATTCTTTGGTAATTTAATGTTAGTTAAAAGTTTAAGTTAATAAATTCCTTGAGAGATAAACCCAGGGAGTGAGGTTACTAGTATTACAATTGGCTCGTGCACTAGCGAGTACACTTTGAGTTACATCACTGAGTTGACATGAAGATGAGTTTGAGCCCATTAGAGCCAACCCATGTTTGTGTCGATTCTATTTTATTTCATTCATTTTTTAATCATCATAACATGGGATAGAGACAATTATTTTATTCATATTTTTTAATAAACAAGGACATGTAATTGAAGTTAATTGTTTTGAATATTTTAAATAATGATTATTTTGTAATAAAGGGTTTTTGTGCCCAAACCAATTTATATTATGAATATAGATTTTATTTTGATACAGACACAAAAAGTTGGGTTTATATAGTGCATAGTATATAGATTTTTTGTTTATGCATGTTATTAAGACTGATGGTTTTACATATAGAGATGTAAAGTTGGAAAAAGTTTTAAATGGAATAGGTTTTACATGGATACATTCATATGGCATTTATTTGTATAATGGGATTATGTCATACTATTGTTAGAGAAGTGCTCTAAAGGCAATCACCTTTAACACTTACTGTACAAATTTATTTGATTAATAAAAGACATTTTCATTAATTTGATATTCATTTGATATATGAATTGATGGTGATCTTAAATCAATAAATGAAGTCCTTGATACAAAATACAGTATGAAGGAAATCATGATGAGATTATGATATTGAGATTCTTATCATGCATAATTATATTAGCATCTAAACTATCCCTAGTCAAAGGATTAATGAGATGGGACATTGTTAATCCGAACATATTAGCACATGTTATACTCCTTGATTAGATTAAGCAGTAAATCTCATAATCTATAAACATGAGATCTTGAAAGTTAACATGTGGATGCTAGTTAAGTGTAGCTAAGTACATTGGATGACCTACTATGAGACAATCATATGGATAATCTATTCAAATGTCAATGATAGTCTCGTCATAGTAATAGTGCAAGTATCCTTAGACTTGAGGTACTCAAGGATATCTTGGATACTAATTCTGCACTTTCAAATTATTCCTTATTGCCTCAGGAAGGTTGCTCATAGGGTGGTGATTGGGTGTAACTTGAGGTATTAGAAGGTAATTGGGTAACCAATAAAGGATTCACCACTCTTGATAGAAGGAGTGTATACCTATGGCCTCTTGTTGGGGTCATTAATCGGGAATCTCTGACGGGAGCGGAAATGTCATGAAGATTGTCTTCAATGACATATCTAATAGAGTAATAAGCCTCAAGGACAAAAACTAACATTACTTTGGCTAGATGTGATGTAGTCAGTGTAGCGAGAGTTGACATTATGTCCATACTCTAAACTAAGTGGGATAGTCAAACCACTGACTTTCCAGTCAATTAGAGGTCATGATGTGTTGCTAGATAATGCTCATGATATACTTAAATTAATTGTTAATTTAAGTCGCCAATATAATCGAGAACCTAATGGGTCAGACACATTGGAGCTATAGAGAATAAGTAAAATGGTCTTGGATATGATTCAGAAATATGAGATAATTATTTTGGATTGGATCGTAATAAGATTGCAGGAAAAATTTGATCGGGAGGGATCACGGGCCCACTGTCCAGGCTAGCCCATGTTGCACTCTGTGATGCATGTTGCACAGTGCACAACAATTGTGGCCGTTAGGCCATTTTGGCCTTAATTAGGCCAATTATGGTCATTTACTATTCATAAAAAAATTTCTTTTTTTAATTTTTGACTTTTGATTTTCTTTTTAAATATAATTCAGATTGAAAAGACATAAAATGACATAAAAGAAACATGGAAGAAAAATAATTTTTAGACAAATAATTCTCTCAAAAACATATTCATAACTAGCACTTTGAATATTGTTCAAACCATTTTCTTTTGAAAGTTTGTTCTTCATATCTTTGCATGGATTATTGTTAAAGAAATCCTAGTGTGGGTTGTTGTGGTTTGCTACAACCCAACAAGGTGAAGATTTGAATAACAAATCAAAAATAACCTATATGTTTGATAAATTAGTTTTAATGGCACAAGCATGATATTTTGTTTCGAGTTTTGAAAAATTTTAATTTTTTACTGCATTTATGAATGAGATTCATCTTCAAAATCCAACAACTTTATGGGTGGGTGTTACAGTTAGCCACTTTTATTAAGATTCTCAACATGCTAAAATATAAACACTACAACCTTTAACCATTTAAACTAGATTTCATGCCTCAATCATCAACCATAACATCAAATTGCTTTAATCATCATTATTCCTTATGCATACTATGTTTAACATATCATATCAACTCATTTCCAGTATTTCATTAACCATTTCATGCCTAAATAACATACCAATTTCACAATTATCACATTGTGTGTCATAAAAGCGAATTCAAATGTGCATATGTACAAATTTTAATTAGAGCCTCTACTATCAATCTCTTTAGTGTCTCTAATACCTCTAGTGGCTTTCTCCACCTTCCTAGATGTCTCCTAACATGTAATCAGAACTGAATATCACTATCTAAATGAATATAAACCCTTTATTTACCAATAACAATGTAAACCTTAACTTTAACTATCAATATATGTCTTTAATCACTATTCCCATATAAAACATGTTAGAGAGGTACCCTAAAGGAAATCACCTTAGACACTTGATGTACTCATTTATTATTAATAAAAGGCATTATCATTATATTGGTGTTCATTCATATATGAATTTGATTTAGATCTTCTGTCATTTAATGAAGTCTTTAGTGTGTAACACATCATGAAGAAAATCATGATGAGATCATGGTGGAGCCTCCAAGACACTTCCAAGCCTCTTTTAAGCTCTTTCCCTCCCTTAAGGGGAAGCTTCTTCACCAACAATGGCTTCTAACCCACAAACACAGAAAAAACAATCTTAAAATTGAGATTACCTAAAGGTTCCACCAAAAGGGGTTTTCCTAACCCAAACCCTAGGTTAACCATACCCAACCTCAAACCCACAAAAAAAACTATAAATGTAGGATTAAGAGGGAGGAAATGAGCTTCTTCTTCGAACCTATGAATCATGGCGGTTGGGGTCTCAGAATTCTAGCTTCAAGCTCCACTCTACTTCCTCTCCAAGCTATATTCTTAGATAATCCTCTCTTCTCTTTGATTTCTCACTAGATTTGTTGTTCTCCACTTGATTCTAATGGGTTTTGGGTGAAGGGATAAGTGGTATGGGGTCTGATCACTTGAAGAAGCAAAAAGGTTAACATTTGATCTCTAAAAAATGAGGAAGAGGAAGGGTTGTTCATTTTTAGACAAGGGATGTAGGTAAAGTCTGAAACGACATAAAACTATTAAACTAAATGGATAGTGCAATTAGATAAAGACAATTGGTGATACTGAAGCAAGAGATAAATATGCCCAGTCAAAATGACAATAACTATGGAAGCCTAGGGATATGTTTAAAATGAGTGTACTTTATAACTCTTAGATCCATAAATTTATACACTTAACCTAACATTCTTATAGATGAAGAAATACAAAACCAATTAAAAAAACTTAGGAGGAAAGGATCATTACAAAAGAGATTTAGTTGTATTGCTCCACATCATATTTTAAACTCAATATGGTTCAAGGAAAATAGTAAGTGTATCAAAATGCACATGCTTATTCTAAGAATCATAAATGTAAACCCCTTACTCCTTATGTGAATCCAAACCAAATCTATGTTGCATGATGATAATTCTATGCATCTCATTCATGAAGTTCTAATGAGTATGAAAAGGCTGTGAATTGTAGTATGACAAATAGAAGAGAAGGAAAAGATCAACGAAAGTAGGTTAAGAATCATAAAAAGAAAGATATTGATGGAGTAATTGAGGATCAAAAAAAGTTTTTATTAGAAGTAAGAAAGGGAGTTGAATGTAACTACAGGGTGGTATAAAACATAGAAAAAAATAACCTAATAATATATAAGAATAATCTATTGTGGAAATTTGAAAAAAGGCATAAAGTTGATTTAACCCCAAGTTATAAAGGCATAGGCAAGATTTGTCTCATAGAATGGAGTCAAAAATATGAGAATTTAGTTTGACCTGGTGTATAAATAGAAAACGAGAGTTAATTGAATTGCATAACGAAACAATAACTGAACAAATTGATCTCCTAGTTAAGCCTTGTTAAGTGAGAAAATTTAGAGTCAAGTCAAGAGGTTGGAAATCAGTTGCACAAAAATACATCAAAATAAGAAAAATTAGCCTGTGTTACATAGAAAAGAAAGCCATCAATTAATCTTAACTAGAACACTGAAAAAATAATGTTTTGGTGAAGATTTTGCAGTGGCTACTTAACCTTATGTTATGATGGACCCCTAAGAAGGAGAAATTTGCAAATCTCGACCAGTGCCACGAGTAGAAGACAAGTGTGAAATTACAAAGATATACATAGAAATAGTGAGTTATAAATGAACAAAAAAGATTTAGAAGTGTAAACACTCAGAGGATTGGAAGAGCTTGAGGAGTCCTATAAAACAAAGATGTATGCCAAAGCTACCTCTAAACAAGGAATGGAAAATATGCAAACCATGTTTTTTTTAATATACTGTTTATAATTTCTATAGTCCATAGTATGATACTAGTGGAGTTGGATGAATAATACCTCAAAGTAAAAGGTTAAGTCTCTTATGTAGAATAAAATATAACTAGACAGAAGAAATGAAAGTACACTTAGGATATGTACTAGCAGTCTAAAATATTTGTTAGATTTCCACACAAAAAAAGGGCAAACTAGTGACAAGGGCTTAAGAGGTTCCCTGAGATTCATGTAAACTATTGTAGAAAATTCTAAGAAGAAATTCCACATTATAGTTTTATTAACAATTGAAATCTTCAAAATTTAGTAAGACCCAACAAACCTATAATTGCTAAGAAAAATTCAATCGAGTAGAAATGAAACCTATTAGGAATACAAACAATGGTAGGACCTTTTCGAAGGAGATTTGACATATGATATACCTAGCTCGTAAACAAATAGGATGGAGATGTTATAAAGTAGGGCAAGAAGATGTTATAAAATGTGTTACATAAGAAATGCAAGTCAAGAAAGGAAAGTGAGGAAGTTAATGGATAAGCAACAATTAATAGGTAATGCATGTAGGGCTGGCCACAAGCCAGTTGGACCATGGGCCCAGCCCAACTTGGACCGGACCAAACCAGGTCAGTTTCAAGCCTAACCTGAACTATGGCCTAGTAGAGAAAGGTCTGGTCCGGGCCCTTCTCCCCAGAATCGGGAGTCGCTTATTTCAGTCCGGATAAATTCAATCTAAAAAAAAAGTACCCCTATGCAACAACAAGTGCAAAGGTTGCACCAATTTTTTTATAAATAATTAAATATATTAAAATATAAATATAATGAAATGACAAAATATTTCTTATAATAGAAAAATAACAATTATATTTTAAGGGTACTATCAAAATTTAAATTTTCAATTTTTTCTCTATAAATACTAAATTAATTTCATTTTTTTTATTTCCTACATAATCTCAATCAATTCTCAATTTCTCTCAATTTCTCTACAATTCAATCTCAATTCTCTCTATATATATTTCTAATTTCTCTCTAATTACACTCTCAATTATTTTTTTCTCTTTAATTTATTTCTAATTATACTTTCTACATAATCTCAATTGTTTTCTTAAATTCTTTGATTCTCTCTAATTCTCAACTTTTCCTTAATCGTACAATTCTTTTTCTATTATCTTTCTCTACAATGTTTTTCACAAAATTTAAACATAAATAATAGCAAGCCATAGTGGAAGGTGCAGATTTTTGATGAAAATATTGTTGATTTGAAAAATTTTATTGAAAATTTAGATGAGGATGAAGAGTTTGAAATTCCAACTGAAAAAAGCCAAAGAAATAGGGATGATGAACAGTTGTTGATTTTGAAAATTTGGATGAGGATGGAGAGTTCGAAATTCCAACTGAAGAAAGACAAAGAAATAGGGGTAATGAACAATCTGGCCTGGGTCCAGCGATGACAATATCATCTGAAGTAAAATTTTGAACATCTAATATTTTTCAAATTCATTTCAAGAAAATTCAAAAAAAATGATTCTTAACGCCCGTTTTTGGGGTCTATAAGTTGGGTTGTGTTTAGTGAGAGTTGGGGTTTTAAAGGGAGCTTCAAGAGTTTTCATATTACTGAAAACAATTGTTTCACACTCGTGAAAATGGGTGTCACGGCCATGATATCGGATTCCAGTTAGCAGTTGCGATGAGATTTTTCACGACCGTGAAGAGTTGGTCGTGAAGGAGTTGTTCATGCCCGTGAAATATAGGTCTGTGAAGCCTGGACAGTATGGGCAGGTGAGACAACCATGATTTCTACCATACCATGTCCCTTTAAATCTGCTTCCATGCTCTTTTAACTGACCTAACATGCCACCTTTCCATCTCTTTCACCATCAGAAACCTTTTTTCTCTAGAGTAGAACTTTCAAAGATCAAGTTTTGTGAGGGGTAAGCAAAACAGAGGAGTGAGAGGAGAAGTTATGAGCTTATGGGTAAAGTTTGGCTTGAATGTTTTTTGAGTTTTTATTTGGTTTTAGAGGTTAAGGAAACATTTTTCTTGTTGTTAGGAGTTAGAGGGAGAGGTTAGGATCCTCTAAGAGCTAGGCGAGCTTAGAAGGTTTAGGCTCCACTTTTAAAGATTAGTACATATATGAATATTAATTCCAAATCTTGTGTGGTTGCTATGTTTTATGCCATGAAATGAATGAAAAACATGATAAAGAACATGAGAGTACCTTTGATTATGTATATACATGTTGGTCATGAGAAAATAGGTTATAATTGCATGAAATTATTAGGGAGATTATGATGTTCAAGAGGTATTTTGGCATGAAACGTATTATGAATGCTCCATTTTATGATTAAGGCATGTTACTAGCATGAAATATTGTTGAATGATGATAGGAGTGACTGACATTGGTCAATCTTAGAGACCCTTCCATGATTGTGTTGATATGCTCTATTTTCGGGTCTATAAGACCCAGAAATTCATGCCCATGAATGATGAACACATGCAAGTTTCATGCCCGTGACAAGGTATGTCATACCTGTGAAACATGAACCCATAATAGGCAGAAGCTTTCACGGCTTGCGTCATATATAAGGAAGTCATGAATGCAAAGATTCACGCTCGTGAACATATAGTCATGGCCGTGAATATCGAATTCCAAAATTTATGCCTTAGTTTCACAGTTTGGCTCATGGGTAAAGGAGTACTGTAACACCCCCTCACCTTAGCAGCAGTGTCCGGATAAGAGAGTACTACATTAACTTCTTTCATCTTTAACTTATTTATTGAAAACAATCCATATTCATATTTTTTTTCTCTCAAATAATATAAAGAAAAATAGCATACATTTTATTTACATAGGATAATATTTATTAAACGTCAAGTTAATTTTACAAAATCATAAAAGATATTATATAAATCCATATACAAAATATAAAACATAAAATATAAGATACAAAAATTTGTGACTCACAGTTTATAGAAATTAGCTACTTTACTGGACTAGGATCATCGTTGCCTTTATCTACAACTTCAGTTATGCGGAAGAAAATTTCTATGCTAAGCTCTAGGATTAGTGGTGCATATAAATAAGGTAATAAACTATTTCATGCAACATGCATTGTCATGTATATTATTATTATTATTATTATTATTATTATTATTATTATTATTACAATTCTTATCTTATTACATTCTAGCATGCATAAACATGAATTTATATTCTTATATTTCATACTTGTTTTACTTTATCAAATCATTATTTTATAATCCATCATAGTTAACTATATCACAAATCATGATTTCTTTTACTTTCGATAATTTCTTTATGCCCACAACACATATGAACCACTAACTAAGATAATGGAGTTATCATCTAGACACATAGAAGTGCCACTCGGGCATTATGATTTGCGCATACAAGTGTAATTACCAGCTTTAATAATAGTGTCATTACCAGTTTTAATTATTGTGCCATTACCAGCTTTATTAATCATGCTATTATTGGCACTAATCATACTCCCCCCTGTTTGACGTGCTAAACTATCATAAGTCAAGTTCTAACTTAGGTGTTCTAGGGCTTACTTAACGTCATTAAAATTCATAATAATTAACTTCACACTTTTCATGTATTTAATGACTCATTTAATCACATAATTACTCAATAAAAATATCATTTGCATAATATATCAAGGTCCGTATTATTTTTCACATCAAAATTTTCAATTAATATTCTGCCCTGTTACTGGCAAATTCAATGCCCTATATTGGATCTTAATTTTGAACCTGTTAGAAGTCGAATTAAATAAATGGTCCTCTTAATAATTTTATCTCTGAATCTTAGCTTTAATATACAACTTGAATCACTAAATTTGAGTTTTGTAGAAAAATATATGGTCAAATGAACACTGACTAGTCACTAACAATTTTGCCCAAAATTTTCTGGATAAATTCTAGGTCCGAAATTTATATATTTTTCTGGAGAATTCAGACATATTTAAATTTTATGGCCTAAATAAAAGTTAAATATCTATGTTTTAGCTTTCAAATCTAATAAAGAACACACAAATATTATTTCCACAACTTAAATTATAACAGTTTATATACTTACTGCTCCACAATTTCCAGCAAAGAACATACACATTAACCACATTCAGTTTTTTCCAAAATTAATCCTAAGTCAAGCAAACATTCATCTCCAAGATTACATCATAAAATAATTTTAATTAACAATCATTTACATGAAAAATACTCAATTATGCAAATTCATAATAAATTATAAATTATTGCCTTAAATTATGCACTTACCTTTTTTTTTTCTTTTTAGTCTTTTATACCTCCTTCTCCTTTTCCTTATCTTTTCTCTCTTCTTGAGTACCTAAAACATATAAGAAACTCATCAAATGCCTTTCTTTCATTTATATCTCTAACCCCTAAAATCTATCTTCAAGACCAAGCTCCAAATGAGCTTAAAACGTCATCTTCCTTTAGAGAAATTTAAAAAAAAAAGATGAAGAATACTTTTCCTCAAGATTTTTGCTTATATGGCTGAAATTTCAGAGATTTTTCTCTCCTATTTTCTTGCTTATCTCTATCTCTTTTTTCTCCCCTAAGCTTTCTCAAGCTTTTCTATGCATGAAAACTTGCTTTTCTATGCATCACTTTCTCTCTTTAGAACAAGGTTTGGCTGTGGTGGATTAGGGGAAATGTAGGCTGAATTAGGGAATAGAAAATTCTAGATAGAAAGAGATAAGGAAGGAAAAAGAAGTAATTAAGGAGAAAATGACAATTAACGAGAAAATGACAAAATTCATTAAGGATGGGAACACCTAAGCTTAAATATCTAGATATTTATGCTTAATTAGCTTCTTAATGTGTGAAACTTGGTTTGGCCAGCCATCACATGTATTTAATGTCCACTTTATGCATATAAATAATAAATATCTCACTTGAACCCCAATTTTTGGTAAATTACAAATTAACCCCAAAACTTTCCAAATTTTGCATTTAGGTCCTTCACCGTAACATAACATCTTTAAATACTTTAAATAATTTATTAAATATTTTTCATAATTATTTTCCATTATTTTAATTATTTTTCAGTCAAAATCTAAATTTAGACTTTGGTCGAACCGACGAGTCGATTTAACAACCCGCGCGACTTGGGTCCTAAATTAACGGATATGACATTCTCTCCCCCTTAAAATAAATTTCTTCCTTAAAATTTACCTATTCATCTTGTACTAAACAGCTGTGGATATTGTTTCTTTATGATCTCCTCACTTTCCCACGTGGCTTATTCTATAGAATGATTCCGCCATAGCACTCTAACTAAATGAACTTTCTTGTTTCTTAAACACTTTCTCTTCACGTGCTAATATAGCCACCGGTTCCTCTTCATATGTTAAGTCGGTCTATCTCATCAGTTGGAATAATATGAGTCAGGTCCGATAAATTTTATCCAACTCTGGTGGAAGTACTAACCGATATGCCACTAATTCAATTCTTTCCAAAATCTCATAGGGACCAATAAATCTCAGACTTAACTTTCCTTTTCTATTGAATCTCAATACTTTCTTCCAAGGAAAAACTTTGAAAAACACTTTATCTTCCCCAACATACTCTATATCTCGCCTCTTGAGGTTAGTATATGATTTCCATCGATCTTAAGCTGCCTTCAATCTTTCCTTGACAATTCTAAACTTTTCTTCTATTTTTTGCATTAACTCTGGTCCTATCAACTTCTTTTCACTCAATTTGATCCAACAAATTGGTTTCCTACACTTTCTTCCATACAATGCCTCATAAGGAGCCATACCTATACTAGTCTGATGACTATTGTTATAGGCAAACTCTATAAGAGGTAGATATTGATCCTAACTTCCTTTAAACTTAAGCACATAACTTCTCATCATGTTTTATAATAACTGGGTTATCCGCTCAGATTGTCCATCCAGTTGTGGATGAAAGGCTATACTGAAACTGAGTCAAGTTCCCAAGGCTTGTTGTAGGCTCTTCCAGAATTGCAAAGTAAGGTGAGGATCTCTATCAAAGATAATAAACATCGGTACTCCATATAATCTCACAATCTCATCTATATAAACCTTAGCCAGTTTGTTCAATGTATAATCCATCTGAACTAGTAGAAAATGTGCCAAATTTTTCAGTCGATCCACTATCACCCACACTGCATCATGCTTCTTCTGAGTCATCGGTAAACTAGACTCGAAATCAATCTTGATTCTTTCCCACTTCCATTCTAGTATTAGTATTGGTTGTAGTAATCCTGTGGGCAACTGGTGTTCCACTTTCACTTATTGACAAGTTAGACACCTAGCAACACATTCAATGATATCTTTCTTCATTCCTGACCACGATAATTGAGTTTTCAAGCCTTGATATATCTTGTTCCTATCTAGATACATTGTATACATTGTTTCATGTGCTTCTTTTAAAATATCAAACTTCAGCTCTTTTATACTGGCCACAAAATCATATTTTTAAAGTATACTGTGCCATCTTTCGTCAATGAAAACTCAAGTTTTTTTCCCTTTTTCACTGTCTCGACTCTATCTCTACTAGTTTCTCATCTTACTTCTGAGCATCTTTGATCCTCTACATCAAGGTGGATTGTACTCGTATCTCAGCTAAAATCTTCCTGCTTATTGCATCTACAACCACATTTGTTTTTCCTGGTTGATAGTCAATCACACAATCATAATCTTTAATCAGCTCCAACCATCTTCGTTGTTTTAGATTAAACTCTTTCTGTGAGGGAAGGTACTTAAGACTTTTGTGATCTGTATAGATATAACATATTTCCCCATATAGATAATGTCTCCATATCTTCAAAGCAAAAACAATAGTAGCTAACTCAAAATCGTGTGTTAGATAATTAAGCTTATGAGGCTTAAGTTGTCTTGAGGCGTAAGCAATCACCTTTCCTTCTTGCATAAGAACACAACCTAAACCACTATGACTAGCATCATTGTACACAACAAAGTCTTTTTCAGGTGTGGGCTGAGTCAACACTGGTGCTTCAGTCAACATTGCTTTTAGTCGATCAAAGCTTATTTGACACCTATTTGTCCACTCAAAATGAATCTCTTTTCGTAGTAGTCGTGTCAAAGGAGTTTCTATGGACGAAAATCCCTTTACGAACCTCTTATAATATCTGGCTAATCCGAGGAAATTCCTCACTTCTGTCACATTTTGAGGTGGTTTCCAATTAAGAATAGTCTTCATTTTACTAGGGTCAACCCGAATACCTTCTGATGAAACTACGTGACCTAGAAAACTAACTGCTTCAAGCCAAAACTCACACTTAGATAGCTTTGCATACAACTGCTTCTCCCTCAATGTTTGCAGCACTATTATGAGATGTTGATCATGTTTTTCTCGGTCTCTACAGTACACAAGGATGTCATCAATAAACACCACTGCAAATTGATCAAGATATGGCTTGAACACTCAGTTTATCAGGTCCATAAAAGTTATCGGTGCATTCGTCAATCCAAAGGGCATAACCAGGAACTCATTATGACCATAACGAGTCCTGAAGGCCATCTTAGGTACATCTGACTCCTTGATCTTCAGCTGATGATACCCCGATCAAAGATCTATCTTTGAAAATATGGTTGCACATTTCAACTGATCAAATAAATCATCGATTCTGGGTAGCGGGTACTTATTATTGATAGTCACCCTATTAAGCTACTTGTAATCGATGCAGAGACATAAGGTGTCATCTTTCTTCGTCACAAATAATACTGGAGCACCCCATGGTGATACACTAGTTCGTATAAACCCCTTATCTAACAAATCTTGTAACTGTATCTTCAAATTTCTCAACTCCACTAGTGCCATCTTATATGGTGTAATGGAAATAGGAGTAGTGTCGAGTACCAAATCGATATCAAACTCAATTTCAATATCTGATAGTAACCCTGGCAACTCCTCTAGAAACACATCAGGAACTCACTAGTAGTAGGAATATCCACCAAATTTGGACTTGCTTTTTTCATATCAACCACATATGCTAAGTATGCTTCACACCCTTTACCGATGAGGTTCCGAGTTTTCAACACTGATATCACATTGTCAAGATATCTTCAATTTTCACCCTTCACCATTATCTCATCTTGCTCCGGAATTTTGATGACCATCTGTCTTCTCCCAAAACCCACTACCACTCTATAACGAGTTAACCAATCCATTCCCAAAATCACATCGAACTTGTGGAATGATAACTCTTTCAAGTTTGCTAGGAGTTGCCTACCTTGAATTTCAACTAGGCAACCCCTAAACACTTTGCTAACCCTCACACTGTGCCCTAGTGGGTTAGTCACGAGAATCTCAAACTCTAAATGCCTGTGGTTCAAAACCCTCTCAACCTGCTGATGGTGTGCATATGTATGAATGAGTGGACCCCAGATTTATCAACGTATATATATCAAAGCCAAAGAGAAAGGAATTTACCAATTATGACATCAGGTGCATCCTGCTCCTCTCGGCCTCTCATGGCATATGCTCTAGCTGGGGAAGCTCTACTACCTTCTGGCCTCTCAATTGTCTCTGATCTAAACTGACTGATCCCTGATCTGCCTCTTCTGCCTTGCCCAAAAGCCTACATCTGTATCGGCCTAGTGCTCCTTAAACCTCTGCCATACTGTAATAGAGGACAATCTATTTTCATATGATATTTGGAACCACACCTCAAGTATGCTCCTATCGTCCATCAACACTCTCCTAGATGAGGATGACCACAATGCTGACATTCTGGTAGAGGTAGAGATCTATGTGGTGCTGTGTTGGTGCACTAGCTACCAAAAAAACAAATCTCAGGGTTGTCTCCAACTAAAAGAAGAAGGCCTATTAGAACCCCCAACCTGAAATTGGCCACTGTATGATCTGACTCTCTTTCCACTCGATGGTCCCCCACTGGGCTGTGACATGGGTCACCTAAACCCTCTATCTTGTGTTGGCTATTGTGATGCTAAAACTCTCTCAACTATTCTGGCAGATGCTAGCAAACTAGGAAACCTCATCAGACATAGGGCTGAAACCTGTAGCTTGATTGGGTTTATCAATCCTTCTTCAAATCATCAACATTTATCAGCTTCTGTGGATGCAATATCGCCAACATATTTGTAAAGATGTGTGAATTCTCTTTCATATTCTGACACCGACATATCCCCTTGTTTTAAAGTCAAATTTTCTCTTTTCTTGTCATCTGTATAGATAAGGAAAATGTATTACTCTTTGAACTTCTCTAAAAAGAATTCCTAAGTCATGGGATTAGGTGCCTCTGAACTATGTGACTCAGATCGCCACCAATCATATGCATGATCTTGCAATAAAGATATTGCATATTCAAATATCTACTTGTCCATGCAATGCAGCCGATCAAACTCTCTCTGCCCGTTCTAACTAAAACACTGCCATGAAGAGGTCATCTTCCCATTTACCATAGACATCGGGTGTCTCTAACTTCCTTAATCTCTCAAATTGTAACACAGATGGGGCTGGTTGTGATGCTCTTTGTAGCAAATCTATCATGATCCTCATAAGCTCTGTTTGTCCTGTGCTAACAACAGACTACCCTTGTTATGAGCTAGCATTGGATCTAGATGTAGTTGTTCGGTGATGATTGGGTCGCAATTAAGCCTCTGTTTCGGTAGGCTTATTACTTTTGCTTCCTTCATGTTAGAGGAGTGCTTTAAATGCAATCACCTTTAGCACTTATTATACAAATTTATTTGATTAATAAAAGGCTTTTTCATTAATTTGATGTTCATTTGATATATGAATTGATAGTAATCTTAAATCAATTAATGAAGTCCTTGATACATAACATAGCATGAAGGAAATCATGATGAGATCATGATATTGAGATTCTTATCATGTGTAATTATGTTAGTATCAAAATTATCCCTAGTCATAGGATTAATGAGATGGGACATTGTTAATCCAGACAAATTAGCACATGCTACACTCCGTGATTGGATCGAGTAGTAAATCTCATAATTTGTAAACATGAGATGTTTAGAGTTAACATGTGGATGTTTGCTAAGTGTAGCTAAGTATATTGATGACCAACTATGAGACAAATGGATAATCTATTCAAATGTCAATGATAATCTCATCATAGCAATGTTGCAAGTATCTTTAGACTTGAGGTACTCAAGGATATCTTGGATACTGATTCTGTATTTTAACACTATTCCTTATTGCCTCAGAGAGGTTGCTCATAGGGTGGTGATTGGATACAACTTGAGGTATTCGAAGGTAATTGGATAACCAACAAAGGATTCACCACTCCTGATAGAAGGAGTGTATACCCATGAACTTTTGTCGTGATCATTACTCGAGAATCTCTGACCAGAGTGGAAATGTCATAAATATTGTAACACCCCTACCCCACTGTAGTTCAGCAAAGCAAGTGAGAATTACCCATCTTACTGTCTTATAAAATTAATGAAGTGAAGTAATTTTTTTACGAAAATATTGCAAACATTGAAATAAAAATCATTACAAGCATAAATACTCAAAATTTTATTTATTTATAAAATACATTAATTTATATTCACATCTTTAATATACAATATATGAAATAAAAATGCTAATTTAATTTACAAATTTTTTAACAAAATATACCAAGAAGAAAACCAAAGCTTCTAGCTACTTCCCTCCGGATACCTTTCTTCTTTTGACAATTCTAATATCTATAGCTACCCTTCTAAACCTGTGCGAGAGGAAACCACTCGCTCTAAACTACTAGCTTAGTGGTGCTTCAATGATAAAAATTTATTTTCTTACATATTAATTAACCCTTTAATAAATAAGACAGAAAATAAAGAATTATATAAAATTAAATAAATTTCATTCAACATGTAATAGTTAACAAATTAATACATATAACATTAGCAAAATGACATACTTTAACATTATTATTATTTTTCATTTTTCTTGTGCCCATAACACTTATAACCGAACTAACTAATAAGAATAATAGGATTGTCATTTTCGGCTTTCATAATATTGCGCCGAGCGCTTTATAAGAATGTCATTACCGGCTTAATAATTTTGCGCCAAATGCATTTATAAATTGTCATTACTAGATTTCATATTTAGCATTGATTACCTTAAATCACCTGATTGGCATGCCAAACTATTTTCTATTCTAGTTATATAATAGGTGTCATAGGGCTTAACTATTTTTATATTAATTCACAATATTTTCAAAAATTACAATATTATTCAATTATCATAATTATGCTTATTTATTTTTGTTCTCTATTCCTATTATTATTGCACTAAAATCTCATACATAAATAATTTTTTAAAACATTTATAATTATTATTAAAGTAAATATTCACATTAATTATTACATATAATTATGACAACACATGCAAAAGCCAAATATTTTATATTTTTACCTATGACAGATTTCGGACCTATTTTTTGACTTCATTTTTAGCCTATTTATAATTCCAATTGGAGTTTTGGCATTCTAACAATTTTTAGCTTATTGTCTAAGATTTCAGATGCATCAATAATCACTCAAATCTCAATTTTCTATCAAAAATTATGATCAATTGAATACTGCTTCATCAC
This sequence comes from Triadica sebifera, assembly GCA_023653625.1. NCBI lineage: Eukaryota > Viridiplantae > Streptophyta > Magnoliopsida > Malpighiales > Euphorbiaceae > Triadica > Triadica sebifera. The sequence continues at coordinate 68,200 of CM042896.1, read as the reverse complement.
AAAAAGTTCTGCCTAGAATTTTCTAGACAGATTCTAGGTTTGAACTTCATGCATTTTTCTAGAAAAATCTAGATATAATTAGATTTTATGGTTTAAATAAAAGTTAAATCTCTATGTCATAGCTTTCATTTACAATAAAGAACATACAAAACGGAATTACAGAACTCAAGTTATACTCAAATAGTCAAGACTATTCCAGATTCCCTACAGCAGGTCATCAATCCACTTTTCAACCACATTCATCATTTGCATTCATTTTGATACTAAAATTTCCAGATTTTAACTACATTCATATGTCTCAATTATTTTACACCATTTGATTCCATTGTCATATAAAATATCAAAAGCCACAACGAATCACATAATATATCACAAGCACAAACATATCAAACCTTAATGCATAATTTCATACATATTAACAACATGCAAGATTTTTATCAATGAAGCACATACCTAATCAGCCTTGGCTCTTTTCTTAATCCTTCTTTTTCTTTCCTTATTATTTAGCTTTCTCCTTGCCTTTGTCACCCTCTTGAGGGCCTCTCACTTGTTCGTTTATTTTACCTACACAACGATACCATATCTCAATTCCAATATACATTTTCAATGCTTTTCATGTCTACATAATATTCTAATGCTCCTAATATGTTTTACACCTTAATCGAGCTAAAATATATTAAGGTTAAACTTACTTCTTCATATGTCATGGCTGCCCAAAAACCATATTCTAGTTCCCAATTCATTTTCTTCAATTCAATACTCAAATCGTACTTCACTTATCACCAATTGTATTGTTTCTATGTAAATTTCAATTTCCCCCAAATTACTCCAACTATGGCAGCCCCTCATTCATCCATTAACATCATATTTCTCTTGTTTTTAAGTCATAAAACAATTAACTAACATTAATTATCATTAATTCAAAGTTTAACTATACTTTCATCAACTAATCACAAGCTTACATTTTCTAAGTTCAATCTTGCAACATAACCTAAATCTACCAAACCTAATCACATTTATCATCAATATGGATCTCAAATGGAAGGAAAAAGGATGAATTTAAGAAGAATAAACTCGCCTTAATGGAGTTGCAAGGCTGGTCGAATCTGCCCCACTCTTTTTTTTTTCTTCTTTTTTTTTCTTCCTTCCTTCTTGCTCCTTTGTTCCCTTTGTAGGAAGAACTCTTTAATTTTGATTTTTCCTCTCTCAAAACTAATTTCTTTCCTCACTTTTTCAAGCTTGATTTGAAAAGAAATGGAGGCTTTTGGGAGGGCTATGGTGGATGGCAAGAGGAGAGAAAAGAAGATGAAAATGAGTTAGATTTTTAGGTGGAAGAATGTAGAATTTCTTCCTTTTTGACTTTTTATACCTTGATTAAGGTATGGGTCCCACTAATTAAAATTAATCCTAATTCTCATTAGTTCATTAAGTTAATTAATCTTGATTAACATTTAAACTTTGAGAAATTCCATATTTACCACTTCTCTCTCCAGATTCATATTTGTTCCCCCAACAATTGTCATAATACCAATTTTATCCTTAGGCAATTTTATTTTTTTCTAATTCTAGCACTAATATTTTTAATTTCCAAATAATGATACCCTTAATTATTTTCCCTTATTATTAGTTATTGTTTTATGGGTTCAAATTTAGACTCCGATTGAACCTGCATGCCTCACTTCGGTCACGCGCAATCGGGGCCTAAATCACTGGATGTTACAATTCTCTCCCCCTTAAGAAACTTTTGTCCTCGAAATTTACCTGATTAGGTGGAGCTGAATAACTGAGGATGTTGAGTTCCCATCATTTCTTCACTCTTCCAAGTGGCTTCTTCTACTGCATGATTGCGCCATAGGACCTTTACCTGTGGTACTTTCTTGCTTCGTAGTTCCTTGACTTCTCGAGCTATGATTTTCATCGTCTCTTCTACATGTGTCAAGTCTAGTTGTATCTCTATTGATTCCACAGGTATTACAGGTATCTCTGACAGCATATTCAATGTCTTTCCTCTTCAAACCGACATAGGACTTTTGTCGATCAGTTGCAGCTTTTAATCGATCTTGAACTAATTTTACCTCTTCCTTTGTCTGCTGCACTAATTCTGGCCCCATTAATTTCTTTTCACAAGTTCTATCCAACATAACGGTGTTCTACATCTCATTCCATATAAAGCTTCATATGGTGCCATGCCGAGACTAGTTTGATAGCTATTGTTATATGCAAATTCCATCAAGGGTAAGTACTTATCCCAGCTACTTTCAAAGTCAATTACACAACTTCTAAGCATGTCTTCCAGTAATTGAATAACTCATTCAGATTGCCAATCTGTTTGTGGGTGAAATGTTGTACTAAAAGTAAGTCGGGTCCCCAATGTTTGCTGTAGACTTTTCCAAAATTTTGATGTGAACCGTGGATCTCGATCAAAAATAATAGATACTGGCACCCCATGCAGTTGAATTATCTCATTAACATATAATTCTGCTAACCGGCTCAACGAATAATCCATTCAAACTGGCAGAACGTGAGCCGATTTGGTAAGCCTGTCAATAATTATCCATACTACATTATGTTTCTTTTGCGTCAAAGGCAAACCAAATACAGAATCCATTGTAATCCTTTCCCATTTCCATTCTGGAATTGCAATAGGCTGCAACAATCTAGATGGTATTTAGTGCTCTGCTTTCTCATGTTGGCATGTCAAGCATTTTGTAGTGTATTCCACGATATCTTTCTTCATTCATGGCCACCAATAATGAGTCTTTAGGTCTTGATACATTTTATTGCTTCTTGGATGCATGGAATAAGTTGTATTATGTGTTTCTTTTAGAATTATTTGCTTTAATCCACTGTCATTTGGCATGCACAATCTTCCTTTGTAACTTATGCTTCCATCATCTTCAACCTTAAATTCAGGTCTCTCCCCCTTTTTCACTACCTCAGCAATTATCATCAATTTCGGATCTTGCTTCTGAGCTTCTCTCACTTGTTGCCTTAAAGTAGGTTGAACCCGTAACTCTACCAAAATAAATTGTGAGTCTAATTTTTAATTCACTATTAATTTTTATATATTATATTATAATTGAGAAAATTTTAAACTATACCTATCAGTGTTTTTCTACTTAAGGCATCCGCTATTACATTGGCTTTGCCTGGCTAATAATCAATAATACAATTATAATCCTTGATTAACTTCAACCAGCGTCTTTGCCTTAAGTTCAACTCCTTTTGTGTGGGCAAGTATTTGAGGCTCTTATGATCTGTGTATATGTAGCATCACTCGCCATACAAATAATGTCGTCATATTTTTAAAGCAAACACTATTGCTGCCAACTCAAAATCATGAGTAGGATAATTTAGCTCATAAGGCTTCAATTGTCTAGATGCATAAGCAACTACTTTAACCTCTTGCATTAATACACAACCTAGCCCATTATGAGAGGCATCACTGTATATCACAAAATCTTTCCCTGGAGTAGGTTGGGTCAAAACAGGTGCTTCGGTTAGCATGTATTTTAGTTTTTCAAAGCTTGCCTGACACCGATCTGTCCACTCGAACTTAGTTTCTTTTCTGAGTAACTTAGTAATTGGTGCAGCTATGCTTGAAAATCCCTTCACAGACTTTCTATAGTAGCCAGCTAATCCAAGGAAACTCCAGACTCCTATTACATTGCAAAGCGGCTTCCAACTTAGAATGATTTCTATTTTGTTAGGATCCACACAGATTCCTTCAACTGAAATTACATTCCCTAAGAATCCTACTTCTTCCAACCAGAACTCACATTTTGACAACTTTGCATACAATTGATTTTCCCTCAAAGTCTGAAGTATTATTATGAGATGCCTGTCATGTTCTCCCTTGTCCGTCGAATACACCAGGATATCATCTATAAAAACTACCACAAACTGATCAAGGTAAGGCCTAAAAATTCTATTCATCATATCCATAAAGGCAGCTGGTGCATTCTTTTTAGCCAAACGACATAACTAGGAACTCATAGTGGCCATATTGAGTCCTGAATGTTGTTTTGGACACATCTGATTCTTTGATTTTCAATTGGTGATACCCGGATCTGAGATCAATCTTAGAGAATGCTCCTGCTCCCTTCAATTGATCAAACAAATCGTCAATTCTAGGTAGTAGGTATTTATTTTTAATTATCACCTTGTTCAATTCTCAGTAATCAATACATAATCGAAGGGTGTCATCCTTCTTTTTCACAAACAACATCGGAGAACCCCACTTGTCTAGCAATTCCTATAATTGAACCTTCAGCTCTCTCAATTCTACAGGTGTCATTCTATAAGGAGTAATTGATATCGAGGTTGTACCAGAAATTACATCAATAGCAAACTCTATCTCTCTATCTGGTGGTAAACCCGGCAAATCTTCAGGAAACACATCTGGGAACTCACATACTGTGGGGATGTCCTTGAGTTATGGGCTTCCCTTCCTGGTATCTATCACATGGGACAAATATGCCTCACATCCCTTCCTAATGTATTTCTGAGCTTTTAATGTAGAAATAACATTGGTCAAACATGTTTGACCTACACCTTGAATGATAGTGTCATCCTGCTCAAGAATTTTAAGTATAACTTTTCTAGATCGGCAGTCGACTATAGCTCCATATTTTGTCAACCAATCCATACCCAGAATAGCATCAAATTCATGAAAAGGTAATTCTATTAAGTCTGTTGGAAATTCTCTACCCTGAATTATTATTGAACTGTTTCTATAAATCTGATTCACTTTCACATTATGTCCCAGCGGATTAGTCACAACTATTTCATATTCTAAGGTCTCAAGTATCATGTTCCCTTGTTTAAGTGCAGTTGTGCTTACGTAAGAATGAGTGGAACCAAGATCTATCAATGCATATAAATCAAAATCAAATAAGGAAAGTTTACCAACTATGACGTCTGGTGCATCCTGGTCCTCACGAGCTCTTATCACATATGCTCGAGCTAGAGCTCTACTATCTCCAGGTCTGTCAACTATCTTAGATACCCCCTGACTCTATCCAGTACGACCACCTTTAAACTGGCCTCGACCTCTACCACAGCTCTGTACTAGTGTCATTGTCTGTGCTAGAGGCATACTGTTTGTACCAGTGTCATAGTCTGTACTGGAGCCATACTGCCTGTACCAGTGTCATAGTCTGTGCTGGAGCTATACTGCCTGTACCAATGTCATAGTCTGTGCTGGAGCCATACTGCCTGTACCAGTGTCATAGTCTGTGCTGGAGCCATACTACCTGTACCAAGTCTTGGACAATCCCTCTTCATATGGTCAGTAGCTCCACATCTCAAATATGTCTCAGTCAACCACTAACACTCTCCTGCATAAGCTCTACCACAATGCTGACACATAGCCGGAGCTGGTCTCTTGGAAAATGATGCTGGTGAACTAGCAGATGATGCTGCGAGTCTAAAATGCTGACCCTGCCTACTAAAAAATGTCTGCCCAGCAGCCTGTGACTGAAATAGTATGGGTATTATTTGTCCTTTCCTACACGATGTTTAGGCCACACTAGCTGTTGATTTCCTGGAGAACTCTTCTGTCTTCAACTTTTTTCTTCTTTCAACACTAATAGTAGAGGACACTAGTGTAGCAAAATTTGTATGCTAGTGGGAAGCCATTAAATATCAGCTTCATTTCCAATAATCCCTGTTGTATACTTGCTCAGCCTGGTGAACTCCATCTCATACTCAGCTACTATCATACCCCTCTGCTTCAAATTCAGAAATTCTCGCTTTTTTATCATCCATATAAATTCTTGGCACATATTTCTTTTTAAACTCTGCCACAAAGAAATCCCATCTCTGAGGGTTTGGAGTCTGAGGTTTCGCTAACACCAACTTCAACTAGTCATAGGCATGCTCCTGAATGAGGGACACTGCATATCTAACCTTATACTCCTCTGGACACTGCAGCTCCTCAAAAACTCTTTGTCTTTTCCAACTAAAATTCTGCTGCTGCTGCGTCATCCTCTTTCTTGCCCATAAAATCGTAGCCCCATATTTTCTTAATTTATCAATATAGGGTTTTGGTTGCGATGGGGGAGCTGGTTGCGGTGGTGGTGGCACAACTTGTGTTATCTGATATAACAAAGTAGCCATTTGTTGCATAAGGGGTACCTGACCCAGATCAATTTGTTCTTTAGCATGTTGTGGAGCTATTACACTAGGCTCCGAAGCTCTAATTGATGCTGACTGTCTATGAGTAGCCGAATTAGCTATATTATCACCCTCTTATTCTTCGTGACTTTCCCTTGATTTCGTATCCATTAAAACTTATATTGTCAGAAGAATGGTCTCTTATTAGAATATAGCAACTTAAAACAATACAAATACTGAAAACATGCACTTATTTTCCTATACCCACTAAGTAAGAATTGGTAAAACTTATAGTTGTGACACCAAAAATTGTAACACCCCCTTACCCCACTGTAGTTCAGCAAGACAAGTGAGCATTACCTGTCTTAATGTCTTATAAAATTCATGAAGTGAAGTAATTTTTTTAATTTTTTTTTTTTACGAAAATATTGCAGACAGTGAAATCAAAAATCATTACAAGAATAAATACTCAAAATTTTATTTATTTATAAAATACATTAATTTACATCCAAACTATGTTCTTTTACATTGTAATTCACATCTTTAATACACATTATATGAAATAAAAATGATAATTTAATTTACAAAGTTTTTAACAAAATATACCAAGAAGAAAACCAAAGCTTCTAGCTACTTCCCTCCGGGTACCCTTCTTCTTCTGACAATTCTAATATCTATAGCTACCCTTCTAAACCTACGCTGGAAGAAACCACCCGCTCTAAACTACTAGCTCAGTGGTGCTTCAATGATAAAAAATTTTATATACACATATTTTCTTACATATTAATTAACCCTTTAATAAATAAGGCATAAAATAAAGAATTATACAAAATCAAATAAATTTCATTCAACGTGTAGTAGTTAACAAATTTAATTCATATAACATTAGAAAAATTGTTAGAGGAGTGCTCTAAAGGCAATCACCTTTAGCACTTATTGTACAAATTTATTTGATTAATAAAAGGCTTTTTCATTAATTTGATGTTCATTTGATATATGAATTGATAAATGATCTTAAATCAATTAATGAAGTCTTTGATACATAACATAACATGAAGGAAATCATGATGAGATCATGATATTGAGATTCTTATCATGTGTAATTATGCTAGTATCAAAATTATCCCTAGTCATAGGATTAATGAGACGGGACATTATTAATCCAGAAAGACTAGCACATGTTATACTCCTTGATTGGATCAAGTAGTAGATCTCATAATTTATAAACATGAGATGTTTAGAGTTAACATGTGGATGCTTGTTAAGTGTAGCTAAGTACATTAGATGACCAACTATGAGACAATCATATGGATAATCTATTCAAATGTCAATGATAGTCTCATCATAGCAATGGTGCAAGTATCCTTAGACTTGAGGTACTCAAGGATATCTTGAATATTGATTCTGTACTTTGACACTATTCCTTGTTGCCTCAGAGAGGTAGCTCATAGGGTGGTGATTGGATACAACTTGAGGTATTCGAAGGTAATTGGGTAACCAACAAAGGATACACCACTCTTGATAGAAGGAGTGTATACCCATGGCCTCTTATCGTGATCATTACTCAGGAATCTCTGGCCGGAGTGGAAATGTCATAAAGATAGTCTTCAATGACATATCTAATAGAGTAATGAGTCTCAAGGACATATCTAATAGAGTAATGAGTCTCAAGGACAAGAACTAACATTATTTGGACTAGACGTGACGTAGTCAGTCTAGTGGGAGTTGATACATGTCCATACTCTGAACCAAGTGGGGTATAGAATGGTAAAAGGAATAATTGCACATAAATTGTCTATGGAAAGGTTCGTAATCAAACCACTGACTTTCTGGTCAATTGGGGGTCATGATGTGTTGCTAGATACCGCTCATGACCTGCTTAAATTAATTGTTAATTTAAGTGGCCAATATAACCGGGAACCTAATGGGTCACATGCATTGAAGATATGGAGAATGAGTAAAATGGTCTTGGATAGGATCCAAAATATGAGAGAATTATTTTAGGATGGATCGTGATGAGATCGCACGGAAAAATCGTTCGGGAGTGTCACGGGCCCGTACAGGCTAGGCAGGCTGCTAGCCCGCAAATGCTGCCCAGCAGCAGGCCCAGCACACCTGCAGCTTCCCATCCGTTGGCCAACGACTGTTTTTTGCCTTAATTAGGCCAATTATGACCAATTACTATTCATTTTGTTTCCATTTTCTCCATTTTTGACTTTTCATCTTATTTTTGAATTTGATTCAAACAGAAAAGACATCAAATGGTAGAAAATAGACATGAAAATATTTTTTGTGAAAAAAAATATTTTTAAGACAACAAAAATTCTCTCAAGAACACTTTCAAAGCACTTTGAATTTGTTCAAACCATTTCTCTTGATAGTTTCTTCTTCATTCTTCGCGTGGATTATCATTAGAGACATCCTAGTGTGGATTTGAAGAACAAATAAATAAAAATTACAAGGTATAATTTTTAACATTTACATTTATATAAATTAGTTTTAATGGTACAAGTATGATCTTTTATTTGGGTTTTGAAAAAAAAAATTTCGCTGCGTTTATGAATATGATTCATTCTTCAAAACCCAATAAAAATGACATACTTTAACATTATTATTATTTTTCATTTTTCTTGTGCCCATAACACCTATAACCGAACTAACTAATAGTAATAACGGGATTGTCATTTCCAGCTTTTATAATATTGTGCCGAGTGCTTTATAAGAATGTTATTACCAACTTTTATAATATTGTCATTACCGGCTTAATAATTTTGCGTCGAGCGCATTTATAAATTGTCATTACCGGCTTTCATATTTGGCACCGAATGCCTTAAATCCCTTGATTGGCATGCCAAATTATTCTCTATTCTAGTTCTAGATTAGGTATCATAGGGCTTAACTATTTTTATATTAATTAACAATATTTTCAAAAATTACAATATTATTCAATTATCATAATTATGCTTATTTATTTTTGTCCTTTATTCCCATTATTATTGCACTAAAATCTTATACATAAATAATTTTTTTTAACATTTATCATTATCATTAAAGTAAATAGTCACATTAATTATTACATATAATTATAACAACACATGCAAAAATCCAATATTTTATATTTTTACCTATGGCAGATTTCAGACCTATTTTTAGGATTCCTTTTTAGTGCATTTATAATTCCAATTGGGAGTTCTAGTCTTCTAACAATTTTTATCTTATTTTCTTAGCTTTCAAACGCATTAAAAATAACTCAAATCTCAGTTTTCTATCCAAAGTTATGATCAATTGAATACTGCTTCATCACAGAAATTTTTGCCCTGAATTTTCTAGATATATTCTAGGTTTGAACTTCATGCATTTTTCTGGGAAAATCTAGACATAATTAAAGCCCTATGCCTTAGCTTTAATTTCCAATAAAGAACATACAAAACTGAATTCCAGAACTCAAGTTATACTCAAAATAGTCAAGAATGTTCCAGATTCCCTACAACAGGGTCATCAATCCACTTTTCAACCACATTCATCATTTGCATTCATTTTGATACTTAAATTTCCAGATTTTAACTACATTCATATGTCTCAATTATTTTACACCGTTTGATCCCATTGTCATATAAAATATCAAAAGGCACAACAAATCACATAACATATCACAAACACAAACATATCAAACCTTAATGCATAATTCCATACATATTAACAACATGCAAGATTTTTATCAATGAAGCACATACCTAATCAGCCTTGGCTCTTCCCTTAATCCTTCTTTTTATTCCCTTATTAGCTAGCTTGCTCCTTGCCTTTGTCACCCTCTTGAGGGCCTCTCACTTGTTCATTTATTTTACCTACACAACCATACCATATTTCAATTCCAATATCCATTTTCAATCCTTTTCATGTCTATATAATATTCTAATGCTCCTAATATGTTTTACACCTTAATTGAGCTAAAATGTACTAAGGTTAAACTTCCTTCTTCATATGTCATGGCTACCTAAAAACTATATCCTAGTTCCCAATTTATTTTCTTCAATTCAACACTCAAATCATACTTCACTTATCACTAATTGTGTTGTTTTTATGTAAATTTCAATTTCCCCCAAATTACTCCAACTATGGCAGCCCCTCATTCATCCATTAACATCATATTTCTCTAGTTTTTAAGTCATAAAACAATTAACTAACATTAATTATTATTAATTCAAAGTTTAACTACACTTTCATCAACTAATCACAACCTTACAATTTCTAAGTTCAATCTTGCAACATAACATAAATCTACCAAACCTAATCACATCTATTGTCAATATGGATCTCAAATGGAAGGAAAAAGGTTGAATTTACGAAGAATAAACTCACCTTAATGGAGTTATAGGGCTGGTCGAATTTGCCCCACTCTTCTTTTTTTTTCTTTTTTTTTCTTTCTTCCTTCCATCTTGCTCCTTTGTTCCTTTTGTAGTAAGAACTCTTTAATTCTGATTTTTCCTCTCTCAAAGCTAATTTCTTTCCTCACTTTTTCAAGCTGGATTTGAAGAGAAATGGAGGCTTTTGGGAGAGCTATGGTGGACGGCAAGAGGAGAGAAAAGAAGATGAAAATGAGTTAGATTTTTAGGTGGAAGAATGTAGAATTTCTTCCTTTTTGACTTTTTATACCTTGATTAAGGTGTGGGTTCCACTAATTAAAATGAATCCTAATTCTCATTGGTTCATTAAATTAATTAATCTTGATTAACATTAAACTTTAAAAAATTCCATATTTACCACATCTCCCTCCATATTCACACGTTTTCCCCCTAACAATTGCCATAATACCAATTTTGTCCATAGGCAATTTTATTTTTTTCTAATTCTAGCACTAATATTTTTAATTTCCAAATAAAGATACCCTTAATTATTTTCCCTTATTATTAGTCATTTTTTTATGGGTTCAAATTTAGACTCCGATTGAACCTGCGCGCCTCACTTCGGTCACGCGCAATCGGGACATAAATCACTGGATGTTACAAAGAAAGTATTCAATGACATATCTAATAGAGTAATGAGCCTCAGGGATAAGAACTAATATTACTTAGACTAGACGTGACGTAGTCAATCTAGTGAGAGTTGACACATGTCCATACTCTGAACCAAGTGGAGTATAGAATGGTGAAAGGAATAATTGTACAGAAATTATCTATGGAAAGATTCATAGTCAAACCACTAACTTTTCGATCAATTGGGGGTCATGATGTGTTGTTAGATACTGCTCATGACTTGCTTAAATTAATTGTTAATTTAAGTGGCCAATATAATCGGGAACCTAATGAGTCACATGCATTGAAGATATGGAGAATGAGAAAAATGGTTTTGGATGGGATCCAAAATATGAGAGAATTATTTCGGGATGGATCGCAATGAGATCGCATAGAAAAATCGTATAGGAGGGTCACGGGCCCGCACAAGCTAAGTAGGCTAGTGGGCCAACTGGGCTGCCCAGCGACAGCCCGTAGTAGGCCCAGCGGGCGTACTGGTTTCTCTCATTGACCAATGGGTGAATTTAGCCTTAATTAGGCCAATTATAGTCATTAAGCACATTCACTATTCATTCAATTCCCTTTTCTCCATTTTTGACTTTTGAACTTTTCTTTGAATTTGATTCAAATAGAAAGACATCAAATGGTAGAAAATAGAAATGAAAATATTTTTTTTGTGAAAAAAATATTTTTAAGACACTAAAATTATCTCAAGAACACTTTCAAAGCTAGCACCTTGAATTTGTTCACACCATTTCTTTTGATAGTTTCTTATTCATTCTTCGCATGGATTATCATTAGAGACATCCTAGTGTAGATTTTTGTAGTTTGCTATAACGCAACAAAGTAAAGATTTGAATAACAAATAAGAAATTATAAGGTATAATTTCTAACCTTTATATTTATATAAATTCGTTTTAATGACACAAGTATGATTTTTTTTTTGAGTTTTAAAAATTTTATTTTTTCGCTGCGTTTATGAATGTAATTCATTTTTCAAAACCCAACAGTGGTATCAGAACTCTATTGTGTCTATTAAAATTAATTTTAATTGAAAGTGTAATGAAATTGCATGTTTTTGATGATTTTGTATTAATAGATTTTGAAAATTTGAAATTATTTTGTAAAATATGTTTTACACATTTTTCTTTCTCTAATCTGATCATGGAATGATTAAGGATTATTATTTTGATTGAAAAATGATTTTAATGTGATTCAAATAATTAATTTCGAATTTATTTCAAAAATATTTAAAATTGCCTTGTTTATGAACATGTGTTGTTGTTTGGTTTAATTGATGGGACTGATTATATTTTTTTTGTAATTTAATTATAAAAAATTATTTAGACATATTGAGAATGTTTTTATGCCTCTGAAAGTGTCCAATAATTAAATAAAAATTATTTTAATTAATTTTTCAAACAAACAGAAAACGGAACTGTTTTAGCATATCCGATGGGGCTATTTTGTTTGATTTTTTGTGTATGTGTTTATTTTATTTTCAGCACCTTGAAATAATTTTAATATGATTAAAAATATGTTATTTTGATGTTAGATGCATGCCAAAATTATTTTTCAAGCACTTAAAATTTTAAAAATTCTAGATATCGAATTAGTCATTTTGAGCGTCTAAGTGTGTTGGTTCGTTTGTCTTAGTAATTTTGGCTTGTGCCAAAAATATTTTGATGAACTTGAGCTGACCTAAAGATGATTAGAATGATGATTTGATGTTCTGAAAATTTTTAGAATTTTTGGAAATTAATTTAAGTTTAGCAATTGTAATTCTAGTATGATTAGAAATTGGTATTATATTAAAATTAAATTGTTTAATTTTAACATCATAATATTATGATTTTAAGGAGAATTAATTTTGAATTAATTCTGAAAATATGGAATTTAATTTAATTTGATTAAATATTAAATTCCACTTTAAAATGACATACAAAATTAAATTAACCAAAAGGATACAAGTAGGCAATTTCGGTTCAAGCATTGAATCGATTTACAAATTGAAATCCAAAATTATCATTTTTATTTTTATGCATTAGAGAATGCATGTTAGGGGTGTATGAAAAGGCATGATGGATGATTATAGACTTAGGCCCAATGTGATTGAGCATGCATTGAATTGTTTTGTTTATGGTAAATAGGGCATATGTGTCTCTACCTCTCTTTCTTTCTTTCTTATGTATTTCTCTTCTCATCTTACTCCCCTCAAATGTAAATTGAGGTTTTCTATACTTTGAAATATGTAATTAGATTACATAGGATTAGGATAGAATGAAGATACAAAGAAGAAAGAAGCAAAAGAGGTGGTACCATAAACAAGAAAACTTAGAAATATGAATTTGATTTCTATTTTGGGTTGTAAATTCATGCATATACCTAGGTAAAGACCTAGTCAATTTTTCTTTGGCTCAAGAGATTGACTTTAGTATGTCCATAATCATCCCATATAGTTAATGTAACTATATTTATATATCCATGTGATGAATGTATGATATATAAAAGCATGAAATAATAACTTGACGAGACTTAATAAAGAAATCCCGCACTAAATAAACAATTAAGTCTTACGCCTTCCATTGATGTGGGGAGAACAAGAGTTATTCTAGAGTTAGGGTTGTTGAGTTGCCTCAAGCTCACTCTATAAGAATATGTTCAAACCATTGAAATTATATTTCATGATTAATGGGTTAAACTTAACCAATATTATTAACTTATTGGATTCGCGCCAAGGTTAATGAGTATTGGAGGCAAAGTTGGGTTTGTATACATGGGATGTACACATATCAAGTGTTGATAGCCCAATATATGTGCACACATCAATAAGCTGATAGCACAGGATTCAATAGGTGCATGAATAATGCAATTGGTATGGATTAGATACCAACCAACCAAACTAAGGATAGCTTGTTGAGTTGTCTCAAGGTTATTCTTAGCTAGTTGGATATCGACCCATTAGGAGAACTTCCATATAAGTTCTCTCAGGTTTATAATAAGGGCTATGAATTTGCAATAAAATAGTGGGAGTCGTAATGCGATTTATTAAAGACCTAATAAACATGTATTTTATGTACATTCTAACATATTCTATTTTACATCTAGGTTGCTATAATAATAATCATGACAAGTGTGAATTTGCGATCACTAATGGAATCAAATAAGTTGATTGGGCCTAATTTTTTGGATTGGCTAAGAAATTTGAGAATAGTTTTCAAATCCGAAAAAGATTGGCTATATCCTAAATGAGGCACTCCTTAATCCTTCTGCTGCTAATGCTTCTGAAGATGTTCAGAAGGAATATCAAAAGCATCTCGATGATAGTGAGATGGCAAGCTGCATTATGCTTGCTACTATGTCAGCTAGTTGCAAAAGCAGCATGAGGATATGGATGCTAATTTCGTAGTATACCATCTAAGAGAGCTTTTTGATGAGCAAGTGCAATCTGCATTGAAGATGAATGACTATATTGAGAGGTTGGCCACCTTGGGATTTGTGATCGACCATGAATTAAGTATTGATTTAATTCTAACCGGTTTGTCCGATAGTTATTCACATTTTGTACTTAACTTTAGGATGAACCAAATCTCTACCACTATTCCTGAGCTGATTAACTTGCTCAAAACAGCTGAGCCATCTGTCAAGAATGACAATAAGGTTGTGATGCTAGTGGACTCTTTAGGTTCTAAAAAGAAGAACCTTAAGAAGAAGAATAAGAAGAAGAAGAAGTCCATAAAGCCTAAGGGAGGCGTGGCCAAGAAGAAGGCCAAAGAGATTGCTCCAAAGGGAACATGCTTCCATTATAACAATGATGGCCATTGGAAGAGAAACTGCAAGACTTACTTGGAGTCCTTAAAGAAAAAGGCATCTGATGCCCCATCTACTTCAGGTATTTTTGTCATTGAAATTAATATTGTTTTTGATAATAATATATGGGTATTAGATACTGGTTGTGACTCACATATATGCACTGATATGCAGGGCCTAAGGAATAGTAGCCAGCTCAATAAGGGAGAGTCAGACCTACACATTGGAAATGGAGCAAGGGTTGCTGCATTAGTTGTAGAAACTTATGTATTAACCCTCCCTAGTGGACTTATATTAAATTTGGATAATTGCTATTATGTACCTGCTTTGACTAAAAATATTATTTATGTTTTAAGTCTAAATAAAGATGGTTTCCATTTAGCTTTTAAAAACAATTGTTTTTCTATTATGTTGAATGAAATTCTTTATACTAGTGGTACATTATGCAATAGAATATACATATTATATATGTCAAATCCAATTTTAAACATCAATGATAATAAAAGGCAAAAACAAGATATGTTGAAATCATCTTACTTATGGCATTGTCGCCTTGGTCATATAAGTGAGAAACGCATGACTAAGCTACACAAGAGTGGTAGTTTAGGGTCCTTTGATTATGAATCATATGACACATGTGAATCTTGCTTATTAGGTAAGATGACTAAATTACCCTTTAAGGGAAATGGTGAACATGCTAATGGACTTTTAGACTTAATACATTCAGATATATGTGGTCCAATGTCTACACACGCCAGAGGTGGTTTCATCTACTTCATTACTTTTATCAATGACTACTCATGATATGGGTACATGTATCTTATGAGATACAAATCTGAAGCTTTTGAAAAGTTCAAAGAATTTAGAAATGAAGTAGAGAAACAACTTAGCAAAAGTATTAAACACTTTAATCCGATCGAGGAGGTGAATACTTGAGCCAAGAGTTTCTAGATTATCTTAGGGATAATGTGATTTTATCTCAGACTCCACCTTACATGCCACAACACAATGGTGCGGCTGAAAGGAGAAATCGAACCTTGTTAGACATGGTAAGGTATATGATGAGTTTTGCAGAACTCCCTAAATCCTTTTGGGGTTATGCACTAGAGATCGCCATTTATATATTAAATGCAGTTCCTTCGAAGTCAGTTGATGTTATTCCATATGAGATATGGTATAACAAAAGGCTCACATCTTCTTACATGAGAATTTGGGGTTGCCCTACTTATATGAAGCGAACAATGTCAAATAAGCTAAAAGCTAAGTCTGACCGATGTCTATTTTTGGAATATCAAAAGCATCATATGGATATCAATTTTACCACCCCTTGAAACAAAAAAATTTAGTTTCAAGACATGCTATCTTTTTAGAGAGAGAATTCCTTCTAAAAGGAATAGTGGGAGCAAAATTGAACTTGAGGAAGTTCAAGATGCTCAAACAGATGCTGATCAACTACCTGAACCCGAGTTTGTTACTCATACAAGTGATATAACAGCTCAACCTTTTGAAGCACAAGACCTTTGTAGGTCAAGTAGGATACGTACTGTTCTAGAGAGATATGGATTTCTCATTAGAGAATAAAACGACATACTGCTTATAGAAAATGATGAGCCTACAACCTATGAAGAAGTTCTGAATAGTTCAGAATTTGACAAATGGCTTCAAGCCATGAAGTTAGAAATGGATTCCATGTATGAAAATCAAGTATGGACTTTGGTTGACCCACCCGAAGGGATAAAGCCTATAGGGTGCAAATGGGTTTTCAAAAAGAAAACTGACATGGATGGTAATGTGATTACCTATAAAGCTAGACTTGTTGCTAATGGTTATTATCAAAGACAAGGAATTGACTAAATCCATAAGGATACTCCTAGCTTAAATCCATAAGGATACTCCTAGCCATTGCTACTCATTATGATTATGAGATATGGCAAATGGATGTGAATACAAATTTCCTTAATGGAAATCTAACTGAGGATGTGTACATGAAACAACCAGAAAGCTTCATATCCAAAGATGGCAAAAAGGTATGGAAGCTTCAAAGATCCATTTACGGATTAAAGCAAGCATCCAGGGTTGTGATATTGGTTTTGATGAGACAATCAAACAGTTTGGTTTCTTACAAAATCCAGATGAACCTTGTGTTTACAAGAAGGTTAGTGGGAATGCAATCGTATTTCTTGTGTTGTATGTAGATGACATATTATTAATGGGAATTGATGTCTTAACCTTACAATTAGTCAAAATTTGGTTATCCAAGAATTTCTCTATGAAAGACCTTGGAGAAGCAATCTATATTTTGGGGGGTAAAGATCTATAGAGATAGATCTAAAAGATTAGTAAGATGCTAAAGAGGTTTAGCATGGAGTAGTCCAAAAGGGGATATATTTCCATGACTCATGGGATTACTCTCTCAAGTCTTTGTGTCCAAAGACACAAGATGAGAGGACACAAATGAGTTTGATTCCATATGTTTCAACTATAGGATCAATCATGTACGCTATGATATGCACAAGACCCGATATATCATATGCTCTGAGTGTGAGGAGCAGATACCAATTGGACCCTGGTGAGGGTCATTGGGTGGCTGTCAAGAATATCCTTAAGTACTTAAGAAGGACTAAGGATGTATTCTTGCTATATGGAGATGGAGATCTTATTGTGAGTGGGTATACCAATGCCAGCATCCAATCTGACAAGGATGACTCAAAATCTCAGTCAGGTTATATATTCACACTAAATGGTGGAGTAGTTAGTTAGAAGAGTTCCAAACAGGAAATGACTGTTGATTCTACAACTGAAGCAAAGTACATTACAGTAAAGGAAGCAACAAAGAAAGCAGTTTGGATAAATAAATTCATCACAGAACTTGGAGTGGTTCCCAACATTATTGATCCAATACAATTGTATTGTGATAATAATGGAGCCATTGTGCAAGCAAAGGAGCCATGGTCTCATCAGAGATCCAAACATGTACTCAAAATATACCATTTGATTAGAGAAATCATTGGTAGGAATGATGTAAAAATAGAAAAAGTGTCCATTGATCAGAATATTACTGATCCTTTAACTAAGCCACTTCCCCAAAAGAAATATGATTTTCATGCACTCGCCTATGGAATTAAAGACAAAGGTGATTGGCTTTAGTGCAAGTGGGTGCTTGTTAGAGGAGTGCTCTAAAGGAAATCACCTTTAGCACTTATTGTACAAATTTATTTGATTAATAAAGGCCTTTTCATTAATTTGATGTTCATTTGATATATGAATTGATAGTGATCTTAAATCAATTAATGAAGTCCTTGATACATGACATAGCATGAAGAAAATCATGATGAGATCACGATATTGAGATTCTTATAATGTGTAATTATGTTAGTATAAAAATTATCCCTAGTCATAAGATTAATGACATGGGACATTGTTAATCTGGACAGGCTAGCACATGTTACACTCCTTGATTGGATCGAGTAGTAGATCTCATAATTTGTAAACATTAGATGTTTAGAGTTAACATGTGGATGCTTACTAAGTGTAGCTAAGTACATTGGATGACCAACTATGAGACAGTTATATGGATAATCTATTCAAATGTCTCTGATTCTCATCATAGCAATGGTATAAGTATCCTTAGACTTGAGGTACTCAATGATATCTTGGATACTGATTCTGTATTTTGACACTATTCTTTGTTGCCTCAGGGAGGTTGTTCATAGGGTGGTGATTGGATATAGCTTGAGGTATTCGAAAGTAATTGGACAACCAACAAAGGATTCACCACTCTTGATAGAAGGAGTGTATACCCATGGCCTCTTGTTGTGGTCATTACTCGGGAATCTCTGGCCATAGTAGAAATGTCATAAAGATAGTCTTCAATGACAAATCTAATAGAGTACTGAGCCTCAGGGACAAGAACTAAAATTATTTGAACTAGACGTGACGTAGTCAATCTAGTGGAAGTTGACACATGTCCATACTCTGAACCAAGTGGGGTATAGAATGGTGAAAGGAATAATTGCACGAAAATTATCTATGCAAAGGTTCGTAGTCAAACTACTGACTTTCTAGTCAATTAGAGGTCATGATGTGTCGCTAGATACTGCTCATGACTTGCTTAAATTAATTGTTAATTTAAGTGGCCAACATAATCGGGAATCTAATAGGTCACACGCATTGAAGATATGGAGAATGAGTAAAATGGTATTAGATGGGATCCAAAATATGAGAAAATTATTTCGGGATGGATCGCAATGAGATCGCACGGAAAAATCATTTTGGAAGGTCACGGGCCAGTAAAATATAGACATGAAAATATTTTTTTGTGAAAAAAATACTTTTAAGACACAATAAAATTTTTTCAAGAACACTTTCAAAGCTAGCACTTTGAATATGTTCAAACTATTTCTTTTGATAGTTTTTTCTTCATTTTTCGCGTGGATTATCATTAGAGATATTCTAGTGTGGATTGTTATGGTTTGCTACAACCCAATAAAGTGGAGATTTGAATAACAAATAAAAAATTGTAAGGTATAATTTCTAACATCTATATTTATATAAATTAGTTTTAATGGCACAAGTATGATCTTTTGTTTCAAGTTTTGAAAATTTTATTTTTATGTTGCGTTTATGAATGTGATTCATTCTTCAAAACCCAACACTTTGGCCATAACTTGTCATAATCCTAAAACCATACTCTACCTATATCATAAAAGTAACGGCCCCAATCAGTAAGCATCAACTTTTATACTCAATTGTGGGTACACGCATATCATAATTATTTTTGAAAACTTTTCTTTTTATATATCCCTAAACTGCCCAAACTGAACTCTAATACCAAAAACTGTAACACCCCCTTATCCCAGCAGCACGTACCCGGATGAGGAAGCGTTATACCGACTTCTTTCATCTTTAACTTATTTATTGAAAACAATCCATATTCATATTTTTTTCTCTCAAATAATATAAAGAAAAATAACGCACATTTTATTTAAATAGAATAATGTTTATTAAACATCGAGTTAATTTTATAAAACCATAAAAGATATTATATAAATACAAATACAAAATATAAAACATAATAAAAGTTAGTTGTTTTACTGGACTAGGATCACCATTGTCTTTATCTACAACTTTAGCTACTTCTTTAAATTTGCGCGGAATGAAATTCTCACGCTAAACTCTAGGCTTAGTGGTGCTTATAAATAAAGCAATAAACTATTTTATGCAATATGCATTGTCATGTATATTATGTACATTATTATTATTATTATTATTATTATTATTATTATTATTATTATTATTATTATTATTTTATACAATTATTATCTTATTACATTCTAGCATGCATAAACATCAAATTATATTCTTATATCTCATACTTGTTTTATTTTATCAAATCATCATTTTATAATCCATCATAATTAACCATATCACAAATCATAAATTCCTTTTACTTTCGATAATTGTTTTATGCCCACAACACCTATGAATAACTAACTAGGATAATGGAGTTACCATCTAGACACTTAGAAGTGTCACCTGGGCATTATGATTTATGCATACAAGTGTCATTATCGACTTTAATAATAGTGATATTACCAGCTTTAATAATAATGTCATTACTGCTTTAATAATAGTTCCATTACCGGCTTCATTAATTGTTCTATTATTGGCATTAATCATACTCCCCCTTGCTTGGCATGCCAAACTATCATAAGTCAAGTTCTAAGTTAGGTATTTTAGGGCTTACTAAACGTCATTAAAATTCATAATTATTAACTTCACACTTTTCATGCATTTAATGGCTCAGTTAATCACATAATTACTCAATAAAAATATTATTTACATAATATAATAAGGTCCACATTATTTTTCACATCAAATTTCTCATTGATATTATGCCCTGTTATTGCCAGATTCAATGCTCTATATTGGATCTTACTTTTGAACCTGTTAGAAGCTAAATTAAATTACAATGTGTTCTTAATAATTTTAGCTCTAAATCTTAGCTTTAATATGCAACTTGGATCACTAAAGTTTGAGTTTTGTAGAAAAATATATAGTCACATGAACACTGACTAGTCACTAACAATTTTGCCCAGAATTTTCTAGACAAATTCTAGATCCGATTTTTATGTATTTTTCAGAAAACATTCAGATATATTTAGATTTTATGACCTAAATAAAAGTTAAATTCCTATGTCTTAGCTTTCAAACCCAATAAACAACACACAAATCTCAATTCCACAACTTAAATTATAACAATTTATGTACTCACTGCTCTACAATTTACAGTAAAGAACGTACACATTAACCACGTTCAATTTTTTCCAAAATTAATCCTAAGTCTAGCAAACATGCATCCCCAAGATTACATCACAAAATACTTTTAATTAACAATCATTTGCATAAAAAAATACTCAAATATGAAACTTTATAATAAATTATAGGTTATTGCCTTAAATTATGCACTTACCTTTTTTTTTCTCTCTTTAGTCTTTTATACCTTCTTCTTTCCCTTATCGTTTCTCTCTTCTTGACTACCTAAAACATACAATAAACTCATCAAATACCTTTCTTTCATTATATATCTCTAACTCCTAAAATCTCTCTCTTCAAGACTAAGCTCCAAATGAGTTTAAAATATCATATTCCTTTAGAGAAACTTAAAGAAAAGATGAAGAACACTTTACCTAAGTTTTTTCCTTCTATGGCTGAAATTTTAGATGTTTCTCTCTCCTATTTTCTTGCTTATCTTTCTCTCTTTTTTCTCCCCTAAGCTTTCTCAAGCTTTTATATGCATGAAAACTTACTTTTTCATGCCTTTCTTACTCTTTTCTTCACTTTCTCTTTAGAACAAGGTTTGGCTTTGGTGGATTAGAGGAAACATGGGCTGAATTAGGGAATAAAAAATTCTACATAGAAAGAGATAAGGAAGGAAGAAGAAGTAATTAAGGAGAAAATGACAAAATTCATCAAGGATGGGGACACCTAAGCTTAAATATCTAGATATTTATGTTTAATTAGCTTTTTAATGTGTGATACTTAGTTTGGTCAGCCATCACATGTATTTAGTGTCCAATTCTTGCATTTAAATAATAAATATCTCACTTGATCCCCTAATTTTCAGTAAATTACAAATTGACCCTAAAACTTTTTAAATTTTGCATTTAGGTCCTTCATCATAAAATAACATCTTTAAATACTTTAAACACTTTATTAAATATTTTTCATTATTATTTGCCATTATTTTAATTATTTTTTAGTCAAAATCTAAATTTAGACTCCGGTCAAACTGATGAGTCAATTTAACAACCTATGCGACTTAGGGCTTAAATTAATAGATATGACAGGTACCCTATGAAGGTCTTTCATGTCCGTGAACAAGTAGTTCATGCCTGTGAAAGGTTTGTATGTAGTTTTTAAAATTATTATGTTATGTATTGATTGGTCTAAACGTACTATATAAAAGGGTATATGAGTATGGTAAATCACATGTGGATGATGTTTAGGAAGTAATGTATCAATGGTAAATGATGGATAGCATGAATAGGTGATAATGGAAAATATGTGATATGACATTTATGCGATGGTATGAGAATGCATAAATGGTAGATGATGTTGGTAATTTGCATGTGTTTAAAAGGAAATGAAAATAAGGTTATGACTTTAAAAAGCCCTTTTCTCTAATCTATGATTGTTAATGGGTAGGTGGTATACCATTGAGGGGGTTATGGTACCGTAGAATATTTTCTATATAAGGCCTTGGTAGCTAAAGCTCTGAGAGTGCCCTTGGTCCTCAGGTTCCATATGATTATAAGGACAAGGTGAATGAAGCTCCAAGAGTGCCCTTAATCTAATTTATACTTAGTCAAGGTGGTTGAAGCTGTAAGAGCGCTTTTGACTTGAGGAGCTCATTTGAGCTATTATAGATAATGGACAGAGTGGCTAAAACTTTGTGAGTGCCTCTATTCACAACTCACATCTGGATAGTTTGGCTTAGAGTTTTAGGCAAAGGAAAGAAAAGTAAGATAAAAGGATAAAGAAAAGAAAAATAATAATAAGTAAAATGAAATTTATAGTAGGTTTTGGGTAACGCAAAACTATGGTTGCTATGTGTAATATTGATGTGAGTTATGATGATGGTATAACATGAACATGCATAAAGTACTATGATTTAACTTGTATGATTGTATACTTGAATTTTTATGATTATATGTACCATTAAACTTTTAGTAGCTTAGCGTATGAGTTTTCTACACGCAGGTTGGAGCCTAAGGGATAACTAAAGTTGACTCGAAAATAATAAGCGCTCATTTTGAAGAGTCAAAGTAATACATGTCATATTTTTTTATTGTTGTACATGACACGATTTTTGGGGGTTTTATATTTTGTATAAATTATATGTAAATTTTATTATATAAAAGAATTATTTTAGTAAATAATGGCTAGTGGAAGCCAAGTTTATATATGTGTGTGTGTGTGTGTGAATTTGATTTGGAGGGATCAGAGTATTATGTTTTATGCTATGAATTTAAATGCAAAAGTTTAATAATGTGTGTGTTAGAAAGTTTAAAGTTTTAATCGGATTTTAAAAAGGAAAAAAACGCGTACCACTCACTCGCATAATCGATATGTCGTTGATCATGATGGGTCATTTGATGTTGTGTACAATTATTATGCATAGACATACAAATTTAAAGCTGGATGTGGTTACTGCACATTTTAAAGACATTTGCAAAATAAATATGCTACTTAAATTATAATAGAGAAAATATAAAGTTAAATTTCCGGATACGCAACATCTTCTTCTACTTCTCAATTATTTCAATATAATGACAAAAAAAATAAAACAAATTAGCAAAAATAATAAGTATGGAACATTTATCTTTTAGTTTTAGTGAAAAGTAGCTTTTGTTAATTATTGTCAAAATGAATTAAATCCATATGCTAAATGTGCACCTAGAAATATCCTTAAACATTATTTATATAATTTATATAAAGAAAATAAAAAATATTTGCTCAAAATATTTGCTTCTTTAAATGGACATATTTGTATTTGCGGTGATATTCAGAATGATCATTGACAATTACATTCTTACATGAGTTTTACATGCCATTGGAGTGATGGTGAACGATAATTGCAAAAAAGATTACTTGTATTTAGAGTTTTTAATGATCGACTCGTCGATAATGTTTTTAAAATGATAAAAAAAAAATTGGAAGAATATAGATGAGTTCATGAAATTTTTTCAATTTTTTTCAATAATACGGCGGAAAATATTGCTTCAATTCAACACTTTCAAGTATTATATCAACCTAATATTAGAGGTAGATTCTTTTTCATGTTATATGTGCATGTCATGTGTTAAATTTATATGTTCAAAATTTTTTGAAAATTTTTGAGTGATATAATTGTTTCAATTAAAATTGCAATTTCATTTTTATGGTCACATTCACAAATAATAAAATTATGTGCTCGATTTTATCATGAAAATGGAAAAAAACCTAAAAGATTTCTAAAGAAAATTTCTACTTGTTGGAATTCAATTTATGAATTATTCAACGAGTCATATGGATATAGATAATTATTATATATTATTTTCAATAATGTGTCATAAATTAATTTATATACATAACATTGGGTGTCAATAACTTTTAAATATTTTAAAAGTTTTTGATAATTCAACATATATTATAACACCCAGAAGTTTCATGTATCCACCAATGCCTTCCAATGGTCCCTGGTTCCAGAATTATAGCTGAAAATCTGGCATTGGGACGTCTCTGTTGCAATTTCATACCCCCAGTTTTAACTATTGAACCATTCCCACTTCAACCAGTTTCATAATATTGTTCTAAATTAAATTTTTTTTCTAATTTATATCATTGTATTTGTATAACATGCATCTTTATATTAACTATATTTTATTTAATGTATAATTACTCATCTGCATCTGAATAAAATTTATAAACAATTCAATAACTGGTTTGGGCAAAATCTCACCCTTATTACAAATCTATCCTTATTAATAATAGATAAATACAATTACATGTCCATTTTAAAAACATGAATTGCTATCTGATTATATTCCATGTCATGACAAATAATCAAATAAATGAAATGTATGAATAAGTAAACATACCCAAGATAGGTCAATTCTGACCGACTTGATCTTCTCTTCCCATCAACTTAGCTGGCTACTAGCTCTAAATCTGCTTGCACAAAAATCCACACACTAAACTATTGAAAGCTTAATGGTATATATAAATATTAAAATTCTAGCACCATTTACACATTAACATAACATTCATATTTATAACCATACATCGCATAAGTGAATCCATATCATCATAGTCATAATATATTTCATTCATAGTATTTCTATATCATTATAATTATAGAAAATTTCATCATATATAGCAATTATCTAACTTCTTATTCCATATATATGATTTATGATTTCCCTAATCCTTTTCCAGGATGTAACTGTATTTTGATTCACTTCCTGTATTATTTGTTTACGATATCAATTTACTGTATTTTGTATTACCATGATTCATTGTTTGTTTGCTTAATAATTTACTATGTTCCATCCAATACTCTAAACTCAAACTATCCGTCTGTAGGTTGTAAAACAGGAGCGCTCTAACCCAAGCTCAAGTCACCCTGCTTACTAACTATATCTGTCTGTATCGCTACTACTGAGCTTCTTAAATCAGGAACACTCTAACCTGAGCTTAAGCCACCGTAATGAGTAAATATAATATCTACATACATATAGGTACAAGAGTGCTATATCCCGACCTTAAGCTACTTTATCCCCAAATAATCAGGAGTGTTTTAACCCAAGCTCAAGCCACCATGATTTAAACATAATAATATTCTATGGTATCATAACCTCCTCAATGACATGTCACTTATCTTAAGCCAGTTCTCGAAATAGAAAATGGGAATATATAATTATATTATCGTTACTGAAATCATTTATAAGTCATTTATGGTTCAACGTGTCTATTACATAACACTTTGTAATATAAAGCACCTAGTACCTAATCATTGTTCATAGTCAAGTATCATACTGTATACCATCTCAATTAATCATGTCAAGTGTGTGTGTATAACAAACTCATGTAATTCCATCATAGGATTCAAATATTAAATTTTTGGATACAGGGCATTCACAGGCATGAAGCCTTATTTCACAGATTAAAGTTCAAAATTTTATTTGCTAACTAATTCAACCCCCCTTCCTAGTAATTATTTTGGGCAATAGGTACTAAGGCTAACCAGTATTAGTCACTCCTATCAACATTTTATATCATTTGTCATCATATTTCAAACCATAAATATACAATTTACCAATTGATATCATATACTTAAACTCACACAACCATTTCCAATATTACCACCTTATCAAACTTCATATATCAATCTTCCATATCCAATTCAAATTCAATCATGCATTTAATTCATTTCTAGTGTTATAAAATCCATATGAACCAAATACCATGTCATTCACACAATACATCACTTAAACATACTATATTTCGAATTAGAATGCGTATTACATGTACAAACCTTAATAATAGAACCTAACATTTGATTTCTCTCGAGTCTACTGCCTCTCAGGGTTATCTCCACCCTCTGTTCCAGTCTTTAGCACGAAATCAAGGACCATATTATAATATATTTCATCATTCAAGCTATTTATGCCATAATCTAACAAAATCTTAACTTTTTCACTGGTTTAAAGCCTATAAAACTTAATCCCCATTAAATCGAACTAAACTAGATCAAAGGACAAAGGAGAACATGATTTCTTACATCTGTTTCGTGAAAATAGGATGATACTAGGGTTTAAAACTCTTTGATTCAGAATCCAAAACAATTTATGAAACTTAACTCTCAAATTTGTTTTTAATCTCGTAAATGATAAGAATTTCGTATTAAGTCCATCAAAATTGAAAAGATTGAGAGAATTCATTTTTGGGGTTTTAGGAGATCGGGTGGCTAGGGTTTTGATTGTGTTTTCGTTAGTTTCTGTCAAAATACGAAACTACCCAATTTAAACTATAAGGCTTCATGGGTTGAACACATATCATGGCCCTGAAGATCCTTACCTTCAGAAACTGAATTTCATGACATTTAAGGCTGTGATTACATATGTTATGGGCGTAAACAATAAAAATTTCACTTTTTGATATCTTTTTAATTATTTTCATGATTCCAAACCCACAACTACACATATACAAGTTTTTAGTACGAGATGTAATATTTTGGATGAGACATGATCTAACTTAACTCCTGAATCGCTAGAAACTCAAGTATACATTTATGATTGGACCAAAGCGACATTAAGACAACAAAAAATAGAGAAAGAAGAAAATGAGAACCAATATGACTTTACCACTGAATGAATGGTTGACACATTAGGAACTAGCGGTTCCAATAAAAAAATAAATAAAAGTGGTCAACAATTAAAATTTAAAAGGTGAAAGAGTTACATAAGATTTGATTATTCTAAACCCCAAAAAGATATCTCTTAATTAATGGTAAAAAAATTAAGTTCAAACCCAATTATTAATATTATTGTTTTTTAAATATAAATTCAAACTTTTATAATTAAATTATTTTTAAAATAAAAAAATTAAATTGATAATGTTTTTAGCATTGTTATAATTTTTATAATTTATTTATTTTGTCAAATAAAAATAATAATTTCTAAATTCCAACTTATAATTTCTCAAAATCAAATTCCTCTCTTTTTTATAACAATCTAACTTATTACATAAAATTACAAATTCATTTTTAATAAGTTAATTTTTCTCAAAATTTTCATTTTTTTATAACTTATTATTTGTAAAATTTTATAATTTACAGAAATTAATTTATTTATTTTTTAAATATTATAATGATTGTTATTATTGTTTGGGATAAAAATATTTAATTTTAATTTTTTTGTGAAAGATAATGACTAAAAATGAATATATTTAAACTAAAAATGAGTAATATTGAGAGAAAAAATCAAGTTGCTGGAGGTTGAAGAAGATGAATTTGGTAAAAATAATAAACCTACAAGTGATAACCTATAAACTATAAACGATGAATCTGTAAGTAATTAATATGTAAATTTAAAGCGATAAACATGTAGTTTCAAAATGATGAACCTGTAAATTTATAAATGATAAATCTTTAAATGATGAAATTATAAATGATGAAATAGTAAATTGTAAACGATAAATTTGCAATTTCTAAATGATAAACCTGTAAATTATAAATGATAAATATGTACCTTCAAAATGATAAATCTGCAAGTTGTAAATGATGAACCAATAAGTGATGGAGCAGTAAATTGTAAACGATGAATATGTAAGTTCTAAATGATAAATATATAACTTCAAAAGAATGAACATGCAACTTCAAAACGATGAATCTGAAAGTAGTAAATAATAAATTTGCAAGTGATTCTAAACGATAAACCTGTAGCTTCTAAAAGATTAACTGCGAATTGAAAACGATGGACCTATAAATTATAAACGATGAACTAGTACCTTCTAAACAATGAATTTCAAATAATGAATGCGTAAGTCCAAAACGATGAATCTATAAATTTAAAATGATAAACCTGTAAATTATAACAGGTGAACTTATAAATTCATAAACAATGAATATGTAAATTATAACTTATAAATATATTTTATATTCATTAATTTACCAAAATATAATTCCATAAAATTACGTATTTTTTGTAAAAGGATGAGGTGCATAAGATCCATAATATAACACCCCATTAAAAAATATTAATTCCAATTGTATCTTGATTCAAAGTGGCTTGTTGATTCAAAGTGACTTCAAATTTTATATTTTTAATTCAAAATATTAACTTAAAAAATTATATTTCTTTTAATTTAAAGCCTCCTATTGATTTATATATATATATATATATATATATATATATATATATATATATATATATATATATATATTGTTGCAAGAAAATTCTAATTTAATATGTAGTGCTCTCTTTTTCAAAAGAGCACGCTGAAAACCAAGCATTTTGCAGGGCTGTACATGCACATCATAATGAGGTGAAAATAGTGGGGCAATCTGCTGCATTGAAGGTTGCTGCCAATGGGTAGCGGCAATGGCACCACACATTGGCATCTTTTATTCAATTAATGTACTTTATACATTTTTTTTCGGTCTGCCCCTTTTATCCTCATTCCAATTTTCCTTTCTTTAGAGAGAGAGAGACTTAAAAATAAAATAAAATAAAATAAATCTCTTTTTTTTACCTCCTAGAGGGAATAATTGACACACATTAGTTTATTATTCATTTCTTATTAATCTTTTCTCTTGGATAAAGTTTCATGATTAATTAAAAAATAAAATTTTACATTATTTAAAAGAAACATTTAATATACATTCTCTCAACAATTCGTTAAAAAAGTTGCAGATTCAAAAATGCAAACTCCATCAATCATAATCTAAATTAAATCTTAATCCCCACGCAAAGGAGACAAAAACATTGTTGTGTTCCTAATAAATATTAATCCATCCTTTGTCACAAGTTTAGGACAATCGAATTGTCAGTGATCAAGGTATAGCTGTATAGCACCACACCACCTTCTGTGGCATTAATCTCACAATAATCCAAATTCAAATAATGCGGTTTTACAGATGATTCTAATTAATAACACGTTCAACTGTACAAAAATGCGTACATTAATTTCTTTCTTTTTCTTTTTCTGTTTTCCAAGGCTCTCTTGAACAGGCCCCACCAACAGCACAATCATCAGTTGATTTGATTCAACTTTTACTAATCTTCCATCTAAGAACTCATGTTTGCATACAAATTCATGAAATTTTTATACACGAACATCCTCATTGCTACCTAAGTTGTGAATTAGAGTTGCTAGGATAAACTGCTTACCGAACCTGGTGCCGTCCATCTGCCATTCCACCATCATTCCGAGGAGAAACTCAATTCATCCACAGCTATGGATATTTTTGACTCCATTATGCTGCTGGTTATCGTATCTTCAACCTTGATACCGTTCTCTTCTTTTCCTTCGGCTGCATTTATACACTCCTGAAATCTGAAGCAACTGATGAGATGACCATTTGTTAACCCTGCTACCTGCATGAAGGAGTAGACAACTGTAGGTCCTACGCAGCGGAACCCTCTTCTCACTAGGTCTTTGCTTATTACATCTGCTTTTGGAGTTTTGACAGGAACCTGACGAGGATATCGAAATCTGCTCACTATGGGCTTGTAGTTAACAAAGCTCCAAACATACTTGTCAAATGACCCATACTCATCTATGACCTGGCACCAATAAAAACCTGCAAAAAGTTAGTTATGATATAACTATGGCAAGTAAGAAGTATACCATCACGGCACTAACTCAACTAACAAAGCTCTGCGCTTAATTTAATCCCGGAAGTCATCAAATCCAATAGAAGAAGTGTGCAAATTAAGCACTATGCAAGCTGGCATCTTGATGAAACAAAACAATTAGGTAGTATTAAGTATTGACATAAGATAAATTTATCAAGGTCAAGTTGTATGGTAGAGTTATGGTATCAGCAGAGGACATGAATCCATAAACAAATCTCACTTGTAGAATAAACAAGGTTGAATACTAACAATTAAAATTTTGACGCATATCCAATATTAAGGTTATTTCTGAAAAAAAAAACTTGCAATGCACTCAATATTAGCATTCTGTGCGGCTAATTAAAAGCTGAAAGAAAATGAGAATCTACCTTTGATATTTGCCGTGCATTCTCAATGATAGCACGCAGTTTAACTTCTGATAATAAGGAGCTAGCTGTGCTTCCAGGTGCTATTATCTTCTTCTCATTAAATGTTGAAACTGCAACTGGATCAAAATCTGCAAAAACTTCCCTGTGCAAAATAGCACGTCAATGATATATAATAGGAAAATGATCAATAACATAGGAATAATGATTTCATCTCCATTAAGAACCAGTTTGGTTCAAGGGTGGGAATGAGAATAGGAATGGGAATGAAGGGCTTTTAGCATGTTGTTCATTTTTATTTATTAAGAAATGGAAATGAAATTCCACTTGCATATGTTTAGTAAACATTGAAATGAGAATTAGAATCAATTTCATGTTTTATATTTATTTTTAATAGTTATCCTTTTAAAAATTATAATAATTGGAAAAAATTATAATTTATAAAAAATAATCACAAATATGAAATTACCAATGTTAATCAAATTTACATGTATTAATAATTAAAAATTAAAAACTACAATTTAAATAATAATTTAAAAAAATACATAGTTTTTTTATCTTTTTTCTGGAAAACCCTCGTCTAACCTAGATTTTTATTGCAATTTAATAGTAAATTATACATTTGGTTCTACATTTAAAACAAAAACAAAAACAAAAACAAATGAAAAAAAGGTATTTATAAAGATAAAATAAGATAATTTGTTTGTAAATAAAAGTTGAATTTCAAATATATTAAAAAATGTGTGTTTGTGTATATAACTCATGATTTATAAAAAAACAAATAGAAAGTTTCACCATTTTTTAGCTAATTTGACTTAATTCTCATGAGAATGATATATTCATTCCCTAGGGGAAGAGGGGAATAGGTGATTCCCATTGATGGGGAAATCCCATTCCCATTATATTTTATATTTTTGCTAATCAAACATTAACAATGAGAATCACTCATTCTATTTCCCATTCTCACCCCATTTTTTCATGAACCAAACATCCCCTAAATGCGAACGGAGAATGGAATGTAATGAAACAAACAAGTCATACAAGTAGTCATAGATGAGTCTGCTAAGAGATGATACGTGATGAGAACATGAAAAATACCTAAATATGTGTCTTTTGCTCAGAATGGCAGGCCAAGTAAGTTCAGCCAAAGCACCAGAAAGAACAAGCAGCTCAAACAATTTCCTGCATGTGTAGTGGTGAAAGAAGATCAGGCTAATAACTTGTAGAACAGGTAATCAAATCAGGTAAGACAAGAGGCTTTTCAACTAGTAAACATGATGCTAGATCCACATACTTGTCATCATGTACTGGAACTCCCCATTCTTCGTCATGGAAAGCAGTATAATGTGGATCTGATTTAAACAAATGATAAACCAATCAGTGATAAAAATTCAAACATGCATGCATAGTTGCATTGTTGAAGCATTAGTCAGTACTGGACTTGCTGATGTAAAGTCCTAGTTATATTCTTCCAACTTCAACTTCATCAATATTGATATTTCAATCCATTCTGTATTAATATATAGCAGGATATATGAAAACCGCTTTTCAATCTAAACTATAACTTATTGTCAAAAATTTCACACAATTGTAATTTCATTCTTTAACAAACTAATGGCGAGATGAGACCTATCACATCAGGAAGAGGGTTGGGCAAAATCAGGAAGTAATTTTATTTATGCCCATCAATAACTTCATCTATTTTCCTAGATGGTTATAGTAAAGGCATATGATTATGACCATTCAAAAAAATAAGATCGTAAATCAACAAATTGACATTATGGAAAGTAGAAATGATCAGATATTGGTCTATAGGACCTATTGTTGCATCAAATTATAAAAGGCTATTACAGTATAGCAATTGGCAAGCGATACAAACTAGATTGAGCCAAAATGCATCAATTACGTTTGCTCTTCATTTATACAATGATAGTGTGAGCTTGATTTAGAAACTCAGAAGATTTCACTTTACCAAATATCAGGTGATTTCTCAGTTCCTCAAAAACTATAGCAGTCTCCAGGAGGAGTACCTTTTAAAAACACTAACCACCTAAATTAAACAGAACAAAACAGTCCTTGACTCCACAATAAGCCATCAATTCTCATCTAAATTCCTCAAATCATTTCATATAATCAGTTGTAAGTATATAACATTTTAAATATGTTTGCATACACAGTTCAAAACACAGCAAACGTGACACTTTACATGGCCTTTTTTACCAGTGCAAAAGCACCAGAAATTAAATTTGTCTCTGTTCCAACAGGTTTAAAAGAAAGGAAATAACACAACCTAGTTACAAAAATATTAACAATGACATGCGAAAACAACATTCTTAACTAATTGAACCACTCCAACTTTACATTTTAGGGATTGTGAATGGGGTGGCTACGGGTAGAGTATACACAAAAAGTGTCATATCCAAACCTGAAACCAATTATGTATACTCCTACCCGAACTCATTTAAAATTATAATATTAATACTTGTATCCATCCCAAACCCGATTAGCATTGCCCAATTAATATCCGAACCAACATAATTACCTGTTTATCATTAAAAAATTTTACATAAAATAAAATTCAAACCACTAAACAATTAAAAATTTAAAAATATAAAAACAATTCACCATAAAATTTACTACAAAATAAAATAAAAAATAATTCATCAAATTGTTCAAAAATATATATACATTATATTATTACATTCAATAAATTACAATAGAATAAAATGCATATTTATATATGCATTATATCATTACATTCACATTATATATATAATTGGATAATGAATATCCGAGACCCTCTACCCATACCCTATCCGAACCAATGACGGGTTTAAATATTACTAACAAAACCCTAATAGAATTACTCATTAGGCTTTAAACGAATCCAGATAGATATGGATACTCATGAAATTCGAACTCATTGTCACCCCTAATTGTGAAACTTATGAGGCACTACTAGCATAACATCCAAGTAAATTACATTAAGTTCTATTCCACACTAATAGTGTTGGTAGTCAAAGACAATCCCATCATATAATTCACAGAGTTGGTGATATCACAAGCCAGGTATATCATCAAATAAGCATCATTGATTTTGTAATTATGGCTCTACATAATGATAACAAAAACGTCCAAAATTAAAGAACCAAGAGACGCACCAGCATTTGGTGTTACCCATGTACAGCTCTTCTTAGATTGTGAACCATCAGGAGCTGGTGGAGATTCTAAACCCCCATCAGAAACAACACTTCTTGGCTTCCTCCTAGTTCCCAAGCTATTTGACCGCGTCAACCTCCCTGTAGAAGCTCGACTATGGAATGAATCCGTGGACGCATCAGATGAACAAGATGCATTTAAAGATAAATTTGAATGCAACAACTGCTCATGGAGACGAAGCACAGAAGGAATGCTAACAGAATGTGATTTGGGGGATCGAGCATTGACAGTAGATAATGTAAATGTTTTCTTCTCTTCACCGGATGAAACTTCCTCTGGCGATGTTTCAACCTTTCTCGATTGTTTAGAGGCAGGTTTCCGAGCAACCAATGACCCGGCCTTGTTTCCATTGGAGCCTAACAGAGGGCTGGTATCAGAATCAGCCACATTCATTGACCTCATTCTTGGGACTCCTGACATCGTTAACACAGCTCCAACTTAACACTGATTTTTCAAGAGATCTTTAGCTCCTTCCTTTGGAAAATACCCAAAATTCACAAACTTGCAAACTTCTCACTTTGCTCAAAACCTCCTTAAAATTAAACCCACCACAAACCCACCAAGCGTATTCACTAAGACCTCCATTTTTCAATCAATTGCCGAGCATCAAATCAGCAGAAAAGGCATAAATATCAAAACCCTATATGGGTTTTCCACTTCTAGTAAACTGCATTCACCAACCATAATCTTTAACCTACACCAACACAGATCTTTTAACACTTCTCACTCAAAACTCAAGCTCATAACACCACAAGTGTTCACTCAAAATGAACACCCACCTCACAAAACCCTTCCATCAGTGTCTTCAAATCAGCAAAACAAAAACCCCATAACAGAAAAACAAACATAAAAATGTACTAAAAATATAAAGAATTGAACTTTGAACAAACGCCAAGGTCTTTATACGCAGCTCAAAAGATCAAAAATCAAAGAAGGCGATTCCCAGTATATTCAAAGATAAAATAAAATAAAAAGAGAGAGCCTCGAAAATAAAGATTCCATTCTGCATTGTTAAAAACGAGATATAGAGAGAAGCTCTATTAGACTATTACCTCTCCCAAAAACGAAATAAAGACGGGATTTTTTTTAAAACTGTGTCGTTTCAGTCTCTTCACAGTTCCCACAGTACAAAGCTGCACATTCCACATTGAATTTACAGTTTTCATGGCCTCTTTCTTTCCTTTTCCTTTTTCCTTATAAATGGAAGAGAGTATCTAAGAAAATGCAACTGATCGGAGATTGAAATCGATCTTAGGCAAAGGAACTTAATTGTTCTGTGTATAAATGAGAGAGAAAGAGAGAAGTTAAAAGAGCTAATGAGTGAAAGAGAAGGCTGAAGATTGGGGCTTTTTTTTACTTCTTTTTTTTTATTTATGTTTATTGATGAGTGATGTTGACTGAGACAGCCGGTTTAGAGCTGCATTTCACCGGCCATATCCGGTCAAATTCCGGTACTTTTCTTGTGAGCATTCTCATTTATTTAGAGAAAAAGAAAAAAATATATTCATGCTCTCACCACCCGAAAAAATATAGTTAATTCTTTTTTCACATAAATTAAAAAGGGTATAATAGTTATGTTAGGAAAATTGTGGTTAATTGATCATTTAAAATGCAAAATTTGAATGGTTTCAAAATTCGATTTTAAAAAAATAACCGAGGTATGTGTTATTTAACATAAGGACTAAAAATCTTAATATTTTTATACTCAAAATGGTGAATGAGTAAATAATAAACTGAAACTCAAAAAAAGTTCAAAAGTGAATTATCACACATAAAAAAGATGTGAAATTGGGGAATATTTTATATAGAAAAGTTCATCCTTTCAATGATATATAGCTAGAAAGGCTCTTTCGCACGCACAAGCACAAGTGAGGTGCAAATTTATAGTTCGAATCAAGAGTGAATATGTGGGCATGTACACAAATATCGAGCCGAAATATCATGATTCAGGTCTGTTATATCCGTTAATTTAGATATTGAGTTGCATGTATCGCTAAATTGACTTGACGGACTGACTGTAATCTAAATTCGAATTTTGAGTAGAATTAATCAAAGTAAAAATTAATAGTTATAAGATATGCTAAATTAAGCACATTAAAAGAGTAAAGAATTTGAATTACAGTAAAATACTAAATTGTAAAATTTGGAAAAGTTTTGAAATCAGTTTGCAAGAAACTTGGAGAATCAAATAAGATATTTGCCATTTAAATATAAAAAAAATAGGGACATTAAGCAAGTGATGGTTCACCACTTTAAGAAGAAAAAGAAGATTATATGTTAATTAAGCCTAAATATGTTAAATATGGTGGGACCTATGTTTGAATTTGATTTCTTCTTTTTCTTTTTCTTTTTCTTTTCTTCTTCTTCCTTATCATTTATTTAACTTTATTTTCTACTCATAAACCAACTCCACCATCCCCCATATCCCCTCCATAACCAAACCTTCATTCTAGTGAGAGAAAGGAATAGAGAAGAGAGAAAAAATAAGATAAAGTCATTTTCATGCATAACAAGGCTTGGAGAATAAAAGGAGTAAAAAAGAATAGGAGATAAGCAAGAGAAGAGGAAAGAGAAAACTCCAAAATGTGGATTAAAAGGAGAAAAAAATAGAGATAAGATATTTTTCTTCTCCTCTATAATATTTTCTAAAGTAAGATATTGGTTTGAGCTCATTTAGAGCTTACATGTAGAGAGAGAGAGAGTTTAAAATTTAAGAAAGAGAAGATAAAGTATAGAAAAAGGTTATGAAAAAAGTTTTAATTATAGTTTTATGGTGTTATAGGAGTTTCAAGTGACAAGAACAAGCTCAAGAGAGCAAAGGCAAAGAAAGGAAACATAGAGAAATGAAGGAAAATAAGAAAGAGATTAGTGCATAATTTAAAGCAATAGCCTATAGCTTATTATGAAATTGCATGGTATGCATCTTTAACATATTAATTAGTGATGAAAATGAACTTAACTATGAATGAATGCATGATAACTACATAATTTATATAAGAGGGTGACATTGTGTGCTTGGTTATTTTAATGGTTGTATGTTAGGAATTGAGTTTTGATAAAGGCATGAGGATGTTGATAAAAATCTTGTATATTGTGTTAATAACTTGAGAATGAATATTAGCGGTGTTTAAATAGTTTGAAGAAGCTTGAAATGAAAAAGGAAACTGAAAGTGCAAATTTTCAGCAATTAATCACGAATGTGAAGAGTTGTTTATGTGCATGAATGTCTAAATTCATGAGCGTAAATAATTACTCACGGACATGACTTTTTGTATAAAAATAGCACTATTCATCTAGATTCATTCATGACTTGTGTCACGGTTTTAGTTATGGGTGTGAATGCCTAACCCACGGCCGTGAGGCTATATGACTGGCATTGTACATGGGTGTGAATAAGAAGTTACATCCATGAATACCCTGTTTTCATAATTTTATTATTGAATGAATGATAAAGATATCAAATGAGAATTGCAAGGTAATATGATGTATATGAAAATGTGGTATGAGTAAAGAACAAAGAACAAAAGAGATATGAGATTGATAAGGAAAACATGAAAATGAAAGAATAAAGAAATGAAAAAAGCCCTAAAACACCTAGCTTAGAACTAGAATTTTGGATAGTTTGACATGTCAATCAAGGGATAAATTAAAGTTGATGATGACACTATTATTAAAGTTGGTAATGACATTATTATTAAAGGCAGTAATGCCATTATTATTAAAGCTAGCGATGACACTATTAATGACACTATTATTAATGATAGCATGATATTACATGGTACATTTCAAGCTTAGCATGAGAGTTTCCTCTCATACAGATCTAGAGAAAACAAAGACGTTACCAGTAGATAAAGCTAAGGGTAACCTGATCCAGTAAAACGACTAATTTTGGAAATTGGGTCACAATCTTTTGTACTTTCGTTTTTTTTGTAAATGGTTTTTTATATAGTTTTGTAAATTAATTCTATATTTTTTAAATGATTTGATTATAAATAAAATGTATGTCATTTCTTTTATATTTTTGAAGCAAAAAAAATGTACTACTTGTTTATACTTATTAAATAACAATTTGAAGAAGATGGCGTAGCGCTCCCTTGTTCAGGCACATGCTACTAGGGTGAGGGGTTGGTATAGTATTTGGTATCAGAGCCTAGTTTAGGCAATTTTGGGTTTTCAAAAAGAATTTCAAAAATATTTAAGATATATGTGTACCCACAATTGAGTATGGGAGTTGTTGCGTACTAATTAGGGTCATTACTTTTATGTTATAGGTAGGTTATGGCTTCGGGATCACGACAAATTGTAGCTAAAGAGGCCGAAAGTAATGAGCCTATTGAGATAGAGGCTTCATCGGACTAAGTCGTCATTGAGTGGCAGTATCGAGATCCAGTGCTAGCTCATCACGTGGGCGATCAGCCACCAATACAAGAAAAATGGAGCTTATGAGGAATATGATAGATATGCTACAAAGAGAAACACAACCAACCCCCTCAATGTTACAATTTTAAAGGCTACGAAAGTTAGGGGCACCAGATTTTCATGGAAAGGGGGAAAATGATCCTTCTGTGGCTGAATTTTGGTTAGAGCGGACTGAAAGAGTCATTGATAGCTGCATTGCACTGATAAGCAGAAGTACGAGTATGATGTGTCTTTCCTACAAGATCATGCCTATAATTGGTGGCGGTTGGAGTCATAAAGTTCGGAGGCACCTAATCCCATGACATGAGTGTAACACCCTCTTATCTCACTGTAGTTCAGCAAGACAAGTAAGCATTACCCGTCTTACTGTTTTATAAAATTAATGAAGTGAAGTAAATTTTTTTTTTACGAAAATATTGCAGATACTGAAATAAAAATTATTACAAGCATAAATACTCAAAATTTTATTTATTTATAAAGTACATTAATTTACATTATAATTCATATCTATAATACACACTATAGAAAATAAAAACCATAATTTAATTTACAAAATTTTTGATAAAATATACCAAAAAGAAAACCAAATCTTTTACTGCTTCCTTTCGGGTGTCCTTCTTCTTTTAACAATTCTACTATCTACGGCTACCCTTCTAAAACCTGCGGAAGAGGAAATCACCCGCTCTAAGCTACTAGCTTAGTGGTGCTTAAATGATAAAAATTTTACATACACATATTTTCTTTCATATTAATTAACCATTTAATAAATAAGACATAAAATAAAGAATTATATAAAATCAAATAAATTTCATTCAACATGTAATAGTTAACAAATTTAATTCATATAACATTAGCAAAATGACATACTTTAACATTATTATTATTATTTTCATTTTTCTTTTGTTGTGCCCATAACACCTATAATTGAACTAACTAATAGGAATAACGGGGTTGTCATTTTCGGCTTTTATAATATTACGCCGAACGTTTTTATAATAATATAATTACCGGCTTCTATAATTTTGCCATTACCGGCTTAACAATTTTGCGCCGAACGCATTTACCAATTTGTCATTACCGACTTAACAATTTTGCGCCGAACGCGTTTACAAATTTGTCATTACCGGATTTTATATTTGGCACCGAGTGCCTAAAATCCCTTGATTGATATGCCAAAATATTATCTATTCTACCTTGAGATTAGGTGTCATAGGGCTTAACTATTTTTATATTAATTCACAATATTTTCAAAAATTACAATATTATTCAATTATCATAATTATGCTTTTTTATTTTTGTTTTTTTATTCCCATTATTATTGCACTAAAATATCACAAATAATAATTTGTTAAACATTTATAATTATCATTAAAGTAAATATTCACATTAATTATTATATATAATTATCACAACACATGCAAAAGTCCAATATTTCATATTTTTACCTATGACAGATTTTGGACCTATTTTTTGGATTCATTTCTTTGGTCCATTTATAATTCGAATTGGGAGTTTTGGTCTTCTAACACTTTTTAGCTTATTGTCTTAGCTTTCAGACACATTAAAAATCACTCAAATTCCAGTTTTCTATCAAAAGTTATGATGAATTGAATACTGCATCATAACAGAAATTTCTATCCAGAATTTTCTGAATAAATTCTAGGTTTGAACTTCAAGCATTTTTCTGGGCAAATCTAGACATAATTAGATTTTATATTCTGAATAAAAATTAAAGTCCTATGTCTTAGCTTTCATTTCAAATAAAGAACATACAAAATGGAATTCCCGAACTTAAGTTATAATCAAAATAGTTAAGACCGTTCCAGAATCCCTACAGCAGGGTCATCAATCAACTTTTCAACCACATTCATCATTTGCATTCATTTTGATACTAAAATTTCCATATTTTAACTACATTCATATGTCTCAATTATTTTATACCATTTGATTCCATTACCATATAAAATATCAAAAGCCATAACAAATCACATAAACATAGCACAAACACAAACATATCAAACCTTAATGCATAATTCCATACATATTAACAACATGCAAGATTTTTATCAATGAAGTACATACCTAATCAGCCTTGGCTCCTCCCTTAATACTTATTTTTTTTCCTTATTAGCTAGCTTTCTCCTTGCCTTTGACACCCATTTGAGGGCTTCTCACTTGTTCATTTGATTTTCCTACACAACCATACCATATCTCAATTCCAATATCCATTTTCAATGCTTTTCATGTCTACATAATATTCTAATACTCCTAATATGTTTTACACCTTAATTTAGCCAAAATGTACTAAGGTTAAACTTCCCTCTTAATATGTCATGGCTGCCCAAAAATCATATCCTAGTTCACAATTCATTTTCTTCAATTCAACACTCAAATCATACTTAATCTATCACTAATTATTGTGCTTCTATGCTAATTTCAATTTTTTCCAAATTTTTTTTAACTATGGCAGCCCCTCATTCATCCATTAACATCATATTTTCTTTAGTTTTTAAGTTATAAAATAATTAACTAACATCAATTATCATTAATTTAAAGTGTAACTACACTTTCATCAACTAATCACAAACTTAATTTTCTAAATTCAATCTTGCAACATAACTTATATCTATCAAATCTAATCACATCTATCATCCTTATAGGTCTCAAATGGAAGAAAAAATGTTGAATATAAG
The DNA here is from genome assembly GCA_023653625.1 of Triadica sebifera. NCBI lineage: Eukaryota > Viridiplantae > Streptophyta > Magnoliopsida > Malpighiales > Euphorbiaceae > Triadica > Triadica sebifera. The sequence continues at coordinate 27,164 of CM042896.1, read as the reverse complement.
GAGAATAAACTCACCTTAAGGATCCTCCAAGTGGACCGAAATTTTGTCCCAACTCTTCTCCCTTTTTCTTCTTCTTTTTTCCTTCCTTCTTGCTCCTTTGCTCCTTTTATGGTAAGAACTCCTTAATTCCGAATTTTTCTCTCTCAAAACTATTTTTTTTTCTCTTTTTCAAGGTGTGGCTGAAGCAAAAATGGAGGTTTTGGGTAAGGAGGGGGACAACAAAGGGAGGAGAAAAGATGAAGATGAAGAAAAGTTATGGAAGAATGTAGAATTTTGTTATTTTTTTGACTTTTTATACCTTGATTAAGGTGTGGGTCCTACTAATTAAAATTAATCCTAATTCTCATTGGTTCATTAAGTTAATTAATTTTAATTAACATTTAAATTTTGAGAAATTCCATATTTACCACATCTCCCTCCATATTCACACTTTTTTCCCAACAATTGCTATAATACTAATTTTGTCCATAGGCAATTTTATTTTTTTCTAATTCTAGCACTAATATTTTTAATTTCCAAATAATAATACCCTTAATTATTTTTCCTTATTATTAGTCATTTTTTTTATGGGTTCAAATTTAGACTCCGATTGAACTTGTACGCCTCACTACGGTCATGCTCAATCGGGGCCTAAATCACTGAATGTTACAATTAGAGTTTTTCCTAAAAAAGTTCAAAGAGTAGTACATTCCTTTTATTTATACAGATGACAAGAAGAGAGAATTTCTGATGTTGAAGCAAAGGGATATGTCAGTATTAGGACATGAGAGAGACTTCATGCATCTATGCAAGTATACTGACGACATTATGTCTACAGAGGATGATAAGTGCCAAAGATTTGAAGATGGGTTGAGAGATCTGATTGAGCTGCAGGTTTCAGCCCTATGACTGATGAATTTCCCCAGTTTGTTAGCATATGCCAGAATAGTCAAAAGCATTCTAGCATCACAACAATTTGTACATGAAAGAGGGATTAGAAGACCCATGCCACAGCCGAATGGGGGACCATCGAGTGGTAAGAGAGCTAGATCTTTTAGTGGTCGATTCTAGGTTAGGCATTCTAGTAGGCCTTTTTCTTTCAGATAAGGACAACCTGTTAAAGAGGTGCCTTAAAAGCTATCACCTTAAGCACTTGATGTACTAATTTATTATTAATAAAAAATATTTTCATTATATGGTATTCATTGCATAAGAATTGATATAGATCTTAAATTGTTTAATGAAGTCCTTGGTATGTAACACAACATAAAAGAAATCATGATGCGATCATGATGATGAGATTCCTATCATGTGCAATTGTGTTTATACTTAAATGATCCCTAGTCGTATGATTAATAAGATGAGACATTGCTAATTCGGATAGACTAGCACATGTTATACTCCTTGACTAAGTGAAGTAACTAATCTCATAAGCTAAAGACATGAGATGTTTAGAGTTAACATGTGGATGCTTGTTATAGTAGTCAAGTACATTGGAGGACCTGCTATGAAATAATCACATGGATATCTATTCAATGTCAGTGATAGTCTCATCATAGAAATGGTGCAAGTATCCTTAGACTTGAGATGCTCAATGTTATCTTGGATACTGAATCCTATACTTTGGTTCCATTCCTTATTGTCTCTTAAGAGGTTGTTCATAAGGTGGCGATTGGGTATAACGTGAGGTATTTGAAGGTAGTTGAGTAGTCAATAAAGGATTCACCACTCTTGATAGAAGGAGAGTTTACTTATGGCCTCTTGTATAGATCATTACTTAGAAATCCTTAGCCAAGGTAGACATGTCTTGAAGAAGGTCTTCAAAGACATATCTTATCAGAGTAATGGGTCTTATAGACAAAAGCTAATATCAGTCTAGTGGGAGTTGACACACAGTCCATGCTCTGAACCAAATGAGGTATAGTTTGGTGAAAGGACAAATTGCACAATAATTATCTATGGAAGAGTTAAAAGTCAAACCACTAACTTTCTAGTTAATTGGGTATTTATGATATGTTGCTAAATACTGCTCATGATTTGTTAAGTCAAGGAAAGTTGATTAGAAATTCATTATGGGTCAAAAGTATTTGACTCATAGAATCCTAATTGGATTAGAATTCCTCCCGAGACTTGAGCTGCCAATATGACTAGAAAACCTATTAGGTCACACGCATAGAGGGAATGAAGAAAATGTAAAATGAGATTTGGATAAGATCCAAGTGACAGAGAAAGAGAATTGGACTTTTTATAAGAGTTATAAAAATGGGTCAAATCCAATTTGGATTAGGATTGTTGACTTGGTCAATATTGGGCCATATACCTTATAGAAAGGGGCCCATTAAGGTTTTTCCTTTTCCAACCCTAAAAGGGATTAGAATGAGTATAAATACTCCATTTATGGAGTAAATTTCATGGCTATCCCTTTAAGAAAAATAAAAGTTATTTTTCTTCTCTCCCTTTTCTCTTTCATAAGACAAATTTCTATAGCTAGCACTTTGGACCTTTGTCACCCTATCTCCTTGGAGGTTTTCTTCTTCTTCCTTTGGTTAGTTACTCTTACAAGAAATCCTAGCTTTGGAGTGTTGTGGTTTGCTACAACCCAACAAAGAAGGAAAAGCTTACAACTTGGAAGATCAAGAGTTGCAAACAAAGGTAATCAACTTCTCCCATTGAATGGTTCAATCCAATTTTAAATTACATAGGACATTCCATAAATTTTATGTTTAATTAAATTTTATGTTTTCGCTGCCATATGTATGAGATGCATTTTCAAAATCCAACACAGCCCATGAGATCTTCATCCTCGATAGCTAGTGCACAGACACAGGCATCACATAGATATGTACCTTTACCATTGTGTCAGCAATGTGGTCGTCCTCATCTAGGAGATTGTTGGTGGACGACAGGAGATTGCTTGAGGTGTGGCTCTAAAGATCATTTAAGAAAAGATTGCCTGTTACTACAAATTGGTAGAGTTCAAAGAGTGTTGAGCCAGTACAGATGCAAGTTTTGAGATAAGGCAGAGGCCGAGGCTGAAGACAAGGCAGATGTAGCTGAGTAGGTCCCAACCAGTTTAGATCAGAAACTGTGGATGCACCCAATGTTATAATGGGTAAATTCCTTCTCTTTGGCTCTAACATTTATGTATTGATAGATCTAGGGTTGACACATTCACACATATGCACACTACCACTGGGTTGAGAAGGATTAGAACCAAAAGCTTTAGAATTTGAAATTCTTGTGACTAACTCGTTAAGGCATAGTGTGAGGGTTAACAAAGTGTTCAAGGGTTGTGCAATTGAGATAGATAGGCAATTCCTAACTGATTTGGTAGAGTTTCCTTTCTGTAACACCCCATTTATTTATTAGGGATAATCCCCCATATATAAGAAGGATGCCACAAGCTTAACTTGATAAATATGTCTGACTAAGTTTTTCTATCGTTTAAATTAAAATAATTCATTTGTTTATATTGGATTTGGCTTATCATTCTAATTATCAATATATATATATATATATATATATATATATATATATATATATATATATATATATATATATATATATATATATCACCATGTCATATATATTTACGGTAGTTGATTAAGTTACATAGTTGATCATTTATGGCATACCAGCCTCACACATGACTGCTTACAATACGATATCAAAATATAAGTTATACTCCTAAACTAAATACATGACATGTCTACCAAAACTCATATGTCTGGTCAAATTCAAAAAGAAAAAGTGATTAGTAATCAATTCTCTAACTAAGTTTCTTGTGTCTCTTCTGATACAAGCTTGGATTTCCTTCCTGACCAACTTCACTTTCTACTATTTACAGTTTCAATTTCTGTGTGAGAAGAACCCACACTAAGCTATCTCTAGCTTAGTGGTATATATAGGCATTAAGTTTTTCCCAAACAATCATACAAATGCATGTCTCAAATAAATCATGACACACTTAATTTTATTGCATATGTCATATAAAAGAAATAAGAACATCACATAACAGTATAAACATAATAATCTTATTCAATAATTAAATTCTCACTACCTCATGTAAGCATTTCATGTTACTTATGTCAATAATAAAATTTCCACATTTCATTCCATAGTCTTTAATTAGTATCAGCCCAAATCTCATTCCCAGACTCTCCGGATATGGGGTGTGAAATAGAGGCAATCTCAGAGCTTAAGCCACCCTGCTCACCATAATCTCGAGTCAAAGGCGCTCATAGAGCTTAAGTCACATTGACCAAATAAAATCATGTCATCTGTGTATAATCAGGATCAGGGGCGCTCCTAGAGCTTAAGCCACTTTGTCCCTAAATCATGTCCATATCAGTACCGTAACTTTCCCATAATGATGCACCATCTATTTTATGTTAGTCCTCAGGTAGAGAAATAGGCAATTAACACCATTAATTACTTGTTTCTATAACCAATGCTCATTTCATATTAACATAATCATATATTCACCATTTATTTCAAAACCATGTAATAGCATGATATTTTATCAAATATTACCATAATGTTAAGTTCATAGTTAATAACATTTCTATAATTTTAAAACATGCCATAATTATAATTTTATCATTGTGACATATAATTTATGTCATACACACACAATCATGCATAAGGGCAAACCAGAATACATATATGTACAAACCTCAATAGTGTTTTTTTTTCTTTTCCAAAATATAAATTCAAAGCTTGTTTACTTTTGTTATTCTTCCTCTTGTTGAGAGCCTAATTTGAAAATATGATAGTTAATAATTTGTTAAAATACTCATTCCTGATATAGTTTAAATAAATTACTGTAACTTCTTTTAAGTTGGAACATGACCTCTTAGGACTATTGACTCTATAACTTTTTATACAATTATCCAATTTATATGATTCCTATTTCTATTTCTTTGGCTATGATATTCTGATATCAATTTAACCTATATAATTACTTAAAACACAAAGAATGGTTAAATTTTTTTATTGCTTAGTTATTTGTTATCATCAAAATGATGGAAATATCCTCAAGGTTAATTCAAATAACCTTAAAGGTTCAACAATCTTCCTCCTTTTGATGATGACAAATAATTGTGCAATATGTCGCTAAAGAGAAAAAAATTTTCTCCCCCTTATTAGGTGCTTATTAAAAAAATAGAAATTGAAAATGTATAAGCATGCCACAAAATATCAAGCCTTAAAGATAAGTGCAATTAAGTTCAAAATAATCCCACGATATAATGTTGCAAGAATTCCAAAAATATGCTAAAATCATTATATCATATAATGCTAACATACATCTTGCATATACCAATTAATCACGCTTACAACAAAAAAATAAAAAAATATATATTTTCTTTCCCTTTTGTCATATGCCCAAAGAAAGTTCATGCAAAAAAAAAAACATGAACTTATGCACATTTCTCAAAACAACATATGCACATTTCTTAAAACAACATATGCACATTTTCTCCCTCTTTGTCACTATAAAAAATAAATCAATATAGAGGAGAAAAATAATTATGAAACATGCATAAATTTTTAAAAGATTAAAAATACAACCCAACTTTATAAATTTCAAATACAATGTTCAAAGTTTAGAAGTCCAAAATAAAAGATAAAAAGATGGAAAGGATGTATATTTTTAAAACTTTGGTTTTGAATAAGATTTTAGCAAAAATATTTATTCTTAAAAAAAATCGTAAAACCTTTTTCACAAACATTTAAATATATATAATAATTTAATCAAAATCAAATCATAAACACTTAAGGTTCACAATTCATAAATAATTTTACATAGAAAATCATATTGAATTACCATCTAATATGCCAATTTCTTTTTTAATAAAATTAAGATGTTATTCACACAGGGGTTTTATAAAAATATCAGCCAATTAATTTGTAGTGTCAATAAATTTTAGTACAACATTACCTTTATACACATGATCATATAAGAAATGGTCTTATATCTATATGTTTACTCCTACAATGTTGGATTGGATTATTGGAAAGATTAATTGCACTAGTATTATCACATTTTACAGGAATGTGATCACATTTGAGCACAACTGTAAAGCCTGCAAATTAGAGCCTAGTAATAACATGTAATAAAAATATATGAAGGGTATATGGGAGGTATAGTGACTAAGGGTATTGGAAATGTTGAACCTTGAGAGGTATTTCCGTCATTTTAATGATAACAAATAAAATAACAATAATGTATTTAATAATATTTGTGTTCTAAGTGTGTTAAACAGGATATACTTTGATTAGAACTTGAAGCAAGATTGAAAGATAACTTTTGAAGATAAAAATCAAGAAATAGCAAAGTGTCATGCCCATGGCCACTAATGTCACACCCGTTAAAATAGCTTAGCGCCAATTTTCCACAATTCAAAGTTTATGGCCATGAAGGATCAAACCAAGCGTGAATGATAAAATAAGTCACATTTGTGAAAGTATAGTTACATCCGTGACCAAACACTTCAATTTCTTCCAGAGAGTGTCACGACTAGAGTCACCACTTAGACCATGGCTTGGAAGAATATTCACACCCATGACACATATAGTCACGCCCGTGACCAAACATTTCCAATTCTTCTAGAGAGTGTCATGGCCAAAATCACCACTTGGACCACGACTTGAAAGAACATTCACACCCGTGACACATATAGTCATGCCCATGAATGAGGACAAAAAAACATGTCAGGCGAGAATTAAGAGTTGGTTCAACAACTATTTTTGTGTTAAATGCGCCCAAATGGCTATAATTCACAAAGGGAGTACAAATGCAAGTCATTTATGAATCCCAAAAGGAAGAAGAACAAGCAAGAACAAAAAAGAACAAGAAGAACAACAATTATTTTTCATCTTTAATATTGTTGTAGCCTTGTGCATTAATTGTTTTTCAATAATACTCTACTTTTTGTGAAACCATAATTGCTCATAACTTTTGAGCATTGTAGGTTGGTGAGTGTTTCTCATTGTAATCAATTACTCAAAAGTGAGATTGGGTATATTGGATTAAGAGCGAAACACTTTTAAAGGTTTATTGTGTGAGCCATAAAACACAAGGAATTGGTTTTTGTGTGAGCCATTGAAAAACACAAGAGAATTTTTGGGTTAGATGTTAACCATTAAAAGAAGTACCATAGTTGGGAGTGAGCTTGAAAAACTCTATTGTAACACTTAGTGTGTTAGTGAAACACCCAATCAAGATTGGGGAGATGAGTATGGTTTGTTAATACCCGAACATCTATAAATCTTGTGTGTGATATCTCTCTTTCCTTTCTCAATTTTATTTATTCTGCACTTTCAATTAAGCAAATTTTTATTTGCTAACCAATTCAACCCCTTTCTTGGTTCATTGTCTTGGTAACAATTGGTATCAAAGCTTATAAAGCAACAAAGCCTAATAAGCGCTAGCAAAGATCAAGAAATGGCCAATGAAGGATTTCAAAGTCTCAAGCCTTGCTTTGATGGAGTGAACAATGCTCGTTGGAAATTTCGGATAGAGACATATCTCGATAGTGAAAGAATTGAAGTTTAGGATAGTGTTCAAAAAGAATGGACACCACCAACCAAGAAAGGAGTTGATAGTGAAGAAGAAATTCTTTCAAGAGATGATTGGACGAAGTCTCAAACAGGAGCTAATTTCAAAAATAAAATGGTAATGACAATCCTTGTAAGCTCTTTATCTATTGAAGAATGTGGCAGAATCCAACATTGTCCTACCGCATATACCATGTGGAAAACATTAGAGAATTATCATGAAGAAACTATGCAAGTAAAATCCAAGAAGATTCAACTTCTTACTTCGGAATATGAACTCTTCAAAATGAAATCCAATGAATCCATCACCGATATGATAAACCATCTTCTAGCCATCATCAATGGTATGAGAAAGCTTTAAAGATGTGAATAACAAAATTCTAACAAGCCTTCATCTCAAAGACTATGGGTCAAAAGTTGCGGGTATAGAATAGGCCAATGAAGATATGAGCATCATGCCTACCGATGTGACCTAATATATTTTTTAGTCATGTTGGTAGCTTAAGTCTCAAGAGGAATTCTAACCCAATTAGGATTCTATGAGTCAAACACTTTTGACCCATAATTGATTTTTAGTCAATTTCCCTTAACTTAGCTGATCATGAGTAGTTTCTAGCAACACATCATAACCACCCAATTAACTAGGAAGTTAGTAATTTGACTTTTAATCCTTCCATAGAAAATTACCGTGGAATTCATTCTCTCACCAAACTATACCTCATTTTGTTCAGAGTAGACTATGTGTCAACTCCCACTAGACTGAATACATCACATCTAGTCCAAATGATATTAGTTCTTGTCTATGAGACTCATTTCTCTATGAGATATGTCCTTGAAACCTTCTTCAAGACATGTCCACCTCAACCAAGGACTTATGAGTAATGATCTTTACAAGAGGCTATATATACTCTCCTTCTATCATGAGTGGCGAATCCTCTATTGACTACTCAACTAACTTCGAATACCTCACACTATACCCAATCACCACCCTATGAGCAACCTTTGAGAGGCAATAAGGAATAGAGTCAAAGTATAGGATTCAATATCTAGGATAACCTTAAGCATCTCAAGTCTAACGATACTTGCACCATTGTTGTGATGAGACTATCAGTGACATTGAATAGATATCCATGTGATTGTCTCATAGCAGGTCATCCAATATACTTGACTACTTTAGCAAGCAACCACATGTTAACTCTAAACTTCTCATGTCTTCAGTTTATGAGATCTATTGCTTGACTTAGTCAAAGAGTATAACATGTTCTAATATATTTGGATTAACAATATCCTATCTTGTTAATCTCTTGACTAGGGATAATTTAGGTATAAACACAATTGCACATGATAGGAATCTCACCATCATGATCTCATCATGATTTCCTTCATGTTGTGTTACATACCAAGGACTTCATTAAATGTTCTAAGATCTAAATCATATTCATATATATGTATGAACACTAATATAATGAAAATGTCTTTTATTAATAATGAATGAGTACATCAAGTTCCTAAGGTGATTGCCTTTAGGGCACCTCTCTAATAATGTAGACATCGTCTACCACTCTACTACTCTTGTTTTGCTATTCCTAGTGTAACACCCCCTTACCCTACCAAGACATGCTTGGATAAAGGAGTGCTACACTTACTTTAGTCAAAATCGTCATTTTATAAGCAATGGAAGCTACTTTTTTTTTCCAATACCAAAACTTTACACACTATAAAGGAAATAGTAAACACTTTATATATAAAAGTATTATTTACAGAACATTGGTGTTTATACAAAACATAAAGATACGTTACAAACACTACAAAATAAAAATACAAAAGTCGTGTGACTCACAATGTTTGATATAAGCTGCTTTACTGGACGAGGTCACCGCTAGCTTTATCTACACTTTTCTACTCTAGCCTTGCTATATCTAGGCAAGAGAAATTCTCACGTTAAGCTCTAGGCTTAGTGGTGCATAAAACTAAGGCAATATACTGCATCATGCAACGTGCAATATTATGCACTTATAACATGTCCAAGTTTTCATACATTTTCCAACACTTTTTTTAACATCTCATATCATCATCTCATACTTACATATTGTTATATTAGATTAACTAGCATACATAAATAATTATCAAATATAATTTATGTAAGATTCTTTGGACCATTGTTAACTTATTTATGTCCATAATACACCAATAATCAAGACAATAGGGTTGGCCATCCAAACATGAAAAAGTTGCCACCCTGGCATAATGGTAACCGTTTACAAGTGCCATCACTAGCATAATACATAAATGTCATCATCGACATAATACATAAGTGCCATAACCAATATTAATATGAGTGTCATCACCAGTATTAAGATATGTGCCATCACTAGCATTAAGATATGTAATATCATTGGCATTAATATATGTGACATCACCAATATTAATAAAATCTCTAATTTCCAGGCCAAACTATACAAGACTCTAGTTTTAGGCTAGGTGTTCTAGGGCTTAATCCATGTCATTACCAAGCTAAAACACTTTCTCTTTGTCAATTTCATAATTCTCTTTTGATTTCTTCATTACACATTCCTTTTCATTTAATGTGAATCATGAAATATTATACTTTCACTTGTATCAACATATAAATATTCAAAATTCATTGAATAACTAACATATCTTCTCATGATGCTCATTTTTGCCTCCCATAAAGAACAAATTTGCTCATCATGCTCATTTTTTTACCAACTATGATGTTAGATGAATCATGCTGGAGTAGCTCTACTACCTTCCAACCTCTCCATTGTCTCTGATCTAAACTAGTTAGGCCCTAATCGGCCTCATCTGCCTTGACCCTTTCCTTGGGCAAAAGCCTGTATCTGTACTAGCTCAACACTCCCTAAAGCTCTACCAAATTGTAATAAAAGACAATTGGAGCCATATCCTAGATAAGCTTCCGTCGTCTACCAACACTCTCCTGTGTGAGGATGACCGTAGTGTTAACATAAAGGCAGGGGTAAAGATCTATGAGGTACCTATATCGGTTCATTTGCAGCTGAAGAAACAAATCTCGCAAGCTATTCCTGCCTGAAAGAAAAAAGCCTGCTAGAACCTCTAACCTGAAATCAGCTACTGAAAGATCTTGTTCTTTTACCACTCGATAGGATTTTAGGTTGGTTGTTGTGCAACCAAAACTCTTTCAACTAATCTAGTAGGTGCTAGCAAACTAAGGAAGTTCATTAGACATAGAGCTGATAACTGCAGGTTGATTGGATCCCTTAACCCATCTACAAATCATCAAATTTTATCAGCCTTTGTGGATACAATGTCGCCAGCATACTTACATATATGTGTGAAATCTCTTATACTCCGATACCATTATATCCCATTGCTACAACATCAGAAACTCTATTTTCTTATCATTTGTATAGATAGGGGAATATATTGCTCCTTAAACTTCTCCAAAAAGAACTACCAAGTCAAGGGATCAGGTGCCTCTGAACTCTATGACTTTGACCACTACCAATCATATGCATGATCTTGCAATAAGAAAATTACATATTCATATTTCTATTCATCCGTACAATGCAACTGGTCAAAAACTCTCTCTGCTTGCTCTAACCAAAACTCTATTATAGAGGGATTGTCTTCCCATTTACCATAGAAATCTAGGGCCCCTAAATTTTCATAGCCTCTCAAATTGTAACACAGACGAGGCTGGCTATGATGCTCCCTATAGCAAGTCAATCATATTATGTAAGAGGTCTGTTTGTCCTGTGCTAGCAATAAACTACCCACATGATGAGCTAGCACCAAATCTCGATACAGTAGCTTTGTGACAACTTGGTCATGATGAAGCCTTAGTCTCGGTAGGCTCAATACTTTTGGCCTCTTCAGCCACTATCTATTGTGACCCAGAAGCCATAACCTACCTATACCCATAAAAAAGTAACAACTCTAATTAGTAAGCAACATCTCATACATTCATATTCAGGTACACACATGTTATACAATACTCAATATATATTCGAGAAGGTTTGGCACCTCGATGTCGGCTCTTCGCCACCTGGGGCTGTAGTATGTTCCAAGGGTTGGGCTGTTCGCCCATTAAAGCGGTACACTATTTCGGAAACCCAATGACTCAATCGTATGGATATGTAAAATACAGGATTTCCAATCCTAAGAGGAAAGGGAGGGAAACGAATACTCAATTGAAAGTGAGTAAACAGAATTCCATACTCGATCTCATAGATACATATAAAATTCTGTGGAAAGCCTCGCACGGCTCCTAAGTGATAAAAGAAAGAAGAACTCATCTTCTTTCTTTTATCACTTATTTATAATAATTTATTTTAATAATTATATTTATTTTAATAATTATAATTATTTTAATAATAATTTTTATAATAATTTATCATTGGATCCTTTTCCTCATTCGAGAAGTTCCTCCCACTAAAGGCACAAAAATGGAGGGAAACTCCTTTTTGAAAACCCAAAACCACCTAAAACAGGCTTTAGTACTAAAAAACAAATGTAACACCCATGTATCCCAACAACACGTGCCTAGATAAAAGAGTGTTATGCTAACTTTAGTCAAAATCATCATTTTATAAGCAATGGAAGTTGCATTTTTTTCCAATACCAAAATTTTACACATTATAAAGGTAATAGTAAACACTTTATATACAAAATAATGATTTAAAAAATCATTGGTGGTTATACAAAACATAAAGATATGTTACAAATACTTTAAAAGAAAATTCAAAATAAAAATACAAAATTCATGTGACCCACACTGTTGGAAACAAGCTGCTTTACTAGACCAGGTCATGGCTAGCTTTATCTACATTTCTTTGCTCTAAACTCGCTTTATTTGTATGAGAGAAACTCTGAGGCTAAGCTCTAGGTTTAGTGGAGCATAAAAGTAAGGCAATATACTATTTTGTGCAACATGTAATATTATGCACTTATAACATGTCCAATTTTCATAATTTTTCAACACTTTTAACATCTCATATCATCATCTCATACTTACATATTGTTATATTAGATTAACTAGCATACATAAATAATTATCAAATATAATTTATATAAGATTCTTTGGACAATTGTTAACTTATTTATGCATATAACACCTAGGAACCAATAATCAACATAACAGGGTTGGCCATCCAAACATAATAAGTTGCCACTCGGGCATAATGGTGTGCACATACCATTATGCAATCACTGGCATAATCCATAATTTCCATCACTGGCATAATCTATAATTTCCATCACTGGCATTAATATAAGTGTTATCACCGATATTAAGATATGTGTCATCACTGACATTAATATATGTGTCATCATCGACATTAATAAACCCCTGATTAGCATGCCAAACTATCTGAGACTCTAGTTTTACTAGATATTCTAGGGCTTAATCCATGTCATTATCAAGTTAAAACACTTTCTCTTTGTCAATTTTATAATTCTCATTTTATTTCTTAATTACACATTCCTTTTCATTTAAGGTGAATCATGAAATCTTATACTTTCACTTGTATCAACATATAAATATTCAAAATTCATTGAATAACTAACTTATCTTGAACCTTTTAATTGAAATTCCTTGCTAAATAGCAAATATATAATTTATAGGAAATGGGGCATTCACGGCCAATACTCATTGTTCACTCATGTGAACAATTTAAAGCCATTGTCTCACGATCGTGGTCGAAAGGTTTATGCCTGTGATCTAAACCGTGTTTCATGCTGAGAATGAATCTAGAATGAATAGTGCTCTTTTCCATGCAAAAGTCATGCCCATGATATCATTTAGTCACGCCCGTGAATTTAGCAATTCATGCATATGACTGAAGGTTCACACCCGTGACTAGTTGTTGGAAAATTACACTTTCACTTTTCATATTCATTTCAAGCTTCTTAAAGACATAGAAATACCCTAACATGCATCCCTAAGGTTCTTAACTTGGCATACAATGTTTTTACCATCATTTACATGCTTCTAATTTGCTCAAATTCCTAACATGTGATAATCAAATCAACAATTCACACAATATCACATTTCCCATGTCAACTTAAAGTTTCTGTGCATTAATTCATTATCAAATGCACTACAAGCACTAACTAACATGCCAAATATTCATGTCATACAATTTTATGTTAAAATATAGGTTATTGCCTTAAGTTATGTACTAACCTCATATTTTTCCTTTTCTCCAACTCTTTATTTCTCTACTTCTTTTCCTTTGTTTCCTTGTGCTCGTTCTTCCTCAACTTGTTTTCCTAAAACACATAAAGACATCATAAGAACCTTACCTCATCTTATCTCTCTCTATACCCTATTTTCTCTCTCTTAAAACCCTAAATTCTTTTTCTGTTGCCTAGAAAATGAACCAAGAAGGGGGGTTGAATTGGTTAACAAATAAAAATTGCTTAATTTGAAAGTGCAAAATAAATTAAGTAGAGTAAGGAAGGAGATATATCACACACAAAATTTATAGAGGTTCAGGTGTTAACAAATCCTACTCCTCTTCCCAATCTCGATTGAGTGTTTACTAACACACTAAGTGTTACAATGGAGTTTTTCAAGCTCACTCCCAACTACGGTGTTTCTCTCAATAACTAACACCTAACCCAAAAATTTCTTATTGTTTTTCAATGGCTCACACAATAACCAATCCCTTGTATTTTATGGCTCACACAATAAACCCTTACAAGTGTTTCACTCTTAACCCAATATACCTAAACTTACTTTTGAGTAATCGATTACAATGAAGACACTCACCAACCTATAATTCTCAGAAATAATGAGCAATTAGATTTTCACAATGAATAGAGGTTTGTTGAGAAAAATAATTAATGCACAAGGCTACAACAAGATTAAAAATGCAAAGTAATTGTTGTTCTTTCTTAGGTTTCATAAATGACTTGCATTTATACTTCCTCTATGAATTATAGCCGTTTGGGTGCATTTAATGCTCAATAGTTGTTGAACCAACTCTTAATTTCGTGCCTAACATGTTTCTTTGTTTTCGTTCATGGGCGTGAGTATATGTGTCATGGTTGTGAATGTTCTTCCAAGCCGTGGTCCAAGTGGCGACTCTGACCATGAAGCTCTCTAGAAGAATTTGACATATTTGGTCACGGGCATGACTGTCATTCATAGGTGTGATTGATTGATCATTCACGGTTTATTTGATCTTTCATGGCCATGAAATTTGAATGTTGGAGAGTTGGCACCTATATTCACAGGCATAACAAAAGTAGTCACGGGCGTGACACTTTGCTAATTCTTAGAATTTTAATCTTCAAAAGATATCTTTCAATCTTGCTTCATGCTCTAATAAAAGTATATCCTATTTAATACACTTAGAACACAAACATTGTTAAATACATTATTGCTATTTTATTTGTTATAATCAAAATAACAGAAATACCCCTTAAGGTTCAACAATCTCCCCCTTTTTTATGGTGACAAATAATCTAGCAATATGTGCTTTTGAGAAATTTTCCCCTCAAAAGGTGCTTAAGATAAAATAATAGAGTGCAAAATTTGAAAGAGATATAGCAAAGGTATTTACAAACTAATAAGGTATATGCAAGGTATATCTTGAGTATATCTCATCAATTAACACATGTATAACCAAGTGTGTTCAAAGTATATGTGAGATATATGTTATGTTCAAAGTATATGTGAGATATATGTTAAGTAAATCTTATGCATTAAAATGAGTTCAGAATAAGTTCAAGTTTGCAAAGTATATGTTAGGTATATCATATGCATATTATCAATTAAAATAAAGTTTACATATTTCATACCACACATTGCATATTTGCATAATCATATTCATGTATAGATCACATATGTTGCTAGGTTCTCCCCCTTTTGTCACTAGCAAAAAAAGTTGAAAAATCAATAAGATGATTGTATTAAAATTAAAGGAGAAAGATTACATTGAAATTAGAATGCAAAAAAAGAAGTCCTATAACAACAAAGGTAAAGTTACTACATGAAAACTAGGACTCTAGGTAGGCTTCAAGCCTGACAAATCATCCCTCAGGTGTGCTACCTCCTCCTCAAAGCTATCCACATGAGACTCCATAAAGTCTTTGAGATTTTCCAACCTCTCATCAATGGAAGCCTGCATCATGTCTAGGCGAGGTGCTATAAGATCAATAACTTGTTGTGCCAAAGAGGATGTGGTAGAGGCCGATGATTGACCAACATCCTCAGCTACTGCCGGTGGTGATGTCTCATCATGGGCTTGCTTCTGTTGCTGGACAGACTGGAGGGCAACTTTGAAAGGGTCAGAGTCATGGTCTTCCCAATCAATTTCCCCAGCTGGAGTGGTGAAACGGTAGTAGACATTATCTTCATAAATAATACGAACAGTTGTTCCCATATTGATAAAGGGCTCAACTTCGAGTCAGTCTTATGGATGAGCTGGAATGGGAGTGTAATTGTGTTCATCAAGATTCAAATACCCTAGCTCAATGGCATCACATACCCGCCAATCAAAATATCTCCTGATGGCTTCATTGCAATGAAAAAGAGGTGATTTGCGAACCATCATGACAATGCTACGGATAGTTTTCTTCGTGCCATCTCCAATAAAAAGAGTTCTAATTTTCTGATTGCCCCATTACTATCTCCTCGAGCAAATGTACTATTGGTGAGAAACCTATGTATATACTTATGCACAGAAGACCGAAAGTGGGTGCTTTGTCTTTTTCACATCCTAGCTGCATTCGGAGCCAAAATGTGTCCAAGCTGGAGGATCATAAAATTCGACTTCACTCTTGTTGAGGTTGCCATCGGAAGGGAGCTTGAAAATAGTGCCAAATCTCACTGCGGTGAGAGTGTTAGGATGCTTGTAGAGCTGGAATTTGATAATTCCGGTGGGTGATGCCTGCAACATGCTAAGAAACTCGAGAGTTGGTTCCCTTAGTGTTGGACAATAAATGTCCATGAACTCTCTCAGGTGACAAGCTTGTAATTGTTCAATCATGCTTGTATCAAGACCAAGAGTCTTGACACAACTCCACTCAAAAGTTCTTGATGAGAGTAGAGGCCGTTTCTTAAGAATGGCATAACACAGATGGCAATGATCCAGAATGACGTTGAGTAGATAATTGGTGTGGCATCTTGGAGCATGTGATTTCTTCCTAATAACTTTGGAAGAACTAGATTCCATTTTGATTAGCTTTGAATAATGGAAGGAGAAGAAATTTTTGGAATTGGATTGAAAACCCTTGAAAAAAGTTGTGATTCTTTGAAGAGAGTTTTGAGAGGGTTTTATTTATGGAAATGTGAGTGAGGAGGTCGGAATTTGTGAGAAAAATTGAATGGGAGTGTTAAATGAGGGAATTTTTAGAGATGGAAATGAAAAAAGGCAAAAAATTTCATTTCATAGTCAATCAATTCACGGCTGTGAATACCCAGTCACAGGTGTGAATAATCGGGGTCACGGTTTGTTGGAGGGGTGCTTTAGCCATGAAGAAGAAGATGAATTGAGTCATGGTTGTGACATTAAACAGTCACGGGAGTGAATAAGGCTTTTCACGGGCGTGACAAATATTGTCACGAGTGTGTAGCTTAGTCTTCACTATTTCTACCCGTGAGGCAAAGCGTGAAACAAAGCATGAATGGTTCTGAAATTATTTACTGTCTAGGTTCACAGTAGTGACAATATGTCACGAGCGTGAATCAGGCTTTTCACGCTTGTGACAAATAGAGTAATAGGCATGAAACTTAATTTTCACTATCTCTACCCGTGAAGCAAAACGTAAAAGCTACTGGAACTTTTTGCTATTAAGTTAACGACTGTGAATATATGTCACGGGTGTGAACCACCTCAAATCTTCAAAAAATAAAATTAAGTCTAAAACAAGACTAGAAGATTTCTAAAAAAATTTATATGCCTTAAAACATATATTTCTATCATGTTAACCACTTCATACCATAAAATCATTCAAGTAAAATGCATCATATGAAGGAATTAACATTCAAGATTCACACAACATACAATTGGCAAATAATTAAGACAAAGTTGATCCATCAAGCATACCAAACTCTCTTCTTATGAAACAAAAACTTTCTTCATTAAGATGTTTGGTAAAAATGTTTGCCAATTGATTGTTTGTATCGATAAATTCTGACACAACATCTCCATATTGAACATTATCCCTAAGAAAATGATGTCTAATGTCAATATGCTTACTTCTAGAGTGTTGAATGAGATTCTTAGATAGGTTGATGGCACTAGTATTATCACATTTGATGGGTATACGGTCCAAACTATGACCATAATCCTTAAGTTGTTGTCTCATCCATAGGATTTGAGTGCAACAACACCCTGCTGCCACATATTCTACTTCAGCAGTAGATAAGGCAACTGAAACTTGTTTCTTGTTAAACCAAGAAACTAAGTATTCACCAATAAAGTGACAAAGTTCTTGAGATACTCTTTATATCCAAAAGACTACCGACATAATCTGTATTTGAATATCCTATGGTATGGAAAGATGAATCTCTAAGATACTATAAGCCTAGATGCAATATGCCATGTAAGTATTTTAAAATCCTTTTCACAGCATTCAAATGTGATTCTTTAGGATAAGATTGAAATATAGCACATAAGCATACATTATACATTATATCGGGCTTAGAGGTGTAAGGTATCAAAGTGATCTGATCATACCTTTATAGAGCTTTTCATTTATACTCTTTCCCTTCTCATCTTTGTCCAATTTTGTTGATGTGCTTATAGGAGTCTTAGCATTTTTGCATCCTTTCTTTTCAAATTTCTTGATTAACTCTTTGGTGTACTTGGATTGGTTGATAAATATGCCCTCATTGCGTTGCTTGATTTGTAGACCAAGGAGGAACTTAAGTTCGCCCATCATGCTCATTTCAAATTTTCTAGTCATACACTTACCAATTTCTTGACAAAAAAATTCATTAGTAGATCCAAATATGATATCATCAACATAAATTTGAACAATTAAAATGTCATGCTTATGCTTTTTAATAAACAAGGTTGTATCAACATGTCCTTTTGAAAAATTATTTTCTAAAAGAAAAGAACTTAGTCTTTCATACCAAGCTCTTGGAGCTTGTTTTAAACCATACAAGACTTTTGAAAGTTTAAAAACATGATTAAGAAAATTATGGCTTTCAAAATCCCGTGGTTGTTCTACATAAACTTCCTCTTCTATAAAACCATTTAAGAAAGCACTTTTGACATCCATTTGAAAAAGTTTAAAATGCTAAAGTATTCTTGTGGCTTCTAATCTAGCTACTGGAGCATAGGTTTCATCATAATCTACACCTTCTTCTTGATTATAACCCTTTGCAACCAAACTAGCTTTATTCCTAGTTATTGAACCTTGTTCATCTAATTTATTTCTAAACACCCATTTACTACCAATGATTTGATGGCCTTTGGGTCTATGAACCAAGGTCCATACCTTACTTCTGTCGAATTGGTTGAGTTCCTCTTGCATACCAATCACCCAACTTTCATCATTAAGAGTCTCATCAATATTTTTAGGCTTAATTTAAGAGACAAAAGCAAGGTTAAAATCTAAGAGTTTGAGATGAGATCTAGTACTTACACCCTTAGTAGGATCACCAATGATTTATTCCTTGGAGTGATTCTTTGTCATTTTCCATTCCTTTGAAAGCTCTTGGTTGTCTTGCTCTTAAGCTTGAGGTAGAGATACATCTTATTGTTGTTTCTCTTGATCATCATCATCTTTCTCATGATCAAGATCAAGCTTCTCCATTTTACCTATAATGTCATCAAGAACACTACATTTTACAAGATCAAGCTTACTAAATTCATCAAAAACAACATGCATAGACTCTTCAACAACTAAAGACCTTTTATTAAAGACTCTTAACCCAATATACCCAAACTCACTTTTGAGTAATTAATTACAATGAAGACACTCACAAACCTACAATGTTTAGAAATAATGAACAATTAGATTTTCACAATGAATAAAGGTTTGTTGAGAAAAATAATTAATGCACAAGGCTACAACAAGATTAAAGATGCAAAGTAATTGTTGTTCTTCTTGTTGGGTTTCATAAATGACTTGCATTTATACTCCCTCTGTAAATTACAGTTGTTTGAGTGAATTTAATGCGAAAATAACTGTTGAACCAACTCTTAATTTTGCGTCTGACATGTTTTTCTGTCTTTGTTCAAAGGTGTGAGTATATGTGTCACGGTTGTGGATGTTCTTCCAAGCTGTGGTCCAAGTGGTGACTCTGGCCATGAAGCTCTCCGGAAGAATTTGACATGTTTTGGTCACGAGCGTGACTGTCTTTTACGGACGTGATTGATTGATTATTCACGGTTGATTTGATCTTTCATGGTCGTGAATTTTGAATGTTAGAGAGTTGGCGCTAAGCTATATTCACGGGCATGACAAAAGTAGTCACGGGTGTGACAAAAGTAGTCACGGGTGTGACACTTTGCTAATTCTTTAGAATTTTAATCTTCAAAAGACGTCTTTCAATCTTGCTTCATGTTATAATAAAAGTATATATTGTTTAACACACTTAGAATACAAACATTGTTAAATACATTATTGTTATTTTATTTGTTATAATCAAAATGACTAAAATACCCCTCAAGGTTCATCACTTTCCTCCAAAACATGCTCCAAAAGAGCTCAAAACCTTATATTATTTTAGAGAAAATTATAGAAAAGAAGAAGAACCCCTTACCTTTACTCATTTCAACCTTTGCTCAAGACTCTAGGGATTTCTCTTTCCTCTTATCTTCCTTATCTTCTTTTCTCTTTGTTCCCTCTAGCTCCCTAAGCTTTGTTGTGCATAAATATGGCTTTATCTTATCTTTGTCTTTCTCCTTTTTCTCTTTCTCTCTCTAGAAACAAATCTTGGCTATGGAGGAAAGATGGTGGAACAGGTTAGAAAAGTAAATTTTAGAAAATTCTAGGCTTAATGGAATACAGAAGAAAGAAAAAAATAATAGAAAACCAAAGTCCACATATGGGACCCCCATATCTTGACAAATACTTAATTTTTATGTTAATCAACATATCAATCTCTTCTTTCCCTTAAGGTGGCTGGCCATCTCATATTTTTTTAATCTAAAATCAAGCATTTAAATGGTAAATATCTCATTTGATCTCCATTTTTTGATAAATTACAATTTGATCCCAAATTTTTTGTTTAGGTCCTTTACTGTAATTTAACATCTTCACACTTTTAACATGCTTGATTTAACATTTCTCATAACTATTAATTATTATTTTGATTAATTTTCAGTCAAAATTCCAATTTAGACTATGGTCGATTCGACACATTAACTTAGCAACACATGCTATTCGAGGCCTAAATTAGAAGATATAACACTTAGGCCCATCTATCATCAGCCACAAATTCTCTTTCTCTATGTGTCGTCATCATTGTAGGTGCTATTATGGCAGTTTCCAACACAATTTGCTTTTTCTAAGTAGAAAAATTTTCCTCTTGTTTCCAAGAATTTTGATTTTCAATCTCTAACCTCAAATTAAGAGAGAAAAAATGGGATGAATTGAATGGTATGAAATGAATAATTGAGAAAAACAAAAAAGAAAAGGAAGTGAAAAGAGGGAAAGGCACCATATCTGAGATGTGGATCTAAAATGTCATTCTTCTTTTCCTTTTCCTTTTCATATGAACTTGAAAAATGTTAGATATTGAAAGAGATAAGAGGGGCTTTTCTCCAAAAGATGGTAATATATATATATATATATATATATATATATATATATATATATATATATATTCAAAGTAACGTAATTCACTCATTAATCAAACATTGAAAAGTTCATGAGTCCACACATAGTATTTGTCGATCTATTTTTATTTTAATTTTTTTCCTTTTTTTGTTATTTGAATCATTTGATAATTTGGATAGACTTGAGGACAAATAGAAGTTTGTATGAAAGTTTTATCCTGTTAGGTACTTAATTAGATTACGGTTGGATGCAGACATGTAACATTTCCTTTTTTTTTTCTTGCTTTTTCCACGATTCTTTATAATTACGACTATCTCCTCTTTTCTTTGCCAAAAACAAATATATGTCCTCTTTTAATATATAAAAAAAATATTATTTCCTCTTATGTGTTTTTTATCAACCTTCTATTTTGAACAGGAAAAAAATTAACACCACGTATTTGTTTTTTAAATAATTGAAAGAATGCATTGAATTTTGAAATAATATATAGAGTTGCTCTTACTTTGTTACGCTTGTTTTGTTGTCAAATGTTAATTTACTATATGAATAAAATTAAATTTCTGAAATTTTATTGATATTGATCAATGAGAGTTTAGGGTATATTAAAAATAAGATAAGATGAAAATCAAAAAATATATATATCTATAACTTTTATTAGATGAACAAAAAACTATTATACAAAATTAAATTTGTGAAAAAATTATAGTTATTTTGTTTTTTTAGTATTTGATTGTTCGTTGTTTTATTTATGCACTCTTTGATATAAAATAAGATGTTATTTAATTAAGTATAAATTATTAATATCTAAACAAATTAATTATATTATTATGTTGTTTATATTTGGGTGGGAGCATTAGTTTAATTTTGTATTTTGAATTACAAACAATTGTGCAACTATGTCATTTCAACACATATATTAAGGTGGTAGTGTTGTGTACACTAATGGGTGTATCCTTTGTAAATGAAAATTCTCAAATGGTTAGTGTTGACAAAAAAATAAGTATAAGTGTCCTATTATATAAGATAAAAATTGTTGCCTAAAATAATAATCAATAAGGGGGTTGAATTGGTTGGTAAATAAAATTTTGCTCCTAGTAAATTACAAAGAATAAGCAAGAAGAAGAAGTCAAGAGATAGAGACACAAGATTTATAGAGATTCGGATGTTAACAAATTCTACTCCTCTCTTCAATCTTAATTGGGTATTTTAGTAATACACAAAGTGTTACAATGGAGTTTTCCTAGCCACTCCCAACTATAGTATTTTACTCTCTTGGCTAACACCTAACCTAATAACAATACTTATATTTTAATGGCTAACACAACAACTAAATCTTTATATTTTTTATGGCTCACACAAAATTTTTTTACAAATGTTTCACTCACAATCTAAATCACTCAAATTCAGTAATGAGTATTTATTACAGGAATAAAAGCACTCAATAACCAAAAGAGCTCAACAAATTAAGCAATAATAGTTTTCATAATAGAGATTATAAAAATGAAATTTGAATTAATGCACAAATGGTTTTACAAAGATTTGATACTTGATAACTTATTGTCTAACCCTTGGAAGTTCATAAATGATTGTATTTATACTTCCTCTGAGAAATAATGTTGTTTGGGGTTCATTCAATCACTTTTCCATTCATGTCTGTCAATATTAAATGTGCATATTCACGGGCATGACTGAGACTTCATAGGCTTGATTGTTCTTAGTGAAGCCATGATTGAAGTGGTGAAACTGGTCGTGAACACTTATGTCCAGAAATTGCATAATACTTCACAGGCATGATTGTTTGTGCTTCACAGTTAAGCTAAAGCTTCAAAGCCGTGAATAATTGAATGTCAAGGTTTGGTGCACACAAGCTTCATGAGTGTGATCTTGTCTTTCATGGGCATGACCTCTATATCACCGGCGTGAATGCCTTTATAACTTCATTCTTTTAACTTCAATCCACTTGAATTAACTAACTTTTGTGGTTTAAGGAGCATTTATCCTTTCAAATACTTAGAATACAAAATATGGTTAAATTCCCTATTGCTTAATTATTTGTTATTATCAAAATTATGGAAATACCCTTCAAGATTCAACAGTCTCCCTCTTTTTGATGGTTACAAACAATTGTACAACATGTGGCTTAAGGAGAAATTATTTTCTCTCCCTCAAAATATGCTTACAAAGAATTTAATACATATGATCACAAGCATGCCACAAACTAAAACCAAAAACATGAATATAAAGAAGTTCAAAGGAATTCACTTAGGCCATCAAGTATGCTGTGTATGTTTTAATCAAAAACAAAAGTTCATGTACCATATCAAAAGAGCGTAACTCATGCATAAATGGCATAACTATGGCATATATAAGACATAAGACATGCGACATTTAAAACATACATAATACATATTGCATATCATTCTCCCCCTTTTGACGCAATAAAAAAATACAAGTAAAAAGAGAAGAAAAGAAGCAATAAACAAGATGAAAGCAAAAATATATGTATTACTAAGTCAAAAAGTTACATGATTTGATAACAAACTTAAGTAGTTTGATTACATATTAAAAGTTGTCTTTGTTATCTTATTGCTTCTAAGGCAGAAACTAAAGCTAGGATAGATCATGGTTTGTCATCCAATAACTGATCACGTAGACAAGCCACTTCCGCCTCAAGGCTTTCTACACGAGACTCAACAAAGTCCTTGAAATCCTCTATCTTCTTATCAATAGACTGTTCAAAAGCATCCACGCTTTCTTGAAAAATGTCAAAGCGAGGAGAGATCAGGGCCATTAACTCTTGAGCCAAGTCTTGTGCCGAAGAAGAGGCTGCCTCACCTACTATAGGAGCTTCAGTACCATTTGCTCGGGCCTTAGAAAGCTCCAAGAGCAATTCAGACTTTCATATCGAGCCATTGTTGTCCTCTCAAGCAAAGATGGAGTATGTGAGAAACCGGTGAATGTGATGATGAACCGGATTAGCTAAATGTGTGTTCTTGGTCTTTGTCATGTCCTAACTACATTCACTACTATAGGTGCCCCAAATTGAGGTGGGATAGAAGAATTTTGCTTCACTCTCATGAATGAAGCCCTCATGTGGTAGCTTGAAAATGTCAGCAAATTCCGTGATAGAGAGAGATTTTTTGTTTCTAAAACACAGAAATGAAACCTTGTTGATCGGGGAGACTTATAGGGTACTCAAAAATTCCAGGGTTGGATCTTTGAAATTAGGTTGGTAAATGTTAATGAATTCTAACAAACCACACTTCTTTAGGCATACTTGAATATCTGGTTCTAGGCATAGATTCTTGTTGCAATCTCAATCAAACATTCTAGTAGAGAGAATGAGATGTTTCTTAAGATTGTTGTACTTGGAATGGTAGTGACTGCTCAAAAATTATGTACATTAAGTCCACCAAATATAGAGGTGCAGTTCTCTTCTTCTTGCCTTTAGAAGAACCCACTCCTGAAGCCATGGTAGATGCCAGAAACCCAGTGAAAATATAACACCACATCTTATATATTTGAGTTCAATCTATCCCTGTATAAAAAAATAACACATAACGTACTGGAAAGGCAAAATACCCTATTAATAATGGTAGAAATTTTTTTATATCCTGTAATATCATTCAATGACTTTGCAAGTCAACTTTGAGGCTTTCACCACAATATGATATATCACATATATTAAAATATAAACTTTGCACATAAGTATTTATGAGTTGCTTTCATTTATACATTTTTAAAACCCATTCCAAAATGAGTTTATATATTCAAACACGTAAATACAAAATACAGATGACATATTTTCATGCTTGTGTGGAATGCAAGGAGAGAGAGTGATGAGGCTCGGCCAGTGACCTGTGCTCCATGTCTTCTATACGCTACTCAAAATGAGTTATCAATTTTCTTTACTTGAAACATGATGCAAATTGATGAGTTGCGGCTCAGTGAGAATAATAATCAAATGAGCTCTAAAGTACCAAACAACTCATAGTAATAAATCACAAATTCAATACATACCATGTATTCCATTCCATTCATCAGTATCATATAAGTATCAATAAAGTTGAAACATATAATCATTACTTTTTACGTATGCAAATGTTTTGCCTATTTTATTTTATTGTGACCAACTTAAACAGATATTGCCCCCGGTTTCCATGTGAACATTTGCCATGTGAAAATTTGCATTTGCTAGCTAGCTTGATCATTTGTTTTAGTTGCACATTTGTTGGGCCATAGGCCTCTTCTTTTGCTTTATAATATAGATTAACTAGTCACAACGCCTTTTAAGTCTATATGCATATGCACTTGTACTTAAGCATTCATCAACCATTTCATCTTATCACATATAACATACATATACCGCATATATGCCTCATATGGCACGCATATACCTCGCATATACTATACATATACCATGTATATATATCACATATGTCAAACATATACCTCAAATATACCACAAGTATACCACTTATGTGTACCACAAATATCACAAATTATCCATCATCATAATATAAGGGGCAAATCATGACAATCATATGAATCACATAGCAAGCAACATTCATATGAACTAAAGAATTCAATCGATAATTAGACTCACATTTCTCCTTTGATTCCGACCCCTAACTTATTGTCTATCCGCTCCTTGTGGGTCTTCAATATGTTTTAAACCTAATATAAAAATATAATTTATTAACTCATGATTAGGGAGACTTAATGTGGATCTGCCTAGGGCACTAAGCTGGTAGTTCAAACCATGGAACAATCATGGTTATATTCACCATAACTCGAACTTTACAAGACATATGAACCTGAGGATACATAACATATATATTTATAAATTTTATGTTTTTATATACTTTAAATAATGGCTTTATCATATTCAAAACTAACAAACATAGTGGATAACTCACTTAGGGTTCACATCCAGACCAATTTTAGTAGAGAGAGGATATCTCATTCTATACACCTCATCTTGAAAAACTGTTTACATATCCATAAATCTAAGACATAGAGGAACAAATTTTGTGTTTTAATCTTTTCCAGAATCAATTTCTATTCATGTTAAAATTGGGGTGCAAGTCAGTGCCTATTAATGAACCTTAGCAACTCAAATCAACCTTATAGCAATAAGAATTGATTACTTACCAAGAACGAACTTGCAAGGGGTTAATTTGCTGCAAAAACTAAGTGAAACAAGGAAGAATTCAAGGATGGAATGGAGGAAGATGAAGAAGAAAATGGGGCTGAACTGAGGAGGCAGAAATGGGAGGAAGAAGATAAAGCCAATTTTTTCTTTTTGTCCTTTTCCTTTTTGTTTATTTTTCTCTTCTCTTATCTCTTATCTCTTTCTCTTTTATTTTTCTTTTGTTTCATTTTCATTTTATTTTATCTATATTATTATTATTATTATTATTTACACATATGTATAATTCCACTAATCCACACAATAATACAACTTAATCATTTGGTCCAATTTAACTAAATTAACAATGTAAAATGGTTACTAATCTTAATCTACTCATTTTTCTTACTTTAATTTAGTCACCTTATTCAATTTATTTCTAATACTTTATTGTCCTCATTTAAGTTATAAGTATACACGTGCGACTCGATACAATTGCCAAATACTAAGACACGTAGATAGTACGTATCATAAACTTGTTCTTATGAAAACACGTATGAAATGTACGTGTTCAATTAAATTATATGCAAGATGCATATGTTCAAATGAAATGCATGTGGATATGCATGTGGGAAAGGTCGAGGATGTTACATATTCAACATAAGTATTATGACCCAAACTTCTTAATTTGCATAAATATATAATTTTAGATCAATGCCATCAAAGTGTAAAATATTTTTCTTCC